>CAMAPF010000031.1:3439583-4127500 GCA_945859915.1 Cuscuta epithymum | reverse complement strand
TCAAACACAGAAATAAAAGTCTCACCTCACTTTTGTTCTGATACATTTTTTTTTGCTTTATCAACTTTATATTTTTCTGTTTATTAACTTTATCTGTCAAATGTTTTTTACCAAAATTTTAATTTTTTATTTTGTGTGTTGAATCATTTAATAATCAAAATAAGTGTGATTGAAGATACGAAGTACCTTTCTGGGTTCTAATGTGTCTTAAGTTACTAGAGAGACATTTTAGCTATTTTACATAAAGTTATTACCCTAACTAGGAGTAAAGTATCACCAAAATTCTAAAATAGGAGTACACTTAAATTTATTTCTAAAATAGGAGTTAATCAACATGCCTCCCATTTCCTCTTCCCATTATGCCATGCGCCCCATCCGCTATTTTCTCTCTCTTCCTCATTAAAATCCAACCGCCTCTCTTCAATATTCCTTGTCTTCTACAACCATGTTCTCTCTTCTCCATGGTGAAATTTGATTCCCCCAAACTTTCCGACGAGCAGCAGACTGCCGGCAATAGCGCAGAGGCCAAGTAAGTTTGGATCTTGTTCTTCTTTCTCCTTCTTTGATCTTCTCTTCATTGGGCCTCTAATTCGACAAAGCAACGGACCGTAGGGTCTTTCTTTTTCTTCTCCTTTCTTATTCCTCTTTTCTCCCATTCGATCCTTCCTCCCAATCCCTCCAATTCGTTTTGTACCCTCATTCTTTTTCATAGAATTTCAATTGTATTTTTACAATTGATTTTAATAAATTCATTTTACAAAATTCAGATTAGGTTTTCTTTTTCAATTTGGAATTGCCAATTTCACTATTTCTAATTCAATGGTCAATTCAAAAATAAGATGACTTTTTTTGTATTAACATGTCACTAAATTCGTATGAATCTGTTAATTTCAACACATAGTTTCACTTTTATGACATGAAATCCATTAGGTTGGCAGTATTACTCCACTGCAAATTCAATACTAATAATTTCATGGTGTGTCGATATAAAGTGTTAATTTGACACAATAATGTCATCTATATGACAATAAAGTTCATCACGGTGGCAATATAAAGGGTTAATTTGATACAATAATGCCATCTATATGTCACTAAAGTTTATCTCGATGGCAATAAGAGAGAATTCATATTTATAATGCCATGAAATTGTGAAGATGGCAATACGATCAGCATCCTCTGATTTTGTGCGAATTTCATTAAGAGACATATTTTAGGGCACACTTTCAAGACTTGAGATGGATGGTGGTGGTGCAAAAGCTGGTGCTGAAAAAGCCATAGCTGGGGCGGGAATATGGTATGAGTAGCTGCGGCACAGGATCCAACATCGATGGCCGAAGTTGTGCCGGCGATAGAAATGACGGCGACAACAGGCAGCAAGGGTGGTTGTGGCGGCCATGACGGCGGTCGTGGCAGCGGCTAGCAACCGTGGACAGGGGTGGGAAAATATACCGTAATTTCGGTATACCGGCCATACCATACCGAAAAATACCGATTTTACTGAAAATTTCGGTATACCGAATATTTCGGTACGGTATGATACCGTACCGGATCACTTCGGTATGGTAAAGGTATGCTCTTTTAAAATTTTCGGTATTTCGGTATATACCGAAATACCGTTAATTTTTGGTATGGTTCGGTATATACCGAAATACCGAAAAAAACTTGTAAATTATTAAGGCCCAAACCCAACCCAAAGACATTAAATGAAATAACTAAAACACTAAGGCCCAAACTAAAAAAAAACCATCTTTAACTTACTACCAGTGGATCTCTAAACCTAATCGCATATTGGAGCAATGACGATGGATTTCTAAGCTATGCCTCCGTCTCATCTCTGTTCTAGCCCGAGTTTGAGTCTCCAGCTGGAGACATGAAGCATGGCAGAAGATTCTCCCAAGAAGTCAAGATTCGTGCGCTCATGCCAACTTCTCTTCTCCCAAGTCTGTGCATAACGACGGAAGACTTGGAGCTGTAGCTGCGGATGGCGACGCCATTGACGAAGCACGGAGCTACGGATGACCATCACTGCTGAAGCTTCTCAATCTGGTCTGTGATCAAGCATGCTACAACCGGAACTTTGAATTATTCTGTTTTTGTTTAAATTTATTTTTAATAAGAATTAGAAAAAAGTTCTAAGAATTACTTTCTCCTAGGAATTAGTGACCTCAGTTTTGTGTGTTGATATTTTCTCTTTGGCAGAGCTTTAAACCTTTAATTACTGACCAAGGTTTTGTAGAATGATTTAATACCGGCATACTGGCACATGTTTCAATCTGTATGAGCTTCTTAAGCATATATGCCGATGCTTTATACAGCTCCGAGAAGATCAGTGTTGTGAATTTTCGGTATAAAACGGTATGGGTTACATACCGTACCGAATTTTCAGTATACCGAAATTCGGTATACCGAAAGTTTCGGTATGGTAACGGTATGACTTTTATCAATACCGGATTTTCGGTACGGTATGCGGTATGGGGTTGAAATTTCGGTATACCATACCGAACCAGCCCTGTCCGTGGTGGCCACAACAGCGGTGGTAGCAATTGGTGGCGGCTGCGATAGCAAAGGTTGGCAACGGCAATTTTGGGCGGTGTCGCGCACGAAGAACAGTGTTCTGAAGCTTTGCGTCTGATGCTTTTGAATTAGTACGGAGTAGTTTATTTTATTTTTTCAATAAAGAAATCAAGGTGCCCTTCATTAATGGTACTTATGTCAACTTACAAGTTTTTACTCCTACGTAATTATACAGAGCTTTAGACTCCTATTTGTGCACTTTTGTTATAATTTACTCCTAGTTAGGAAATTAACTCTTTTACATATAATTTTTTCTTTATTTTGTTCAAAAAATATTTTCATTATATTTTGTTTCACAATTCAAATGCATCAGCCATTCCAACTATTCCATCCAGAACTTCTGAAATTTCGGAAGAATCAACCAATTAATATCTTTTTATTTATAAGTTAAAGAAAAAAATATTAAGTTATAGCTGAAATGGTCTAACTAAGCATTCCAGCCCAGCTGGTTGTGAAGTTACTGTGCCTAGTGGAAGGTCTCGAGTTCGAATCCCGCTAGGCACATAAAGAGTTTGAAACTCAATGGGCGCCCTGATTACTCCAAGCTCCCCCAGCCCCCCCCTCCCCCAGACCACCCTAGAGTAAAAAAAATTAGCTAAAATGGTCTTCTACGATAACTTTAGTCAATCCAGTCACAAAAGTAACTTAAATCTTACTTAGGGAGTTTTTGCAGAAAATTAGAAAAAATACTTTTCAGCTTTTGATTTAAAAAAGTTGAAAATGGTGTTTTGAAATGACAGCTTCTATTACACAAAAAGCTGGAAGCAGGTTAAGGGGTGCTTTAAACTGCTTTTTATTTCTATTACACAAAAAATATTTACTTTATCAAACACTATGAACTTTTACTTTTTCAGAA
The DNA here is from genome assembly GCA_945859915.1 of Cuscuta epithymum. Lineage (NCBI taxonomy): Eukaryota > Viridiplantae > Streptophyta > Magnoliopsida > Solanales > Convolvulaceae > Cuscuta > Cuscuta epithymum. Next base: position 4,124,070 of record CAMAPF010000031.1, on the reverse strand, counting down.
ACATTTTTTCTCAAACACTACCAACTTTTACTATTAACCACTTTATCCAAAATCACCTTAAAAAATCATCTATTTAAATTAGTAGAAGGTAAACACTCCCTTATTTTGATTATCACATACTCGTAATTCAATGTTCAAAATTATAAATTTTTACCGATCGACGTGAATAAGCTTGTTAGACCAAAGTCAAGCCGATTAATAAACTAAAGGCTTAACATGAGACTGACATACCAACAGGGCAACAGGTCCAACAGCTCGTTCGTCCGTAACAAAACAATCTTTTCGCTTTCCTTTTTCATCCGTAACAAAAAAAATCTTCTCACTTCTAAATCTTCCCATCATATCCTCAATAATTCTAAAAATAATACACTATTACAACTATTTTTTTGAATTTATCTTACATTTCATCATATTATTTCACTATCTTCTTATCATATCCTCAATAATTCATATCCTCTTTTACTATTCTTAATCTACCAATTTTTGAAATGTGAATATTTTTGAGTTACATAACATTAAACTTACAATCTTACACTAAAGAAAGACAAAATTGAGATTTGATGCATATTGACCAAATTTAGTACTCCGTATTACTAAACGAGGCCTATGTATAAGTTAAGTTTTTGGATTAATGTAATATTACTACAAAGTAATACGATAGTACTCCGTATTTAACATGTGAATAATATTTTTAAATTCAATAAAATAATATTTAACTTAATCATGTTAATTCAAGTTACATTTTCATTGATGCTATTTACATTTCAACCCAATAAAATAATATTTAACTTAATCATGTTAATTCAAGTTACATTTCCATTGATGCCATTTACATTTCAACTTGTTGCGACTTACATTGACAAAACTCCACATTTTACATTTCATACTGGTTTTTGAGATAGATGCCTAGAGATGGCTTCATTTGATGACGTCTAATAGCTATATATTGTGTGAACAATTACATTTACGCATAAATATTTTATTAAATTTAAATATAAAACTAATCTTTTAAATGCATATATCCATCCATATATAATATATGTATTTAATTTAATTACTTTTAAATCAAACATACCCCAATAACAAATAAAGAAAATGGAAATTGATTATTTATAGGAAAGGCCAATATCCACATCCTTACCAACCTCTAACATAAATATACTCATGTTTTCAAAATATAAATAAATGTATACTACTTTTTCACTATCTTATATTGCTAAGAAAATACTGTAAAAAATTTTGAGCACCTCTGATAACCCAATTTTTACTTATCATCCTTAATTAGTCAAATTAAGTGGTTAAAAATAAAACCACTTTTATGAATCACTATATAAGTTTGCTGGAAACAACTATTCTAAGTTCGTATAAATCTTTGACTTTTCATGATTCAATAGTTTAAAGTCAAAATTTGAACAATTCAATTTTAGTGTATTTAATCAATATATTCCTTAAAAAAATCAATATATTACCAAATGGGCTCCAATAATTATAACATCAATTTATCCAAAATAACTTTTAACTTATCTACTCCAAAAGAGTCCTAAAAAGGATAAAGTCTGGTAACTTCAAGAATAAAGTCTAATTTTTTTGACGTTATGTATATACTAATATGTCAACCCGTGAGTTGCACGGATGTAGTGGCGGATAACTATTTTTTTTAATGGAGAAGCAATGGTACATGTAAGAAAAATATTGTTGCATCTACTATGTTTTTGTAATAATTATACCTATCACGGTAAAACTATCAACACAACATTCACACACTCGCACACACAAACTGATAAACTCAAGACATACCTCATATTCAACTTATAATAATAACAAGAAATAATAGCGCTCATAATGTATCCTCTAGTAGTTTCAAAACATAGTACTACATGCATAACCAGTAAGTCATACGGAGTAGTTGGTGAAAGTTGAGAGCTCTTCTCTCCCAAAGTCACCCAACGGTCACATTTGGCTCTTTCACGCCGGAAACCTCCGTCAACCACCACCTACCACCACGTACTCACTGAAACTAGGAAATCTACACTATTACTCCGAACATTTGGTTTTGGTAATATCTTGGGATTTCTAACCTCCATCCACTCCTAAACCGGTGCAGAACTACTATTCAAGTAAGAAGATTTGCTTTTAGCTCAATTTCACCTCGTTGGATGGTTGTCAGATTCTTGATATAAGTTCTGCTACCCTAAGAGAACTCATATCTTGATTTTGAGCTAAATCCGTAGTTGCCGTACAAGAATCACATAGAAGAGATCAAAGTTGCTATTTATAGTTGACTTTTTGCAAAAGGGAGATCCACAACTACCAAAAGCTTGGAGGACAAGTTCAGGGCATGGAGGGGGGTCGCCTTTCCTAGGCACGCCTCTATAACCCCCTTTTCAGTACCGACCAAATTCTTTTCAGTTTAAAGGTACTATTCATCATCCTCTTGGATGGGGAAAATACACCGAGGCTCTAAACTGAAGGGGACACCTACCGAGAAGAAGTCCTCACTGTGAATTCAAGCATTGAGGGCAAAGGAGGCGGGAAATGTTGACTCTAGCTCAAGTACTGCACTTGAGGAGATAAGACAGGAAGGAAACTTGATACTTTATGATATTGGTGTCATAGAAGAGGTGGCAGACACTCCAAATGGAAGTGAAACAAATGAGGCAGAAGCTGTGGAAAACAAGGAGGTAAACACACCTAAGGTTGTACCTATTGTTGATCCTATAGTTACAAATGTTGAGGAAGGAGGGGATGCCCCTATTGTTGAGAAAGAAGGGGCTACCCCTATTGTTGAAGTTGTGACTACAACTGAGAAGGAAGGGGCTGCCCCCATCCTTGATAAAGTCATTGAGCAATCACTTATCAATGAACATGGAAGTGTGAAGGCAAATGTGTGGAAATCCCCTTGGACATCCTTGTTCAAGAACAATAGGGAACCTAGCAAAGGAATGAAGCTCAAGTTCATTGAACCCATGGGGGAGTTTGTAGACCTATCTAATAGGAAGATGGTCTCAATTGTTGACATATGGGGTTTTTGTTTGGTGGGATACTTTGCGGGCAGATTCCCGGGGATGAAACCAATTCATGAACTTGTTGCAAAGTGGGGGATGAAATGCAATGCTAGACAAACATGACAAAGGATGGGTTATTTTCAAGTTCAAAAATGAGGAGGCAAGATCAAAAGTACTCATGGAAGACCCTTACTCACTATTTGCTAAATCTTTATATTTAAAGACCTTATCCGAGGACTTCTCCTTCAATAGTGATGAATTCTTAAAAGTTCCTATATGGCTGAAGTTCCCATATCTCCCTATGCAAGTATGGGAGGAGGATATCATAAGCGAAATTGCCTCACAGGTGGGGACTCCTTTGACTACCGATAGGGTTACACAAGAAAAAGCAAGGTCCAACTTTGCTAGAGTACTCATTGAGGTGGATGCATCCAAAGTTCCTCCTCTTAGAGTAAAGGTCAAGATGCCCAATCAAAAATTCCATAACCAAAAGGTTATCTATGAGACATTTCCAAACTATTGCTTCCATTGTAAAGTATATGGCCATCATGCATTTACATGTAAGGTCATAGCCGATTTGGAGAAATAGGAACGAGAAAAGAACAGGAAAGTTATGGAGGAAGGGGAGACTCAACCTACCTTGGAGGGAGGTAAGCCGGGAGACATGGATGTGGGCACGTCTAATGCCGCAACATTACCAACGGGGGATAAACCTAATGCCATGGCACCACCAAAGAAAGACAAACTTACTGCCGCGGCAATACACAGTGGTGGGCCAACAATCAAATCCAAAACCGCGGCACAAAAGGGGAAGGAAAACATGGAGGTTGAGACATCAAAAGTGATGGACCATCATCCATTCATAAAGAAGGTAAGACTAAACAAGAGAAGGAGGACAAAACAAAAACAATAAAGAGGAGGGTGAACTATCATCTGGATATGAGACAACAGAGGAAGAGGATGGGGATCTGAGGATCATTAGAACGTTCACCGATGTATACAATAATGAAGTCATAGTTACTATGCAAACGGATGAGGTCCTCACACCCACCATTGATGTTAAACACAAAGATGATGTGAAGGAACCTACCATCCGGCTTAACCACCTTCTAAAGGTGGTAGATGAAAAGGAACCCGGGGTATGGTTTACTAAAGCATGCCTTGAGAGTTTACCGGGGGTAAAGAAAACAAAAAATTTCTATGCATATTCGGCCTAATTCATGAGAAATGTATATTGGCACTTTCTTGAAAGATACTATGAGGATGGACATCCTATGGGCAAAGGAAGTAAGGTGATGTATCCAAACTTGATTAAAAAAAAAGGAAACCCGTGTGGTAAATGATACTACCTCCATCCCACTAAGTTTGGGACGGGAGAAGGTGGCACAATTATTAAGAAAAGTAGGTTTGTGTGGTTGATATTAAATTGATAAAGTAAGAATAAAGTTAGAAGGATTTAGAACCACACAATCTTTACGAAATATGGTATGAGACAATCTTAGTGGGACTTCCCGAAAAGGTAAAATGGGACAATCTTAGAGGGACGGAGGGAGTATAAGGGAAGCTTATCTAGATGATGTTATTACCAAAGTGGAGATTGAGAAGGATGGATCCTACAAGCTACACTTGATGCTTTCGGGGCATATTGAAGAGATGATGACAAGACTTGATAGCTACTTACAAGTTGATGACAAAGGAAAGAGAGATGGCATCACTTTCACATCCGTGTGCTTTGATTCTCTTCCGGGAGTTAAACTTACGGATGAAGGGTATGATTTCACTCACTCCTTTATGCGTTATGTTTATTCTATTTTCCTTGATAGGTACAAAGGATGTGATAGCTATCGGGAGTGGATTCAACAAGAAAGGCAAAGAAACAAGAGTGCAAGGAGGAAGGGGGGAAGGATAGACATTCTTAATGTTTATAGCCTCTTGGAATGTAAGGGGGCTGAATCAAGCCCCAAAACAAAATGCTATACTTAACTTTATTAGAGTAAATAAGGTACGCCTTTTATGTCTACTACTACTTTTGATAATTGCATGCAATTTAGACTTCCAAATTGAAAATCTAAGACAAACTTTGAATGTATGGATGGAGGCCGTATGGATATCATTTGGCCGGGATGCCTCCTATGTGGAAGGGGTTATCATGGAAGTGGATAAAGAACACATCCATGCTCGGTTCACATGTAGAGTAACCCAATTTACCTTTTATGTCTCTTTTGTGTATGCATTATATATTGTTTTAGAGAGGAGATGCTTGTGGGAACATATAACTGGCCTTAAATAAATCCTCTTGCTCCTTGGGTAGTTTTGGGGGATTTCAATTGTGTGTGTGATCCTAATGAAAGATTTAAATGAGATGAAACTTAGATCCAACTTAATAGATGCTCCCTCCACCGGAGAATTCTACACATGGAATAGGGGTTCTATTTGGGCAAAGTTGGATAGAGTTTTGATTAATGGTTTTTGGAATACACTTAGTGTTACATGTCAGGCTCACTTCTTTGAAATGGAGCCCGAGTTTGATCATGTGGCCTCACTTATTCGGCTTGGGCAGCACACTAATGTTGGCTCCAAACCTTTCAAGTTTTTTAATATGTGGCTCAAACATGAAGATTTTGGTCATATCTTAGATAGTGTTTGGTGTAGAAATGTTGTTGGAACAGCCAAATTCAAGCTTGCACGTAAGCTCATGTTGTTAAAACAACCTCTCAAACAACTAAACTCAAATGAATTTGGGCACATAACTACTAGGGCAAAGGAATCCAAAAAGGAGTATAAGAGAATCTATCAATTAGCCCTCTTGTCCCCTTTGGATGATGCTCTAAAAGAACAACTTTTCATAGCCAGCGATAAGTGCACAAAATATTTCCACTCTATTGTAAAGAAGAAAAACGCAAAAAATTCAATTGCCTCTCTTAGATTGGAAGATGGAAGTCTTACACAATCTATGGACCAAGTTACAAATGAGTTTGTCAATTTCTTTAAGGGGTTATTTGGGACTGTTGTCCCTCGGTTGGGTATGACCCGGATGTAGTTTTGTCAGGAGTTATCATTGACCAAACAAATGTAGATTCCTTTATTAGTCCAGTTACTGATTTGGAAATGATGAGTGTTTTCTCGCACTTAAAAAGATTGTAATATAGTGGTGTAAGTACGAGTATCGTCTCCACAGGGACGGACAAAAGGGAATCAAGAATTAATTAAATTCAGCGATTAAAAAGAAAACAAAATAAAAGCGTCGTGCGAGATTGGTTGGTTTGGAAAATAAAACTAATGCGAACAATTAAACTAGGGGGTTCTTTCTAATTAATGACGAAGGGAACAGGGATCGATTCCGGGGTTAACCAAATTTCTGGCAGAACAGGCCTAATTACATGAATTTAATTTAATTGAGCCTGGCTAATCATTACTAAGTTCTTACCGCTCTCACGGCGAAGAGTACAATAATTTAGGAGTCCAGGCTGATCTCTCATGCGACAAGATCCTAAATTATTGCCAAAACGAGCGAGCTTACGGCCCCTTAATCGCTACTAATCTCTTAGCGAACGATTAAGTGTGTGTGAATGTGTCCTAGAACAAATTAGATCTCTCTTAATTCATTTTACATGCAATTGTAATTCTAGCTGCAGTCTAGGTTACAAGAGATATCAATTAAATTATTCAAACACAATTTAAACGGCATTCATGCAATTAAACCGAAAAGAATCTAACCATACATCATGATTAACCCCTTCATCAACCCCAAATCCCTAATTAAAACTACTCACAATTCATAATTGAAGAATCAATAGAATTGGAATAAAAAGAATTAATTGTCATTAATTAAAAAGGTGGAACTTACAAAGAATCCCAAAAGATTGATGAACAAGGCTGAAAAGCCCTCTAAAATTCGTGCTAGGCACTCTCTCTAAGCTCCCCCTTGAAAACGGGGGTTTACAGGCTGTTTAAATAGAAAAATCGGGTGAAATTTGAGCTGAATTAGGATTTTCGGAGCCAGGCACGATGCCAGGCCCGATCGTGCCTTCGATCGTGCCTCCGGAGCAAAAACGCGCATTTTGGGCAGGCACGATCGTGCCTCCCTCCAGGCACGATCGTGCCTGGCTGGCAGTAACTCCTCCGTGTTTTCTCTTCACGCACGATCGTGTCTGACTTTGAGGGCACGATCGTGCCTACTTAACTTCCGAATTTGACAAAACTTCCTTCATGAAAGTTGTAGATAATGAAGTCCTCTATCCACCCCAATTTGCCGATTGTGATTTGAATCATCCAATAAAGAGATATGATCAAAACGGTGGAAGGTGTCTTTCTGAAATCGCAGCAGAGATCATCTGACTTCATCGTCTGTTTTCACCTTCTTCCTCTCATATTCTCGCAAAGGTGTCTTCATATGATTTGTATCCCTTGAAGTTGGCTTTCTTATGGAACTTGAATCGTGTACATTGGATGTTTCTACAAAGAGATATGCTTGAACGATTGACAGAAGGTCATCCTGATCGTCGTTTTCAAGCTTCATTCATCTTCTTTTGATCCCGAAGCGAGTCCTAGAGCTCTTTTTCCTTCAAATCTTCATCGTGAATCTTCCGGTGACCTCCAAAGCTATCAAATCATTCTCAAATGCTTCTCAAATCATCCCGATTGTTCCTCAAGTGCCGGTGCCGGGCTCAAATTCCCTGATTTTGACTACAAACAACACAAAACTCGAACCAACGCCCGGTAAACATAACTTGAGCTAAAATTGAGACTTGTAACACCTTAAAACTAGGAAAATCATCAAAAGCCGATCTCAACACGCATCAAATACGTGTCAAAATACGGACTTATCAAATTCCCCCACACTTTAAGCCTTTGCTTGTCCTCAAGCAAACTGAACAACGGGACTTACGATAATCACCACACAGAATTAAAATAATTAGCATGCACAAGTAGTTAAAGGGATATTCACAGAACAGGCAGACTAAACCAAGAAAATTCTTCCCTAAACTACATCTTTGTACTCAAGCTAAACTATTTGACAAATTTATTCACAACATCCTTAAAGTAGTGACAACGTACACAAATAAACTAGCTATTGATCAGAAAGACTTGTGAAAATGGTGGTGAAGGGTGAATGGTAACAATAATAGTCCCTTTGTTTTGAGAGATTGGAATATTCTAACAAAGACTCAATGTATTCAGGAACTTCAGGGTTATTCTTAGAATCAAGGAACTTAGTAGGCCACAATTTAGGAACAATCCTTTAAACCTGTGCAAAGAGTAGACATGGTGTACAACTAAGCTAAACCGTCTCGACACTTTTGTGCTTTGACGTATACTTGAAGTATGCGGAGGACTAAAGCTAATTTTTGAAATAGCCTCCTCCATGTTCATTGATTAAGTTTAGTTTTCCTTGTCATGTTGGCACGAGAACGCCGTTTCTTTCGAAAGATACCCAAGTCTCATCTTACGCTTTTTGACCGGGGCTCCCGTTCTCTTTTTCGCAAAGTAAGAGGTCTAGCTATATTAATTTTTCACCTTTCGGATTCTCACTAGACATTACCCCATTCTAATCTCGGCCTCACCAAGGAAAAATAGCAATTAAAGTTCATTAATTTCAAAGTGAATCCATGCCTACAATGCAATCCTCGAAAGTATCATATTCCTAAAATATGACTGCTCTTACCCCATTCGGGGCATAGGAACAGTGCCAAAATTGGCTCCTACACAAATTCCCTAAACTTAGCAAATTAATCCCTTAGTTCCCTAAACATCAAAACTATGTCAGAAATATTCACGGGTAAGGAAACACAGTCCATTTGGCTATGGAGCTCAATTAATTGGATAAACAATAAACGGTCAGGCTCAAAATGACTTCTCCTAAAGGATTTTTTTCAGGTGGGTGATGATTAATGGAAAATTCAATGAGTGACTAATGCCTTCATCCTTTCAACAACTATATTACCATGCAAGCAATTTAAGCCTAAACACTTCAAGAATGTCATAAAGCATAGTCAAAACGCTAGCCAGCTCACAAAGACACAGTTTAAAGAAAAATTTTCAAAAATTTTGCATGAATTTCCTATGAATATACAACTAACACCTGCGCATGCTAACTCTAATAAATCTCATGTAACAACCACTGCCCGAATGCCCAATTCACTCCCCCACACTTAAACTTTGGCATCGCCCTCGATGACCAAAAATGCACTATGCACATCAAGGGGGGTAAAGGGGAAAGGGTCACGCGTGCTCAACTTAGCTCAAGTCAATTATTACAAAAAGGCGATTAAAAGAGTCGCAGAAACTTCCCTAAGGCGTTAGTCGGTGCAGAACTAAACTGAGTCAATGTAATCCTCGGCACATCATCCCTATAACAAGACCCCTGAGCTGCAACAAAAACACAAAGCAAAACAACCAAACAACAAACAAAGCAAAAGCAAAAACAAAAGCAGAAAAAAAAGCTCGGGTTGCCTCCCGAGAAGCGCTATTTTTAACGTCGTTTGCCCGACACAACTACCCCATAGGCTCTCCAATAGCAAAGACTGTAGTGGTGCACTTATAGTCAACGTCTCCAGCTTCCTCTCAACAAATGTCATTAGGTGGCGCAGATCTTTAAATTCGTCAGCCCACGAAGGCAGCACATGGTCTTCATAACCCTCATCAGCACAGAAGTGAAGTATGAAACTCTCATCTTCTTCAGGTGGACAGAAAACATGAGTGAAAACTTTGATTACTCTAGGTATCACTGGAATCTCAAAAGATGTCTCAAAGCAAGGAGTAGGAGCAACACCGTAATCAAATTGCACCATAGAAAAGTCCTCTTCTTCCTCACAGATATCATGAACATTCACAACCTCTCCTCCGGACTCTGTATCACTCTCCATGAAGGCATCCCAACTCTCATTAACATCGTTCTTATCAATAACTTCCCGGATGATGTTGTCATTCTCCACATAAAAAGGAATTTCGTCATCAAGGAGTGAATCAAAGAAGTCCATATCTGAAACCACGTAAGAGTGGACCGGTGCATGAGTACAAGAGGGGAATTCTTGCTTGTGGAGCGGGACTTCTTCATTATGAACATCATGTAACTCACCCTCACTCTCTTGGAGCATGTAATCATCTTTTCCCAACTCAGCTTCAATACCCAAACCTACCTCAGTAGCACCATCATCATGACTGATCTTCTCCTTGCCCTCCTCAGGTGTTGAGACTAATGATAAATCGAACGGCTGAGGGGTTTCTGTATGAAGATCACAGTGATTTGTGACTTCATCAGTTACATCTTGTACCGTTTCAAACTTTTTCCTGTATTCTTGGAAAAACAAATTGACACTATTATCTTCTTCTTCATCTTCAAACATAGGAGGGTCTTCAAAGGTATCAGGAAGTGTATCATCCATCATATTCCCACCTTCGCAGTCCGACTCACTCACATGATCATCCCTATTGGTCTGCTCAAGTTGGGCTTTTGTGTCGCTAGGATGGGATCTCCCGGACTCCTCAGATAAAGCCTTTGCAATCTGCCCCAATTGATTCTCCATGTTCTGCATACTTGCATCGGACACTTGCATAAATTTCTTTAGTGTGTCTTCCAGGTCAGACAGCTTCTCTGAAATTATCTCTTCCAATTCGTCGTCTGAATCTTGTGGCTCATAGCTCGGCAAAGACGTAGGAGTGACTGAAACATTTGTGTTCGTAAATTGTGGGGAGGAAGAAGTGGGGTATGCAGTTTCCCGGAAAGGATGATCATATAGAGGTTTGATGGGGCAAAGACATAAATGGTGATCTCCTCCACAAAAGGAACAAATGCTATCCTTAAAACATTCAGATTTAGGCGTTTTATTTAGAAGCATAAATTCAAGAATGGAGCCTCGTCTTACGCTTACCCAAGGGTAATGTGATGAAGGATAGTAAGAATCAGAATGAAAGGGTTGTGTGGTTGGAGTGTACGAATAAGAAGGCTGAATATTTTGTGGTGTAGGAGAGTAATTTTGAAGAGGTGTGTAATATTGAGGAGGAGGAGTGTAAGGAGGGTATGGCGTATATGGTGAATATTCCATGGAGGTTTGAGGGTAAGGAATTCCTCCAGGAATTTGGCTGAATAGGTTCATCTCATGCCTCTTAGAAAAATACCTGAAAGGTTAGCACAGAAAAATCCTACGAAGAACTAAAAAAAACTAACTAAAAAAAAATCTCGCTGAAATTAATTAACCCTTAAAACCGACACCGTCCCCGGCAACGGCGCCAAAAACTGATGAGTGTTTTCTCGCACTTAAAAAGATTGTAATATAGTGGTGTAAGTACGAGTATCGTCTCCACAGGGACGGACAAAAGGGAATCAAGAATTAATTAAATTCAGCGATTAAAAAGAAAACAAAATAAAAGCGTCGTGCGAGATTGGTTGGTTTGGAAAATAAAACTAATGCGAACAATTAAACTAGGGGGTTCTTTTTAATTAATGACGAAGGGAACAGGGATCGATTCCGGGGTTAACCAAATTTCTGGCAGAACAGGCCTAATTACATGAATTTAATTTAATTAAGCCTGGCTAATCATTACTAAGTTCTTACCGCTCTCACGGCGAAGAGTACAATAATTTAGGAGTCCAGGCTGATCTCTCATGCGACAAGATCCTAAATTATTGCCAAAACGAGCGAGCTTACGGCCCCTTAATCGCTACTAATCTCTTAGCGAACGATTAAGTGTGTGTGAATGTGTCCTAGAACAAATTAGATCTCTCTTAATTCATTTTACATGCAATTGTAATTCTAGCTGCAGTCTAGGTTACAAGAGATATCAATTAAATTATTCAAACACAATTTAAACGGCATTCATGCAATTAAACCGAAAAGAATCTAACCATACATCATGATTAACCCCTTCATCAACCCCAAATCCCTAATTAAAACTACTCACAATTCATAATTGAAGAATCAATAGAATTGGAATAAAAAGAATTAATTGTCATTAATTAAAAAGGTGGAACTTACAAAGAATCCCAAAAGATTGATGAACAAGGCTGAAAAGCCCTCTAAAATTCGTGCTAGGCACTCTCTCTAAGCTCCCCCTTGAAAACGGGGGTTTACAGGCTGTTTAAATAGAAAAATCGGGTGAAATTTGAGCTGAATTAGGATTTTCGGAGCCAGGCACGATGTCAGGCCCGATCGTGCCTCCGGAGCAAAAACGCGCATTTTGGGCAGGCACGATCGTGCCTCCCTCCAGGCACGATCGTGCCTGGCTGGCAGTAACTCCTCCGTGTTTTCTCTTCACGCACGATCGTGTCTGACTTTGAGGGCACGATCGTGCCTACTTAACTTCCGAATTTGACAAAACTTCCTTCATGAAAGTTGTAGATAATGAAGTCCTCTATCCACCCCAATTTGCCGATTGTGATTTGAATCATCCAATAAAGAGATATGATCAAAACGGTGGAAGGTGTCTTTCTGAAATCGCAGCAGAGATCATCTGACTTCATCGTCTGTTTTCACCTTCTTCCTCTCATATTCTCGCAAAGGTGTCTTCATATGATTTGTAGCCCTTGCAGTTGGATTTCTTATGGAACTTGAATCGTGTACATTGGATGTTTCTACAAAGAGATATGCTTGAACGATTGACAGAAGGTCATCCTGATCGTCGTTTTCAAGCTTCATTCATCTTCTTTTGATCCCGAAGCCAGTCCTAGAGCTCTTTTTCCTTCAAATCTTCATCGTGAATCTTCCGGTGACCTCCAAATCTATCAAATCATTCTCAAATGCTTCTCAAATCATCCCGATTGTTCCTCAAGTGCCGGTGCCGGGCTCAAATTCCCTGATTTTGACTACAAACAACACAAAACTCGAACCAACGCCCGGTAAACATAACTTGAGCTAAAATTGAGACTTGTAACACCTTAAAACTAGGAAAATCATCAAAAGCCGATCTCAACACGCATCAAATACGTGTCAAAATACGGACTTATCAGGAAATCAAACAGGCTTTGTTTGATATTGGAAACGATAAAGCCCCTGGACCGGATGGCTACTCATCAGATTTCTTCAAAGCAAATTGGAGTAAAGTTGGTGCAGATTTATGTGATGCTGTGCAAGAGTTTTTTATGTCTGGAACTATGCTTAAACAAGTTACCATACAGTTGTATCTTTAATTCCTAAGACTAATCACTCTCCCACTGTTGCAGATTTTAGGCCAATTTCTTGTACTAATGTTACATATAAGGTCATTACAAAGATTTTAGCATCTCGTTTAGGTCCCTTCCTTCCTACTATTGACCATCCTTCACGGGGAGCTTTTGTTAACGGGAGATTGATGTCTGACAACATCTTCATTGCACAAGAGTTAGTGAAAGGATATACTAGGAAGAGAGCTTCACCTAGATGTATGATAAAGATGGATCTTAGAAAAGCCTATGATGATACCATATCTTGGGTGTTTTTGGAAAAAGTACTTAGGGACATAGCGAATTCCAACATTATTTGTCCATTGGGTTACGGAGTGTGTCACAACCTCATCTTTCTCAATATCCATAAATGGTGTACTCCATGGATGGTTTGAGGGAAAGAGGGGGTTAAGACAAGGGGATCCTATGTCGCCCATGCTTTTTGTGTTATGTTTGGAGTACTTCTCTCGGATGTTAGATCTTAGGACCACAAATCCTACCTTTAACTATCATCCCTTATGCTCCCAACTAAAGATTGCACATATCGCATATGCGGATGATCTAGTTTTGTTCTCAAAAGGGGATTGTAAATCCATAAAGGTCTTGGTTGAGGCTTTAAAGGACTTTGGCATGGTATCCGGACTTATGGTTAACTATGACAAATCCAACATTTTCTTGGGTGGAAATGTGGTAAATGCACTACCTAGAATTCTTGATTTGGTTGACTTTCAACAAGGATCGTTTCCAGTTAGGTACTTGGGTATCCCACTTGCACCATTAAAGATCTCAATGGCCCAATTCTTTCCTTTGATTGATTAGGTCACTGACTATATTAATGCGTGGAATACTAAGACTTTGTCTTATGTTGGTAAACTTGAGTTGATAAGAGCTGTCATGCTGTGTAACACTTGAGATTTAATATAAACGGATTAATAATACTACTCATACCAACATAGGTGCATCTCCTTTCAAGGGAGCTCATCACCCAAGAACTCCAAAGTTAAGCGTGCTTGCACGGGAGTAGTCTTCGGATGGGTGACCCCCTGGGAAGTTTCTCAGGGCGCGCATGAGTGAGGACAAAGTGCGGGGTAAAGGCTCGTGGTGGTTTGTGGGGACAGTACTATTGGTTCGGAGTAACTACCTCGGGTCCGGCGGGGCCGGGGTGTTACAAATGGTATCAGAGCAACCCTGCGATAGTGTGCTGATCCGTTGGATATCGGGCAGACACCTAGCAGGGGAAAAGATTATGGGGTTTGATTGAGATTGGTTTAAGGGCACAACGAGGACGTTGCGATCCTAAGTGGGGTGAATGTAACACTTGAGATTTAATTTAAACGGATTAATAATACTACTCATACCAACAAGATGCATCTCCTTTAAGGGAGCTCATCCGCTAAGAACTCCAAAGTTAAGCGTGCTTGCCCGGGAGTAGTCTTGGGATGGGTGAGCCCCTGGGAAGTTTCTCAGGGCGCGCACGAGTGAGGACAAAGTGCGCGGAAAAGGCTAGTGGCGGTTTGTGCCGCATTTTCCTTTGGGGAGGGAAATTTTCAAAGGTTGCTTGGGAAGATGTGTGGCCTACCCAAGGAGGAAGGGGGTCTTGGCATTAAAAATGCTAGGGTATGGAATGATGCACTACTCTCTAGGACTTTATGGAATATACATAAAAAACAAGACACACTTTGGGTAAAATGAGTTCATGGAGTCTACCTTCATGGGAGGGATGTGTGGACTTTTGTTCTACACAATAGGGACTCCCAATTGATGAAGAGGTTAGCCATGGTCCGTGACTCTATTGTCTCTAAGTTCCCATCTTTGAACTTGGCTTTAGAGTTTTTGGGGAAAAATTCCCTTAATGGGAAACTATCCGCGGCCAAAGTGTATGATATTCTTAGAATTAGGGCCATGCCGAAAGTATGGATGTCCTTTATTTGGAAATCTTACATTCTCCCCAAATTCTCATTTATCATGTGGCTAGTCTTGAGAAATAGACTACCTACTTATGATAATTTGGGGTTTCTTGATGTGATTAACCTATGTCCTTTTTGCAAGGGTGATCCGGAAACGGTCTCACACCTATTCTTTGGTTGTACATTTACAGGGCAGGTATGGAACAGGGTAAGACATTGGCTTGGGCTCACTAGAGAAATGACTACACTAAAGAGTGCCATAAAGTGGATTAAGGAGCACAATAGAGCAAACATCAAGGCTAAAGCTGTTAGGATCTCCTTTTGTTACACGGTCTATTGGGTGTGGAGGAAAATGAATACAATCTGTTTTGATGGGGTTGCCCCTATGGTGGAAGTTTTTTGCATATAAAGTATATGGTGTATAAGTTGCTCTATAACATGTATCCGGTGCATATGATCAACTTTTGATACATTTGGGGACTGTTTTCACCCATTTTTTGTCACGGCTAGATAACTGATTTTTGGGATGGATAGGTGGCTTTGTTGGCTACCTATCAAGATTAGATGGTTAGGGCATCCTTATTTTGGATTGCTTGCAATTTTGCATTGATGCACATAAACATTTTTGGATATATATATATTTACAGTTCATCCAAAAAAATATAATACTATGTATAATATATTGTTGTAAATGTTGAGCCTAACGCTCTATTAAAGTAAATTAAAGGCTTGGTAATTGATCAGAGGTTTCTTACAAATTTGATTAGATGAAAGTTTATAAATACCTGAATTTCATTATCATTAATACAAACTCACCCGTCCTCAAAAGATATTAGTTTTTTGATGGATGGTGGATTGTTTCTTCCTTAAGTTAAGTGATACCTTCCTAATATATTGAGAATCACCCCAATATAATCAAAAAATTAGTGATACATTCCTATAGAAAAATAAGCCAAGCATGAAGTAAGATCCATTACCCTTAAACACAACGAGTAATAACTGAAGTTTTTTTTTATTATCAAACGGGCCTCTATTCATATCAAAAGATTCAGGATCATTGCATCAAGCAAAAATAAAATTTTCTTGATCTATAATCTCTAATAACGTCGCCGAATGCAAAATTTTCTCTAATTATATTTGTGAGACAAAATGTAGCTCTTCATTTTATACATTAATAAAATACTTCCCCCGTTCTTTTTTAAATGCAAAATTGATTTTTTTTTCAATATTCACATGTTCTACTTTTACTCTATTTTATTTATTAATGTATTATAAATTAAATTTTAAAAAAGTATTGTTAAATTCCTCTCATTTTAAAGTTTCAATTTTTTTTTTAATTTTTTTACTAATAAAGTATGAAAGATATTAATAGTTAAACTTGTGTGTTGGCAAACGTGAAAAGTGGATCGTTGCATTTAAAAAAGAACGGATGAAGTAATAAAAAGCGCAACAACAAGTTTTTCATTTATTTAAAATTAAACGCATCTAATTAGATAGAAATACAATACAAAACAAAGAACGTTTTTCAAGAAAAAGAAAAGAAGGGTTTTCATGTGATAGAACATTAGAACATGTTAATATAGATCACAAAGGTATTTCTTACTTCCTCCTTTGTTTTTTATTTGCTACGATCAATTTTTCACGCTTGTCAACGCATAAGTTTGACCAATAATATCTTTCGTTCCATATTAGTAAAAAAATAAACAATTCAATTTTTGAAAATTTAAAAGGAGAGGAATTTAAGAATATTTAAAAAAAATTAATTTATAATCCATTAATAAATAAAATATAGTCAAAGTAGAATATGTGCAAAAAGTCCAATGTTTCAATTAAATTAAAAGAGAACAGAGGTAGTATTAATTACCATCTGACGAGCTTTAATTTGCCAAATTGCTACTCCCTCCGTCCCTGAATTATCTTCAAACTTTCTTTTTTCGTCCGTCCCAAAATTATCTATTCTTTCCCATTTTGGCAAAGAATTTGTGGTTCACAACCATTCTTACACGTTCTTACACATTTCTCTCTCCTCTGCACAACTCTCCACCACACAAATCTCACTATCTTAATTTGTGTGAAATGTCAAAGGAGGGGTTAATATAGGGACGGAGAGAGTATCATTTTGTACTCCTGTGCCATAATTTCTGGTGGAAATTACAACAGTGAACCATTTCGTTGTACATAAAATAAAGAACATATATATATCCAATAAAGGTGAATAAAAAACAAGTCATAGATGATAAAATAAAAAACAAAAACTGTTATCATGGACCAATTGTAGGATGACCTATAAATGAATGACTAAAAATGTCACTGTGGAACTAGTTATGTTGTTTCAATTATGTCTATTCCATAGCTAGAGGTATTGTTTAGGTCATTCTTGCTGGTTGATTTTCATATTGATAGTAATTTACACATACATACACAAATAAAAGATGTATTTTTCAATTGTAGCATAAATAGATATTACTCACATTTTGATTTAATTTTTTTTTAAATTTGTTGATCTTCATATTTATTGATTTTGCTAATTTTAATAATTTATGTTATTAGTAGCATAAATTTATGAATTTTTTTTTAAATATTACTAAAATAAAACTTACTACACAAATATGATTAGTAGTTAACTTACTACGGAGTACAATATAGTGTTCCGGTAACTTAAGTTTAAACATTGAGCGAAATTACTATGATTCTGTTACTACTTTAGTAAGTAGTCATATTTTCGTAAAGAATCTTTATTTTAGTCATAAATATGTAATTATTTTTTAAATTTATTGATTTTGATAATTATACGAATCCAACTTTACTATCTTTATACACAATACATATAATGATAAACTATTGATGTTCTATTCAATTCAAAAAAATTATCACTTCAGAACTTAAAAGATAGATGAATTGTCAATCGAGAACCTGAAAGATGAAATGTATCAGTATGTGACTTGAATGATTGGAGATTATCAATCTAATACCTAAATTGTGATAATTGTTTTTTCGGAAATTTTAAATACGGAGTAATATTTGATTTTATTAAACCAATAAACTTTTGTGAAGAGGAATTCATAAAAAATTAGCTACGGAATTAATAACAAATTAAATAAATCAAAACCTATGGAATTTTAAGTCTTTGATCGATAGTTTTTTAACCATTCGGGGTTTATACCAACATATTTCATGTTTTAGATCCCGGATTGGTAGTTTATCTATCTCTAAGATCCTAAATTAATAAAATTCCATAAGTTAAAACAAACATAGATATATATGAAATGACACTGATCTTCAACAATAAATAATAAAAAAACATGGATATATAATGTCGTTCATCCTTGAATTAATGTTGTGTTTCTAGTCATTTTATAATTTAAAAAAAATATTGCTTGAACTTTCGGTATGCTGGTATATCGGTATACCATTTATTTTCAAAATATATATTGATATCATACCGAAGTAATTTGGTACGGTACCATACTATACCAAAAGTATCGGTATACCAAACATTTCAGAAAGTTCAATATTTTTCGATATGGCGATTGCGGTATACCGAAATTTAGCTAGGTTAGAGACTTTATGTATGATAACTTTTTGAGTATCAAGTTTATGCCCATATTACCTTCGTTTTTATTACCTATTAGCGTGTAATTTCTTTTGGGGAGATTTGTATGTTTAGTCTTGTAACTTTAATAACTTGTAAATTTGGTCCTGTAACTAATAATCTTTGAAATTTAAGAACTTTTCTACTAGAAAGTACACTTTTCGGCAGCAAATGTGACGTATGCCAACAACATCTTTTCTGATGGCTACCCGGTCCCAACATTTCCTAACCGGCGGCCCGGGCCCGACCTGAGTCCACCACTACTCTTAATTTGTTGATTTTCATATTTATAGAAGTACTAGTTTTTTATATGCGCGTTGCGCGATGGGGTAAATGCCGAATATTATGTATATGAAATATACTTTTGTGGGATTTACTATAAAATTCAAATTACACAGAAAGAACATAAATGAAAAAAAGTTTGAAGTAAGAAATGCAACACAAAAAATTTCCCAAAGTACAACAAGTCACATAGAATTTTTCCATCATTTTTAATGGAGCCAAAGATCCATTATTTTTTGGCTTGAGAATATGATGGAATAAAGTAAAATGGCTCACTAAACTGTTTGCGCTTCTTTGTTATGAAGCAACAATTAGTCCATGCAATTTTGGAGGCGATTTTCACTACGAGTCATCCGGAAACAGTCTCTTTGTGCTTTAGTACAGGGGTGAGACTGCGTACATCCAACCCCCTTATCCCACCGTAGATGGGAGCCTTTGCGGCACTCGGTAAATGAAAATGATGATGATGACAACAAGTCACATAGAATAAAGTCGTATTACATGCTCCGTATAAAATTTTACTCTAACTACACATTGGAAATGGCCTCAGATTCCCTCAAAACTGTTCTCCAAGTGTGCATAGGCTGGCAATCTCTTCCTAGTCCAGCAGAATGATGTGTCCTTGGTTCAAACAAAAACATCTATGTCCTTCCGTCCATAACTCCATATTATTGGTTCTTGGTTGAAAGTAATACTTCCTCTATATATCCCCCCAAAAAACCATGTTTGTAGTATTCGTATCAGTATAACAAACAAGACGGGTAAATATTCTTTTCATTACACCGTGAGAGTACACAAAGAGGGTAAATAATCTTTTCATTACAGGAGACCAAAAGTGACTCCTAATTTGAAGCTGACTTTTATCCTGCATCATTAAGAGGCTTGAAAGGATATGAGAATGATTATAATAGTATCTTTTACCTTTCATAAAATCACAAACATTACAGTTATATTTTAAAATTAAGATATTGTACCTGAAAAGAATAAAACAAAAACGACTTCACTCCAAGAAAACATAGAGATTAACTTAAACCTATATATCAAACTGTATTGAGCTTAAAACCAACCTGACACTGAAAAGAACCGGACATTACGTTATACTACGTATGTTTTAACTGTGATGAATTAGGGAGCGTGGAAATTAGCCGCATCTTAAAATAAGTTATCGACACCCTCGTCTACTTGTCAATCATTTGTTCCCTTGAATTGGGCTTTTAACTTTGCATTTTGGGAAATCACTTGTTATACTTGTTTTTTCTTTTTTTGGACAATTTGTTATACGTAGTACTATTTTTGTTTTACTGTTTGTTATACTATTTAATATGGCAGTTTTTATAAGTCAATAGAAAATCAAATATAAAGATAATAGATTCTAGAGAAAGTAGAGACGATTTAGTTTCAAAATTTATGTTTATGTTCATCTCATTGCTCTCAACTACATGTTCATCATGCATGAGTCAAGTTTACTTTTAAAAAAATCTGGTGTACATTTAATATGGTAATTAAAATAAAATGGAGACATTTGCTTTTGTGGTGCTAAAATAGAAAAAGAAGGCTAAAATCTCTGTCAGATGTTGATAGATAAACACACTTACCTACAATGGTGTGTTAAAACAGAAATAGGGAATAATAAGCACAAAAACATTGAAAACTGGAGCATACGATTGTATGACACTTGTAAATTCTTCTAAAATGAAAAGATTCTTTAATTCAACTACAAGACATTACCACAGATCAGATTTGTGCTATCATCAAATTAAACCATACTAAACTAAGAAATTGGTTATGCTTTTCTAAAATAAAATAGATACTATTATCAGTTTTGATAAACACACTTGTATGAGATCCTGTATATTTAAGACTTGATTACTTATACTATGTATTAATAAAAAACATATTAAACTTCTACAAGAGTACAAATGTGCAATCATTGATTTCTACATATATATGACTGCCGTTTTGCCATTCCTGCTCTTCGATGATTAAAAGTCTTAATACTTCATTATTTATTAATGAGGTTAAATAGATAATGATATAACCGACCCAAGAGCACGATTGTACAATCTTTTATTCTATGGAAATTGATCTGATTATGCTTTTCTACATGTCAAGCAAAACAGAAGCAAAAAAAAACACCAGAGTTAGATAAACATTAAAGCGGAGCAAAAAGTGATGTACTCAAACTCAAAAAATGACGCTGCAGAGAAGATGGAGAAAACCAAACTTCTTACCCAAACAGTTCTTGAGTTATTGGTTGGATCTCATATGCGAGGAAGGCCTCCATTCTAATGTAGGGTATGGATGGATGAATCTCCGAGGTAAAGGCAGAGGTCGATAAAAATTTTGGATGGTCTGAACTCTAAACTCGTCGCTGGGTGAGTAAACGCGACGGAGATAAAGAGATAGATCGAAATGTTAGATGGCGTGAACTTGAAGCTAGCGTGAGTAAACGACCGGTAGGGATCCTTCCGTCATAAATTAGATTGGCAGAGAAAGAGCAAGAGCAAATAAGTTATTGGTACAATCGTAAATAACTATGAGTTACACCAACACATTTATCATGTCTAAAATACTCTTACCTCTATTCATGCTTATAATATTTTAGATTTTAGATACACACAAATAAAAGATGGATTTTTCAATTGTAGCATAAATACGTATCACTCACATTTGGATTGAAATGAATAAATGTATCACTACTGATTTAAATTTGTTAATTTTCAGACTTACTGATTATTGTCATTTTTATTGATATTACTGACTTTTACTGCGTAATTTGTTGATTTTAATAAGATATGGTATTCGGAAGATATGAGCATAAATCTGTCGATTTTCATAAATATAAGAAGTCATTAAATGTTTCGTTTGTGAGAGTAAAACAATATACGGAGTATTTAGTTTCCAAATTTAGTATCCTTGTACCAATCAAACTCAATTCCAAGGAAATTAGGAATCAAGAACAACGCCGCCGCCTATGTATTTCCAAATATATACTCCGTATATGCATTTCAACTCATCATTTGATTCGATGCTTCAACTCCAAGCAGCTACTATACTAATCAGCCATCCCAATCCATAAACCCTAAATTAATTAACCCAATCCAAGATGCTTAATTAGACAAGGAAATTAAAACGGCTTCGCTATAATGACAGTCCCTGCTTCCTCTGCCGCTCCCCTGCTTCGCAAAGCTTCCGCCGCCGCCGCCGCCATGAAGAAGAAGAAGGTCGCTCCGACGTTCACCGAGGTGTTAGAAATGCTACGATGCCGCCGAGTTTGCGCCCGAAGATCGTGGCCGCCGAGAAACATTTCTCCGGTGAAGAAACCGTCGAAGCTGGCTGTTTCTTCCGCTCAATCTCCTTCAATGTCGTTTTCCGGTGAAGAATCCGACTCCGATTGCGAAAGTGCCTGCTCTTCCACAGGGTCTTGCAGCCATCCTCCTAATCCTCGTCCAGATGACGATGATGATACTGGAAACAGTGGAAAGAACGATGATGTCCAGAGATGGATGTTTGTGTCTAAATCGAGTACAAGTTTTATTCTTGTCCGAAATCCGAATTGATTTCTTGGGTGTAATTACAGTTCTTAATTCATACTCCCACCATTGAATTTTGTGCAGCTGAATTTAGATCAGTCGTTTGGGTTTAGTTTATGCCTGAATACGTTTGTACAGATTTCGGTTTATGTGACAATTCATTAATTCAAAAGTTTGTGTTCGATTATATTCTTGGTTGTTTTCATCAATACTGAAGATATTCTTTTAGTTATTTTGATCACAATTTAATTTAGGCAGATTTTAATCCTTCAACTGCATGTACGGAGTATCACTTCTTGTCTCAGCTTTTAAAATTTTATATGGTTCCATCAGGGGTGGGTAAACGGGTACAGGAATAATGGGCCGGACCGGGTAATATGGGTTCAGGGCGGGATACGATGGGGTCCTAATTTTGGAAAACCAAACGGAGCGGCAAGGGGTGGGTCCTAAAAATGTTAGGAACTGCACGAGTGTTAGAATTTGAGAACATGATTACCTGGATAGACCAGTTTCAAAATATTTTTTAAACAAAGTGTGACTATTCATCTAATTTAAAATTTTACTTACATTTTGAGATTTATTAATTAAGCTTTAAAGTGCTTCCTAAGCATATATGTATAGTGACTAGTCTAGTTTCTTACAACATTGTGGTGTTGTCTTTTTTGTTTATGGATGATGTTGTCTCATTTTCTACATTTCAAAGTTTGATGTTATTTCAATTTTGTTATTTTAGTGCTATTTAATTTATGGGATATTACCCGAAATAGGACTAAAAAGGTTTCAAAATTCCAAAATAGGACTGACATGTTTTTATTCCCAAAATAGGACTAATTACTGCCATGTTTTGGCAGTACCAGACTTCAAACATGGCAGTATTTTCCAAACTTGGCAGTAATTACTCCTATTTTGGGAATAAAAAACATGGCAGTCCTATTTTGGAATTTTCAAACTGTTTTAGTCCTATTTCGGGAACTTTCCCTTAATTTATACATTTGTGGTTAGATATTCTTTCAACTAATTCAAATACTTTGTTTCATATTTTTATTTCGAATTTTTACTATATTGGTGACATTGATAATTAATTAGGTTGAATATTTAATTACCTACTACGGAGTAGTTATTTTGTAAGCGTACCGATAGTTTTTTTTACAAAAAATAATAATCGAGAAACCGGACCAAACCGATTCGTTTCAAACGGGACGTGGGTAAGGCTTCTATTTCGAGACATGGTCTACCTGAATTAAATCTACCCGTTAAATGGAATTAACGGTTTTTGAAACTTTATGAATAACCTTGGACTATGTGCACCCCTAATTCAATCTTCACCCTTTAAAACATACTCTCTCTTCACTAAACTTGGTCATATTTACTTTTCTTTATTAATGATGATTGATGACAAGTTTTATCAATGACATTATAATATGAAATCATATACATAAATTTTCTTTATTAAAATAGAGAAAATCCCTTTAATATGAGTAAAAAAATTGAGATTCCAAAATATGTTTGCCTTGTTTTTATTCCCTAAATAAGAGTAATTTTTGTCATGTTTCGCATTGTCAAAGTTTAAACATGATAGTTTTTGCCAAGTTTGTTTCAGAATTCAAACTTCGTAGAAATCATATTCAGATGGTTTAAGATGGTTTTTTCAATTGGAGCATAAATAGGTATTACTCACACTTTGATTTAAAATGAAATTACTTCTGTTTTGAAGTTGTTGATTTTCACATTTATTGTTTTTCTTCATTTTATTGATATTACTCACTTTTAATTTTCTAATTTTAACAATTTATGTTATTAGTAGCAAAAATTTATGAGTATTGTTTCAAAAATATTACTATAATAACAATTATTTATGCATATAGTCATAAATTTATGAGTATTGTTTCAAAAATATTACTATAATAAGAATTATTTACTACTAGTTATTACAATATAGTCAGTAGTCATATTTTTGTAATTACATATATTTGTTTTAGTCATAAATATGTAATTATTTCTAAATTTATTGATTTTCATAATTGTACGAATCCAACTTTACTGTCTTTATACAGAACACGTATAATGATAACCTATTGATGTTCTATATATTCAATAAAAATAATTTTATTAAA
Organism: Cuscuta epithymum; assembly: GCA_945859915.1. Lineage (NCBI taxonomy): Eukaryota > Viridiplantae > Streptophyta > Magnoliopsida > Solanales > Convolvulaceae > Cuscuta > Cuscuta epithymum. The sequence goes on along the minus strand of CAMAPF010000031.1, from coordinate 4,099,499 downwards.
CCAATAAAATTTTGTGATGAGAAATTCATAAAAAATCATAAGAAATTAGCAATGGAATTAATAAAAAATTAAATAAATCAAAATCTATGGAATTTTAGTCATTCAAAATCTATTAAATAAATAATCAAAAAACATGTATTTAAAGTCATTCATCCTTGAATTAATGTTGTGTTTCTAGTCAATTTATAAATTTAAATATATTTTTGGCATGAACTTTTGGTATGCCGGTATACCGATATATGGTTTATTTTCAAAATATATACTGATATCATATCGAAGTAAATCGGTACACTAACCTTTCGGTACACTAACCTTTTATACCAAAAGCATCATTATATCAAACATTTCAGTAAGTTCGGACAAGTGCTGTATAACGAAATTGGCTTGATTAGAGAGTTTATGTATAACTTACTGAATATCACGTATTCACGTTTATGTCTTAATTATTCTAAAACAAACTATATTCCCATATTGCCTTTGTTATTATTACTTATTACCATGTAATTTCTTTTGGATTGCTTATTCAAACTTTTAATTTGTTGATTTTCATATTTATAGAAGTATATGCATACATACACAAATAAAAGATGGATTTTTCAATTGTAGCGTATTACTCACATTTTGATTAGAATGATATTACCGCTGATTTAAATTTTTTAATTTTCATATTTATTATTATTACCATTTTATTGATATTAGAGCATATCCAATGATTGTTTATAAGGATTTGCTTGCAAATTTGAAGCTACTAGCCTACCATTGCTTGAAGTGCATCTTTTCTTATAGTTTGGGCAAGCAAATTAGCCAAAACAAGCTACTTGCTAGAAATGAGAGAAATTTAAATGAAAATGGTAATTACTGAATTTTAATTTACATTTTTTAATTTAATTTATTTATTTTTTTAATGTTTTTGGTTTGTTGATTTTAAAAAATGTTTAATTTTCTCATAAAATATTTAAAATTGATATTTTGTGGCGTGTATGTGTTGTTGAAATTTCTTATTCCTTATTTTTTTTACATAATAAATACAAATTTTTGTACTAATTTTAAAAACATGCATTTCGTAATAATAATAACACTGATAATTTATGGGTTTAAATATATCATTTACATTTTCCCCATTTGAAAATATTTTAAAATTAGTATTATTTCTATTATATTAATAAATCAATTCATTCAAAATGTATATTTTCAAAACTGGTGATTGATTTGAGGGGCCTATTCAAAAGACAAGCATTGTGGCTAATATTGGACTATCACATTGATAGAAAATATATTAGCTAGAAAAAGCTGATGTGGCAAACAAAGTTACAATGAGTTTAGCTAGTCATTGTAAATGCTCTTACTAACATTTGCTATGTATCTTAACTTTTAAATGAATCAAATCAGTACCATAACTCTGCATAAATGTTTGTTCTTGTTATATTATTCAAATTTGCAGCTAAAAAATCTTAAATAATGGCTATCAAAATTCCGTGTGTAGAGGCACCCTACAACGATGACATTAACAAAAGTAAGATACGGAGTATATGATAGGGACTTTATGCATAGAATTTCAGCTGTCACATATGATTTTTTTTTAGGAAATTTGAATTATATGGCTAGTTGAAATATTTATTGTAACGGGGTTGTGTACAGGTGCTTTTTTTTTGCTTATTTTCTTTTTTTTTCCCGTTTCTTTCTTGTTTGCTTCTTGTTGCTTCCCTCTTATTCTTTTATTGTACTTTCTTTTGATTATAATAAAATTCTTTCTTTCCAAAAAAAGTTATGATGTTGAACGAAAACGGCTATGCGATAATGACAGTCTCTGCTTCCTCTGCCGCTCCCTTGCTTTCCAGAGCATCCGCCACCATGAGGTAGAAATGTGAGAATGTTGTGAGTCTTACCAAAATGGTAGTCTCAGGTGTCATATACTCTGTCCGTCCCGTTAAGATTGTCGCATTTTACCTTTTCAGGAAGTCCCATTAAGATTGTCTCATACCAAATTTGGTAAAGTTTGTGTGGCTTTAAATAATTCTCACTTTATTTTTACTTTTTCAATTCAATATCAACTATATAAACTCACTTTTCTTAATAATCGTGTCACCTTCTTCCGTCCCAATGTTAGTGGGACGGATGTAGTATATACTCCCTCCGTCTCTATTATATCTTTCAAATGGGTTTGACACAGAGTTTAAGATAGTGGGTATTGTGTGGTGGAGAGTTGTGCAGAGGAGAGAGAAATGTGTAAGAATTGCTGTGAACCACAAATTCTGGCCAAAAGGAGAAAGTGGAAGTTTTAATTGGGACGGACAAAAAAGGAAAGTTGGAAGTTTATTTAGGGACGGAGGGAGTAATAAAGATATGTCCTGAATACAATAGGGAACATACAAAATATGGAAAGCCTAATGAATGTAATTAATACATTATTACAGCCTCTCAATCTGTCAGGAGAAACAATGCGCAAATTGTCTCGAAGAAAAATAAATCGCTCTAAATAATTCTTACTTTATTTTTACTTTTTCAATTCAATATCAACCACATAAACTCACTTTTCTTAATAATCGTGTCACCTTCTTCTGTCCCAATGTTAGTGGGACGGAGGTAGTATATAATAAAGATATGTCCTGAATACAATAGGGAACATACAAAATATGAAAAGCCTAATGAATGTAATTAATACATTATTACAGCCCCTGAATATGTCCAGGGGAAACAATCCGCAAATTGTCTCGAAGAAAAATAAATCGCTTAGGAGACAAGCACTTGGTGAAGATATCAGCAAGTTGGAACTGCGTTGGAACGTAGCAAACAATCAAATCTCCATGTGAGATGCTCTCTCGGACAAAGTGATAACCTATGCTGATGTGTTTTCTACATGCTTGTTGAGTTTGATTAATAGACAAGTAAGAGGCTGAAACATTATCACAAAGCAACTGAACAGGTGTGCGAATACAAACTCCTAGTTCAAACAGAATAAATCTGATGTGAAGAGTATCATGTACTGTGTAAGCAATAGCCCTATTCTCAGCTTCAGTGGAGGATCTAGAGACGGTGGGCGACTTCTTGGATTTTCAAGAAACCAAGTTAATTAGGACCCAAGAATATAGAAAAACCACACATGGAGCGGCTACTGTCAGGACATCCAGCCCAATCAGCATCTGAATATGCCTGCAAAGTAGGGGATATAGTACTTAGCCGAAGCAGCAGGCCGTGATCCGGAGAACCTTGAAGATACATGAAAATACGCTTAACAACCAAAATATGAGAAGTATGAGGAGCGTGCATAAACTGGGAAACCATGTGAACATCAAATGTAATATCAGGTCGAGTTATGGTTAAATATTGTAAAACACCTACCATACTTCTGTATTATGTGAGATCTGCAAGAAGATCACCATCAAAGAGAAATAACTTAGTTTAGGAAGGAAGAGGAGTGCGAACAGGCTTAAGAGTGTGAAGATGAAACCTAGTTAATAAATCAGATACATGTTTTTGTTGAGACAAAAACAAACCATTAGAGAGACGAATAGCTTGGACACCAGGAAAAAGTGTAAATCACCAAATCTGTAAATCACCTAAATCCTTCATAGCAATGTAACAACCAAGAGAAGTAATAAAACTAGAGAGGACGGAGGGGGAATCACCAGTGATAATGATATCATCCACTTAGAGAAGCAGATAGAGAATAGACGACCTTGGCGAAAAATAAACAAAGAATTATATATCAGACTTGCTACGGACAAAATCATGGGTCAAAAGAAAACTACTCAACCTGTAGAGGGAGCCTGTTTGAGACCGTAAATAATAGTCTTCCTTAGACGACACACATGATTAGGATATTGAGGATGAATAAAACTAGGAGGTTGACACATATACACTTCCTCTGTCAAATTACCATAAAGAAATGCATTTTTAAAATCTAATTGACATATAGTCCAACCAAAAGACATAGCCAGAGATAAAACAATAGGGACAGTGGTGGATTTAATCACATGACTAAATGTCTCAGAAAAATCTATCCAGTCTGTTGAGTAAACCCCTGTGCCATCAAACGCGCTTTATAACGCTCAACTGACCCATCAAAAGTAAATTTGGTTTTATAAGTCCATTTAGACCCGATCACATTTTTATGAGGATCAAATAGAACTAATTCCCATGTATGATTGTCAATGAGAGCATTAAACTCCTCAACCATAGCCGCCCCCATTTAGCATCTTTATTAACAATTGTAAAAAAAGAAGGATCGCATGCCGAAATATCCATTTTAAGATTAAAAATAGATTTTTGTTTAATAATGCCGGATATAGAACATGCTTGCATGGGGTGGCCATGCACATGGGGAGGTGCCGGTACGGTGACAGTCTCAGTTTGGCTACAGGGAGCATTGGTTGTGTGCTGCCGATGGGGTGTGGAGTTAATGGGCTGTAAGGAAGAGGCTGGCCGAAAGGAATGGGTAGAAGAGGAGGTGGTCGGAGATTTTGGGGAGGTTGGTGGCGTGGTCTGGCTGGTAGGAGAGGAACATTCGGATGATGTGTCAGTCGAGGTATGCTCGACAGAAGGAAAGTCTGGGCAGATGTATGATTGGAGTGACGTCTTTTGTACTGCAAGACAAGAACCGTCACTTCAAGTGTCGGCTTTCCTTAACCACAGTTAATCCCAACAGTATTTTCGGAATTATTTTTAACCCAGTAGTATTTTAGGAATTATTTATTTATTTATTTAGCATTATTCCGGGAAAAACTCAATTTGGCCAAACTTTATGTGACTAATGGAGCAATAGGTTCACTCTTGATGCCCCCACACTCTGACCCGAGAAAATGTGAAAAGGTAAATTAATCTCGGTATAATCGGAAGCACCAGATTGGATGAAACTCTCCACTCCTATTGCTAGGATTGAACATGAAACATCAAATCAATTACATCACTCAAGCTCCGTAGAGCTACACATGAGGGTACATACCTATTCCGTATAACAACATTACATAACAAAAGTAGTTACATAATATCAAATTTACTCAATATAACTATTACATGATAAAATTAATTATAAATCTAATTACATACAACTATGAGTACTAATATGTCATATAAGATGGAGATGTGTATTATTTACTTATGTCATGAAGATCAGAACATAAGTTGGTCATTGTGCTACTTCTTTTTTATTATTATTATCCCGGTCAGTAAACCTTCAAAATCAGTGGGGCAAATACATGAGAACATTTTACAGGTTTTATTAAAAAGACATTAAGTACTAAAGAAGGGTGAAAGAACAATTAAATAAAAAATTAGGGGGACCGGACCTTACCCAATTAAACATATCTAAATAAGGAAAACCCAATAAATCGGAAATAACAACCCTCTTAATAATAATAATAATAATAGGCAATATTCTTATGAGAATAAAAAGCCTCCAGTCCAGTATTGAAATCCATTTGGGCTAAATGATGGGCGGCCCAATTCCTCTAAGCATATGTCCGAAGAGGATCCTTACCAATCTGGAAACCATACGTATCTCTTCAGCTAAAACTCTCCATCTTCATCTATAATCTTCATTCATTATCAGTAAGATTGCCTGGAGACAATCCGACTCTGGGGTGTTTGAAACTGATTCTACTTCTGCTTCTTTTTTAAAATCAGAAGCAGAATTAGTTTTCAGAAGCTGGTCAACCCCAGATTCTAAAAAAACTTATTCTAGGAGTAAATTTGAGTATCAAAATCACTTTTGCACTTTCACCCAAATACTCCAGCTTCTGCTTCTGCTCCATGAAGGAGCATAAGCAGTTTTAAGAATCAGATCCAAACACCCCCTCTGCCTGGAGATCAAGAAAGCCAAGCTCAGTTGCCTGCCTGGAAGCATAAAGAATCACCCTATGTTACGCTTCGAGAGCCGTATCAACAACAAGAGGAAAGTAGGATGCATCCACATTCAGTTTAAAACTGCTCATAGGTTTTATCCATCAGACCAATTTGATTTTAAAGGAATTGGACTTAAAGCCAACATGAATAAGGTTAACTGATCTTAAAAGCTCAATATATGCAATTTCCTTCCTTTTATTCAATCTGTAAGAATAGGCTTGAGAGAATTTTTGAATCAGAAACATGGTAGCTTTTGGAGATGGAAAGGAGTTAAGGTCTCCCCACATAAGATCGGAATATAGTGTCCATATATGCCAAACAAAAGTTCCTTGGAAGTTCTGTCTGAAAATATCCATTAAGGATTTATTCCCAGCCTTAATCCACCAGAAAAGTAACATTTGCCTGATAGAAGTGAAAGAATTACCTCTAGGTATTCCAAAATTCTTCATATATTGGATCCAAATTTGTTGAGCATATTCACAGTGAACAAAAATGTGGTTGATAGATTCATATTCCTTTTTGCACATAGGACATCTAGTAAGAAAGATAGAAATCTTGAATCTAAGTAAATTCTCTGCAATGAGCAGAATGTTGTGGATTTTTTTTTAAAATAAATTTTATCAAAATAAAGCAAGCAGGCATAGACAACATAAAAGAAAAGATAAATAACGAGAAAAAACAAAAAGAAACCAATAACAAACTACCCAACCCAAAGCCAATCCCTATGACCCTATCTAGATGATTCTGTGCCCTCAATCAATTCTTCAAAGCCCTATTCGTGATTGCGATCTTGTTTTCATAAGATGTGATCGCTGATTCTTTTTTCTAAACATTCTTTTCTGGGTGTTCAAATTTTGTGTAGGTAAGCAATTATCTTGTGTAACCCGTAAAGCTTTGACACAGATATCTTCATTAGCATCAGAATCCCATAAATCATCCAATGTTGAGATTGGAACCCTTTTCTCATTTTCTGAAACATGCCCAAGATATTCATCCCCCGAACATGAATAGCACGAGTCACCGCAATAGCCATCCCAAACAAAAGCATCAGAAAGAGCACCAAGACATCCAGACTCTGGTACTTTGGGTTGCTGATGGTCAGTTTTCTCCAGAACAATATCAGTTACAATAGCTTTTCCCTCATAAGTGGGCCCCAAAATCAGATTATCACGCTTATCACCCCATTCATTGTGGATTAGTTTCCATTGAAATAAACTAATCCGTGTTGTTTGATCCTTATGCCAGATATTTTTGCAGGAAAAGGTAGTTGATTTTCTCCATCTGATCTCATTATATGCAGAGGCTAAGGAGAATTCACCCTCTTTATCTGGTAACCAAATTACCCTTCCATCCTCTCCAGTTTCAGTTAAACATTCCCCTACTATTAATGTTACATATTCTTATCCAAATGAAAGAGTGAGTAACCTTTGGAATGGCATTATCCCTAGGATATCTGACCTGGAAAAAATTTTCCCAAAAGGAGATATTTATTTTCCATTTCCACCATAGTTTAAGAGAGTATGCCTTTTCGATGTCTGATAACAACCCAATCCCCAAACCTCCCTCATCAGTTGGAAGCCAAATATCTTTCCAATTCTTCTAGTGATACTTTCTTTTATCATTCATGGAACCCCAGAAAAACTGACACATCTTTCTCTCTAAAATTCGAATTATAGATTTTGGAAGAGTGTCAACTGCCAGGAGATGAGCAGGCATGGAGTTCAGAACATGCTTTATTACGACAAGTTTACCTCCTTGACATAGATTCTTCTGTTTCCATTTAGACAATTTTTTTTTCAAAGTTATTAATAAGTTCCTTGCAATAGATAACTTTATTTCTTCCTTTATGCAGAAAGGCACACAAATATTTTAGGGGTAAATTAGATCTTTTCATACCAAGAAGGTTTTCACTTTTCAATCCTCTTAATCCTAAAAGGATGCATTTTCCGAGACACAAAGGTACTTATATCAAGATTAACTATTTGACTTGTTGCTAGCTGGTAGTAGAGTAAGAATTTGTTAAATGACATAATGGGTCTGGTAATTTTGTGATTAAATTAGATATGGACAAGGCTTTTTTATCGTGTTTCTTGGAATTTCTTGTGGGCTATCATAATCAAATTTGGGTTTTCAAATCAATTGGTTACAATTATTCACAATTTCCTCAGAGCAACAACTTTATCAGTGTTGATTAATGGTGTTCCCCAAGGATTTTTTTTTTAAACCTCGTAGAGGGGTTAAACAAGGAGATCCCTTACACTACAATAAAATTGATTTGTAGAGGCACTGCAAAATTGCCCCTAAAAGTAAGAAAATGGCCTCTAAAGCTTTTTAGAAGCAACTTAGTGGTTGCCTTCAAATAATCCGTCGCAAAATGTTGGTTGCCCCAAAAAACCTCTTTGGGGGCAACAACCGTGTGCTTCTAAAAAGACACACTTTTAGAGGCAACCGGATGGTTTTGTCTCATAATGCTATTAGAGGCACACCTGTCATTTGCATCAAAATTTAATTAGAGGCAGTAATTTATGTGATTCAAGACATTATTAGGGGCGATCATGTGGTTGATGCTAAAGTGATATTTAGAGGCTGCCACTTTGTCTGCTATACCTCGAGACATCATACATTGTAATTCAAGATATTGAGAAAGAACTTTTTTAACTACATCAGTTCCAAGTACACCGAGAATCGAAAATAATAAAAAATCTTTATTGCAAGCAAAGACTAGTTTTAATAGTTCAATGGTGTAATACATAAATAACCTATTTAAAGTTTAAACTTTTCACTATTTCATTAATCACACACTCTTACAAAAACTATTACAAGTTACAACATTCAAATTGAAAAACTGAAAAAGAACGAACTACAAGCATATGGAGAAAACATCTATGTAGCCAGGTGGTTAATCTTCATCGATTTGTCCTTCTTGTGGATCTGGCATGTTCATTAAAAAACTGTTGATTAGTACTTCATTATGTAAAAATTATTAAAATTAAAAAGAGTGGGGAAAAAATGAAACACATGATCATATAAGTTACTCACTTACTCGGAACAACAACTTGTAAGTTTTACGAGCTTTTAACTATTTGACTCATTGCTAAACACTTCATTCAAGAAGTTAGAGAAAAAGCTAGACTGTGCTGTCTGATAAGCAAACTCAAAACCATTTTCTGCACACAAAAAAACAGTCTTTAGATTAATCAACATAAAGAAAATCACAAGCACCAATAAAACCAAAACTCAAATTCAATTATTCAGAATACTCACGGGCAAAAAGAGGCAAGACTCCCAAGTAAGAGAACAAAATAAAATCCTTCCAGTAAACCATCAATATATGAAGCCCCAATCGATCAACAAAAAATGGAGCCCTTATCAGCCAACAAAAATACTAGCATAGTAGTAATCCCAGTCAAGCAAATATAATAACCTCCCTAACATATCAGTTAGATTGCAATGAAATATCATTCCATAAGGAGCCAAGCGCTTTCAAAATACAATAAACTCATGCCGATTGAAACTCAATGAAAAATCCCCTAGAAAACATAGCCAATTCATAAACGAACACAAACAGCCCATACTACCGCTGATGTATATCTAGTCAACTAAACATGTCCTGACATTGGACTGCCCTAAACGTTACATAAACATGTTAATCTTCACAATTGCAGAAGTAATAAACTAATAATTTGTGAAGTAATAATTTTTTTTCTCATGTGAATCTCCCGAACTTAACAATATTTTTATCAGTATTAGTTTTCCAACCTTCTTCTACCTTTACCAGATCTCATCGGGAAGGCTAAGAATCTAATCACCACATTTTTCAAAATTTCAATACAAAAGCACTGCTCACACAGTAATATTGCAATAATTTATCCACTGATAAGGCATTGAGATTTGATATGTACATAGTACTTGCATTTCTTATATACATAGTATATATTAATCTTTTTTTCTAAGATGACATAAATAATGTCATTAGGAATCCACGAAGATTCATGACAATTAGGCTGTGAATGAGAAGATAAATCCTATATCGCTGGCGCAGGTGCTTGATGCTGGAAATAATTCAATCAATGCTCTACTCAATCAACTATTTATTTATCAACTAATCACTTATAAACAACTGTCAATTAATGAACTTAATAACTAAATAATGAATCAATAAAAGGTTAAGGAGGTGTACCCGATGGTGAAAAAGACAAAAGCGGCTGAGGAAAAAAACAAGAATCGGGTGAATCGCGGGTATTGTGGTTGCTAAGCCACAGATGTAGATGTGCGTCACTCCAGGTGGTGGTGCCGGTCACTTGCTGTCTGACTGTCTGAGCGTGGAGCGCTCCAATCGCAAGCAGATTGAGCAGTCAGCACAACACTGGGAACTCGAGATGCGGCCAGGTGGCTGCCGGTCGCCGCCTTAACGTCGACTTACGAGTTAGCGTTCTGCCTTCGTCGATGTTAATGAGTCGATCCAGGGTCTGAAGTCTTCGATTCATCTTAGTAACTTTTCTAACCTACTCCGCGAATCCTACTTTTATGGGCTGTTTAATTTCGGCGATTGGGCCGGATATTCACGCCGATTTCAAAGTCAAAATAGTGGGTGTAAACTTTTTTCATTTTTTTGGCCTCTGGCCCTACCCCAAATGCTTTTACTTGAAATAATTTGTCCCCGATCAAATTAGACTTGGATAGTTATAAAAGTATAAAGGAATCAGACTAGACCAGCAAATTACAGTCCAAATAAAAGCATCATTATTTATATTTAGCTAATAAAAATTTAATGCTCCTATTTTGAATTTAAAAAAATGTTTTACTTTCATTTAGGGTGATACTTCATTAATTAAGAAATGAAAACGTCAAACTTCTTTTATATAGAAACAAAAAAGGTTAAGAATGTGTAACTTAATTATATAGTTATTTATTGTATTTTTTTCTGTTATACATTCTTTTTAACTAAAATATATATACACAATTATTTTAAATAATACATTTTGAGATAGATATTAATAATACAAAATTACTTTTCAAAATAGTACTCGTATACACTATTATTTTAATAACACCAAATGATTTACATTTAGATGCAAATGTTTTTAGAGGCAACTATACACTTAGACAATTTTTAGAGGCAAACATAAAACAGGTTGCTTCAAAAAGTGTCTTTTAGAGGCAAGTACAAATTGGTTGCCCCGATTTAACTCAAGCTTGTGGCTTTAGAGGCACCCCTAGTTTTCATGATGCTAAAAGAGTGCTTTAGAGGCAATAATATGTAAATTGCCTCCAAGAGTTGCCTCTATAGATCAATTTTCTTGTAGTGTTATCTCCACTTCTTTTTATCGTCCTAGCATCTGAAGCCTTTTCTAGAGGGCTTAATGCTTATATGAAATCAAGACAAGTCAAGCCTTATTCGATGGGTAATATGGGTCACCCAGTTTCTCACTTAGGATGTTTTCTTTTGGACTGAAATTTACTGGTCTGATCTGGTCTGGTCTGGTAAACGTCTGGTCTCTGTGTATTTTATAACTATAGAAGTCTGGTCTGATCTGATCTTGTCTGGTCTTGTCTGAGGCTGAAAATAGTCCAAAAGAAAACATCCTTAGTCATTGTGCTACTTCTTTAGTACTAATGTACTATGGTATGCACTCTTCAATATAGAAAATGGAGTCAAACCTATTTTTGGGTATAAATGAAGTCAAACCTATTTTTGATAACCTAGTTTGTGGTCCTGCAAGAAAAAAATTCTATGCGATAAAATATGTATTCTAATTATGTAAATTTGCTATTATTTTAGGAAATAACTAAAACTATTAAAGTAATGCATATTAGATATCTATTTTCATTTTACATCCGTTTTTTTAAAGAAGTGCTGTAAATTTACATATATGAAACATATATCACTGCATTAGTTCGAGATTATACGTTCAAACATTGTTGTCAAGTCTATAAGCTAAACTTCACAAAGCAAACACCCTAGAGAGATTTGATGGTCGATAACGCGGAGGAAGAAGAGAATGATTAAGAAGCCTAGACTAATTCATCCCTTGATATAGAGTCGGTGTTTATGGGATTGATGCTGCAGCCAGGTCAATTAGGAATTTCACGACATCACCTGAGGTCTTCATGCAATATCGAGCATCTGTACGAGTCTGGCCAACTGCACATGAGAAGTAATTCTCCTTCTTGAGATCCAACACATTCCATGAAGCATTTTCGAGGGGCTGGCATCGTCCATCCCCTGATGGGTTGTTTTGTGTTGCTTTTTTAGAGATCGATGTTGGCTTAGTCTTGTTTGATGAATTCTTTATCACACCCCCATGTTCTGCTCCTGCCATCATTGCATCACCTAACTTGGTTCTTGGAACTCCCATTGCATCACAAGGAAGGTCTGGCTCAAAAAATCGGTACACATCCTCATCCTGTGAAGTAACCCAAACCAAGCCACCATACAACCTGCCTAGTTAGTTCCAAAGAAATAAAAAGACCCTAAAATAATTATGCAATGTGAAAAAGAAGAATTCAAATTACCTTTCCAAAAAAATGCCCCATGCAGAGAACATAATCAATTGGAGTTGTGATGGATTCACTGTGAACTATTTCACCGAGTATACGGTCAATTGCTGCTCCCTGTGGCACAATCAATCACAATTTGTGTCAAGAGGCCATGATAGTATCAAAACTAATCTCATAGTTTATTGTTAGAGTTTAATTGAATTATAACGACAATCTAGTTGATAGAGTATGAGTTCTGTATGGGTAATATAAAGATGTCATTCCTTAGTAAAGTTGATATTATCCAGAATTACCTCTTGAGCTATGTAAGATGCAATTGAAAAAGACAAAATATCATTTTAGGGGGTTCATATGAGTATATGACATCACCTTGGTAACACCAACAGCTCGAACCTCAACAGTATATTGTCCTTGAACAATATCTATAGATGAATTAGATATTGAGCCACTGAAGAGATGTTGTAGCATATCTCTAGCCTGAAACCTTCCAAACTCAACATCTGAAAGTTAAACCATCAAGGAAACGATCACAAGGTAAGCAGGCATGGTCGCACAGAAAATGATCCAGAACAAGAAAAATGAGTCAAAAGATTCACTACTTACCTGAATACTTGTAGTTCCAAACAAGAGAAGTTTCACGCATCTCAAAATAAGATCCGGGTGTTCTTTCAGTGAAGTACTCAAATACATGCTGTAGAAATTTGTTGCATGTAATAGCAGTAATTCAGCTTTCATATGAAGACAACATAATAACACTTGCATTTTAATGTGTGAATATGTAAAAAAAACTAAATTTGGGCCCATTTACTCCAGATTAGGTTCACATTGGAATGCAAAAAATTGGACAGAATGAATAAATTCTGTTATTAACGTTAGTAATTGAGATTATTGATTGGGTTGCGGTGTCCTAATGTATGTGTGTGTGAGTGTGTATAACATTATATCATAGATGTATTGCTCATACCTTTACACTGTAAACCCAATCCATGTTTAGGAGCTCTGGCATTGTAGTCATCCATTCTCCATTTGTAGATCGAAGAAACATCCCATGCTCTGCTGCCAACCATATGTTGTACTTACTAAAGTTCTGCAAAAAGGCGCTTGTTATTCAAACTTCATTAAGAATAATGACTTATTTAAGGTGAGGGGAGAGGGAGAGGAGAGAGAGAGAGAGAGAGAGAGAGAGAGAGAGAGAGAGAGAGAGAGAGAGAGAGAGAGAGATGAATTACATCATCTAAGTTAGTTCTGTCACTTCCACTGAGAATAACAATTGTTGTCTTTGGATCCCTACACAATGCCGCTAAAGGTCCATTCAAAATGGGATGCAATCTAAGTTCCATATCTTTAACCCGATCGCAACCTCTTTTTGCAAGGCTATCCACCATTTCTGTTAGCACCCCATCGAAACCCTGTGGTGTAAAAAAGATATAAGTTCAATGGTTTAAACTGTTTTCGTACAAGTTATTACAATAAACTTTATCATGGAGGGAGAAAGAGATAACAAAAAATAACAAGATTATGCATGTCTGTCATTTAGGAAAAATAATTGAAAAGCATACCAATATCAACAGCCGGTTATTGGACTGCAAGTAGCGATCAATTGCATTATTGACATTGAATATTGGTGGGTCGTCTCTTATCCTTTGCTGAGCTTCAAGAACAGTGTCATTTAATTCACTGCCACCAACAGGAAAAAACAGAATGTGAGCATATTGGCAGGGAAACCAACTGGCCATTATTGGTTCTCTTTCATATATACTCCCTCAATCATAATTTGAAATTGGGGTAAACTAAGCTGTTTTTTTATATCACATTTTATGTTTGAAGTTTTTGTTATAACCAAATTAATTTAATGAAATTCAATATAACTCCTAGTGCAAGTTCTATGTATGCAAGTTTAGATGGCAAAACTTGGTCAAATATATTATTAGAGGAGGATTAATTTTAACTTCGCTTAAATATCCGAAAAAAGACATTTAAAATTGGGACGGAGGTATTAATAACATTGGCTCTTGATTTTGAACGACATGATTCAATGAATTTTTTTGTTCTTTTGTGACAAAATTTTGGAAATGTTTGTCCATTTCACTAAAAAAAATAAAGCCAATTAATTAGTTAAGTCTACAAACCTCACAAAAGTTTCTGCCCATTTTTGAGAAGTATGGGTTGTCACATGTGTAAAGTTAAGCAGGTGACGTTTTTCACGTTCATCAGCAGGCATATCTAAGGCCTCTTTGATAGAAGCTGCAACCTCTGAGACATTCCAAGGATTAACAAGGAGGGATCCAGCTCCCAAAGATTGTGCAGCACCTGCAAACTTCAAATATGCCCAAAAGGAACCCCAAAATAAAAACATGCATTAGCTATTTTAAAAACAGAATTGGAGTGCTTTAGTAATCACAAAGGTCTAGGTTCATGCATTGTTCTAAAAATCGGCCTAGGCGGACCGACTAATCGGCCTAGGCGCCCTAGTCGGACCTAATTGTAGAGGCCTAGTCGACCTAGTCGGTCAAAACATCGGCCTAGTCGGCCAAAAAATCGGCCTAGTCAGCCGCCTAGGCGCTAGGCGCCCCTCAACTGCCCGACTAACGCGTAGCGAGTTTTAGAATAATGGGTTCATGTTAAATGAGTTTTTAAGTTACAGAAAATAGAAAATGTTTCAATATTTAGAGAATGTAAAAGGAGCATGATAATTACTTCACTAAGGATAAGAACCCCTTTTTTTAATGATTGACAAGCCACGAACTCATAGCTGACAAGGTTCATTCCGTCACGTATAGATGTGATAAGTGCTACATCTGGTTAATCAGAGGAGTGAAACAAATTAAAACATGAGTGTCATTAAGAAATTTCAATGTTTAGTTAGATAGTGAGACACAATATTGATTATTATTGGTAGCATGATGTACTTTTTCACACATGACGACACTGGCAAAATGAGAAGGTTGGGGAGCCGGCCACTGCAGTTAACTTCTCTAATATATATACTCCATCTATCCTAAAACAGATTCATATTTCAAGAATTTGTTTTGTCCAAAGTACAAAGTTGAGTTTTGAACTTTCTAAAAGCTTTTAGGGGTATACATGACCTTTATATTCATGATTGGTACAACTATCTTGCAAGATAGTTGTAAAACTCCACTATTAAGTTGACTCTTTTGTGGGGGAAAATGAGAACATAGTTTACAACTGTTTTGACTTTTGATACAATTTATTTATATATTGGAGCAGTTGAACCCTCTCTTGGGGCATTTTTGTATGTGGATCATAACTAATTACCAAAAATAAGGAATAAATATGTGTTTGCAAATAGAAGTTTTGGAATCAGTACCGGTAATAGCATACAACGCACATAAAGCATGAAAGTCAAGAGAACGGTCCTGCAGATAAATAAATTATGGTTACCAAGTTGCATAATAAATGGCTAAAATCAGATTTCAAGATTTAATTGTTTATCAAAAAATAATAAGTGAACACTGAGCAACATAGAACTTCGACAATTATTCAATGACATTGTGAAGTCTAAACATATATTGACATAGAAAAGTAGAACTTTCCAAGAAAATCATATTTGAAGCAGAGAAATTGAAGTGTCTTGCCAAGACGTTACATTAACAAGTCAAGATATGGCATAAAGACGATAGAAAAAGTACATAATTATATCATCAACAATGAGATGAGGTTGTAGAAAGTTGGTGAAAAAGGTGAAGCATGGCCACCTTTTGGAAGGTACTAAAGTTATGTGAGACATTTGTAAATGGTGGTTATCACACTCAAAAAAGTGAAAAGAAAAAGCATTTTGACAACATAGCCTCATTACCGGAAAATAAAGTGAAGTAATGGTAATAAATGTATTAAAATTTTCCATGGCATGCACTAAAATCTGATGTAGGTCTAGATGTTTGTTAATGTCTAATGTTCATGAGCACATTGAGCACTAAGCATTACTTGTATTATTATATAAGCATAAATGATAGAAGACAAGACAAACCAGATGGTGAATGGGAAAATCAGATAAAGATCCAAATCTGCCATTGATGCGTCCAACAATCTCATGGACCTGATTGGTTAGCTTTTGATCTGTAAAGGGAGAAGAATAATTAAATGAGATCTAATTATTTGGGCATATAGATATAGATAGTACCTACATACTTAAAGAGTAATTGATCCACATGTTAACGCGGATACTATAATCCATTCGGATCAGCTACATATTAACTATAAGAATGCATACACATCTTACATTTATTTCACATTGAAGTATATATCCCATGTCAAATAAGTCATCAAAGTGTAACTTTATAAGCTCATACTGAGATTACATATTTATTACTACATATAATTTTATATTTTCCTTTTTATTATGTATTGCTTACAAAAACGAACCATGTATGATTTTCTAATGGTCTATATATACAAGCATGATCAAAGACACTAACATAAGTTTTACTGGTTGCATGTCCCTCAAAGGATGGAAACTCTCAAAAAGAGAACATAGGAACGTAAGAAAACATACACTCAGGAACATCTGTTCTCGTTGGGATAGCAATTTGCAGCAAAACCACTTTATCCTGCCATTGTGGATTTTCCTCAAGAAAATTTTCAAATGCTAGTAGTTTTTGGGGAATCCCTTTGATCATATCAAGTCTATCAACCCCTAATATGATCTGTAAAGAAATAAATACATAAAAAGATTAAAAGAGAAAGCTTGTGCATGTGAGCACATGCATGCATAATGTGTAAGAAGGTGACTGCACATGCAGTAATACTACGTAAACTTAAATAGTCGGGGAGGATGGAGGAAACAGAGAAAGTAGGCAAATCAAATATCCCATATAGACAACTTACAACTGTTAATTGAATATTTGGTGAATAATAAAAATAGAACAATGACTACGAGATTATATGTCATTAAAAATGACAGACACATTATGAAGAAGAAAAATGTCATGTATAAACATAATGAAAGATCATGTCACGTATGAAGCTGAATATATTTTAAATTAAAGTTACTCTTACAACAAATTTTGTTCTTTCAGAAATAAATAACACACGGATTTCAGAAAAAGAGTTGTTAAAAATTTAATACATTTTTTGAAAAGGAAAGGATACCTTTCTCCCCTCAAATCTCTTCAGCAAATCTACCATGTGGCTCTGCACTGACTCAGTTTCGATAGCTCGAATGAATCGGTCAGAATCTATTCCAATCGGAAACTATGGACAAGGAAGTGGACCAAAATGAAAACGAACCCTTTTAGAAATAGATTCATGGAAGTCATAGAATTTCAAGTATGATTTTGTGTTAGGGTAACCAGATGAATCAATGTCAATATAGTCTATAACATACCGCAGCTACTCGAGTCAGTCTTCCTTGATCCTCTACTCCTGCAGCAGTACCTTTAAGCCCAAGGATGCGAGTACACGCAGTAACGAAATGTCTTGCATAGTCATAAGTGTGAAAACTAAAGGACAAAAAGAAAAAGAAGGCTGAGATGATGACAATCCCTAGTATTATATCAGGATAGAAAATATTAAATGTACAGAGATGTCTCTATTGAGGTTCGAATCAAAGATAGGAAAAAGAAAACGAGTACAAGTCTTAATAAAGAGAATAGTAAGAGAAGATCCATGGTATTATCAGCTAATTTAAAGCATTTTCTGAGAATGCACATTAATTTGGAAGAAATGTACAAAACTCACTCGTAAATTCCAAATCATTCAAGACCTTATTAATTAGAGTGACTATAAAGCCCTGTGACATATTACAAAACATACTTACTAGGTAGGCCTTGTTCAAGTTTCCGTATAAAACTAACCATCTTTGTTAGGTTCTTGATTTTGTACATTGCACCCGGGAGAAACAATTCAAAGCAAAGACGTTATTTTAATCACCTCATTGTAAACTCAATATGTTGTTTAATTTCTTGTCAATATTAGTATTACTCATATATTGATTGGTTGAACAGACAGTAAATGGTAATTAATCAATCATTTGAGGTAATTAGTTAAAACTGTGCACTATCAGCAGAACTTACCCAACCATATCGGCAGAGAGAATTGCACGCAACAGCTCTGAACTGAATGGCAATGTCCTTTGTATTTCGGAAGAAGGAAATGGTGTATGCAAAAACCAGCCCACTTTCATTTTACTGTTGTTCTTCTTTAGACATTCAGGGAGGAACATAAGATGATAATCATGAATCCAAACAATATCACCATCCTTATAATGTTCACTCACTACATCAGCAAACATGTTATTTGCTCTTTTGAATGCATCAAACTGGGACTTGAAAGTTTTGGTCGTTGCAAGTCGATCGTCTTGTGGAAGTCCAAGATAATGTAGAAGCGGCCATATTATGTTATTGCAGTAACCATTGTAATACTGATCCACAATCTCATCATCCAGGAATACAGGAGCACATCTCTGTTATAATTGATGTCATAGTGTAAGATAATGGTTTGTGGGATTTATTATAAAAATAAATAGGAAATCATTTCTATAACATATAATTGGTGACATTGTAAGATAAAGATTTGGGAATTATCCTAAATGTGACATTAGCTGTTACTAGAGGCAACAAGGATTATGCAAGTGCATAGAAGACAAGGTTAGTGCACCTTTTGGGCTAATGATTTTGCAAGTGACTTCCTCCCTTCCTCATCATTGGTGAGATTCAAACCAGGCCAACCAATCCATATGGCCTCAAACTCATTTATACCTACCAAAATAAAATTGTCTTCAAATATCAGCCCCCGCTCAATTAGGTTGATTATACGATAGACCATCGTAAGAAGAAGATAATCTAACAAGGATAATTATATTTGTACACAAAAGTAGTACACAACTTGTACATAACCCCGTTGCCCGTTTACACAGACATTGTGTTAAAAATAGCAGAATTTTATGCCAAATTGTCTGTGTACACAGACAGTGTACAATTTGTGGACAAATTTTATGTAGAGAAAGAATTGCTCGATGTCGAACAAAGACTTACCAAGAAGAGCACTAACTAGACCACCAGCACTAATCTCTAGTGACCAAGACTGATCGGCATTCCTCGTTGCCGAGACTGGCAACCTATTTGCCACAACTAGCAGTCGTTGTCTGATAATATTTCTATCGCCCCTTTGATGTTTTTCATTAACTGCTCCTTCTACATGTTGTTCCACCTGTGGAAGTCCCAAGTCATCAGGCTCTACTCTTTAGTCTCAGGCATGTTCAATATAATCATTTAATAATTGGGCTGGGGCCGAAAAAACCTTAAACGCATTTGTAGCTATCAAGTTTAATAATTGAAAGTCCAAAAAAGGGCATACTTTCGAGTTTCGAAGTTACGGAGATTTGTCAAGTGATCTTATATTCTTATGTTTGTGATTTGTAGTGTCATGTATAACGTCTTTTTAGTTAGCTACTTGGGGTATCATTTTTACATAACTATCATTTTATAAATTCTCCGAAATTAAAATATTATAAATTGGGCATATTATAACTATCATAAAGTAGTGCCCGTAACAAAAAAAAACTACATAAAAGGGATTTTTTATTATCAAACACAAATTACTTAAATAGGATTTCATATACGATTTACAAGTTACTTTACATGTAATGAACTAATTAAAAAACAGTTGTAGTGATGATAATGATAAATCAATGCTTAAGACAAAAATCATAATATTTGACTAATACTTACTTACGTAGTGATTATAGTGATCATAGTTATATTTTTGGAGATGTTGTAGCAATGATAATAGTGGCTTAATTTACAATATAGTGATATGTGATGACAGTTTTATAGTGATTACTGATTAGTGATCGATCATTTAGTCTTAATTTTGTTCAAAAATTTAGTTGGTACCATTATAGGTAACCCCTCATTGCAAACAAATGCAACTAACCTATCAAAAAAGCAAATAAATAAAAGGAAAAGCAAAAAAGAGGAGCTATTGAAAAGCATATATATACCGGAGTTCCAGCCATCATGGTATTGTGTTCCGGCCTCCGATGCGTCTTTAGAGAATGGGAAACAAATTGAATAACCTCTTCAGAAAATGGTAAACAAATTAAATAAACTCTTCAGAGAATGGTAAATAAATTAAATAACCTTTGATGTATTGCCCAATTTATAGAAAAGTTGCCGTAAAAATGCACGGTAAAGATTTTCCAAAATGAGCTTTCAATTAGCATGCCAAAATCGCTTTGCATTCATTATGAAAATCCCCATAATTAAGAGCAATTTAATACGAGGATTCTAAAATCAATATTTGCCTTCTTAAATAAAAGTACTACTGAGTCATTGTTAGAAATATCGCCAACTATAATATAATCATGCTAAACCTTTTTTTGCTACCATACTATACATGATAAATGATAATGTCAAAATACGGCATTATGATTTCAGAATGGCAGCATGCCAGCATTTACACTTATCTAAGGAAAAAATAATACCTCTATTTTGAAATACTACATTTTTTTTTATTTTTTGTTTGGGAAAAATTTCATATGTTATTGCTTTTTTGTTCTCATGCAAAATCTATAAATAATACGTAGTACATTTCAAGGCTACAACTAAGGAAATCATTGTGACATGTCAATCCCATAATTATTTATGTTAACAGCACTTTGAAATTTAAAGGAACCTATACACGGTTACATGATTAAATATCCCGTATTTCACATTTTCATATAGGAATTCAATACATAACTCCTATGTAGTACGGAGTATTATTTATCATTGCCACCAAAATAAAATCCCATGTTTTTTTTAAAAAATGCTTTAACGTTTTTATTTGTAGTCCAATTGTTACTAAAAATAAATCAAAATTCGTAATTTTTTATTGAGGTAAGGGTCAGATTGGTACTCGAAGTTGCATAGAAAGGGTCAAATAAGTCCTTACTGTCCGGCCATCGCCATTTGAGGCGGTTCCCGGTGGAATTTTTTGATGAAATTTGTTGAGCATCTTATTCATTAAGTCTAGTTTACTCATACCAAATTTCAGCTAAAACTTCAATCGGGAAGGCATTCAAATGAATTCTTGAAGATAACTGCACAGTTATCTTCAACAATTCATTTGAATGTTTTCCCGGTTGAATTTTTAGCTGAAATTTGGTATGCGTAAACTAGACTTAATGAATAAGATGCTCAAAAAATTTCGTAAATGAATTCCACCTACAAACCGCCCCAAATGGCGACGGCCGGACAGAGTCTCCTATTTAAGGACTTATTTGACCCTTTTTATGCAACTTCAAGTACCAATTTGACCCTTATCCCATTTTTTATTAGCTTTCAAATGACACTGATATTGTATATACAAAAATATAAAAAATAACTTAACACTTTAAATTTTTTAAAGCAATACATAATTGCTTTTTATTTGTACTCGAATTATTACAAACTTTTAATCAAAAACTATAACTTCTAATTATCTTTCATATGACACCAATATTGAATATATAAAGAATTTTTTTAAAAAAACTTTTAAAAATGTTTATGTTTTAAAATGCTACTACGAATAATTTTTTATTTGTTTACTGATTGATACAAAAAATATATCAAATCCATAAATTTTTATCATCTTTCATATATAGAAATAATAAAATTAGTTCTATGATTTGTGTAGTTTAGAAACCTTTTTTTACCGTGCACGCTATTAATCCAAGTTGAAAATACATAATTTAAATATCTCAAACTTTGAGAGGTGTGAGGTATAATTTTCACACCTATTAATACCTCAAATTTGCACATGTATTATATATACCCCATCTTTTTATTCTAAAAGTTATTTTCACACCATGATTGTGTAATGTTTTCACAAATATAATTTGATGATGTTAAGTAAATAATATAAAATACACAAAACACTTATGTTGATGTAATTAAAATTATATTGTATCAGATCTGGATGTAATATTATCTATTCCTAAATGAACTTTTAGATGGTTAACTGCATCCAAACAAAGCTTAGAGTATTTTAAATTATGTACACTATTGCAATAAAGGGAAAAATAATAAAAATACACCAAACTTTAAAGGGATTAATTGCATAATTTAAAATAGAAATTGTGTCTTCATTCATGAATTCTAAAATATTTTAAATTATGCAATGAACACCATAAATTTACATTTTTGAAAAAAACTAATACTTGACTATGGTGCTAAAATAACTTTTTATACAAAGTTTGGGGTATTTAAATTACATATGCAAGTTTGGGGTGCTGAGCTCACACCCCTTTAAAGTTTGGGGTATTTTTATTATTTTTCTCGGCAATAAATTTATATTTATTGCAGAGAAAAATTTATCCAGCTACAAACAGTATGAAGCAATTAGCACAAACAAGCCGATGAGAAGACCAATGAACACAAAGTTCCGGTACAATCTTCTTGTTCTTTCGTAGAAGCACAGATAAAATAATACGTAGGGGTGGCAACGGGTCGGATTTATACCGGATGAAGGCTCATCCATGTCCACCCGTTAATTTTTCATACTCCACCCACCCGTCCATCATCCATTAAAAATTACATCCACATCCAACTCATCCATCATCCATTAAAAATTACATCCACATCCAACTCATCCATCATGAACGGGTTATCGGGTGTGTTGGGGTTTATTCCCGAAGATCCGAAAGCCCAACACAAGCCTTGGATATTGTAAGGATATTGGGTTGGATTGAAAGGTGTATAAAATATAAAATAGTGAGACAATATTCAACTCAAGGACTTACTTATATTCTGTAATTAAGCAATTACACTGAAACTACCCGAACGGTAGATGAATATGAGATTACAAGGATGGGAGATGTAAATCTATTGCTAAGCTCTGAGTCTTAAAATGCTAACCCCTTACAATGATTTAAACTGGGGTATTTATACTATAATGGGGATGGGTAAGGTGGATACGTGGCCGAATCTGGTAGGCTATCACCTCTGCCATGTAAGCACTCATGCCCCCACTTGCAGCTGTCATGATCCAGCATTAAATGCGGCCTCCACTTGCTGACCGCCCGTTCGGGCAAGGTGTTCGGTGTGTGGGACCCCGCCATAAGTGATAATTTCTACCCGAAGTATCCCGAACGCCGATCGACATTTGGGCCTTGATACTTTGGCATAATTGTTTCCCAGAATGTTCCAAGTATAAGTTTTATCCCGAATGCCGTTCGGGAGTTCTTTGGACTTGCAGCTTCTTCCCGGATTTGGGCCTAGGGATATCGGGCCTGGACCCAATATCCCAACATTAGTCCCCCACTTCCTATGTCTCGAACGGTAGTGAGTGCATGAGGAAGTAGAAGATAATTGCCCGAAGGCCGTTCAGGTGAGAATCGAATGGCATTCCGCTAGTTCCCGAGGTATATTTTGACGGTTATTTGCAACTGTCGTTTCACTTCTTCGATAAACGCCATGATTTCTTGAGAAGGGTTCTCCGCGTGACACGTGTATCCGTCATCATTACAGAAAACGTGTCCTCTTCTGATTGGGTGCTGAATCGGCGTGACAGAGTATAAATAGGCTCTTCTGGTTTTGATTCTGGGTTTCGAAACTTTGCACCTCCGGCTTATAATTCATCCTTCTCTCTAGAGCTTCATCCGCAGCTTCTGTTCAGGTATCCTTTGAGTTCCCTTCTACTGTTTAGTTCCCTCGTTCGGTGAGAATGGCACCCCTTCGTTCATCTGAACCCTCTACCTCCGGCACTGTACTTCCAGAAGAAAACCCCAACGATATGCTGCAAGTTGTCCGTATTCCGGCGGAGGTTAACGGCGATGATTCCTCTTCCTCCGATGTTTACCCTGATGGCACCAAATCGGGGGATGAATTGGAAGTTATGGAAGCCGGTCCTCCAAGCGGCGTTTCCTGTCATAAGCTTGACCTAGCTCTTATTAGGTTTAGACGCCAAAAGCTCACGGCCCAGAATCGGGCCCAAATTCAGATGCTAATTCCTGATTCGGTGGACTTCCGCCTTCAATCGGGTCTCCACCCAATGCGCCACTTCCCAGGGATGGTTGTGGTCCATTTCGACTCAATCAAGGCTGGTCTTAGATTCCCACTTCACCCCTTTTTTGTCTCCCTTTTAAATTTTTACAATGTAGTACCAGCCCAAATAATGCCGAACTCCTACCGGTCGATAGCTGGTTTCATTTGTCGTTGTCACAGTGTCAAGGTCATACCCACTCTAGAGCTTTTCCACTATTTCTTTTCAGTTATCCCCCAGCAGTCCCACGGCTTTCTGGTGGTAAGCTCCCGACCAGGACACATTTTGTTCTGTGAGGCTCCTTCTTCCATTAAGGGTTGGAAAGATAGGTTTTTCTTTGTCTCTGTCCCGAACGGTTTGATTCCTAGGAAGTGGAACGCATTCCCTCCTAAATCCCCCGAGCCATTCATCTCCGAGGAGCTTAGCAAAGATGTCATCGTTGTGGAGGCAGGAGGCTGCTTCAAAATCATGTCTTATCTGACTCCCGAACGGCTAATTAAGGCCGGGATAGGTACTGCCCGTATTCCTGGACTTACTTGACTGAAAACCAAGTACCATGGCCCGGGTGGTCCTTCCCGTGTGATATAACTTTTTAATCCACGTGTGAACCGCTCGGTACTAATTTGTCCTTGTTATCTTTTCAGCTCCAAAGCAAGGCGAATCTTCAGAATCCGAAGGAGCCAATCCCGGACAATCAGCAATGGATGACAGCAGGCTTTTCACTGTTGGATTCGATGATGAGCCACCAACCTCTCCTCCCAAGCAGCAGAGGAAGACAAAGAGGAAGAGGTTGAGGAAGGCCGATCAGGGGACATCCTCCCAATCCGCCCCCCTCCTCCCCGAGCAGCCTGAACCTGTTCGGGATGTAGAACCTGTGCAGCAGGTTGCTCCTGATCAGCAAACTCATGCTGACACGCTGATGGATCAGCTTTTTTCTGACCAGCAGTCCCACCATTTTTCTGGTGAGGAGGTGGCTGCCCATCAGGCTGACTTGGCTAGTCAGTTCGAGCGGATCTCCCTCTATGATCCTGCTCATGAGATGTTGGAGCGGGGTGGCTGTCCGGCGAGCCAGATCTGGTCCACGTCAGGATTTCTCAATGGCCACAATCTTCCCCCGATACCGGTGGAGGAGGCCGAGGAGTGTATTGCTCTGACTGTCCTGAAGGTAGCTCATTATCTTGTGCTCATAATTCACTCTTTCCTTTTCTTTGTTTGATAACTTATCATGTGCTTATATTTTACTTTCTGATCATTAGGCGGGAATATACAGCCTGAAACTCAGAGAGGCCAGGCAGGCAAAGGAACAAAGCCTGCTGATGGCCAAGGAAACAGCTGAGCAGGCAGTGGAAGCTGAACGGCGAGCATTTGCCGAGGAGCGGAAGAAGCTAGAAGCTGAGGCCGGGGAGCTTCGTGTCCAAGTGGGCTCTCTCCAAGCCAAAATTGCGGCAGCTGAGGCCGCTCAGGTCAAGTTTTCTGAGGCTCCTCCTCAAATCCCGGACGGCCCGGCTGAAATGTTAGTTGATCTATCTGCCGTTCGGGATCAATTCAAAGCTTCCGAGGAGTTTCTGGCTCTCAAGGAAGAATACGCCACCGAACAGCTCCCTGCTGTCTTCGGGAGGCACCTGGAGAAACTGGCCGGAGAAGAGCGCCAGAAGGAGGGGATCAGGGTGCTTGATCAGCATTCTGTCACCAAGGAGTGGGCTGATAACTTCGCCCGCGGGGTCTACAGCTCAGGTTGCCAACATATGCTACAGCCTCTCCTCCCCCTCATGGAAAAACACATGGGCCGAGCGGTGCAACCCTCTGACTTTCCCGCTGATCTTCATCCCGATCACCTGAATGCCCTGATGGCTCAGATGAAAAAGTGCCGGCGAGCCCTGGGGATGGATGTGGTGCAAATAGTTGATGAAGCTGATGATGAAGAAGATGATGAAGAGGGTGAAGATCATCCCGAACAGTAGATTTAGACATCCTCATCTGTACCCCTTTTCCTTTTTTAAATCAGTATTTCTTGTATATTCCGGCCAGTAGAGCCGATGAATACACCACTTTTGTTTTGCAACTTCTGTCTTTGTAATTTCTTTTACTGTACTTCATACTTGTTTTCTCACCCATCAATTTGCCTTCGTACTACATTTCCTGTTTACCTGTTTGCGATCAGGTTTGCCTGTTTGCGTCGCCCCTTCGCCAAGTCAAGAATTTAGGATTTTAATATTGATCGACCTGTTTGTTCGATATCATTCGTAATGAACCCGTTCAGTCTGCACACACTTTTTTTTTTCTCCCCATCTGTTCGGGGTGTAAACTCCTGTACTTTCCTCATCGATCATGTCCGCAGGCCTCTTTTTTAACTATTTGGTAATTGTATTCAGCCTTTGGGATGTAGTGTTACCTTCTTCGTTGCATCTGCCAGATTTTTTCATGTTAGATAACCATACTGTTCGGGTACACCGATCATTCTTTATTATATTTTGGTGCATCTTCCCTTTCTGTTTGGGGCCTGATTTTTGAACATCTTCAGTGTCTTTTATCCCGTTCGGGGGAACACTCGTAGCCCACTTTCTTTTTCACTTGTAGAGGTACGTGAACTTTGTTGACTTCAACCCCGTTCGGGTGTTCACTTACCCTCAAAGGATGCTTTAACTTCTCCCAACCGTCTTGACACGTGTCAGTTATTCATTTGAATTCTTGGCGGTAGTATTTCCTTATATAAGGATGCAGCTACCTTGTTTCAGATTTTCTGCTGCTTCTCAAATCCTTCAAGCTTTCTCTCTCTAGAATTCTTTTCCCTGCTCCATGTCGGTTCTTTCTGGCTCAGATTCCGAAGAAATGGTGCCTACTTTGATTCATCGATCCAGGGGAAAGGCTCACCCCAAGGATCAAGGAGCATCTACCCGCTCATCGGGTTCCAATGGGTCCTCAGGGACACTTCAGCCCGAACAGCCCCTCCCTGATGATGGATGTCAGTCGGGAGATGACCTAGCCATCTATAATAAGGGCATGCCTGAACGGCCCCCTCGTTATAGTCTGAACTTTCATTGCATTAGGAAGCAACGTCAACGCCTTCCTGCGGATGCAGAACAGACGCTCCGGCAACTACTACCTCCACCCCGTCAGTTCAGTGCGGGATTCATCAAACATCCCATGCGACACCGTCCGGGATGTGTGTTAGTCCATATGGACGCCCTGATCGCCGGTTTGCGGTTCCCTCTGCACCCGTTCGTTGTGGAGTTCCTCCGCCGGGTGTCAGTACTGCCGGCACAGTTCGTGCCTAGCACCTACAGGATCCTAAATGGGTTCATTGTCTGGTGCCACGAGTTGGGGATTGCCTCCAGCGCCGATCTCTTTTTGCACTGCTACGGCGTCCAGCCCTATTGGACCTCCGGGTACCTAAGGCTTGTCGCCCGTCCTGGCCGTTCGCTCTTCACCGACAACCCCACCCCTCCGGAAAAATGGGAGGAAAGATTTGTGTTCGTACACGTGGGGTCGCCGCTTCCTTTCCCTGATCGGTGGAACACCTATCCCGTTCAGGATGCCTCCCCAAGGGTGGATGCAGCTATTCTCTGCCAGTACGAAAGGCTCCGTCTGGCCGGTTCCAAGAACCTACGGTCTTTCTTGACTCCCGCTAAGATGCTAGCTGCTGGCATCGGTATGATTCTTCCCTTACTTTGTTCGTTCGGTATATTTTTCAATCTCTTGTTCATTTTTCTTCGTTCTTTCCTGTAGGTGTGATTCCCCCCGTTTCCATAAAGCGTCCTGCTCCTACTCCTTCCTCCACCGCCATAGTTAGCAAGGGAAAGGAGAAGGCTATTCAGTCAGGTTCTTTCGCTGGCCGGGAATCTGGGCCAGTAAACAAACGGCCGAGAATCGAAAGCAGCGGCGCCTTGGTCCCGATCGATCACGTCATTGATCTGACGGATCCTTCTGTGGAAAGGATGCTTACGGTCCCCTCCCCTTCAAGGAAGCTGGGCAACAGGGGAGGTGTTGCTTCAGATAGTCTCCCGATCCCCGATCGGTTGACGGTGGAGTTTTCCGCCATGGGCCCCCGAGCCGAATGCCGGACGCTGTTCGGGCAGACTGCATCATCCGTGTGGTGCAGTACTTCTCTGAAGGCTGGTGAGGGTTTCACCAACCTGACTCACTGGTCCGACCTATTTGAAGCATGCCACGCCGAGTCCCTTAAGGTATGCCTTTGACTGTATAGTCCATTCTTCTTATTTTTGATATTGTTCTGGACTTGTCCTTTGTTGGTCCCGTTTAATATGGTAATCAGTCTAGAGGGGGGGGGTGAATAGACTGATTGGTTTTTCAACTTTTTCTCAAAGTCAAAACTGACTTATCAGAGAAGGTCTGATTCTGATGACAGAGAAAGGCTGGTTCTGATAGCAGAACTGGCCTTGGCAGCGGATTCTGATCTGTCCGGGTAGCCTCAAAAATACTAAGGCAAATGCCTTTCTGATAACTCTGAAAACAGGATCTGCTGAACACAGATTCCAAGTCTTAGAGTTAGTCAGTTAATATCCTAAGTGCAGAAATATAAATTGCAGTAAAGTAAATGACACCGGATATTTTTATAGTGGTTCAAGGAACAACTCGTTCCTCTAGTCCACTGTTCCACTAGCTTTGAAGTAGATCGGTTACAAAGCTAAATCCTAGCACTTAAGAAGTTCTCCACGCCTTCTTCAAGTCTAGCTGCCACCCAGGATGCAGTTCCACGTCCTGATGGCTGGTCCTTTCACTCAGCTTCCCGGAAGTATCACCACTTCACTACTGCAGTTACTTGGACGCCCTTCTTTTCAGAAGATCCTTTGAAAAACAGAGTTTTTCCTCCAACTAGCTTCGTCACAAATGATGTTTGATGAAGTTCTTGAAGTGTTGAAGAACAGGATGAACTTTGCTTGTTTGTTGGGGATGAGAGATTTGGAGTTTGAATCTTCCCAACGTTGACTTTTCTTGTAGAGTGTTATGAAGGTTGAATCTCAAGAAGTATGTTCGGAAAATGGATCAAGAGTTCTTAGCAAAGTTATTTTCCTTGTTCTTCTTCGTGTAGCTTATATACGGAGGTTGTCTGCCCGTTGGAGGAGGAGACAACTGCATTAAATGCGCGTACTGTTGACTTGACCGCCGTTTTGGAAGGTTTCTATATTTATAATATATCTTCCCGGATTCTTTGGTCAATCATTTGCAATCAATCCTTCAGCGTATCAGGCTCATTTAATGTGCATTAAATGCTTTCCTTTCATGCACAGTCTTCTAGCCGTTGGATGTTTTACCCGTTGGATTCATAGCTGTTGGATGTTGCTTGAAATTCTTCTAAGTGTTCGTCGGGCTCTGATCAGGCTCTTCTGATATGTTGGATTCTGATGGCTTTCTGATGAGTTGAGTTCTGATCTCTGACTGAACTCTGACTCTGATAGTTCCGCTGATGAGTACCTCTGATCTGTAGTTCTCATTGGTCATCAGATGTCCAGGTTTATCAGCAACTCTCATAGTGCAACTCTGATGGACTTCTGCTAAGAGAACTCTGATGGAGCAGTTCTCATAGAGCAAGTCTGATTGAGCAATTCTGATGCACTTCTGATCTGATCCAAAGTAGAGCAACTCTGATCGTCGACTACACTAATACTTACAATTGAAAATTTCTAATACAAAAAAAATAATTTGGGGTACTTTAAAATTCTAATCCTATAGCATCATCAAAATCTAATTACATTTATTCCTTACAATTTCCCCCTTTTTGATGATGCCAAAACCCTTAAACTATTTCCAGAGAAGTGCCTTTCACCATAAAGAAAATAAGTTAAAAAGAAATTTTCATTTAAAATCTTGGTGGGCACTTGGCATAGGAAGATAGTAAGAGTAAGATACAATCAAACAGATAAATAAGATAAGAAAAAAACACAAGATATCAGAGCATAAATAATCAGAATGCAATAGAGAAATAATTTGACATTGCCATGCAAAATAGAGGCAAGCTGGTTATCTTATTAAGGAAAAGTATTAAAAGCAACAAGAGGATAAGGTTTAGATATCTTCCTCTTCTAGATCAGCTTCCTTTGCTTCAACTGCCTTCAGATCAGCATTTACCTTTGCTCTGATGGAAGCCAAGTTCCTTGGGTTCTGGCACTCTGACCAGGCAGGTTCAAGCTTGCAGTCAAGGTAGTTTCTGATGGCTTCAGAGATGTCCTTGCCAGGGATCACTTTCATCCGCCACCAATCTTCTGCTTCTTGCATTGACCCACCATGGTTAATTATTATGAGCCCATCTTTATCTAGAATCAGATTCTCCTTTTGATGGGGAGTCATGTGTTTCTTCATTTCTTGGAACTGAGCTGCATCAGGCTTGGCTAGGTCACTGTTGAGCCATTGAGCCAGAGTGAAGGTAGAGGCTGTCTTCTTCCCTTTCTTGGATCTGGGAGGGGTTGGTCTTTGGATACCAGCAGCAATCTGCTTCTGTCTGGCTTTCTCAAAATATATAGCAGGATCAGGGGTACCAGAGATGGGAGTCAGAGCTCTGGTGCTTGATCCTTCTGCAGTTCTGATCTGTTCTCTAGTATCTTCCCCCTTTTTGGCATCAGCAAGATCACCAAGCAGGAGTTCAATCTTTGAGAATTCGGTGGCCTGATTTTCCTTAATAACTTCAAGGGCACTTGGCAGAGTCTGAGTTACGGAGGCCAGACCTTCAATAAGCTCCTTCTGTTTATCTACAGCACTCTGAATATCTTTGGTAGTAGCTTCAAGGAGAGTCAGCTTATGATCTCTGTCCTTGCTACTATTGATCAGCTTGATGGTGAGTTCTTTAGTATCCTTGCATAGTCCTTCAACATCTTGGAACTCCTGACGAGCTTTGTCAGAGGACCATTGAAGATTATCAATGGAATCAGAGATGTCCTTGATGGCTTTGTCTTGCTCTTCAAGGACCTTAGTGTGATGAAATAACACTGCGGAGATTCCATCCACTTCCTTAGCAATGCTGCTCAGATTTTCTGCAGTTTTGTCCTTGTGGACCTCAAAGGCTGTGGCCATGATGCCCACATGCTTTAGCAGCATAGAGATTCCTTTGGAGAGATGATCATGAGCCCTGGTGAGATGGGCATCAGTCTCATATTCAGCATCCAGAATCTTGTTCATTCCCTTGGCTATTTGCTGTCCAACTTGTTCTAAGTCAGCCAAAAGGGATTGTGCAGGAGCATTGCCTTGGACAAGGGTGAGGACTTGCGGTAAAGGAGGAGAAGACTGCTGCGGGGGAGCTGGTGGAGAGTTCTGAAGACTGGGTTGCTGAGGGAGAGAAGTCTGATGAGTGTTAGGGGTTCTCTGATGTTGTTGAGAGGGAGGGGGTGAAGGGGATCGGGTTCTGATGGGATTGAAAGGTTTGCATGGTGATGGTTGTTTGGGTGAGGGCTGCTTAGATGAAGGGGTTGTGGTTTTGTGAGGAGAAGGTGATTTCTGATGGAGTGGAGATGGGGTTTTCTTGGGTGATGGAGTGGGTGAATGTGATGGAAGTTGAGGTGAAGTATGTGGCTCTGGTGAAATATGAACAGGTGGAGAGTTAGGAATTACCTCAAGAACTGTTTCTTCAAACTGAGAGTCTCGCCATTCTCTGATCAGATTCATCATGGCCAGAGACACATCATTTGCAGTGGAGGGTTCACCTTCTGCACCTGGAATGGGTTTCATCTTGATCAAGGATTCCCTCCTCTTCTTTTCCATCAGCCATTCTTCAAAGATGGGAACCTCGTGATCAGCTAGAGGTTGAACATGCTCCTCTGGTGGGGTAGTAGTCAGCTTCTCCTTGCCTTTGTGGTTTGCCTTCTTCTTTTCAAGAATAGATTGTAAGAATTGAAGGTCGAAGCATAAAGAGACATCATCAGTACCTGCCCATTTGAGGACTTCAACTTCCTCAGTTTCATAAGTGGCAGCTTGAGCAAGAATCTGTTGCAGAGGTCCCATCCTCCATTTCCTCCAAGTGAGTACCCTTTGAAATTGTCTTTCTAGGGCAGCATGAGGATCCAGTTCTGGGATTTGAGTGGTGAGATGCTCTGGTGAAGTTAAGGTGATGTGCTGATCTGGTGCAGAGATGGGTTGGATCTCTGATTCAGGTTCCCCCTGAGCATCAGAGATCACCAGTGCAGTAGCCAGCTCTGGTGCTGGTTCCCCCTGAGGTGCTGATTCCTTGGGGGGAGAGTTGGTCTGCTTCTTCTTCTTCTGCACTCTGATAGGAGATTGTGAGCTATCAGAGTCACTCTGGATCACAGCTCTTCTTCTCCTCTTCTGTTTCAACATTTTCTTGACAGGAGTGACTTTGGGAGCTACAACCGAAGTTTCCGGTTCTGATGTATCCTCTTCTGATGCATTTCTCCTAGACTTCTTCTGAAGCTTCTTCTTCTTAGCCTTAGGTTGTTCATCATCAACCTCAACTGTGGTGGCTGGTTTCTCCCTCAGTTGCTCATACTTGCTGGTTTTCTTCAGCTCTGCAGCAACAGCAACATGAATCTTGGGTGAGGCAGTGAGGAAGATGGTCTTGTTGTGGTTGGCTTCATTGGCTTCTCTGAGTGCAATGTTGACATTGGATATGAGCCTAGATATCAGAAGTCCATGGCCCATCTTGGTGGAGAACATCCCTGTCTTTTTGTCCTTCTTAGCAATGGACTCAGAGATGGACTGGAAAAGCACCTTTCCCCAGTTGATGTTCATTCCTCGATGAACAGCATAGATGGCCTTGGAGTTGGCATTGTTCATCTGGTCAGTTGACCCAGTTTTGCACCATAGGCATCTGTGCATAATGCTCATCAGGCGCTCAAAATCCTTCTTGAGCTGGTTCTTCTTCATGTAGAGTTTATCTACTCCGGTTGCATCATCCCGGCAGTAGGTGTCCACAAATGTCTCCACAGAGACTTCAACTGACTCCAAGTCGATGAGCGTAGGGGTGTCAATGTCTTGAGAGTCGAGTTTGATGCCGAAGAACTCATTAAGAGAGTCAGCATCGATCTTTAGGTTCTTTCCCTGAACCTGGGAGTGGATGGCATTGTCAGAGATGTAGGCGTTGAGGTAGAACTCGGCTACATCTAGATTACTGAAGTGCTCATAAGGGTGAGCCACTATTTTGGTCAGTTGTGAGTCATTCATTCCGGCAATGACCTCTTTCATCACTTTGGAATTTTCAGCCAGCAATGGTAGTGAGGACATGTCTACTTTCATCCCGGTGGCTATGTTAGCCACAAGCGCCTTGGCTTCCGATTCGGTGAGGTCGGTGATGTTGATGAACTTCATTTTGAGTAGGGATTGAGAATTTCTGAGAGAATGAGTGTTTGAGAGTTCTGAAAATCTGAATACGAAGAGAGATAAGATGCAAATGGTGGTTTAGGTTTTCAGACAGGGTATACATGAGTTCGGGTTAGTGGACGTTTGATATAATTTACGGTTTCGAGGTTGCATTAAATGGATTGTGGGCGGAAAGCCGTTTTCCAAAAGTGGTAATAACTACCGGGGGTAAAATGGTAACTTCCGGTTTATTGAACAGTCTCGTCCGAAATTTAGAAAATTTTTCTAAGTCCACAGCCACTCTGATAAGTATTAGCCCTTGTATCAGAGATAGAGGAGTTCTGATATGGGGACCTCTGATGAATACCAAGTCTGATCCTTCCTGCAACTCTGACTTTTGCAAGTCTGATACTTCTCAATTCTGATTCAGGCTTCTGATGAATAAGAGCTTCGGGTATCAGAGATGGGGTGTTCTGATGAGTCCTCATCTGATACTTCAGCAACTCTGATTCAAGTATCTCTGGGAAGATCATCCATCATTCCCAATTCTTCCCTTAGCTTGTTAAACCTTGCCTCTGAGAGAGGTTTGGTTAAGATATCTGCAAGCTGGTCTTCAGTTGGGACATGCTCAATTGAAATGTGCTTCTTCTCCACATGATCTCTGATGAAGTGATGTCTGATCTCGATATGCTTTGTCCTTGAATGCAGCACAGGATTCTGAGTGATTGCAATGGCACTGGTATTGTCACACAGCAACTTGATCTCCTTTGCTTGCACTCCATAATCCTTGAGTTGTTGCTTCATCCAGAGTAATTGAGCACAGCAACTTCCAGCAGCAATATACTCAGCTTCAGCAGTGCTAGTTGAGATTGAGTTCTGCTTCTTGCTAAACCAGGAGACAAGTCTCCCACCTAGCAGTTGACAGTGACCAGAAGTACTCTTCCTGTCCAATCTGCAACCTGCAAAATCTGAATCAGAATAGCCAATTAGTTCAAAATTACCTCCCTTGGGGTACCATAGTCCTGCATTTGGATTTCCTTTGATATATCTGATAATCTTCTTAGCAGCAACTAGATGACTCTCCTTGGGCTTTGATTGGTATCTGGCACAGATTCCTACTGCAAAAGCTATGTCTGGTCTGCTTGCAGTCAGATAGAGAAGAGATCCAATGATTCCTCTATAAGTTGTAGCATCAACATCCTTTCCTTCATCATCTGGTCCAATGCCTTGAGAGGCATTCATTGGAATCTTGACTGAAGATTTTCCATCTACTCCAAACTTCTTGATGAGATCTCTGGTGTACTTTCCTTGGTTGATAAAGATGCCTTCTGGTACTTGTTTGACTTGTAATCCAAGAAAGTAACTAAGTTCTCCCATCATGCTCATTTCAAACTTCTTCTGCATAACTTGAGAAAATTTCTTGCATAATTCTGGATTAGTGCTTCCAAATATAATGTCATCAACATAAATTTGCACTAACAGAATATGATTAGCAACAGAAATTTGAAATAGAGTTTTGTCCACCTTTCCTTTAGTAAACCCATGGTTCACTAAGAATAGGGACAATGTGTCATACCAGGCTCTAGGAGCTTGCTTAAGACCATAAAGGGCCTTCCTAAGCTTGTAGACACAAGAAGATTGAGTAGGAATGACAAAACCTGGAGGTTGTTCAACATAGACTTCCTCTTCAAGTTCTCCATTTAGAAATGCACTTTTGACATCCATCTGGTATACTTTGATGTCGTTGTAAGCAGCATAGGCTAGAAAAATCCTGATTGCTTCCAGTCTGGCAACAGGTGCAAAGGTCTCATCAAAATCTATGCCTTCTTCTTGACAGTATCCCTTTGCTACAAGCCTTGCTTTATTCCTTACAATGTTGCCTTCTTCATCTGCTTTGTTCTTGAATACCCACTTGGTTCCAATGACATTCTGATGCTTTGGTCTGGAAACAAGTTTCCAAACTTCATTCCTTTCAAACTGTGTCAGCTCTTCTTGCATTGCATTGATCCAGTCTGAGTCTTCTAGAGCTTCTTCTAC
Organism: Cuscuta epithymum; assembly: GCA_945859915.1. Taxonomy (NCBI): domain Eukaryota; kingdom Viridiplantae; phylum Streptophyta; class Magnoliopsida; order Solanales; family Convolvulaceae; genus Cuscuta; species Cuscuta epithymum. The sequence continues at coordinate 4,063,895 of CAMAPF010000031.1, read as the reverse complement.
ACACATTGGTTCCATCTGGGATATGCAGCAGGTGAACATGGCTTCTCTTCTAGATGCAGATCTGGTTCTAACACCACTGGTAACTTGACCAATCACTTGATTAGGGGGATGGTCTCTTAACCAAGTTAGATCAGGTTCTGTCAGTTGCTGTCTAGGCAACTCTGATGGTTCATCTTCTGATACATCATCTTCATCTTCATTTTTGTCTATCAGAACTGGATTGGCAGGAGGAGTTGAGAATATAGGGTTGTTGATGACTTCTTCTGATGGTTCTGAAACCTTTTCTTCAAGATTGATCTTCTGCAGGGTCTCTGATAATCCTTCTGCAGAGGTACCATCATCAAATTTGACATGAATGGATTCTTCAACTTGTATAGTTCTCCTGTTAAGTATTCTATAGGCTTTGCTTGAACTTGAGTAGCCTAAGAATACACCTTCATCAGCTTTTTCTTGAAATACTTTCAGATTCTCCTTTCCATTGTTTAGAATATAGCACTTGCATCCAAACACATGGAAGTAGCTGATATTTGGTTTTCTTCCTTTCCACAGCTCGTAGGGGGTCTTCTGATGATTCTTGTGGATCATGCTTCTATTCTGAGTGTAGCATGCAGTGTTGATAGCTTCAGCCCAGTATCTGATGGGCAAACCTGATTCAGCAATCATGGTCCTTGCGGCTTCTTTCAGTGTTCTGTTTCTTCTTTCAGCAACACCATTTTGTTGGGGTGTTCTGGCAGCAGAAAGTTGATGGAAGGTGCCATTCTGATCACAGAAGTCCTTGATCACTTTGTTGACAAATTCAGTTCCTCTGTCAGATCTGATTGTTCTGACCTTCATATTCTTCTCAGTTTGGAGTTGCTTTAGCAGAGATGGCAACTTCTGAAGAGTTTCATTCTTCTTGGTTAGGAACACAGTCCAAGTGTATCTTGAGTAGTCATCAACCATAACAAGAGTATATCTTTTTCCACCAACACTGGGAGTTTCAACTGGTCCAAATAAATCCATATGGATCAGATTTAGAGGACAAATAGAAAGATCTCCAGCTATGGGTTTGAATGAGGTCTTCACTTGTTTGCCTTTCTGACAAGCACTGCAGAGGGTCTCCTTCTTGTAGACAATGTCAGGCAGACCATCTACAATATGTTCCCTTGCCAGTTTGTTGATGGTTTTGAAGTTCAGATGGCTAAGCTTTTTGTGCCAGTCCCAGCTTAGCTTTGAATTGTCCTTAGCTATCAGGCAAGTCCCATCTTTTGCTGTTTGCCAGTCAACAACATAGATGTTCTTCCTTCTCTTGGCTGTAAGAACCACTTCTTTGGTTGTCTCATGCTTGACATAGCATAAGGTCTTGGTGAATTCAACTGTGTAGCCTTTGTCACAGAATTGGCTAGCACTCAGCAAGTTGAACTTTAGACCTTTGACATATGAGACATCTTCAATGATTATCTGGTTCTTGATCAGCTTCCCTCTTCCTTTTGTTTGCCCTTCCTTGTCATTTCCACCGAAAGTGACTCTGGGTCCATTGATTTTCTGGAACTCTGATAGGCAACTCTTGTCACCTGTCATGTGTCTGGAGCATCCACTGTCAATATACCATTCTTTTTCTGAGATGGCTCCAGCACACAGTTCCTGCAAGATTAAAAGGAAGATTTAGGTACCCAAGCAATGTTGGGTCCTGGGGGGTAATGCAGTCTCGGTAGTTGGTACCATTTTGGTCTCATCAGCTGAAACCTTGGTGGATGGTACCCATTGTCCACCTGGTAGTTGTAGTAAACAGATGTATGATTCACTTTGGGCAGATGCTTGTGAGGATCATGCTTTCTGTTTGCATACTTCTGCATAGCCTTCTTGGTTGGAAAGAAGTCCCATATACTATCAAGATCAGAGGAGCGCTTAACTTTAGGCTTCTGAGGTTGACCAGACAACCTCTTCTGCCTATAGTTAATCTTCTCTTGATATCTGCCTTTCTGATAGCAGTTTCTGATACCATTGTCATGAGATTGTCTGATAGGGTTAGGCCGTTGATTATTATTGTTCTGAAAACTTTTCCTTTTGTTAGAGTGTCTGCCAGGTTCATTAGTTTTCAAACTTTGTTTTGGTTTGGCCTTTAGAGTTTGTTTTTCTGGTATGACCTTCTCATGAACAATTTTAGTACCAGAAGTACTAGCATGGCAATTGGGGCTCAGAGTCTGTGGCACTATGACCTTTTTAGCTTTAGCAACCCGGGTGCTAGGCCTTACAGAAGGCTCACCAGACTCTGGTTCAACATATCCAAGACCAGAGGTGAAGTTATGAGAGTCACCAATATTCTTCATGGAAGATTGCATCTTCAGAAGACTATTATATCTACTCTCAAGTTCCTCAATGTCTCTTATTCTTTTCAGAAGAGACTCATTTTCAGCTTTCAGTCTATCTCTTTCCTCAGTTAATAGATTAAGTTTGCACTCAGTCTCTTTCCTTAGATCAGAGATATCAACTTTCAGCCTACTGTTCTCATCTTTAACAAAAGAATAAGTGGCTTGGATAGTTTGGAACTCTTCCCAGAATGATGACATTGGATCATCATTTAAGGCTGTGCCTACCGAAGAAGAAATAGAATCAGAAGTAGAGCATACCTCATCATCTGATTGTGCCATGAGGCAGAGGTCTTCAGTTTCTGCATCCAAGCAGCAGAATGCTTCATCAGAGTCGGAGTCTGAACTGGACTCTGATTCAGAGAGTGGATCTCTCTCAGCTTGTTCTGAGACAAATGCTCTTCTTCTTTTGTGTTGATCATCTGGTTTCTTTTCTTCTTCATGTCCTTGCTTCTTGGACACTCTTGGATAGGGGCAGTTTGCTTTGAAGTGCCCAGGTTGTCTGCAGTTGTAGCAGAGGTACTCTCCATTGCTTTCAGAAGATTTGGTCTTCTGATGTGGTCTTCTGATGGAAGATGGACTCCTTCCATCTTTCTTCATAAATTTTCTGAATTTTCTGGCAAAGGCAGCCATATATTCATCAGATAGAAGAGTTGAGGGATCAAAGTTTGTAGCCTTAGAAGTGCTGGCAGTAAGGGCAGTTGTGGTTCTTTCATCTGGCACTTCTTCTTTCTCTTCAACCATCTCGAACTCATAAGCTTTGAGATCTGAGATTAATCTCTCTGTGGGGTAGGTCTTGATGTTCTTGCTTTCTTGGACTGCAATCACCTTCATCTTCCAAGCTGAAGGCAGTCCCCTGAGGATCTTCATGTTGACCTCTTTGATGGTGAGCTCCTTCCCAAGCTCAGAAATCTCACTAATGAGAATCAGCAGTCTCTCATGCATCTTAGCAATGCATTCTTCTGGCAGAAGTTTGAAATCATCAAACTTCTTCATAGCAATGGTCAACTTGTTATCTCTTTCTTGTTCATCTCCTGCACCAATCTCATCCAGCTTATCCCAGATTTCTTTGGCAGTTCTGCACTTCTTGATCCTGTTGAAGTATCTTTCATCAATAGCCTTGTAAAGGATGTCCTTGGCTATATTGTCAAGGTTGTACTGTCTTTTCTCTTCCTTGGTCCATTCAGACCGGGCTTTCTCAATCATCTGGGGTAGATTGTTGTCTAAGGTATGGGCAGGGTTGATCTTCATGAACTGGATAAAAGGTCCATTTTCCAAGACTTCCCACATTTCATCATGAAGGGCACATAGATGTGCCTTCATTCTGATCTTCCAATCATCATACTTCTGATCTGTGAACATCAGATGCTTGGCAAGAGAGTTATCCATAATAGCAAATAAATAGAGGCTAAGAACAAGTGGATCTTTGTTCAGAGAGTAACCTAAAAGATTACAAGAACAAGGAGGCTCTGATACCACTTGTTGGTCCCGTTTAATATGGTAATCAGTCTAGAGGGGGGGGGTGAATAGACTGATTGGTTTTTCAACTTTTTCTCAAAGTCAAAACTGACTTATCAGAGAAGGTCTGATTCTGATGACAGAGAAAGGCTGGTTCTGATAGCAGAACTGGCCTTGGCAGCGGATTCTGATCTGTCCGGGTAGCCTCAAAAATACTAAGGCAAATGCCTTTCTGATAACTCTGAAAACAGGATCTGCTGAACACAGATTCCAAGTCTTAGAGTTAGTCAGTTAATATCCTAAGTGCAGAAATATAAATTGCAGTAAAGTAAATGACACCGGATATTTTTATAGTGGTTCAAGGAACAACTCGTTCCTCTAGTCCACTGTTCCACTAGCTTTGAAGTAGATCGGTTACAAAGCTAAATCCTAGCACTTAAGAAGTTCTCCACGCCTTCTTCAAGTCTAGCTGCCACCCAGGATGCAGTTCCACGTCCTGATGGCTGGTCCTTTCACTCAGCTTCCCGGAAGTATCACCACTTCACTACTGCAGTTACTTGGACGCCCTTCTTTTCAGAAGATCCTTTGAAAAACAGAGTTTTTCCTCCAACTAGCTTCGTCACAAATGATGTTTGATGAAGTTCTTGAAGTGTTGAAGAACAGGATGAACTTTGCTTGTTTGTTGGGGATGAGAGATTTGGAGTTTGAATCTTCCCAACGTTGACTTTTCTTGTAGAGTGTTATGAAGGTTGAATCTCAAGAAGTATGTTCGGAAAATGGATCAAGAGTTCTTAGCAAAGTTATTTTCCTTGTTCTTCTTCGTGTAGCTTATATACGGAGGTTGTCTGCCCGTTGGAGGAGGAGACAACTGCATTAAATGCGCGTACTGTTGACTTGACCGCCGTTTTGGAAGGTTTCTATATTTATAATATATCTTCCCGGATTCTTTGGTCAATCATTTGCAATCAATCCTTCAGCGTATCAGGCTCATTTAATGTGCATTAAATGCTTTCCTTTCATGCACAGTCTTCTAGCCGTTGGATGTTTTACCCGTTGGATTCATAGCTGTTGGATGTTGCTTGAAATTCTTCTAAGTGTTCGTCGGGCTCTGATCAGGCTCTTCTGATATGTTGGATTCTGATGGCTTTCTGATGAGTTGAGTTCTGATCTCTGACTGAACTCTGACTCTGATAGTTCCGCTGATGAGTACCTCTGATCTGTAGTTCTCATTGGTCATCAGATGTCCAGGTTTATCAGCAACTCTCATAGTGCAACTCTGATGGACTTCTGCTAAGAGAACTCTGATGGAGCAGTTCTCATAGAGCAAGTCTGATTGAGCAATTCTGATGCACTTCTGATCTGATCCAAAGTAGAGCAACTCTGATCGTCGACTACACTAATACTTACAATTGAAAATTTCTAATACAAAAAAAATAATTTGGGGTACTTTAAAATTCTAATCCTATAGCATCATCAAAATCTAATTACATTTATTCCTTACATCCTTATTGCTGTTTCTTTCTTCCACAGGCCGGTACATATTACCACCGGGCCTTCCTAGCTGCTGAACGGGAGATGGCCCTCCTTCATCAGGAGCTGGATGAGAGCCAAACCCTTTTGGCTGCTGCTAGGAAAATGGCTGCAGATCTCCAAGATCGAGCCAACAAGGGTGACAAGGCCAGGGAAGAGCTGGCTGAACTGGAGCAGAGGCTTCAACGACGCGATTGGGAAATCCGTGATCTGCGTGCCAAGGTGAAGGTCGCCGAAACTGCTGGCCTGAAAATTGAGAAGGCCAAGGGGGAGAATCCCCCTGCCCCCTATACCGCCGATGTTTCCAAGATCACCAGGAAGGCGGTGATTGACTTCCAAAGGGGGAAAGGCCTGAATCTCGCCCTAGAAAATACTGCTCGGGAGTTCCTTGGCAAGCATCTGGGCGAATTCCTAGAGAAGAGCAAGGACCCATTACACGATGGCCTCAAGCTTCTTGATGAGGCCCCGTCCGGGACAGCCTTCGCCAATGCTCTAGCAAAGGACACCCTTGTTAAGTGCCAGGATATGCTGGTCGACCGGAATCTGGAGGTGATCAAGGAATCTTTCGACGAACCCTTCGACCCCAAGGAGGAAGGTTTTGATCCTTTATTCTGCCGTGCTTATCAACGGGTGATGGAGAAGAGGCAAAAGGCTAAAGATTCAGCCAACCCCCCAAACTCCAACTCCGATGCTGTGCCGAATAAGGATCCTCCGTAGCTTAGCTCTCTTTATTGTAATCCCCTTTTCTTTTTCTCATGTATGATTCCCGGCCAGTAGTGCCGAAGAATAAAGATTGATCTGTTTCCGAATGACTAGCTTCCCGAACACTTCTCTTTTTTTTTTTTCACTACAAGTCAGCATCATGATTGAGATGTAAGCTGTTCGGACCGTCCCTAACACCAAAGTTGAGGTGCAAGCTGTTCGATTGATTTCCGTCGGTTGTTCTTTGTTTCCTGAATGCGCAAGACATAATGTTTAACGCCTGCTGTGCCCCCAAGCACCATGTTTCAGATGCATGCCGTCCGGTTTATTACCGTCGACTGGTTGTTCCCTGAACGCGCAAGTCATCAATGTTAAATGCTTGCTGCGCCCCCGAGCACCATGTTTCAGATGCATGCCGTCCGGTTTATTACCGTCGACTGGTTGTTCCCTGAACGCGCAAGGCCCAAGGCTATAGTAACCTGTTCGGGTTATCATCCGCGTTCATCCTTATCCGCAAGGCAATCACCTCTTGCTGCAAGACAGTTTCACAATTCGTGTAGTGTCTGCCATCTTCCAAGCCCATAATTCCGATGCATACCGTCGGTTTTACCGTCCGGGGTCATCCATATCATGAGGTTTGAGATGTCCATTCTGGACCATTGAGAATAAGGCTCCCAATTCAGGTCTCCCCCTTATTCTCTGCCAAAATGGAGACTCGCCTCAGGTTACAGCTCGGGTTCCCCCACAATAAATCACTATATTGTGGTTCGGGCGAGCTGCATAGCCAAGGCAAGATTTTAAGACCAGAGTCCCGATCCCCTGCTCGGCCACCCTACATTTTCGGATGTCCGCCCAGTTCGTCCTACTCAAGATCTTTTACACCATCCCCTGCACTCTTTTTTTTTTTTTTTGAGATGATGGCTCCCCATGGATCGAGATGAATGACCTCTATCGATCAAGGTGAGACTTCTGGCTGAGTTTGTGGTGATGTCGTTCGGCTTGTTGATGTCGTTCGGCTTGTAATATTTCTCTTAACCCTGGCCTCTTTGGAAGCATTGTTCTCCTTTTTTTTCCAGAGGTGGCAACCGCCGCTTTTACTGATAAAATTTCCGCAAGTGTGTAGCATTCCATATTCCTGCCGAACAGCCTTCGGTATCCTGTAGGGAAAAGGTCCCCATCCGGTATTTTTTCCAGACCCGGTATGGTCCCTCCCAATTCTTTGACATCTTCCCGCCCTCTAGCGGTTTGCTTTTCTCTCTATTCCTTAGGACAAGGTCTCCAACTTCAATCGAACGGATTTTAGCCTGTTTATCCACATACTTCTTAGTCGCCCGGTGATATTCTTCCATTCGTAAAGCTGAGAGATCCCTTCTTTCCTCTATGAAATGGAGTTCAGCACGCAGGTTGTCCTCATTCTGCTCAGGATCATAGTGGATGGTTCTATGAGTGGGCACCAAGACCTCGGTTGGGACCTTAGCCTGAAATCCGTAAGCGAGGGCGAACGGTGTCTCCCCGGTTGCTGTTCGGGGCGTTGTCCTGTATGTCCACAAGACGTAATTTAACTGTTCGGGCCAGGTTGACGCATAATCCTCGAGTTTCTTTTTTATGCCATCCATGATGGTTCTGTTCATGTTCTCCACCTGCCCATTCGCCTGCGGATATGCTACGGAAGCTCTTGAATGCTTAATTCCCCATTTGGTGAGGAATTCTTCGAAGTTTTTGCTCACGAACTGTCGCCCATTATCCGTGATGACCTGTTCGGGGAGCCCGAACCTGCATATAATATTTTGCCAAACAAAGCGTTGACATTGAAAATCCGTGATACTGGCCAGGGGTTCGGCTTCCACCCATTTGGTGAAGTAATCAATCCCTACTATGATGTACTTCCTTCCTCCGGTCGCGTTAGGTAGGGGCCCTAGCAAGTCGATCCCCCATCTAGCGAATGGTAATGATATTGTCATTGGAGTGTAAAAGGTCGCAGGCCGCCCAGGTACTGGTGCGTAGAGCTGACATATTTTGCACTTCCTTGTGTGCCCAAAACAGTCCTGCTGAATAGTTGGCCAATAGTAACCCTGCAGGATGATTTTCCTAGCCAGGGTTTTTGGCCCCTGATGGCTGGAGCAGATACCTTCGTGAATTTCTTCCATCACAGCGGCTGCCTGATCGGGGGGAAGGCATTTTAAATATGGACCCCCGAACGTCTTTTTGTATAGTTGTCCGTCAATCAGTTCGAACATTGGGGCCCTTCGCTGTATACAAGTGAGGTTGTATACGTCATTTTTATCGTTCGGCAAGGTCCCGTCCTTTAGGTATTTCGTCAAGTCAGTGACCCAGCTTGGGGCGGCATAGGATACGGCATCTACCCGCAGGATCATTGTTGCCGGTGTAGTCAGTACTTCTCTTTGTGCGAACCTCTGGATGTGTGCAGGGATGCTCGGGGCATGATCATCCCGAACGGCATTGTAACACTTGAGATTTAATATAAACGGATTAATAGTACTACTCATACCAACAGAGGTGCATCTCCTTTTAAGGAAGCTCATTACCTAAGAACTCCAAAGTTAAGCGTGCTTGCACGGGAGTAGTCTTGGGATGGGTGACCCCCTGGGAAGTTTCTCAGGGCGCGCACGAGTGAGGACAAAGTGCGCGGTAAAGGCTCGTGGTGGTTTGTGGGGACAGTACTATTGGTCCGGAGTAACTACCTCGGGTCCGGTGGGGCCGGGGTGTTACAGGTGGTATCAGAGCAACCCTGCGACAGTGTGTTGACCCGTTGGATATCGGGCAGACACTTAGCGGGGGAAGATTCTGGGATTTGATTGAGATTTGAGATTGATTTATGGGCGCAACGAGGACGTTGCGATCCTAAGTGGGGGTGATTGTAACACTTGAGATTTAATATAAATGGATTAATAGTACTACTCATACCAACAGAGGTGCATCTCCTTTTAAGGAAGCTCATTACCTAAGAACTCCAAAGTTAAGCGTGCTTGCACGGGAGTAGTCTTGGGATGGGTGACCCCCTAGGAAGTTTCTCAGGGCGCGCATGAGTGAGGACAAAGTGCGCGGTAAAGGCTCGTGGTGGTTTGTGGGGACAGTACTATTGGTCCGGAGTAACTACCTCGGGTCCGGTGGGGCCGGGGTGTTACAGGCATATTCTAGCTTGGATAGGATATCCGCCTCGCTGTTTTTGATTCTGGGAATCTGGTCAAGTACTACTTGTTCGAATCTGCCGATTTCTCCCTCGACCAGTTCCTTGTAGGCTTTTAGCCGTTCTTCCCTGACTTCGGCTGATCTGTTGATCTGGCTCACCACCAGCTGACTATCTGAACGAACTTTTAATCTGCCGGCACCCAGAGCCTTGGCATATTTTAACCCGGCGATAAAGGCCTCATATTCAGCCTCATTATTGGTTACCTTGAATTCAAACTGTACGGAATAGTATGCTTTGAAACCTTCGGGGCATGTTATCACAGCACCCCCACCACAGCCTTTGTTACTGGACGCCCCATCCACATACATTTCCCACCAATGGTCCTGCACTTCTCCTCCCGTTCCTTCTTCAGTTGATCTGGCAGTGCATTCGGCAATGAAGTCAGCCAAAGCCTGTCCCTTGATCGTGGGGCGGGGCTTGAAGTCTATTTCATACTGCCCGATCAGGAGGGACCACTTGGTGATACGCCCACTTGCCATAGGATTTCTTAGTATGGTGGCCAGGGGCTGGGTAGTGTAGATGGTGATTGGGTGTGCCTGGAAATAGGGTGCCAGTCGCTTGATGGTAGCAATCAATGCTAAAATGGTTTTTTCCATTAAGGTGTACCTGGTTTCTGGCCCGTTCAGGGCTTTGCTCACAAATTAAATAGGGCGTTGAACACCCTCATCTTCCTTCAATAAAACAGAGCTGACCGCCAGATCAGCCACAGCCAGATACATATAGAGATGTTCCCCCGGGTCTGCTTTAGTTAAGACCAGGGGGGAAGATAGGTACAATTTGAACTCTTCAAAAGCTGCCTGACATTCTGCTGTCCATTCGAACGGGTTGGCTTTCTTCATTATTTAGAAGAATGGAATGGCACGATCGGCTAGCTTAGCCATAAATCGGCTCAATGCCGCTAATCTTCCGGTCAGCTTCTGAACTTCTTTCAAGTTCTGCGGTGCCTCCATGTCCATGATTGCCTTTACCTTCTCAGGATTAGGCTCAATTCCCCGCTCGCTCATCATATATCCCAAAAATTTTCCCCCCTTGACCGCGAAGGCGCACTTTTTTGGATTCAGTCTCATGTTGGCCTTTTGCATGATCCCGAAGACCCTTTCCATGTCCCGGACATGATCCTCCTTCTTCCTGCTTTTGATTAGGATGTCATCTACATATGCTTCCATGGTTACCCCCAGTACCTCTTTGAAGAGCATGCCGATCATTCTTTGAAAAGTGGCCATGACATTCTTCAACCCGAATGGCATGACGATATAGCAGAACACGCCGTCCGAGGTGACGAACGCAGTCTTTTCTGCATCATCTGGGTGCATGAAGACTTGGTGATAACCCCGGAAGGCATCCATAAAGCTCAGCAGTTCACATCCTGCTGTTTCGTCCACCAGCAGGTCTATTCGTGGGACAGGATAGGGGTCCATGGGGCAGGCTTTGTTCAGATCGGAGTAGTCCACACACATTCTCCAAGTAGATCCTTTTGGAGCAAGGACCACATTAGCCAACCATTCGACATGGATGACTGGTCTAATGTGCCTTATTCTCAATAAGGTGGCTACCTCCTGCTTTGTGAATTCCCGCCGTTCGGCCGCCTGATATCTTTTCTTTTGTTGGACTGGCCTGGCATCAGGCCGAACGGCCAACTTGTGGCAGATGAGGGCCGGATCAATTCCCGGCATGTCTTCGGGTCCTCGGGCAAATAGGACCTGGAATCTCTTTAGGACAGCGACCACCCCCTCCCTGATTTCCCCTTCAAGGTCCACCCCGATCGCAATCTTACGATCGGGAGGGGAATCAAGCTCGATGTATTCTAGGAGGGTGGCTGGCTCGGGGCGTCCCTCGAACTCCGTACGCCGGGTCTGCACCTCAATGCTGTTTACCCGCTGTCCCCGGGTGGTCATTTGTTTCAAAGCCTCCCGGTAGCACGTTCGGGCTATGGCAGGATCTGTTCGGGCCACTCCTACACCAGTGTCAGTTGGGAATTTGATGCATGAGTGTCAAACAGAGGCAATTGCCTCCAAATCTTCTAGCCCCGGACGGCCCAATATGGCGTTGTGGGCACATGCAATATCCACCACCACAAACGTCATCCGGACTGCCGCTCGGTGAATTTCATCACCAATTTCCACCAGAAGCTGGATGGTGCCCTCAGCCTCTATTACATTGCCGGTGAAGCTAGCCAGCGGCGTCTTCAGCTTGGTCAGCTGGTCCTTCTTCAGCTTCATCTTCTCCAACGTGCGTAAATACAGCACGTTCACACTACTTCCCGTGTCCACCAGAACTCGGTGGATCAAGGCGTTGTCTATACACATACTCACCACTAGCTCGTCCCTGTGCGGACTTGGTGAGTTGGGTAAATCAGCCACCCCGAACGTAATTGGCTCCAAGCGGCCCTTCTTTGTGGGAGGTGCAGCTACAGTGGCGACATAGAGGCTGCGCTCAAATTTCTTACGTTCGGCGGCCGTATCCCCGGTCTCTCCTCCACCAAAGATGACTTTCACCTCTAATCGTGGCTTTTTTCCCGGATTCCCAGACCCCTCAGCCTCCTCTATAGGGGGAAGGTATGAATCATTACTGGGTTCTGCATCCCGCTGGACATCCCGCTTCCAGCTATTGGATCGGGGAGGGCGCTGGTTGGGGGAAGGGCTGTTCAGGTTGGTGCTGACATACTTCCTCAGGTAGCCCTTTTGGATCAGGTCCTCAATTGCCACATGTAGGGCGTGACAATCCTTTGTGAAGTGTCCATTCCGTTGGTGGTATCTACAATAGGCATTCGGGGTAGGTCCCATCACGGGCCTTGTGTCAGTAGGGGGAGGAATAGCATTGTGTTCCAAATGAAAAACACCGGCTATAGACATGACCGGGGGGGTGAAGCGCGCAGTCCTTCGATGAGGTGCTGTCGCTGCCGGTGCGGGTCCCAGTCGTTCTGCCAGCCTTGAAGTGGGAGGTTGCGGGGCCGTTCGGTCCCTTATCCTGATCTCCTCTTCCAGGGCCGCATGGTTCCTGGCCCTTTCCAGGATGTCTGGGTAGCTGGTCCCCGGATTTCTCTTCAGCTCCCTGTATAAATCTCCCGTCTGAAGGGCATCGGTGAAAAGAAGGATGGCAGTCTCATCTGTCATGCCGGTCACCTTCAGGGTTTCGGTCCTCCACCTGGTGAGGAAACCGGCGATTGATTCTTTAGGCCCTTGCCTCACACTGGTCAGATACCCGAAATGTAATTTCGGGGTTGTGCTGGAGGCGAACTGAGCTAAGAACAAGGTGGATAGCTCCGCAAAGCTCCCGATCGACCCGGATTGTAATGTTCCGAACCATTCCTAGGCTGGTCCCCGAAGGGTGCTGAAGAACAGCCTGCATATCGCCGCGTCGGTGGCCCCTAATAGCATGAGGCCACCCTGGTAACTCCTCAGGTGTACATGGGGATCTCCCACCCCATCGTATGTTAAGCCTGCCGAGGGACGGCAGTCCCTTAGAATCTCGGCGTTCATGATCTCCCTGGTAAAGGGGGAAGTAATCCCAACCCGTGCTGGCGGGGTTTGTTGGGGCGTCCGATTGACCTGCTCTCTGAGCTCCGTCATCTGTCTTCTCATTTCGGCCATTTCGTCGTCTTGGGCCGTTCGGGGAGTATGTGGTATCCTAGCATCCACATATTCCGGTATTCTGTTTTGGGGAGGGGCAGCTGTGTTAGCTCTCCTCCGGATGAAGCGTTCCCCATCCCTCTGGATATACTGGAAGTGTTGTCCAACGGGGTCTACCACGGGGGTAGGATCCCTATATCCGTTTCGAGGTGCGGACGGGGTTAGGCTGGCTGGGGCTGGCTGTGCATGCCCGTAAGGGTGGGTCCTCCTGCGGTTTCCTCGATGCTCCTGGGAATGTGCTGAGGCCGTGGTGGTCTCAGTGTCTTCTCTTTCGTCAAAGGATGTCATAGGATGAATGGGGGATAGGGGCTCATGTGTCTCGTCGGTGTATCCCTGTTCCTGTTCATCCGCCATGCGTTGCATGGCCTCTGCCATCTCCCTCATCAACTGAGGGTTCATCCTTACGTCCCGAGGGATGATTTGCTCGAACTCCCGGGTGGCACTGCCACTGGCTTGTCCTTGCATGGACCACCCTTCAGAGGATCTATTGCCTCCTCGGCCTCTGGATGTAGAACTCGGTGTAGCGGTAGTAAGCCTAGCCATTTCAAGAAAAATGGTGCTTAGATCAGCGGTTTTCCCTGGACTTTTAGTTTCGTTTCCCACAGACGGCGCCAATGTTGGGGTTTATTCCCGAAGATCCGAAAGCCCAACACAAGCCTTGGATATTGTAGGGATATTGGGTTGGATTGAAAGGTGTATAAAATATAAAATAGTGAGACAATATTCAACTCAAGAACTTACTTATATTCTGTAATTAAGCAATTACACTGAAACTACCCGAACGGTAGATGAATATGAGATTACAAGGATGGGAGATGTAAATCTATTGCTAAGCTCTGAGTCTTAAAATGCTAACCCCTTACAATGATTTAAACTGGGGTATTTATACTATAATGGGGATGGGTAAGGTGGATACGTGGCCGAATCTGGTAGGCTATCACCTCTGCCATGTAAGCACTCATGCCCCCACTTGCAGCTGTCATGATCCAGCATTAAATGCGGCCTCCACTTGCTGACCGCCCGTTCGGGCAAGGTGTTCGGTGTGTGGGACCCCGCCATAAGTGATAATTTCTACCCGAAGTATCCCGAACGCCGATCGACATTTGGGCCTTGATACTTTGGCATAATTGCTTCCCAGAATGTTCCAAGTATAAGTTTTATCCCGAATGCCGTTCGGGAGTTCTTTGGACTTGCAGCTTCTTCCCGGATTTGGGCCTAGGGATATCGGGCCTGGACCCAATATCCCAACGGGGTGGATCGGGTGAGTAACGGGTGAATATAAATGGTCTAACTTGAAAGACAAAATAAATAAATTATAAAGAGAAATCATGACAATTAAAAACCAAAAATTAAGAATTCATTGAATAACAACAAAAACTTGAGTAATTGAGTATATTACAATCATTAATTCACTGTCGAAAAAGAAAAAACTAATTATCAAACAAAATAGACATAAAACTTCTTCAAACTGTCAAATTCTATATTTCTCATCGGCACAAAACTATTTTTACAGTTCAACTGACACTTCTTGAAACTCTCCAATTGTATTTACTTAACAAATTCATTGATATGTGTCTTCTCCATTAATTAATAAATATTTATTAATATTTATAGACAGTTTGAAGATGAATTAATATGCGGGTTTAATGGAGATTTGCGAACTGATTCAAACAAAAGAAGATGAATTTGATATTTATATTGAAGGCAAAAGTTTTCATTTTAAAATTATTGATTGCAATGAGGTTCACATTTCTAAAAGGAAGCATGGTATTTCTTCTACTATACATCTCGATATTGATACGGTTAATTGGCTGAAGAACTCCATACTCAAGATATTTTCGTGTAATAGATTTTCGGGTACTAGGATGGAGCTGCGTAATTCCCTTATTGCTTTTTATGATGCTAATTTCTTTGGAGGATTCATCCGAATTATTGAAAAGAGACGAGATTCTCTCTTTATTCCAGAGGGTAGGAATGGACAAGGGATTAACCTTTTTCTTCCAGGGATTACAAAAGCAATTACCTTGATGAACTCAATTGATTCCAAAAAAATAGCAATTTAACATGATATAGGAGATGCTTTTCCGGATATTTGGGGTTCTAATATGAATTTGGACTTTCTAGTTTCTACCTTATGATGGGGATTATCACTCCCGTGAAGTTGAGCTCTCCATTTCGGGTATGTTACTTCAAGCGGATATTGATCATCTTGGAGATTGCTCTTTGGATTTGGTTTCAATAGAAGATATTCACAACTCTGAGCAAAACAATGATGAGTCTACACTCCCAAAGATTTCTTCCAGGACGCTTTTGACGAATGGGGTGAACTCACTTTCTCAATATCTACTTTTTGAATTTGAGAGACTTCTTACTTCTACTTTGGGTAATTTGACCTTGGGACCCAGTCATGACGGAAAAGAGAATACTTCAGAACAAAATGATACTGGGATAGGAATTTTAGATTCAAGTGGCGGTATTGGAAATAAACAAGGAAGGGTTTCCGTATATCCTACAAGTAACCTTACTGATGCTTTGACCGTGAGGGGGCTTATGGCAGCCCAAACTCCATATTTTCGGAGGATGAATTTCTTGGTCATGTCTCAGAAAATGAAAAGAGAGTTCCTATTTCAACGGTGGATGATCTTTGGGATTCAGATACAAATGAGATGATTTGTCAAAAAACTCTATTGGTCATGCGAGACAAATGTATGCCAACTCAAAATTTGAACACTCAAAAAAGAATGTACACAAAGAGGAATCAATGATCTCATCTTATGAGAACTAGATCTCAAACACGTGCAGAGCTATGAGGAGTTGGCTAAGGGTTAAAGTTTTAGTTTGGGAGGGCTTTTGCTATTCTTTGGGTTTGGGTATTACTGTTATTTTGTTTCTATTTGCTTTCCTTTTTCGTTTGTCTTTTTAACTCTTTTCTCTACTCTTTTTTTTCTATTCATTAATAAAAGTTACCTTTTCAAAAAAAATAGACAAGAGATTTAATTAAAACCTATAGGACTATAAATTGTTTCGAAGCAACTAGCACGAACAAGCCGAGAAGACCAATGAACACAAAGCTCGGGTAAAATCTCCTTGTTCTTTCATACAAGCACAAATAGGCTAAAATTAAATCAACAATCAATGAAACGAGAATAAATCTAATCCGGAAAGAAATATTCACCACTTCAGACAACAAGTATCCGAACAAAATATTCTAAACCGGAAATTTATCCACAAATCAATGGACAGAAAATAAAAACTCAAAACGGATTAAATTTAAACCGGAAAGAAATATTCACACCTTTGGACAACGAGTATCCAAACAAAATATTCTTAACCAGAAAAATTAATCCACGAAATTAATAACAAGTAATCACAATTTAACAAACAAGTAAACGAAATTCAACTTGAAATTAAAATGAATGAACTACAAATAATAATCACAAAAAGGATTAGCAAGCGTACCTGGGGCCGGACACAGTCGGCATCCAAGACCACGTAGGTCAGCAGCGGGGGAGAGGGGGGGGGAGAATAAATCCGGTGGCACTCCGGTATACCAAGGATGTTTATCGCCAATTTACCTAAGCGGGGCCCGAGGTTGGGTTAGCCGACTTACCTTAGGCAGCGTGGGCCGCTATAGAGCTCGGCGCCAGAGGCTGGAAGGCGGCAGCGGCACCTCCCTGGCGGCAGCAAACTGGACAGACTGGCAGAGCCTCTCGACAGCACCTTAGACTCTCGTTCTGAGCGCTGGAAGCTTCTAGACCGACTTGGCAGTCCCTCCGTGTCTCTGATACCACTGTGAGAAGGCTTCTCTTCCAGCTCAGATCTCCAATTTCATCCACAAAGGATGATAATATAATTGATTAGAAAGATTTCTATAAATGAATTGTTAAACATAAATTTGAATCTATACAAAAGTATTCAGTAATCTAAACAAGAATCCAAGTTCAACTAAAGTTGCAATTGCTTCAACTTTAAAAAAGTGATTTTTTAAAGTGATTTTGGGAAAAGTGATTAATAGTAAAAGTTGGTAGTGTTTGAGAAAAAAGTGATTCTGAAAAAGTAAAAGTTGGTAGTGTTTGGTAAAATAAGTACTTTTTGTGTAATAGAAAAAGTGATTCAGTTTAAAGCACCCTTCCACCTGCTTCCAACTTTTAGCTTTTAAGTGATTAATTTAAGCAGAAGTTGTCATTTGAAAACACTCTTTTTAGCTTTTTTTAAGCCAAAAGCTGAAAAGCACTTTTTTTTAAGCAACCGCAAACCCTGCTTAAACCTACATAGTAAACGACTGATCTAATGTCAGCTACACAAAATTCAATCATGGGAGTATGAATTAAGAATTTTAATTACAACCAAGAAACTAATTCCGAATTCTGACAAGAACAAAATTAGTGGCCGGTTTAGGGACAATCATCCACATTGGGACATCCTTCTTTCCAGTATCATCATCTTCGTCAGGACGAGAATCAGGGGGATGGCTGCAAGAAGCCTTGGAAGAACAGAGACTTTTGCAATCGGAGTCCAATTCGTTACAGCAGTCCCCCGAGAACGAAATCGAGGCAGAGCGGGTGGAAGAGATAACATGCCTCGACGGTTTCTTCACGGCAGTGATTTTTCCCGGCAGCGAATCTTCAGGCGAAGACTTGGCAAGATGTTTTAGTAAATCACACTATGTGTATAATTACAATCCAAAAAGGTGAAATTGTCCACCTCAGGCGTCCTCACACCCCGACACAATAGAATGGTAGAGAAGTAACTCACAGTATGATCTCAAACTGATTTATGAGTGATGTGGTTTACGGCATGGTGCGCACAAGAAGTCACCGCATTGGATGAAATTCTCACACTTGCCCGACGGGAAATTGAATCTGAGATCCGAATCCAACCACACTCAACCACCTTTGAGTGTATAATTACAAAGTGATATATGTGGCTAGCTAGTGTTTTCGTCCAAAAAAAATTTACTCGAAATTTGATTAGTTACGGTTATTAAAAAAATAAAATTTATTGAAGATAGCTTCCTTGTAACCAGATAGAAGTAACATTTATATGCTTCAATTGAAATTTTCATTTTTGGTATTTGTGTATTTTTCTATAATAGTATCATTAAGTATCAAAACCAACAAACTAAAAGTTTGAATATCGAGGAGCGGCAATCAAAATCTCAAATCACTAAATCAGCAAATATGAGACATCATACGGAGTGTATTTATATATCGAGATATACTTGGGTAATTTGGTTGTTAATAGCCTAATATTAAATTAGGAATACTTTGTATATTTGGAAACTCTTTTATTATAAATATATCTGCTAGGTACCCTATTGGGGTAACCCTTTCCCATTATTTTCACATGGTATCACGAGCCTAACAAAAAAAAAAAAAAAAATTCTCTCCCAAAACCCTCGTTTCTTTTTTTTTTTTCGGCCATGGCTTCCGCTACAGCATCTTCAGCCGCCGAAGCTCTGCACTTTTCCGCCGCCATCTCTTCTTCATCAATGGAGGCCGCTACTACCGCTTCTTCTTCCTTGACTTCGGCGCCGGTAACTGCAACCTTTACCGACGCAGCCGTTGTCACCACTAGCGCAGCCGTCAACTTGTCCGAGCCGCAGCAGTTATCTCAACCAATAGGATCGGTCGTGCACCCTCTGTCTTCCTCCTTCATGACCGAGACCTCTGGGGGTTATTCCATGTTTCAAGCCATCCCCTCAACTTTTCCATGGCAGAACCCGGGTGTACCCAACATTCCTGGCAATTCCTTCTGCACTCCACCTCCTGCGATCACACCACAACCACAGCCCACCCCAGGCTATTATGGTTCCACGTTTTCTGGAGCACCAGGTCTGTCTCGGCCAATTGATCACTCCTTATTCCAGTCACAGATGGCTACAATTGCACAATCAATCGCTCCGGAAAATAATGTAACTCAAATTGTTACAATCAAACTCAAGGCGGTAGAAGACTACATCACATGGCGTACTCAGATTGAATCTTTCCTAGTCTCTCAGGGGGTGTTTAACTTCGTGGATGGTTCCACACAGGTACCTCCAATGTACACGGTTGATTTTAATAATCGCCAACTCATTAATACGGACTATTATCATTGGCTCCGGGTTGATCAAACTATTCGTTCTTGGATTTTTGCTACCCTTACTCGTGATGTATTAATTGATGTACATGAACTTAAACATTCTTTTGAGATTTGGGAAAGATTGCAAAATAGATTTCGATCGGCTAGTTTGGCTAGGTCTATGACTCTTAAACGCCAGTTGTCTAATACCAAAAAGAAGGAAAATCAGTCTATGGAAAGTTACTTAAGGGAAATTCATGTCCTAGTTGGTGAACTGGCTGCAATAAATTCCCCTATGTCTAATAAGGAAGTGCTTCAGACCACTCTTATGGGGCTCGGACCTGAGTATGAATCCACTATGGGCACTATTTCCCTTTTTCCTGACAATTTTCCGCCAGATATTCTTCACCGGAGTCTGTTAGAAGCTGAACAGAGGGTTCTTTATCTTCGTCAACAAACCGCTCCCCCTGCATACCAAGCCTTTGGAGTTCAAGAACGAGGTACAGCACAACGAAGTGGACGCGGTGGCCGCGGCAGAGGCGGCCGTGGCAGAACAGGTCGCGGCAGGGGCCGCGGGCCTAACCAATCCGGCCAGCAACATCTGGGACATGGACAACAGGTGTTCGGCCAGGAACAGCAGCAGCAACATGGCTTCGGTCCACAGCATGGAGCGCAGCAACACCTGAGATCTCTGAATGCAGATGGTATACGTAATTCTGTTTTGTCCACTTTAAATACTAATGCTTTATCATTTTGTGGTACTAATGTCAAGTCTGCAGGCTCTCCATCTACTGAGGGAATTCTTGGAGCAATTCCTCCACCCGTTGTGTGTCAAATTTGTTTTTCTGCAGGTCACTCTGCAATCCGCTGTCCGTCTCGTTTTTCTCCACCCACTGCACCCGTTCTTCTCACCGGTCAAGCTAATGAAGTTATGTGGTATCCAGATACTGGTGCCTCTGCTCATATGACTTCCTCTGAAGGTATTTTGACAAATAAATCTATTTATTCTGGTCCAACTATTGTTAGTGTTGCTAATGGTGCTCAACTCCCTATTAAACATGTTGGTGATATTTCTTTAAATTCCTCTGGTCGCCCACTACTATTGAAATCTGTTTATCATGTACCTCATATTAAATTCAATTTAATTTCAATACAAAAATTGTGTGCTGATAACAACTGTGTTGCTATTTTTGACAAAAATTCCTTCTTTGTTAAGGACAAAACTTCGGGGGCGGTTCTTCTTCGGGCAACAACTAATGGCCATCTCTATCCCCTCAGCCTGAGTCCACCATCATGCCTTGCCTTTTCCTCAGTTCTCACCACTGGCCCGGTGTGGCATCGTAGATTAGGTCATTGTGGTGAAAATATTTTACGTATTTTAAGCAATCAAAAACGCATATGTAATAGCTCTAGTTTTTCCCATGATTGTATTTCTTGCCGGTTAGGCAAGTCCCAACGATTACCTTTTTCCAATGCTATTCATACTGCTTCTTCTCCCTTACAATTAATTCATTCTGATGTGTGGCAGTCTCCTGTTATGTCTAATTTGGGGTTTAAATACTATGTCTGTTTTATTGACGATTTTTCTCGTTTTACGTGGATTTACCCCTTGCGTACTAAAAATGAGGTTTTTGACTCTTTTAAAGTTTTTAAATCTTTAGTTGAGAATCTTTTTAACTCTCGAATTAAAATTTTTCAAAGTGATGGAGGGGGTGAATTTGTTAATTCTAATATGCAGCAATTTTTTAATTCTCATGGAATTTATTTTCAAAAATCCTGCCCTTATACTCCTCAACAAAATGGGCTAGCTGAGCGTAAACATCGTCATCTTCTTGAACTTACTAGGACTATGCTTATTGAAGCATCTATTCCTACTCACTTTTGGGTTGATGCATTGTTTACGGCTGTATATATTATTAACAGATTACCCACTCCAACACTTTCTGGTCTCTCCCCTTATGAAAAACTTTTTCAAAAATCTCCTGATTATTCTCTTTTACGTGTTTTTGGGTGTGCATGTTTTCCAAATATTTCTGCCACTTCTTCAAATAAACTCTCTCCTCGATCCATTCAATGTGTTTTTCTGGGATATGCATCTGGATATAAAGGTTATCGTTGTCTTGACCCTACGACTGGCAAGGTTTACATAAGCCGTCATGTGCGTTTTTGTGAAAATATCTTCCCGTACACCACTTTGTCTTCTCCTTTGAATGCCACACCGTCTTCCTCACAAACTTTGTCCAACATCTCTACCCCATCTTTTTCCACCTGGGACCGTTCCTCTCCTACCTATTCTACAACCTCTCGGCCAGCCCAGTGTCTGCCCAATCAGCCAAGCCCCAGCCCGCTGCAGCCAGAACCGCAAACCAGCTCACCGCACACCACTGCCAACCCAACTGCCCAGCCCACACCATCCCGGCCCACATCATCTCCCAGCCCAATTCCCTTCTCCTTACAATCAGACCATGCACCAACACCCGCCCATAGCTTGTCCAACAGCTCAACCCAAGCAACTAGTACACCTGCAGCGAACACTCCCTATTCCCCAACTACTAGCTCCCAGAATACTACCAGTCCATCCTCCCCAATCCCTTCTCCTCTCCTATCTGATTCGGCCAGTGTTCAATCCCAAGAAACTCTCCCTGACTCGTCACATGCTTCTCCCATCAATGTCCACCCGATGCAAACTCGGGCAAAATCAGGAATTTTTAAACCCAAATCAGTTTTTAATTTGAACACGGTTGTTATCTCAGCAGACCCCACTTGTTTTTCTGAGGCAAATAAACAGTTAAAATGGCGTCAGGCCATGGCTGAGGAATTTAATGCACTTATTGCTAACCATACTTGGGAGTTAGTACCATTTGATAATTCTAAAAATATTGTTGGATCTAAGTGGATTTATAAGACAAAATATCGTTCTGATGGGTCTATTGAGCGTCACAAGGCAAGATTAGTTGCTCAGGGTTTTAATCAGCAGGCCGGTGTAGATTTTTCTGAGACGTTTAGTCCCGTTATTAAACCCACCACTGTTCGTACTGTCCTTACTTTAGCTATTTCTTTTGGGTGGATTATGCGTCAACTTGATGTTAAAAATGCTTTCCTTCATGGTCATCTTACAGAAGAAGTTTATATGCGTCAGCCGCGGGGTTTTATTCATCCCCAATATCCTCATCACTTATGTCGGCTGCGCAAGGCTATTTATGGCCTTAAGCAGGCCCCGCGGGCATGGTTTCATAGGTTCAGTAGCTTTCTGCTTACTCATAATTTTTTATGTAGTAAGTCAGATAACTCTCTTTTTATTTATCGCCAGGGCACTTCCATTGTTTATCTACTTTTATATGTGGATGATATAATTATTACTGGCAATTCTTCCTCTGTTGTCTCTGAGTTTATTCATCTTATTGCTTGTCACTTTGCAATGAAAGACTTGGGTGCTCTTCATTATTTTCTTAGCATTCAGGCCACTCGTAACAGTAAAGGTTTGTTTCTATCCCAACACAAATATGTATCTGACCTTTTATCCAAGTTCCATTTACACACTGTCAAAGCGGTTCGTACTCCCCTTGCATCTCGTACTTCTTTATCTCTCACTGATGGCGAGTTACTCGCAGATGCGACTGAGTATCGCAGTATGGTAGGTGCATTACAGTATTTAACCTTGACAAGACCTGATATTACTTATGCCGTGCATTTAGTCTCTCAGTTTATGCATGATCCACGCACCACTCACCTTTTTGCTGTCAAGAGGATTTTTCGATATTTACAGGGTACTATTGATCATGGTCTATGGCTCCAGCCTACCGCCAAGGCAACTTGTATTGTGGCATATTCAGATGCAGATTGGGCTGGGTGTCCAGATACCTCTCGCTCCACCACTGGCTACGCCATTTTTCTAGGGCCCAATCTTGTCTCTTGGAAGTCCAAAAAGCAACCTACGGTCTCCAAATCTTCTACTGAAGCAGAATATCGTGCTATTGCCTACACGGTGCAGGACACACTCCATATTCGGTCCATTCTGTTCGAACTAGGTTTCCCTGTCACGGCACCAGTTCGCTTGTTCTGCGACAACGTTTCTGCCTCATACCTGACTGCAAATCCTGTTCAGCATGCTCGGAGTAAGCATATTCAGATTGATTATCACTTTGTTCGTGAACGCGTGGCTCATGATGATCTTGTTGTTAAATATGTGCCTACTAGTCTTCAGCTGGCGGATATATTTACTAAGAGTCTCTCTAGTCAGCAATTTCATTTTTTAAAAGACAACCTGCGCGTTGTATCTCCCGCACAGTTTGAGGGGGTGTAATAGCCTAATATTAAATTAGGAATACTTTGTATATTTGGAAACTCTTTTATTATAAATATATCTGCTAGGTACCCTATTGGGGTAACCCTTTCCCATTATTTTCACAGTTGTCACTTGTCAGCATCATTCACATAGCAACCAAATTTAAAACCCTTACATCTTCTAAAATTAATTTGAATGCGTCTTAGATTGAAATTTTAAGTGAAATTTGGTATGAGTAAACTAGACTTGATGAATAAGATGCTAAAAAAATTTTATCAAAAAATTCCACCGGGAACCGCCCCAAATTGCGACGGTCGGACAAATTCTCCTATATAAGGACTTATTTGACCTTTTATTTTAAAGTTCGAGAACGTATTTGACAGTTTTTCCAATAATTATTGATATGAAAACAACTAAGAGTATAACTAAACAGAAAGTTTTCAATCATTGAATTGTCAAACATAATTCGGTATCTTTACAAACGTATTTAAAGTAAACGTATTCATCAAATCTAGTTTATTCATACCAGAACTTATTCTGGGAGAATGAATTAAGAACTTTAATTACAAATTTACAACCAAGAAATTAATTAATTCCAAATTTTGACAAGAGTAAATCTAGTGGAGGATTTAGGTACAATCCTCCACATTGGGAGGTCCTTTCCTCGTAAATTACACCGTACAACCGGCTGTACGGTGAGCACCGTACAGCCGGGTATTTTTGAAATTAAATTCAACTTGCAGGTTTAAGATTGAAGACCTTCGTATCCTCTGTACGCAGGCTTGAGTCCTCGTGTCGCTCGTCCCAGGCTTCGCCGGCCATCGTTGCTACCTGCTAGATCCCCGGCGGCCACCTCTCCCTGCTAGACCTTCGGAGTTTTGGGATTGAGTCAATGGATGACTATGGCTTTGGGGTTGAAACAGATAGAGATAGGGATTTGAGGTTCCTAATTTAGTTGCCTCCTTTGCAATAGAAATTGCAGATAGACATCAGATGAAGAAATTGCTAGGACGATTGTTAGTCATGGTTTACTTTGTTTAAGTACGATAAATAACAAGCTCCAGGCCAGTGTTTGTTTCAACATCCGATGAAGGCCTACTGAGTTCATATTTCTTGTTGACGAATCTGAAATGAGTTTATATTAAACACAAATGAGTATAAGCTTAAAAAGAATGAACATACACAAATGAATATCGAGCATATTAAAAATGAGTTTCACGTAAAACTCCAATGAGTATACAACCGAAAATGAATGAGCATACACAAATGATCTTTTGAATTTTTTATACTCATTTTGTGAATTATGTATGCTCATTTGGTACCTCTTTATACTCATTTCAAACGTACCATACTAATGTTAAACTCAAATGAGTATAAGGCCAAAATGAATGAGCATACACAAATCGACTTTTAATTTTTTTCATACTCATCTTGTAAGTTACATATGCTCATTTGGTGTTATTTTATGCTCATTTAAAAAGAACAGACTCGATGTTCATCACAATCGCATAATGAAAATCATTGGTCATACTTTTCAAGTTGATGCTCAATAAAAATGTCTTGATGTTCAATTAAAAGTACTTATGATTTTCATATCAATTCTCATTTTATAAGTTATGTATGCTCAACGGGTATTCATGTTATGCTCATTTGTAATATGACATACCAATGTATATTTCCAAAGTATCATATTGCACTAAATTCACATACTGGAGTTCATAAGAGTTGATTATAGATATAATTTAATAAGTTTTTATAAAGAAAAAAATAAGGAAAAGAAAGTAAATTCGAAGAGATGAAACAAAGATCATGATGCTCAATGTTATGCTTCTAATGCTCAACAAAATATGTCACTTGCTCACTATGTGTGGTTTAATACTCATTTAATACGAGACGCGAATTTCAAATAAATTACAAAAATGCCACCGGCTGTACGGTGAGCACCGTACAACCGGTGGTACCATATACGCTTCCGTCCTTTCCTGTATCATCATCTTCTTCGGGACGAGGATTAGGAGGATAGCTGCAAGAAGCTGTGGAAGAGCATGAACTGTCGCAATTGAAATCAAATTCGTTGCAGCAGTCCTCCGAGAACGAAATCGAGGCAGAGCGGGTAGAAGAGATAACATGCCTCGACGGTTTCTTCACCGGAGTGATCATTTTTCGCGGCAGCGATCTTCGGGCGAAGACTCGGCGGGGACGAAGCATTCCGGTGACTGGATGTGAGCCGTTAGAGAGCTTCTTCGTGGCAGACTTGCGAGGCAGGGCAGCAACGGAGGAAGCAGGGAATGTGATTATTATCGCCATAGCCCTTTTCTTCTCACTAATACAACGAAGTAACGAACTATGGTTTAGAGGAGTGTTTAGGGCCTGTTTACTAACAGAGATATTTTCCAGTTTTCCAGAAAACTGGAAAACTGGAAAACAGAAAACAGGAAACGTGTTTACCAAACAAATTCCTGGAAAACTGGAGAAAGGAAAAAAGAAAAACGTGTTTACCAAATCGTTTTCCAAAAAGGAAAAAATGAGACATGTCTCTCTTTTCCTTAATGATTTGGAGAAGTGATTTTTACTAGTTTTTCAAATTTGGAAAACGCAGATGCTACAGTGTCGCTGCAATGAATTTGCATAATTACACTTAGTGGTGGGTCCGGTCCCGCTCCGATGTCGATTCCATTCCGGTACCTCCATCCTCGTACCTTACCCGTTACCCCTACCCTACTCTACCTTACCCACCCAACCCAACCCTGCATACCCATTTTTCACTATAATGACCCTACCCCACCCCGGCCCCACCCCGATCTACCCTACCCTACCGCCACCCCCCTACCACCTCGACCCGACCCACCCTACCCTACCCCCACTCATATATTACCCCTTACCCCTTACCACATGCCCCTACCTCGGCCCCGCCCCACCGCCATCCTACCCCCACCCTCGTACCGCCATCCTACCCCCACCCTTCCGCCATCCTACCACCATCCTACCCCCCACCCTACCCTTCCCCTACCTCGGCCCCACCCCGATCCACCCTACCCTACCGCCACCCCCCTACCACCTCGACCCCACCCCGACCCACACTACCCTACCCCCACCCGTATATTACCCCTTACCCCTTACCACATGCCCCTACTTCGGCCCCACCCCACCACCATCCTACCCCCACCATCGTACCGCCATCCTACCCCCACCCTTCCGCCATCCGACCACCATCCTACCCCCCACCCTACCCTTCCCCTACCTCGGCCCCACCCAGATCCTAGGCCCACCTTATCGCCATCCTATCCCACTACCCCTACCTTACCCCAACCCCAACCCTACCCACTACCCCCACCCTTACCGCCATCCTACCCCCCACCCCCTACCCCTTCCCTACCTCAGCCCCACCCTACCGCCATCCTATCCCAACTCCATATCCTACCTCTACCTTACCCCAAACCCTACCCACTACCCCACCCTTACCCCTAACCACGACCCTAACCCAGCAACTACCCCCACCCAACCCCCTACCCTATACCTTACCACCCCACCCCGACCATACCCCTTACCCCACCCCCACCCATAACTTCCCTACCCCGACCCCTACGAGTAGGTATGGGTGGGTATGAAGGGTTGTGGGGGAGTATGGGTAGAGACGTAGAGTGTAAGATCGTGGTAAGGGTAGGGGTCAAGGGTGTGGAATTGGAGAACTGAGTGAAAAAATTGATGAATATGTTTTCAGATTTGAAAATGGAAAACTAAAAAATAGAAACAGAAAATTGGAGATAGAAAAACTGAAAAATAAAAACAGAAAATTGGAGAACAAAAAATAGAAGTAGAAAACAGGAAAATATCTCTGTTAGTAAACAGGCCCTTAGGGTTTATGGAGAAGATTATTGCTTAATGTTTTAGCCATAAGTCGGCTGTTGATGAAATGAATTAGTTGGTGGTTTATTGATCCGTAATTGGGGAAGGATTTTCATGAATTCGTACACTACAGCCGTGGCAAACTTGTAATTTTTGTGAAAATCGTGGATTCTCTCGAATGAGCATTTGTGCAATTTTGATGAGCATCAAGTCTGTTCTTTTGAGTATTAGGAGCCTAACGATGAACATCAGTGATCTTTGCTTTATACCTTATAAATCACTTTCTGTTTATTATTTTTTTCGTTTATTAAAAAGTCTTAAGTTATGTCTATAATCAATTCCAATTAATTTCAATATGTGAATCCAGTGTAGTATGATAAGTTTGAAATGTGCAACCTTTTAAAATGAGTATAGCGCAGTACTAAATGAGCACACATAACTTACAAAATGAGTTATAAAAAAATCAAAAACGCATTTGTGTGTGCTCATTCATTTTGAACGTTATATTCATTTTAATTTAACATAAAACTCATTTCTAATGTAGTATCATATGTTTGAAATGTGCAACCTTTTAAAATGAACATAAAACAGTATACCAAATGAGCACACATAACTTGCAAAATGAGTATCAAAATAATCAAAAACGCATTTGTATGTGCTCATTCATTTTGGACGCTATACTCATTCGAATTTAACATAAAACTCATTTCTAATGTAGTATGATATGTTTGAAATGTGCAACCTCTTAAAATGAGTATAAAGCGAATCCAAATGAGCATACATAACTTACAAAATGAGTATTAAAAAATTCAAAAGCTCATTTGTGTATGCTCATTCATTTTGGGCGCAACACTCATTTGAGTTTAACATAAAAACTCATTCTTTTAAGACATTATACTCATTTGGGTTTAATATAAAACTCATTTTTATAATATCATATATACCATATTTAACATCAATATAAAATTGTCATAATGGGTTTGTGGATGTCAGGATGGTTGTAGTTGGACCTTGTAATTGCAAAACGGATGTCAGCTTGTGCGGTGGAGAGTGATAATGAGGTAAGAAGGGTTTTGTGAATGGTTTTAACTTTAGTGGAATTTAATATTTTGCTGAGAGTATTAAATCTCAGTGAAAATCTTCCGGTGTGAAGCCGATCGTTCTCCTCTCAGCAATCTTTCTCCGCTCGATTCAGAGCCACGCTACGGATCAATTTAGGGCTACGAAGCGGTGTTCAACGAAGAAGCATGTGAGAATCTTTGGTGCGAAGCCGGATCTGGTGGAGGGGAAGAAGCGCAAAAGCCAAAAAAAAAAAAGGCCGGTTGTACCGTGCGCACGGTACAGCCGGCTGTAGGATGTAATTTACCGATTTTCATCTTGGGATTCATTCATTTTGATTGGATGACTAAAATTTTTGGGATTGATACTATTACTCTTGAAAAGAGGTAAGGGTTAATTGAGTACATAACTTGTATGAGGTGGAGTAAAGAGTACACCATATTGCATTTGATCTTTTTAAGTACACAAATTCGGGTTTTTAGTGTTAATTGAGTACATCCGTTAGATTAACACGTTAATACGGCTGAGTTGGCTTACAGAATGCTAATAGGTCGACTTCTTGAAGGTCGACGCTAGCCCACAACCACTTAATTGACTTCCCCTTGATCGACGTCAGTCCCCCACAGGTCGACTTCTCCTTGGTCGATGCACTCATGCACCCCTGTTGGCTCACGCCCCCGCAGGTCGACCTCAAAATGTCGATTTACCCTTTTTGGTCAACTCCGTGAAGGTCGGCGCCATAACCTTGATCTATTAACCCTTCTTATTCAACATTCCATAAGCCAACTCAGCTGTATTAACATGTTAATCTAACAAGTGTACTAAATCAACACTAAAGAAATTTTGTACTTAAAAATATCAAATACAATATAATGTACTCTTTATTCCACCTCATACAAGTTGTTGTACTCAATTGACACTTTCCTCTTCTTGAAAACATTACAAATTTTAAACTGTATTTTATCATTTGATACTTCGTACATTATTTAGTTTTAGTGATTCTCATAACACTAAATAGGTTGTAAAAAATTGAAAATGCTTATATGCACTATATTAGAATGATAGGAAGATTTAGAGCCCATTTGGTAACACTGAAATCAGTTGATTCTACTGAAATTTATGAAGTTCTGGCTAAAGTAGTTGTGTTGGCTAATTCTGTTGATTTATGAAAAAGTTATATTTATAATATATTTTATTGATAAAATGAAGAACAATACTATATGAAAAATAGATAAAATGGTCATCTAGAATCTAGAGTAATTTCAGCCAAACTCACTTGGATAGAGAGAGGAAGAAAGGAGGAGATATTTCTGGCGGCTCTACCGGCGACATCGCCGGCGAGTCCGCCGGAGGATCTTTTTCATTATCATTTTCGATCTCATTATTTTCTGGGCTATTTACGGGTATCGGGGGTGAACATCAAGGAAATGGGTGATTTAGCCGGAGTCGAAGGGCGGATTTCATTTTGGTCATGTGAAGGATCTTTTGTAAGACTCCAAGGTGGAGATGGACTACAGGGGAGCGACGAACAAGGATTTGTCATATGTTTCAAGGCAATATTCGACGGCGATCGGGTCTTGGCGACGGATTGAAGGATTGGAGACCTCCGGCAATCCGCGATGTTAGATGACCAGGGGTCCAAGATGGGGCTAGGAACTGGTCAAGATGGGGTTCACAACCAACAGCATCTTCACAGGGTACGACCTCCTGGAGAAAGGTTTCAGGGGATTGGCAGTGCGGCCATGGTTCATTGGCTTAAGGCGACTCTTCTTTGGTTCAGTATGCCGGAGAAGAAGGTGTCATCACATAATTTAATGGCCACCAGATGAACGAATAGGGACTACGACCGTCGATAGAGGTGAAGTCCGGGGTACCTTTCGTCTTCAGCAATCAGCACCGGCCAGGCGGCCACCAGGAGAGCCGGGGAACGACTTGCGACTGGGAATCTTCTACGGAATAGCGGGGGGCCGGGACAGCAAGGGGCGGCCCACCTACTTTTAGGTTTCAGCATCTTGTGCACTACAGTTTTTGTACATTGCCAGCCTGGGGACCTATTTCCCCTTTTCTGAATTATTGTATACTGCCACAAGACCCGGTTCACAGGGCAGTTGAGCAGCAGGCTTTTGGGTGACGACCGAATGCTGTTTGGACTTTGGGAATTTGGGTTGTCCCTGTTAGAATTTGTTGTTTTAATCTCCGTATGTGGCATGGGCTTTTTCGATTACAATTATTTGCTCTTCCAGTCTTTCTTTGGGTAAGACCTAGTCCCCCATCTTTTACTTCACTTCTAGTTTCATCAATAAATTTTTAATTCAAAAAAATGAATTTTTTTACAAAAAAAAAGAGTAATTTCAGCCAATAAGAAAAGTAACTTCAAGTTTACTTTTTCTTTTTATTATTATTACATAATTCAGCATGCGAAACCAACAATTATGTGTTTGGTTAAAAAAATGTCTGATAATGCTGAAAAACAGAATCACCAAACGCGCTCTTAGAGGAGGAGAAGTCTAGGTCCTGTCTTACCTCAAATTTAAAAAATGATTTAATTTTTAATGGAAATAATTCAGTATAATTTGTTTTTGAAAATGTTATTTGTACTAATCTAGTGCCCTGACTTCGCCCCTGATTAGAGTGTTAGTTTTAGTAAATCACATTACATGTATAATTACAAAGTGTTATTTGTGGCTTGCTAGTCTTTCCCTCCAAAATTTTTACTTGAAATTTGATTGGACGCAGTTATTGAGAAATAAAATTTATTGAGTTGAAGATAGCTTCATTGTAATCAAGTTGAAGCTAATAACACAAATAATCAAGTTGGGGCCCACCATTTCAGGTTGAAGCTAAAGTTTGTTATTTACACCTTTGCTCGATGAAGTGATCCAAAGGAAGACGTATGATAGAGTATAGGGGCCCAGACCCCGTGACCCACATACTCAAGAGGATCAAACGCGGAAGACTGACACCCACCCGGCACTCCGTCGGTCAGATGGCACTCCATCGCCCAGGACTAAAGATACTCAGAATATAGCTCGGAGGCCCAGGAGCGAAATGGGTCCTCCGTCGGCCAGAAATACTCTGACAAAATTGCTTCAACTTTAAAAAAGTGATTTTTTAAAGTGATTTTGGAAAAGTGATTAATAGTAAAAGTTGGTAGTGTTTGAGAAAAAAGTGATTCTGAAAAAGTAAAAGTTAGTAGTGTTTGGTAAAATAAGTACTTTTTGTGTAATAGAAAAAATGAGAAGCAGTTTAAAGCACCCTTCTACCTGCTTCCAGCTTTTAGCTTTTAAGTGATTAATTTAAGCAGAAGCTGTCATTTGAAAACACTTTTTTCAACTTTTTTAAGCCAAAAGCTGAAAAACGCTTTTTTTAAGCAACCCCAACCACTCCTTATATTTCCCACTTTGGTCTCCGAATCGATTTAGCTTCGGTCTCGATTTTCATTTACTTTTATATATTTGAACCCTCTATCCCCTTACCCACTTCTTTTTCAGCTTTTGAAGGAATAATTATTGATGACATAAATAAAAGTAATTTAAGGTGCATTGTATAAGTGAAATTCGGGCCTTCATTCGAGTATTTTTGCCGAAAATTTGAATATTATATACGGTTGAAAATTTTATGTATAGTTAAATATTTAATATGTTTCGTTTAAGAGTCAAAATATCAAAATGTAACATAATCAATAATTATGATCAATGGACGATACAATTTAGTGTCGAAGATGATTAGTAGTAAAGCTTGAGTAGTAGTTGTGTTGAGTTCTTGATTATGATCGATGCACATTTCCCATCCTACTATATACTCCCTCCGTCCCAAAATGATGGCCCCGTATTTCCTTTTTGGGATGTTCCAAAATGATGGTCCTGTTTCCCTTTTTAGAAAGAAAGATGTTGTCCACATCATTTCACCTTTTTCTACTCAAATCTCAACCACAACTTTTAACTTTTCAACCACTTTGTTAAAATTTGTGTCCAAAAGAAATGAGACCATCAAATTGGAACATAGGGACTACACTCCAAACAAGTTTAAATCTTAAACAAGAAATGATAATTTGAAAAAGAGAGAGACATGGATGAAATTTTAATGAACAATACATAATTTGCAAAACACAAAAGGCAAGCATTATAAAATGGGACAGAATGTGTTGTTGTTACTCACAAATAGATGAGACTTCAATGCAAATGATCATTTGATTAAGAAAAATGCTTAAGGTACACATTTTGTGTTCACATGTCTGTCTTTCACAAATAAATTGTCTGTCATAGACAACTTATTATAAATTGTTTGTGACAGACAACTTATCTGTGAAGGACATACATGTGTACACATTTTGTGTACCTCTATCAAAGCCCTCTCAATCTCTCATTAATCGGTTTGACTTACGACTTACGAGTACGGTGTAGATTCCTGTCTGCAGACCATTCCAAAGGTTGAACATATTTGGTGAATATGTTCAATAATTTCTCTTAAGAAAAAGTAATTAGGGAACGTATTTGGCGAATATGTTCAACAATTTTCGATAAAAAAGAAGAAATCAAGCAACATATTTAGTGAATATGATGTACAATTTTAAATAAAAAAAGAAGAAGAAGAAATCAAGCAACGTATTTGGTGAATATGTTAAACAATTTTCGATTACAAAAAGGTTTGAACAGATTCGGTTAATATGTTCCTGTATTTACATTCTTAAACAGTACAATGCTTTATTTACCTCATCAAATATTTCAAAAACAATTATACGGTACTATCTACCGAAATGAAAATTTAAATATTCTGAATTGAAATATTTATTGAAATGATAAGAAACAACTTGTTATTAAAAACTTAAAAAGTACAATTCTTTCATAATAAATTACTAAAAACGCTAAAATATAAAAAATACATGAAATCATTGTTGTCCTCTTCTTCTGCTTGGACGCATATCCATCTCATTTTGAAACCTTGTTTCTTGACGACGCACCACTCGAGAAGTTCGTGATAAATATTTCGGTGGTAAAAGATGGATCCCAATATCCGGCCACTCATTCATATTTGGTAAAGGCATAATATCACCCGCATGTGCATTAATGTAAGAGCTCAGTTTATATACCTTCGGAATAAGTTGATCGACAGGGCGGTTGAGGAAGTGACACACAGCATGCACGGCGCTGCATGGCATCCAGTTCATCCTCCACCAGCCGCAGTCACAGTCGCTCCTTGAAAAGTCTACCGAAACCGGAGTTGCATTTCTATGGCTACTGGGAAAACTCCACTATGATAATTGTGCGGGATTACAACAGTGTGACGCCTTTGTTGCCATCGATCCATAATCTGCTTCCGAATTTTTTTCGGAAATTGATATCCACTTTGATTTCACATCATACCAGCATTACGTCGTTCTATAAAGAGTTGAACAGATTTATCGAAAGTTGCTCTCACAAGTGCTGTAATTGGAAGCGTTCTACATCCTTTTAGGTAGGGCTGGGTCCGAAAAACCGAAAACCGAAAACCGAATCAAACTAAACCGAACCGCGACCAAATAAGACCGAACCGCTAAAAACCGAAACCGAATGTAAAAAACCGAACCGAACCGTAATTATTTGGTTCGGTTTTGGTTTTTACCCTTCAAAACCGAACCGACAAACATTCCGATAGGGACGAATACTATTTAATTTGTCGTAACTAACTGTAAAAACCACGTCCAACTATCCCCGTTTTCACTATCAACCACCCCAAAAGCTAGAGGAAAGATTTCACGGTTAGCATTCATTGTCATCGCGACCAACAAAGTGCCTTTGTATTTACTGTACAAATGTGTACCATCAATGGAAATGACCGGAAGACAGTGATTGAAACCGTCAATCGCTGCTTTGATTGACCAAAATGCGTACTTAAATTCATGTGTACCTTGTGTACCGGTTTGGTCTGTTCTTAGGTTGACAATGGTGCCCAGATTACTAAATGACATACCTTGTAGAAGTTTTGGGAGATCATTGTACGCTGCCTCCCAATTGCCAAATCGTTTCTCCAGTGCCAAGATTCGAGCATACCATGCTTTTTTTGTAACCCACATGGATGTTGAACTTGCGGTGTATGTCACTTATGATGAGCTTTGCACTATAATCGGGCTTCACAAAAATCCTGGGCCCTATTTCAGAGGCAATTAACTTACTCGTGAGAGTTTATCGTTCTTACCTCGTGCGTAGTTGGGAATGCAACCGTGTTGCGGTTGATAGTGCTTGACTTTTCACTGTGTGGTGTGTTTGATTTGTGATGCTTGAATATGCCACGCACAATCCTCCTCATAAACACACTTTGCTTGCCAATAATTTATGCGTTATGCCGTCGTCATGGATAGGCCACGGCATAGAGGCAACACATATTCCCTCAGAATTATATGTGGGAAATTTTCCATGAATGGTTCATATCATATCAACCATCACGGGACATTTCTTGCATAATGCTCTCACATGGTGTTGCATATGTAGTATGATCACTCAAAAAAGTGCAGCATTTGGATACCTAGAGTAATTGACTTCATTATTATTTTCGGTCAACACCCCATTCCAATGCACAAGAACAACTATGCTACCCTCACTAGACATGTTATACTAATACTTTGTAGAAATAATCGAAGAGAGAAAGAAGTTTGTTTGAGAGTGGTGAAAATGAGTGTGGTGGAGCTCCCTATTTATAGTATAATAGTTAGGTGAGGTGGATGTGGTAGTTGACATTAATGGAGTAGTTGTGGATGGTTAAAGTAATTAGAGTAGAAGAGTTGCACAAAAATTATTACTCACATATTTATTATCAAAGTAATATGGTTGCTTCAAAAAAAATATTAAACTAATTTTATTACATGACGGAGGGATATTATTACACTAATATGAATATTATGGCAATATTATAATACTACATCACACAAAGATATTATTACATTAATGTTAATACTATTACGATAATATAAATATTATAAACTAATATTGTGAGCTCGGCCCTGCACCGCCGGTCGCTCCACTGAGGTGATCATTGCCAAATATCTCAGCCCGACTAAAATTAGGCCACTGTTGATGCTCGGGAACTTCATGCGTGTGATAGGAACTACCAACTGTGGATGGGGGCTCAGTAAGTGGGAGACCGTCAATCGGTAACCCCATCAGCACCTGCACATCTTGCAAGGTAATGCCTACCTTGCCAAAAGGTAAATGGAAAGCATGTGTTTCTGGTCTCCACCTCTCAACCAATGCGGTGATAAGACCCCAATCAATTTTGATTTTTACTAATCGTTCAGCTCCGTGAAAGCCTGATGCCCTCAGCAGTTCTACGACCCTAGGATGACGTTCGTCATCGTCCTTGGCAGATTTCGAGTAAGTAATGCACCTCAGTTTCAAGTCTCTCAGCGCTTCAATTTTCCACACATTATCAGCACGATGTTCTCCAGGTGTCATCACTAATACAGAACGTTTTATGGGCCCGGGGTGGGGGTGTTCTCTCTGTGTAGCCATGAAAACCTAATAATATATTAAATTAATTTCTAATAAACACCTTTATTTGTAATACGAATTATATATGTAATGAAACAACACTATTATAATACAATTTGTAATACTCCGTACCTATTTACAAATGTAATTAAACAACACTATTTATAAAAGAAATTATATATCTAATTAAACAACACTAATTATAATACAATTTGTAATACAAATAAATACACCCAATTAAACAACAACATATTTCGTTAACTATAGACTAATACTAATACACTAATATTTTGTTAATTAACACAAATTATAGACTAATTTCTACACCGAAATAGGAAAGATTTGGAGAAGAAGGGAAATTGGAACGGTTAGATGTGTTGTGAAGTGAGATTTGTGGTGGATTTTATAGATCATATTTGCCAAATATGTTGGAGTAATTGGCAATCCGAGCCAACTTATTCTGACCAATAGGAAGACTGACATATTTGGCAAATATGTTGGACATATATCAATTTAATTCGTCTGGATTCACCAAATGTGCTTCAATAAAAGCCGATCCAAGTCCTTCACTTCGCGATCCAGGATGGCAATCCGCGCCTAATACTTTTGAACAATAGGAATACTGACATATTTGCCAAATATGTTGGACATATATTAATTTAATGCGTGTGGATTCACCAAATGTGCTTCAGTAAAAGCCGATCCAAGCCCTTCACTTCACGATCCACGATGGCGATCCGCGCCTAATACTCTTGACCAATAGGAAGACTGACATATTTGGCAAATATGTTCAGGTACATATTTTTTTCTTTTTGCAAATGTTGAACATATTTGCCAAATATGTTACACCTTTTCAACCAATAATTCAGTCAAACGTACACCTTTTGGAAACACCTGCAAGAACATGCTCTTTTCTGTCATTTACTCTACGAGTACTGCCCAAATAGAGGTGGGCCCAGGTTAGATTCAAACTTACTCCGTACGAGCCAGTTATGATAGGGAAGAATCAGAATCTTAATCACCGAAACCTTTTTCAATTTTAGCATATTAAAAAATACTCCGTAAGAATAATGAAATTAGGCCAAATAAGGATGTTTTCTTTTGGACTGTTTTCAATCCCATACCAGATCAGACCAGATCAGACCAGACCAGACTTAAACAGACCAAACCTGGATAGTTATAAAATACAAAGAGATCAGACGTTTACCAGACCAGACCAGATTTAAATAGACCAGACCAGACCAGCAAATTTCAGTCCAAAAGAAAACATCCTAAAAATCGGTTCCAATCCGGGACGGGAAATTCAAGCAACCGGTCTCATTCTTGACCCGGCTGGTTCTGGTACAGTCGGGTCAGTTTCCGAAAGCATGCCCACCTTATTCACAACCCAAAAAAACTATCCAAGCGAGAAGTGATATACACACACGGAGGCTGAACTGAGTAGAAATACACGGTGTTAAATTTATCACCGGAAATTACTACCATTGGAAGAATCATTGATTTCACTAAATAAACATCGTAACTTTAATTACTTATTCATCCGGTTCATATTAGGTAACTAGAAAATTGATCGCGCGTT
Organism: Cuscuta epithymum; assembly: GCA_945859915.1. Classification (NCBI taxonomy): domain Eukaryota; kingdom Viridiplantae; phylum Streptophyta; class Magnoliopsida; order Solanales; family Convolvulaceae; genus Cuscuta; species Cuscuta epithymum. Next base: position 4,026,722 of record CAMAPF010000031.1, on the reverse strand, counting down.
GCGCGAATGTAATATGCCCAACTCTCAATTTCAATGAATTGTGTAAAATGTGTTCAACATAAATATCCATGAAATGTTAGTTTTATGAGCTATATACCATGACATATATTAAATTGACAAATATTGAGATATAGTTGTGTTTGATGGTGTTCAATCGATTGAAATGGATCTAAGGGGATTCAGTAATGCAAAACAGTACTCCGTATGTTAATCTGTGTCTAAGTCCAAGTATTTACTCAAATAGTTACCGATTTATTTATTTATTTATTTGTTAAGCTGTGTTATATGACAATTTAAGTTTGGATTAATATACAGTATGCAGGGAAAAACGAAGCAAAATGTGTAGTGAAAAGAAGTAGTCACGGTAGTTTTGACACCGTTAATCAAGTAACGATCGTTAAACGTCTACTTATTCATAATAGTCAGCGTACATCAATAGTAGCACAGTGTACATCAAGATAAAGCAATGTCCTAGGAGGGTTAAAACAAAATCAAGCATTTAATAGAATATGTGTCCTTTATTAAGATAGGTTAAGATAACATTTTAACTTTTAGGTAAACCGGAAAAGCTTTCTTAGCGAGTTTACACAGCAACTACTATGTTAGCATTACCTTTATTATAGTTCGTATTATACCTAAATGGCCTTGCCCTTTATTCATAACTATTATAAATTGTAAAGGAATGACAATAACGGCTAAGAATATCTTCTCCAAATAATTATTGATAATGAAAACTAACTAAGAGTATAAGTGATTAAATGAACAGAAAGTTTTCAAATAATGAATTGTCAAACATAAATCGGGTTCTGTACAAACGTATTCAGGTTGGGTAATCTAAATTAAAACCGAAATTCAAACATCGGCGATCCTGAACTCAGGTGTAAGAATTTAGAACTTTAATTACAACCAAGAAATTAATTCTGAATTCTGACGAGAACAAAACTAGTGGAGGATTTAGGTACAATCATCCACATTGGGACGTCCTTCTTTCCAGTATCATCATCTTCTTCAGGGCGAGGATTAGAGGCCGTGGAAGAACAAGAACTCTCGCAATCGGAGTCGAATTCGTTACAGCAGTCCCCCGAGAACGAAATCGAGGCAAAGCGGGTGGAAGAGATAACATGTCTCGACGGTTTCTTCACCGGAGTGATCATTTTTCCCGGCAGCGATCTTCGGGCGAAGACTCGGCGGGGACGAAGCATTCCGAAGACCGGATGTGAGCCGTTAGCGAGCTTCTTCGTGGCAGACTTGAGAGGCAGGGCAGCAACAGAGGAAGCAGGGAATGTGATTATCGCCATAACTCTTTTCTTCTCACTAATACAACTATTGGACTACGTGCGCACTGTGGGTTTAGAGGAGTGTTTAGGGTTTATGGAGAAGATTATTGCTTGGAGTTTAAGCATCTAATGAGAGTGATATTTATATTCGAAGTTCTTTGTCATAAGTCGGCTGCTGATGAAATGAATTAGTTGGTGGTGTATTGATTCGTAATTGGGGAAGGATTTTCATCTTGGAATTCATTCATTTTGATTGGATGACTAAAATTTTTGGGATTGATACTATTACTCTTGAAAACATTACACATTTTAAGCTGTGCTTTGATCATTTGATACTTCGTACATTATTTAGTTTTAGTGATTCTCATAACACTAAATAAGCTGTAAGAAAATGAAAATGCTTAAATGCACTATATTAGAATAATAGGCGGATTTGGAGCACATTTGGTAACACTGAAATCGGCTGATTTGAAATTTATGAAGTTCTAGCTAAAGTGACTGTATTGGATGATTTTGTTCAATTATGAAAAAATTATATTTGAAATACATTTTATTAATAAAATAAAGCGAAAAAATTATATGAAAATTAACAAAAATAGTCATCTACAGTAACTGCAGCGAATACAACCAAAAAGTAACTACAGTAACTGCAACGAATACTTTAACTGTATATGCGCTCCAAATGTAAGGGTTGGGCCGAGCCCACCCACGGCCTATATGATGAAGGATTTATTTGATTTCAAAGTTAGAGCTTGTCTTGAAGATGCCCCTGCCACCGGCGAATTTTTCACGTGGAGTAGGGGTGTCCTTAGGGCAAAACTTGATAGGGTTCTTTTAAATGATGTTTGGGGTTGGGCTGGGAAAAAACTCCCGACTCCCGATCCCGACAATCCCGATCACGACTAGTCGAGAATTTTTCCCGATCCCGACTAAGTCAGGACGGGACCGGGATTTTTTTTAAAAAAAGTCGGGATCGGGGAAAATCTCGACATCCCGACATTATATATATAAATAGAAATATATATATATATATATATATATACACATATATATATACATGTATATAATTATATATGAATATATAAAAAAAATGAATATACATTTATAAAAAATGAATATGTATCTAAATATTTGCATATCTTTATTAATTACTTATTCCTTACATAGATTAATCTTTTACTACGAGTATCTTACAATATCAAAATTCTAAAACTATTCGGCATTTGTCCGAAAATGAATATTCGGGATCCTAACTAAATAGAGATTATTCTTGATCCCGACAATCTAAATCACAACAATATTACAAATTTTGCGATTCTGATGAACTCTTTAAAAAATCATGATTGAGACTAAGATTTCTTTCTTTAGTAAATAATCATAATATGTATTTATACATTATATTCATTGGTCACAAAGTTTCTCAATGAGTCTACTTAGTTTTGAATTTTAAATAATATATGTTACACATCCCTCTTTTAGTGGTTTTTATACAATTGTTTGAAGTAAGTTTCACTAAGCCTTAATAGCTTATTCAAAAATTATACTATTAATTAATTGAAGTTACAAATAAAAGTTATTCTAAAAGTATGTACTAGTGTGAATTTGAGATGATAATTATTACAATAAATTTTATAAGTAGATGATGATAAATGTGGTAGAACAATGAACAAAGAATAATCTTGAAACCACTAAATATCAAAGTTAGTGTTTAACTAAAGAAATTACATAATTTTATGTTTGATACTTCATTGTCGGGATTAAGCGGGATCCCGACTTAATCGGTACGGGATACGGGATCCTCTTGTAGTTTAAATCGGGATCGGGACGGGATCGGGATTTGGGCAATCGGGATCGGGATCATTCCGATCCCACCCCTAGTTTGGGGGCAACTTGATATTAGTTGTAAGGCCCATTTTCAAGAAATGGAGGTTGAGTTTGATCATACGGCTTTTGTTGTATCAATACTCAATAATTCCTCAATTAGGCCGAAACCGTTTAAATTTTTTAATATGTGGATAAAGCACAATGACTTTAATAATTTAGTTTCACAGAGTTGGAATCAGTATGTTCAGGGTACAGCTCAATACTCAATTGTGAGGAAACTTAAGAGGCTCAAAAGGCCACTGAAGAACCTCAACACGATGGAGTACGGGCACATATCCTTGAAAGCTAAGCGAGCTAAGGAGGAGTTTAAAAGACTGAACAAATTGTGGCTTGATTCACCTCTTGACGATGGACTTAAATTACAAGTGACGGAGGCTAGGAAATGTGCTACATTTCTTACGGAGGCCGAGACTAGCTTCTACCAACAAAAACCAAAGCCACACACATTCTTGAGGCGGACAAGGGCACAAGATGAACACCACCCGGAATGCTATATCTTCCTTAACTATTGATGATGGTAGCCTCACCACTTCTTAGACCAAGTGGGAGATGAGTTTGTAAATTTTTTTGTGGATTTGTTTTAAACTAGCTCGGTAAACCTTGGCCTCGACCCGTTGGTCCTAGGCACCGTCCCCTTGATTGAACCAAGTGTTCATGATAGCCTACTTGCTCCAATAACATGTAAGGAAATTAAGGATGCCCTATTTGATATTGGAGATGATAAGGCACTGGGGCCGGATGGGTTTACCTCGGCCTTCTTTAAGGCGAATTGGAATGTTGTTGGGGATGATATAGTCCAAGCAACGGAGGAGTTTTTTATGTCGGGAAAGTTTCTCAAACAGAACAACCATACTGCTATTTCACTTATCCCTAAGACTAATCACTCCCCCAAAGTTTTGGACTATAGACTCATATCTTGCACGAATATTTTATACAAAATTATTACCAAGATTATTGTGGCTAGATTAACCCCATGCCTCTCGGGGTTGGTTAACCAAGCCCAAGGAGCGTTTTTAGATGGCCGCCTAATGTTTGATAACATTTTCCTTGCCCAGGAACTTGTTAGAGGATACAATATGAAGCGAATCTCACCAAGATGCATGATTGTGGTGGATTTGCGAAAGGCTTATGACACGATTTCATGGGGCTTTCTCGAAAAAGTCCTTGAGGGTTTGGGCTTCCCTTCCCGTTTTATTCCCTGGATTATGGAATGTGTGTCCTTTCTCGGTTTCCTTGAATGGATCGTTGTTTGGATTCTTTTTAAGGCAAAAGAGGCATACGACAAGGGGATCCAATGTCCCCATTACTATTCGTTTTGTGCCTTGAATATTTTTTCCGGTTACTCACCATGAGGGACAAAGGGAATAATTTTAACTTCCATCTGCAATGCTCTTCGTTGGGCATCAGGCCTTAGGGTGAATCGCGAAAATTCTAAGATTTTCGTTGGGGGGTGAGAGATGTTGAACTACAAAATATATTGGACATGGTTGACTATGGGCAAGGGACATTCCCGGTAAGGTACCTTGGAATACCGCTTGCCCCTCTTGAGATCTCGGTGGCGAAATATGCGCCCCTACTTGATATAGTCAATGATTTTTTGAAAGCATGGAATACGAAGACTCTTTCATGTGCCGGGAAAATCGAGCTAATACGATCGGTGATCCAAGGGGTCCAATCGTTTTGGCTCCAAATTTTTCCGGTTCCTCTAATCATTTTGGATAGGATAGTCTCAATTTGTAGAATTTTCTTGTGGGGAGGAAAGTTTGCGAAAGTTGCTTGGGACGACATATGTCTAAGACCTTGAATGATAGTCTCCTCACTCGCACGCTATGGGACGTACACAAAAAGAAGGATACCCTGTGGGTCCGCTAGGTCAATGGCATTTATCTTCAAGGTAAGAGTGTGTCGGAGTTCATCCCACAGGCCGGGACTCGCAACTCATGAAAAGGTGTAAGGTAGGAAAGGGGGTAGGATGTAGGGGTTAGGGGTATGGGTACGCGTACAGGGTGGCCTCCAAGTATTATATTATATACTTGTGTACATGAATGTTTGTGTGTCTGTATATGTATAGTGCTATTTTGGACATTTTAATGTTAAACGGTGTTTTAAACCCTGTGAAGTAAACATGAGCTTATAGCACTACTTATTTTGTGTGCCGCTTATCAACGCAAGTCTTAATAAACACCGTTTAGTAACCGATGAAGTAAATGTGTCCTTAATTAGTTTAAATAAGTCAGGTGTATTTAAGACATTCTCAAAACTTTGGATTCTTTTTTTGGATTAGGACTTAGTAGGATTTTAAAAGGGGGTGAGCATGGTTGAAGACAAGCGTTGGCCTGACAAGGTCAGAGCACCACATCACGGATTCATGGTGCAACCAGTATAAACTACATAAGTAGCAGTGCATTCGGGATGCTCAAACTATATCAAGTGATTGGCCTAAACGCAGTCGTAACAGGACGGACATTAACAATAATGACTGGAAACAAATGCCCTTGCGGGAAACACATTTAATGCGAGGACTCGAGGAGTGGCAGTCCCACTCATCAACTACAATGACGAGCCAGCAAGTGGATGATGGGAAATCTCAAATTGGAGGATGACACGTCATACGTGCCCATACCGGCTCATCAATATAAATACCCTCGTATTTATTATAGTAGAGATAGATGTAAATCGACATTGATGTCTCCTAGCACTTTACTCTCAGGTCGGGCAATGTCACACCAAGTAGAATATAATCTCTTGACTTTTCTCGTTCGGGAGTGTATTGTAAGCAAAAAGGGCCACATATCCCTCCACTTTGTAAGTCATCCATTTAATCTCTCTATATTGAATCGATCACTCTCGATGATTACATGTTGGGCCTTTGGGATGAGAAATAAACTTCAACGGTATCAATAATAAAGGTGAGACATGCATGAAAGCATGCATCGTGGTAGTTCCGTCACAAATTAGAAACCTCACCTCAAAAGTGATACAAGGTGTGGCTTCGTGAAGAGTTATCTTTTCTGTTTAACAGTTTGGTCACACTGAAAACAGCTCAGCGTGTAGGAGGAATAGCTCAAGATCTTAGTATAACATTTTATTACATCATTATTTTCGTTTGAGACTTCAACACAAGTGTAAGCAATTTAAGTAGATAGTATCACACACTTAAGATTCTCCACATCTGGAAGGTCTTGAGTTAGGTTCATCCAGGAGGTGAGTTTGGAAGGACTTTTTCTCAAATGATGATCCTCTAGCCCCCGGGGCTAGTTTGGTAATTGCACAATTAGTTCTTTTTTACTTCAAGCAACGGTGTGGAAATTACTTTCTTATTGGGAACTTGACGGTGTTTGTCCAATCGATGACAATTTTTCCAGGAGCATTTTTTGTGCACGGTGATGCATTTTTTGAGTCACTGGAATTTACTTCTCTCAAGGATTTGATGAGGGTTCTTGGGAGTCGATGGTTTTTCGTGTGAAGTCTAGGTATATCATACGGCGTTCATACAAGAAAAGAAAAAAGCAGATACCTGGTGAAGGATTACAAAGCTTTTAAGAACAAATACATGTAAATTAAATTGTAGATTTAGTTTTGTAATTTAAGGATGTGTCTATTATAAGTCAATTAACTTCATTATCTTGTGGCTCATGTCCGGATATTAATAAGTTTATCCATATACATACATACATAATCTTTTCACCAAAATTAACTGTTTTCGGCTGAAAATTCCTTGTTGGCGGGAGTTTTTCTGGTACTCTTTTTGTCTGATATTGTGTATTCCTATATAAAATTTCTTTATATGAATAAATTTATTAGTTACATGACATATGTGCAAGTGCAGTGCCGGCTTTGGGGCCAGTTGGCCCAGGCGGCTGCCTAGGGCCTCACGGATGGAAGGGGCCTCAAAACAATTACGTATACCATGTATTAGTAAGTATGCAATACACCGTATGTATAATCCACTTGGTCCAGCGTCCAGCAATCAACAGAATTGAGGATATTGTTTTGCCGCAAATTCGTATTCTACGATTCCCGATTCGGCGATTCCCAACCGGCAACTCCCAATTCTCATCCAATCGCAGTCGGCCTTCTCAGACTTGTCTCTTCCCTTAATCTTTTACTTCATATTACTCACTCTTTATCTGATGCGTCTGATTCAATTGAAAGTCTCTTAAGATTTTAGTTAATACTAGTACAATAGTTAAATTATTTAATTAGACTAAATGCTGGAGGCCTAAATCACTAAGGTTTACAGCAAAAAAGCAATAAATCAGCCTGAGTGAGCTTGTGATTCTGTGAAGGAATACAAAAACCTGGTCAAGCAGTTTGACTTTTTAAGATTTGACTATTGAAGTGAAGGTGTAAAGTTAAAAAATCATAACCTAGCTATGATTATTACTTAATGATTACAATTTTAAATATGTTGGGTTAATATATTAGAGTAATTAATAATATTGGATATATTGCCATATAGGTAATGCCGTATTGTATGAATTGGTGGATAAATCCATGAAATAATATTCGTTTGTGCCAATTGAAAGATGAGAGTAAAATTAATTAATTATGTTTGATGGTATTGATCGGCAAGTTTTAGCTTTTTATAATGACGTTATTTCCAATTTTGCGCACAATAGAGCGTTTCAAAGTATAAGTTGCAATGTTTTTACATTTGTTGTCCTTTAAAAATTTATTACTTTGACATTCGCATTATATGGTGCATTTTGAATATGCTTTTCTCAGATTGTATCTTTGTTCAATTTATTTTATATTTTTTATTATGATATGTGCGTGGTGAATTTTTCTTGCCTGGGGCCTCCTAGATGTTAAGGCCGCCCCTGTGCAAGTGCTTAAATAATGTTATAGGGTTATAGTTATAGGGTTAATTTTTTAAATTTATGTAGTATTACTAAATCTAAAAACTTTTCCCATCATTTGCAATGGAGCCAAAAACTCCCTATTTTTGGCTTGAGAATATGATGGATAAAGCAAAATGACTCACTAAACTGTCTGCGATTCTTTGTTATGAAGCAACAATTAGTACATGTAATTGTCACACGATTTTCACTGTGGGTCATCCAAAAACTGTCTCTTTGTGCTTTAGTAAAAGGGTAAGACTGCTTACATCGATTTCCCCTTAACCCACCGTAGGTGGGAGCCTATGCGGCACTGGAGTGATGATGATGATTACTAACTCTAAAACCTGATGCATTGAAAGTGTACTTGATACAAAATTGATGGTTCATAATACAAAATTGAAATTGCATTGAAACTTATGAAGAGTAATATTGTACTCCAAAAAGTAAGCTATATATAACTAATAAAGTAGGGACTAAATAGCTCCCACTCTCAGCCTCATTCCTCATTTAAAAGTGCTATTTGTACATGGCAAAGTGTACATGTCATTTTACACGCCATTTCGCACGGACAAAAAAAATTGTCTGACACGGGCAAAAAAATTGAAGGTGCGAAAACCGATTTTCTTAACAAAGCGCCGGTCAATCTGTCTGTACAGATATTTTGACCGGCGTGTAAAATGTCGTGTACAATGTCATGTACATGAAGCACTATTGTTCCTCGTTAGACTACCTAATTAGGTTAATGAAGTAAAACATAGACTAAGGTAACAAATATTTTGATCTTAGTTAAGACTTATGTGATCAAAATAAAACAATATTTAAAAATGTTAAAGTTCTTCTTTTAAGAGTGAATATGGTCCTATTTGGAGAAAATAATGATGGCCTATTTTAAAAAAAATGACTCCCTATTCTTTAGGGTCTCGAGAACCAATCATGGTGTTATTTGGAAGGATTTAAGCTCAATTTTGACTACAATCAGGTGGAAAGATGGTAGAATTCTAAGCTAAATATTTACTGAACCTGAGACCTCTCCCTTGTAACACATTCTTTCCACGTGAGCTACGCCCCTCGATATGATGGCCTATTTGAAGAACTCTCTTATATTGATGTTCCAAATATTCATTCATTAAAGGTAAATGTTCTAGTACCTTACTGAATTATAATTAAGGGTACAGTAAGCATTTACCTTAGTAACCTCCCAGCTCAGGCTATATATAAGTATCAACCATTTACCAATATTACGAATGGTATTAGTCATCAATTAATATTGGGCTTTGTTTGCACTTTACACCTCCACTAATACTTCACATCCAATATTCCACTTATCCCAACTCCTAGGTAGATGCATCATGTATACAACACAGCGTCACACAAAAAGCACATTAAAACACTACGTTTTAATATACCTGCAGAAAATTTATGTCTCATTGGCATAACAATCCTTGGTTTTCTTGGTGCCATTGTTCTTATCATGCCCTTTATAAAGAATACCAACAATCCCATCCAGTGTAAAATTGCCGAAAAGAAAGTAACATATGGTCACACGAGTTCGAGTTCGGGTCAACTCCAGCTGGAGGCCATTCTACACTATGCCACAACAGCGATTGTGCCTCAGCAAACCATTAAAGAAATCAGAGTTTCTTTTGATGTTCTGCAGAAACTTGCCCCGTGCAACTTTCTGGTGTTCGGGTTGGGCCGTGATTCCCTAATGTGGGCCTCGCTTAATCCGCACGGCACCACCCTATTCCTCGAGGAAGACCCGAGGTGGGTTTCAGCCGTGCTAGAGTCTGCCCCGAACCTGAATGCTAGAGTTGTGGAATATCGCACTCACCTCTACGAAGCCGACGAGCTTGCTCAACACTTCCGAACCGAAAGGGAGTGCTGGGCTAAGATGTCATACTTGCGAGGCAACAGCCGATGCAGGTTGGCATTGGACTCACTGCCAGATGAGGTGTACGAGAAAGAGTGGGACCTGATCATGATTGATGCGCCACGAGGCTGGTTCCCGAAGGCTCCGGGAAGGATGGCGGTGATATATTCCGCTGCGGTGATGGCACGGAACCGGAAGAAGTCTGGGGTCACGCATGTGTTCTTGCATGATGTGAACCGCAAGGCAGAGAGGACATATGCAGAGATGTTTCTTTGTAGGAAATATTTTGTCAAAGGGGTGGGAAGGCTTTGGCACTTTGAAATCCCACCACATTTTTCTAAATTTTCTTCTAACACAACAAGCCATCAATTCTGTTAGGCTATATACTTTGGTGGTGGGGGAAGAAAAGGAGCACAGACTTTTTTAAGTAAAAACATTTTACAGATAGTCATTCATAAATATGTTTTCGCGGTTCCTCCGTGATTGCATAACTAGAAATCATCATTTCTACTATGGACTAATGCTATCATACGTAATGTTTATTACACTATATACTCACTTAATTCGCGTCTTTCAAAATGTTGGCGAAGTATAAAATTCTGAAAAATACTCACATTATTACTCGTATAATATAATGTTATAGCATTCATTAACATCGATCAACACCTTATAAAATTTTATTTGGAATCCCGTGTGAGTGCACAAACCAATTTCTTACATTTGTTAATTGTTACTGTCAAATGCATTCTAGGTCAAACGTAGCATCTCCTAATGGCTTAAACTACAGTTTTGTTCATAGTGTTGCTTTAATATGTTGTTATCTATGAGTTCGTGTTTAATTAGTTTTATTTCGCTTTGCATTCTAAATAATAATCTTTTAAAATAATTATAAAGATAAAATGGTATGTCCCCTATCTCCATTTCACATTATGCATTTGACTTTACATGAGAATTAAGAAATAGCAGTAGAAGAATGTGGCTTGATACCTACTTAGAAAGACTTATAAGACTGCTAAAACAATTGTTACTTAGAAAGGAAACAGATAAGCAATTGTGACCTCTCCAAAAAAATAGAAAAAAAGGGGACGAACAGTGTATAATATAAAAAGTATGTATTTGAAATTTGAAATCAAAACTTAAAGTTGTATCAGTTAAGAAACAGATCATTAACCTTTTAGGTGTTTTTCTTGGCAGTAAGTCTAAACTAGGGTACTTGTTAATCTTCTTTAAAGTTAATAATCATACTAAAAGAAAGAAATGTAATCAATATGCTGTGCAAATCATACAAATATACAGATTTTTTCCCATTTTCGGTCCCTCGACTATTGTGTCAGTGACACTTTTGGTACTCGACTTTTAATTTTTCCATTTTTAGTCCTCAACTATTGTGTTAGACACTTTTAGTCCTCGACTTCAAAGTGTTCCACATTTAGTCCTTTGATATTATCAAATTGACACTTTTGGTCCTTCTACTGTGATTTTGACACAATAAGTGACGGACTAAAAATGTCACTATTATAATAGTTGGAGGACCAAAAGTGTCACTTTTATGTAAGTCGAAAGACTATAAATGGAAATTTTCAAAGATGGGTACCAAAAGTGTCTCTAGTATAATAGTTGATGACTAAAAGTGGAAAAAATCAAAGTCGAGTACCAAAAGTGTCAGTGACATAATAATCGAAGGACTAAAAGTGGAAAAAACTCAAATACGAGTATACAATAAGTTGAAACTATGATATGGGCAGGCCAGGATAGGCCCATGTGCACTACGTGCAAGTGTACAGGGTCCCCATTCTTAAAAGGCCCCCATTTTTATTAACAGACAGGTCCATTCTGCCACTTTCGATTTTTCACACGTCATTAAATTTATAATCCATATATGTGCCTCATTTTTCATTTCACACGGATGACTGGAAGAGCGAATAGAAGCAGCAAATATTTATCAACAGTTTTCGAGGAACGGTGAGAAGTTAAATGAATGGCTGCAATGTTGTTGAGCACTTAACCCTACACGGCTTCATTGTTTTCTATTCAGTATCATCATTGTTGTGGATTCAAGTGTAGAGCTGAGTTTTATAAATTTTTTTGCAGACTGCAATCCGTATTTAAATAAATTTTAGTTCTTAGGTGATTTCGTCTTGTATAGTTTTAGCTACCTTTTGTTTGTTCTTTATTGTTCATCTTAGTCTTGAGATTTCTGCTTTTTTTTTATAGTTGCGTACGTATCTGTGAAGAATGTCAGAATTAATATTATTTTATTATTAATAATAATATATTTTGTGTTGAATGTGGGCACCCAAAAGTGAAAACCTGTTGAAAATCAATCTGATAGTCTAATACAAGTATACAACTCATTGCTGCTAACAAAGGCTAATATCCCTCTGTGATATGTGAGCTTTTTATATCAGAAAACGTTAAGCAAAGGGAAAAAGCTTGTACCACTTTTTCATCATTGGTTTAATCATTTTTACCAAGCAATTTTCTATTTCGCATATTGGATTGTTTAATAACCAAAATAAGTTTCCGAGTACATTGACTAAAGTTAAAATTAAAATCAAAATCATTTTGACTATTTTTCATATAACTTTTCCAATATTTAGGAGATTCAATCAATTTCATTTCAAACAAAACTTCACCACTTTCAATAAGTTTAATCGATTCAATACCAAACATGCCATATATGAGTCTCATTGTCATGGAGAATATAGTTTCATTTTTATGTATGCACATTAGAGGATATATTCTCTGATTAAATCTCACATCAAATCTCATATTCTCCGGCAGTCCGACCACTGTCATCCATTCATCCTCTACAGCGACAAAAGGTGAAGAATAAAATAAAATACGGAGTAACAAATATTACAATGTCTTCAAAAGTCATAGATAAAAGTCAAAAGCACAATTTGTAAGCAACAACAAATTCCATGAAATCAATGTAAATTCCCTAAAATTAATCAAAGCTGAAGAGAATCCATGGAAATCTCACACTTAAACGAATCAAAGGAACACCCATTCAACTACAGCAAACAAGAATGTAATGAAGGCCCTTCAAAATTAGTTTCAGAATTAGTTTATGGAGTTTAAATGGAAAATGTAGCTTTTATTATAATTCAAGGCTTAGTCCATTTATCAATAAATCAACGCCAAACAAATTCAGAGAGAGAGAGAGAGAGAGAATCGAAGGAAAGTGAGACCCTATGGTGTATTGGCTATATGATTAGGTATGCAGGAAATCCTTGTTGAAAAAGAAGGCAGGACACACAGAGGCAATCAGGTAATATGCACTAAACAAAAGGTGGCAGCAATGCCCTGTGAAAATAGAGGCAGCCTATGCGGCCTCATCCTCGTCGCCCATTTTCTTAATGGGGTCACCCCAGTATGAAAATGGGTGATGACGATGATGCCACATGAACTCATATGACTCCTTAAGAGAGTCATGTATGGCTATAAAACTTTTGCCCTGTATGGTTCCCACCAATCTTTGTTGATAAAAGCTCTAGAGAATTGAAAAACTTTTCATCTGTTTCTCAACTGTTACACAAAGATATATCCACTGTTTTGTCTTGAACCATTGGCATTATTCACATCCACAATTGGAGCTTGCCATCAAAGAATCGTGACAATCTTCAATTTGCAGATAAGATATAGCTTTTGCGGCACTGTATGATTTAACAGCTTCAAGCCAGAGTAAAATCAGAATATATATAATCAGTCACTGAAAAATACCTATGCGACGGTGGATGAGCTCTATACATTCTTTAGTTTGCAATCCTCTGCCATGCTACTTCACCCCCAGAACACTAATCCAGATTAATTACGGCATCCTTTAAAATCCCATCAGTGACTTTTAAGGCTTGGGAACTCTCAGCATTCCCATTGGTGGCGGTAGTCTTCTCTAGAGAACCATTTATATTTTCCTCGTTTCTCTCATCAGATAGGTGTTCAGCCTCATCGACATCTGGAATAAAATGAAGAAGTTCTAAAGGCAAAGAAGCTGGATCCAACTCAATACAACCTTTCGGAGCATTTGAAGATTCTTGTTGGCCTGTATGCAAATGGGATGGTACCTGATGAGAAAAGCGGAAAATTTCTTCCCTTGGGATAACTCTCATTTCACAAGGGTCCAAATGCCGGTGAAAAACTGTTCTGAAACCAGCAACTTTTACAAGAGGGGCAACAATTACCCCTTCCTCTTCATCATAATCATCAAATATTTCCATCAAATCATACTTACGTATCGTATCACTGTCCGTGAGCTCATTCCAATCTCTAGACCAGTTTCTGTATAAAGCCCAAACATCTCCCTTTCTAGGAAATATTTGAATGACTCCATTTGAATCTTTTGACCACCTAACCTTGTGAGAAAAGCAGTTCAGAGAGCTATGAATTTCGCATCTACCCTTCATAAAGCTGCCACATGTTTTTGAGGAACCAGAATCAAACCAGTATTGGGGACCTAGTCCATTGTTGGTAAGCGAGGTTAGCCAACTAATCCTAACCTTGAAAGGATTTATAGAAATAACATTACGGATCATGGCATAATGTCGAGGCATACCATCATCATTATCATATACTGCCCATATATGGTTACCTCTGAAACAACTTTCAGTTCGATCTCTATTAAAGTTGTAAAAATCAGAATCTAGTTCATCGACTAAAAAGTACTCAGAGAGTCCACCACATATATAGCCCCCAGCAGTGCCAAAATCATATTTTTCTGCAGGCACTTCAAAACTGGTAGTAGCTCGCTCACAATCTTGTCTGGCACTAACTTGTATTCTCTCTGAAGTCTCATGGACATTCATTACATTTGGAGCAAAAGTGGAAGCCATGGTAGGCGAGCTCCATTCATTCACTTTCCTTTGTATCTGTAGCTTGGCCTTCTCTATCAGCATATCCTTAACATCAGGATACATCAAGCCCATATCCCCCAGTATACTCCTACCTTTCGACGTGACTTGTCCTGACAAACTCTTTCTGTAGGTTGAACTGCTTTCCATGCCTTCCTTCGATGTTTCCCGACCTGTACATTGATTATCCACGTCTCTTTTCCTCTTGCCGAGACTGGGGCTTCCAGCTACTGACATCCCATGAGCTCTTTTGGAGGAATAATTCTTCCTCCGTAATGCATCCTCTCTTTTTGTTGCAGCTTGTGCTTCTTGACGCTCTCTTTTCACTTTCTCATAAGCTTGTTGAACCACACTTGCTGCATGAACAGCGGATGCAGGACCCGCAGTTTTAGAGAAGGGGCTCCACTGGAATCCTGAAGATTTCACATTTGAAGGGCCTGGGTTACTTTTTCCACTACTGGGAACCTTCTTGTTTGTCCCATGATGTTTCAAATTTTCTTGGGGCTGAGAGTTGTCACATTCAGTGGATTTTTTTGATCCATTTGAAGGGGGGGTGATCTCCACTGCAAAGAAAGCCTCGTGGCAGTTTGGACAGAGAAGGTTCCGGTGGAGATACTTCAGGAGATATTCATACTGCACCTTGCACCGATAACAAACAGTCCAGAAGGTTCTTCTCTCCTGCTTTTTTGATGGTGCAGGATTTGTATTGTCATTGCCTTTTGGAGGCTTCTTTTGTGAAGTGGCATTCTTTGCGAAATTGTAAAAACCGTTCTGCAATGGTGATTTAGACGGACCTCCTGCATTTTTCTGGAACACATTAGCATGCCTGTGATCATATGCTGCCTTTCTCTCCTTGTCGGACAGCAAGCTCCAGGCTTCTGATACGTATTTAAAGGCTCCTTCAGCCCCAATGGATTTATTCTTATCAGGATGAAGAATGAGAGCCAGTTTCCTGTACTGCTTTCTAATCACATCTTCATCTGCTTGTGGATTAATGCCAAGAATTTCATAAACATTCACCTCCCCATTTACTCTCTTCTCAGCAGACACATAAATGTCAAGTGTTGCCAGCATCTGTGAAATGCCTTCAAGTCCAGGATATAAACTCTGTGCCTTGAGAGCAAATTTCTTTGCACCAATAACATCTTTAGCTAAAAACCTCTTCTCGGCAATATCTTTTGACCTCATAGCCTCACCTCTGTTGCAATCCATCTACCTTGTATATATTGCAGCCACCTATTTTGACGTGACATTACACAAAACAAAAACCAACAACAGAACTAGTAAAGATTACAAATCTGAAATCTCATAAACACATTCCTAGCATAATTTTAAGCGCGCCTCACTCATAACTTCAATACGCAACATTTCAAGAGTTGTGAACCTCAATAACCCCAGCAAGAGAAATCCATATAGCCGAAGGAGGAAGAAAATAATGTAAAAGCATACTAGATTAGACAGAAAGAGACTGAGGGAAAGCTC
The DNA here is from genome assembly GCA_945859915.1 of Cuscuta epithymum. NCBI lineage: Eukaryota > Viridiplantae > Streptophyta > Magnoliopsida > Solanales > Convolvulaceae > Cuscuta > Cuscuta epithymum. The sequence continues at coordinate 4,010,515 of CAMAPF010000031.1, read as the reverse complement.
CAAAAAACAAAATGAAATCAAAATCATGAACTTTGCAAGCATTGGTATATACAACAAGTCTTTAGTGATAAGATTATTGTTTTCCCGGGATGATTTACTTTCAGAACGAAACTTCAACTAGAAATGAACAGAAACGTCATTCATCGAGAGAAAAATCGCAAGGCTACTTCATTGAAATTGTAATGCCAAATCACTAAACTAAATTTAGTGATATCGTATAAAAAAAACTGGGCAGAACAAGACTAAACCCTAGGATTGCTGGCTGCAAATAATCTTATACGGTAGAAGCAACGAAGAAAGGTGAAATACTCAAATCAGAATATAGCGAAACATGAGGCAGCTAACCGATGACTATAGAAACTTCGAATCAAAGCGACATCATAGCAAGTTTCCTCAATCGCAGCAGACTGATTTCTTCGAGTTTCTTTTGCTTTTCTTCTATTTTTGTTTTTTATCTTTCGTGGTCTTGAAATCTGATCCGGCTACCAGAAAATGAGAAATAAGAATAAGATACAGATACGAAAAGGGGGACACTTGCTAATCCTACCTCAGTTGGAAGGTTTTCATATCAAAACGGCACGATTATTTAGACAATAATTAAATTAAGTACTTAGAATATATTTTGAAAAATAATTTTAATACGTATATATTATAATGCAGTTAGTATTGATAATTGTGATGTTATAAATGTATTATTTTAAATATTTAATGATTAATTTGTCCCTTAAGATTGTTAATTATTTCCTAAAATGGAAACGAAAACCTTTATATGGGACGTCCAAAAAAGAAAAGTGGGAACATTTTAATAGGACGGAGGAAGTAATATTTTATCTTTCGTGGATGGAGGTGAATGTTTATGAAATGGGATAAAGGTCAGTTTGGTACTCGAAGTTACAAAAAAGGGGTCAAATAAGTCCTTATATAGAAGATTATGTCCGGACGTGCCATTTGAGGTGGCTCCCGGTGGAATTTTTTGATGAAAATTTTTTAGCATCTTATTCATTAAGTCTAGTTTACTCATACCGAATTTCAGATAAAAATTCAATCGGGGAGACATTCAAATGAATTCTTGAAGATAACTATGCCGTCAAAAGCGCAATTATCTTCAAGAATTCATTTGAATGTCTCCTCGATTGAATTTTTAGCTGAAATTTGGTATGAGTAAACTACACTTAATGAATAAGATGCTCAAAAACTTTCATCAAAAAAATCTACCGGGAGCCACCTCAAATGGCACGTCCGGACAGAATCTTCTATATAAGGACTTATTTGACCCTTTTTTTGCAACTTCGAGGACCAAACTGACCCTTTACTCTTTATGAAATGGGGGCGGTGGACACAATACGAAACCAAGTGGCTAATAATATTGTTCATACACGGTCTAGGCACACCCCCTCCTACGTTGTAAAAACCGGACCGGGAAGTGACCTGGCCGAACGATCGGGTCACGGGTCAGCCCGGACCCGGCGGGTCAACCCGGTCAACGCCGGAAAACCCGGTCAACAAAAAAAGAATTATTATTTTAAAATATACAATTTTTAACAAAATATAAATGTATATTTAATTAGATGGATATTAAATATGAATACAATGTTTTTTTAAAAGAAAATACAATGCTTATTAAGAATGAAATATTATATAAACACTTTCGCTCATAATATAATATTAGTAACAACATATACTTTATTCCGTATTACTTAATATGTATACTACGTATTAAGGATGCTATGTTTTTATTGTGATTAGTAATTAAAAAGTGAGTCTATATTAAGTACTCTGTATCATATATATATATATATATATATATATATATATATATATATATATATACAGTATAGACAAATCTTCATGTCAGGCCGGCCTGACGGGATGCTCCGTCCGGCCGAGCCCGTTTGGACACCTTCCCGATGGAATTTTTTGATGAAAATTTTTGAGAATGTTCCTCATCAAGTCTATTTTGTCAATTTCAGCTCAAACTTCGATCGGGAAGTCATTCAAATCATTTTTTGAAGTTGACTGCAGTTCAGGGGCGGATCCAGGAATGAGGGGTGGGGTGGGCTAAGCAGTAAAAATTTTCGTTATTGCATACAAAAGGTTTAGCTTAGGACTGATAGTTATTGAACTGGTTTTTTTTCGAACTACTCAAGTTCGATCGTGATTTCGAATTTACTTTAATGACCAAAGCTTAACGAGCTTCAATCTCGAACACGGGCTAAATTTTAGTTTAAATAGTTTGTTTTTACAAAAAAAAACGGCCGTTATTTTTTGAGTTTGAATAGTTATTCAAGCTGAATTCGAGCATAGTCATGTTCAGTTCGATCTGGACTCGAGCATATTCATAACTTATAAATTATAGAAATAAACTATATACTACCTCCGACTTTTATTAAGACTAATTTGACTTTTCAAGTAAAAGAAGTTAAACTCTGAATGACTATATATATTTATACAATAAAATTGATAATATAAAAATGAAATGGAAATGTTCTTTGTTAAAAAGTTTATCATAAAAGTATAAATTTAGTAAGTTTCACATTAATACACGAGTTAAAATGATGGATCAAAGTTTACCATCTTTGAGTAAAGAGTCAAAGATGGCTAAATAAAATGAGACAGAGGTAGCATATCTAAAATTTAAACGTTTTTAGTGTGATTTGTAATTTTATTATTGATTATTAAAGATTTTAGTATTTATTGATATGAATTAAAATACTTCTATAAGAGTATAAAACTAATAAGTAAAAATAGTCGATGTACATAAAACTAATAAGTATTCCAAATTTTAAAATTGACTTGAGATTTTGAATCCATTCTTACATGCCTAAACAGTAAATACATCATTCTATATTCTTTAATTGCATTATAAATAAATCATTTTCTAATCTTTAATTCTATCTTTAATCATTATAAATTTATAATAATAAATAAAAACTATTTTACTATCTACTGAAAAAATTCAATTAATAATCAAATAGAATTACAAAGTTGGTAGGCTTGGGTTGGGCTAGACATTAGTTTTGAGGTGGGCTGGAAATTAAACCTATACCTATAATAATAAAAATAAATTGGGCTGGGCTGGAGCCCACCCCTGCCCCAACATAGATCCGCCCATGCTGCAGTTTTATATGTATATTTTGACGCAGTCAACTTCAAAAAATGATTTGAATGCCTTCCCGATCGAATTTTGAGCTGAAATTTGGTATGGACAAACTAGACTTGATGAGGAACATGCTCAAAACATTTCATCAAAAAATTCCAACAGGAAGGTGTCCAAACGGGCTCGGCCGGACGGAGCATCCCGTCAGGCCGGCCTGACAAGAAGACCACTCTATATATATACAAGTATATATTAAATATGCTCAAAGATAAAAAAGTTCATAGTTCCACAACAGCTCCTTGGATTGAGGCCTGCTCTCCCAGCTCTTACAATTGGGTTCGAATCCTCCTTGCTTCGAATTTTTGAATATATTCCGGCTTCAAGGATATTTCCGGGTTTGGGCCGTCACAGGTTACGATCCAATCTGGCGGTTTAGTGGGTTTTTTCGGGCCGTCACAACTTTTTTTGACAAATTTAAAATGAAAGTCTAGATAATACTCCGTAATTTAGATATATTATTTTTATATAGTAAAATTGAGTTATAAAATATAAAGGAATCATTATCTAATTGAACTCTGAAACCAAAAAGACTCGTTGGCTTCATTGGAAAACATAATTGTGAAACCGTAGGCGAGAGGCCGGCGAAGTGTGTTGTTGCCCCTCCAACATCTCGCATTCCATCATGTTGCGGTGTTGCGGTCCGTGTGCCTCTAGGAGTACAGTCGCCGCCCGCCCAACCTTTAGATTCATGTCAAACTGAAAGAGCACAGACGATGCATTCAAATAGGTAGCGGATTTCATGTCTTGTTCTAGGTAGCTGAGATTCTTAATAGAGGTATGACCCAACTAGACTGTTCTTCTTTTCTGATTGTGTTTGTTATGTATTTTGGCGGTTATTTGTAGGGACATTTCGCTTCGGGCTGTTTTGTCTCCCTCTATGTGAGGAGTTGTTTTGCTATCCCTGCCAGTTTTGTCTGGTCGGGGATTTCTGGTTGCTTTCTTTGACGAAGCGTAGACAGTGGTAAAGGTTGTCCTCCTCCAGAACCACCCCATACCACGAAGAATTTTGTGAAAATGCTATATCTCAATTTTATTTTCCTTTAGTAGTACTTTTTCTAATTTACTTCGAGTAAGTTTGAATTGGATATTTAGATTTCTGGAGTACTTTTGATATATAGTGTTTCAATTTCGATTGTTTTAGGCTTAAATTTCTCTGTTTGGTGTCTAGCGTATCAGGTTACTTTGTATGAGGTGACTGATTCTATGTCTCTTTTTAGGGCCTACGATCGATTCTAACATAACTGTCTAGAAATTGTTTTGTATGATTTCTAGATATTAACATAAAAACCCGCTCTTTTATATTAAAAAACAATTGACTAATAAGTATATATTTAATTTAATTTAATCTAATATAAGTAGCATTACATTAAGAGAAAATTCAACAGTCTTTAAAATCTATGGGTCGACAAACTTGGGCTTTGTTCGTTTAGATTTTAATTTTGTGGTAATTACCCATATAGTCCACTTTTATGTTTAAGATATCGTTTATGTCCTGGTCACTTTCTCTTTTCATTTATAAACTTTTTAGTTTTCAGTTTTGATTTTTTATTTCACTTTTAGATAGGTTCACCGTTCACCGACCCCTCCCTCTCTTCATACTTTCGTCGTCTACTCTCCGTCGTTGATAATTTGAGTCTCATCGATTTCATCCCTTCTATTTAATTTTAGAATCTTTTGAGCTAGTTTGGTTCCCTCTAAAGGGATGAGATTGACGACTTGGGGAGGGAAGCTCCCGACCGGCGATTTCCGTCGAATCGGTGGCTCCCTTTGCGAAGAGCGATTGGATGACAATCAGAACACGCCGTTGGAGCAGAGTCTGGAATAGCGATGGAGTTCTCAACATCGCAACAGACCTTTAGTCCGGTATCGTTTACGGCTGCGACCTTCAGGCGACTGGCGGCCGGTTATAGAGAGCAGCGAACAGAGACTGTTCTGGAATTCGAATTGATGCAACTCCAGGTGTGGATTTCTTTGTACCTACAAATCTGATCACTACTGCTGTATTCCGATCTTATCGCTCTAAAATAACCAGTGAGTTCCAGGCTTTTCTCTTGAATTTCATTGATTGTTTCTGTTCAAGTTCTCTTCATTTCTATTTCTGGTCAATTTGCTTTTGATTTGGCATCTAGAGGTGTAGTGTTGCTTCTAGATTTGCGGAGTAAATTTATTTATTTTCATCAAACTTCTGGTTTTTCCTAGGATTAAATAATGATTTTCATTTTAATACATTTTGCTATGTTTATGTAAAATGTTATAATGCATGTTGATTCAGATGATGCGGATGACAATTAGTTATCATTTACTAATTGTCTCTTTTTTATTTCTAGTTACAATGAGATCGATGATTTGTGGGGCATGACTATTTGAGGTGTGGTTTGGACTTTGGAGTTCAACTTTTTCAAACCAGTTTAAGAAATACTCTACCCTCTGCAGACTGTGGTTGAGTGATTTTGGTACTTATTGATGTGTTTGAACTTTGAATGCTTGGTTCCTGCATGCCTACCCCCATTTAATCTCGTTTGAAAATGTTAAAAATTGTACAATGTTGTAAGATCTATAATTTGGGTCAACCTTTATTAGATATTTAATCAGCTTGGGTGCAAAATAGAAATCCTTCTTTGTCTGCTATAGAGTATTTGCTATGATTTTTCCTTGATTCAGAAGGACTAAATACCTTCTTTGTTTTTTTAATCACACAATTGTCGAAATCAATTTGCATATGAATTGTAATATCCACTTTTGAATGAAGGCATTCAATAAGAAATGATTTGTGTACATACTCTTCATATCAATTTTGTTAAAGCATACTATAAGCCGTTCCAATATGCTGTTAAAGTATACAGTAAGCCTTTCAACGAGAGAATTGTTGCTGCCATGCATGAAAAGTCCCTACCTTATGGGCATACTTGACATGTGTAATATATGGAAGCATGGTTCTTATTATTTGGTACTTTTTTAGAGACTACACAATTAAAGGCCCTTCTGTCTTGATACCCTTCTGTCTCGATCTCCAATAAAGGCCCCATCAAAATATAAATCTTATTACTATCATCGATTTAAAATACAAAAGTTCTTCGTGTCAAAAGATGACAAAGTTAATGGCATTTTTATATGCAGTTAATAAACAAAATGAAAAGATAAGGAATGACCCGTATTTTGTTTGAAAAATATTCCGTATTATTTAGTGTTTTTTTGTTTCTTTTTGTTTCACCGTGTTGCTTTTTGTTTATTTTTGTTGATCACTTTTCAATAATTGATTTTTAATATTGTTGTTTTTTGTTTACTTATGTTTCCATATGTTATTTCAATTCGTTTAGTATAAAATGACTATAAATATAGTAATTGAGGCTTGGTAAATAATTACTCCTGTGTACATTAATTTGATTAATGGATATATGTTATCTGCAATTGAGTGCAATGGTTACATGTGCTTCCTTGTACTGGTATTAGCAGCTGCCAAGAACATCCGAGAAGTGTTTTTCATCAAGCAACTTGATTCTGAAGATGGATATCATAGGAGAGGTGATCATCATCACCAAGAGAGGAGATAGACCTAGAAGCAGAAGTCCTGGAAGAAGAGGGGACAAAGTAGATGTCCTATGGCTAGGAGAAACAGAAGTCTATTTAGGGAAGACAGTGTTGAGAGAAGGGCAAAGATTTAGAAATGGAACACGGAAAGAGAACATAAAGATTCTGCTGAAAATAGTGAATTTGGCACAAAGGGAAGTGATGAGAGAAATGGAGTTGATTGCTACGAAGCTAAAATTGATGATGGTTACCAGCAATAGCAATAAACTTGAGAATGACTTTCAATTAGTTGCAAGTACAGGTTAGTCCACTGATTTGTGATATTGATAGAGCAAACTGCTTTATACTTCAACTCATAGTTTGAAGTCTTTCATGCAGATGGAAATAAGGCTTACAAGACCAATCAGGGAAATGAAGACAAGAAAAAACCTCATAATTTATGTATTAAGATGCATCATAAAAGGATGAAGCTAGAAGAACCAATCCAAATAATGTACAATGTTCTATATAAACGTAACAAATTCATTTAAGAAATTGAATGGTTTGTTTTTTGTGATACTTTATATGTTACTTTTTTCTATTTGTCATATCACACATGTTGCATTTTGTTGCATCTCGTGTGTTGCTTTTTGTTTTATCATGTTTCTTATTATTGTATATTGTTGCACATTGTTGTATATTGTTAATTTTGATTTCTTTTTGTTTATTTAGGTTCATAAATATCCTTTATGTTTCCTTGGAATAAAGACCGTATATAAATATATACACAAACATCTACAATTGTAAATTTTGATCCACAAATATGAATAACTATATGAAACGTTAAAAAACAATAAAAAACAAAAAAAACAATAAAAAGCAAAAACCTCAAAGTTATCAACAAAAAGAAACATGAAGAAACAACAGTCAAAAAAGTCAAAAATGACATAATTCATTTTATAGCTTATTTTTAAAATATCGACTTACGAAATTCATATATATTTTCTGTTTTTCAATTTTGATTTATTTTAAATTTTCATTATTTTTTTCATATATAAGTTTCGATTATTTTATATTTTGCAAGCTTGCTAATTTACTTTTTAATTTTCTGTTTTTTTAAACATTAAGATTCTTATTTTGTACTTGACTTTATTTTAAAAAATGTAATTAGATTTTTATATATTTTCACATTTTATATACTCCGTATTTATTTGAGAATTTTAAGAATGTGTTTAAAAACTCTCTTTTATTTCTTACAATTTTTTAGTTTTTAAAAGTTTCCTGCATTTCTTTTTTCTTAACTTGTTTCAATTTGGTATTTTCTAGAATTTGTTTTATATATTCTACTTAGTTTACACTTTTTTTAGTTTTTTGTGAACTTGTTTGTTATTTGTACACTTTTTTATATATTCCTGCTCAATTTACGTTTTTTTTAAGTTACGTATTATTTTGCTGAATTTTTACTATTAATTTTTTAATTCTTTAAAAAGTATCTCAGTATTTTCATTTTTAACTAAATTTCGAAAAAAAAAATGTATAGAACTATTATATAAAGAACTTAGAGTTTTCAATTTATTAAATTTTACTGTTTTTATACATTTTTATTTTCTGATTTACATCTTCTCAAAATTGATTAAATTTATATACGAAGTATGAAGTATGCCATTTTTGCTAATTAACATGACACTGGTGATGAGGTTGATCACGTGACTTTTTATGTTGACAACCTAACTTCTTTTAAGGAATAGAGGTTCCCGTAATACAATACGTAGCTAGCGGTTTGCTTCCAGGGTCTATTTGTGAAAGAAAGGTCTTGTTTAATCTATTTTTGAAAAGAAAAAGTGAAGGTGACAAAAGTGATACTATTTTTACTTTTTAATCTATTTGTGAAATTTTCCCTTTAATTTTTGGTGTGTCTTTGTATTCAATTGGGTAAGGTCCTCTCAATTGTTATTTTCCTTTTTCAGCTTAGCATTTTTGGGGGTATTTTGAAAGAGTATGTCCTTTGAGGAGAGGTTTGGCCTGGTCCTCTTCTCCTCTTTGTACTTATTTTATTTTAATAAAACATGACAAATTTTCCCCGACATTTGCCTCACTGTAAGGTGGTTTACTTAGGATGTTTTTTTTGGACTATTTTCAGTCTCAGACCAGACCAGATCAAACTAGACCAGACCAGATCAGACAAGACCAGACCAGACCAGACTTCCGTAGTTATAAAATACACAGAGACCAGACGTTTACCAGACCAGACCAGACCAGACCAGCAAATTTCAGTCCAAAAGAAAACATCCTTAACGGGTTTAAAAAAGTTAAGGTTCCTACAAACTTATCAATTAATTCGAATTTTTAGATAAATTCCATAGATGCATATATATTAATCTAGATAACAAATATTATGTTGGGTAAGCGTGAGGCTCTTCTAGAATTTAGGCTTTGGGGGCTTCTTTGTATCTAATGGCAGTAGAGAACATAGATATTTTCACAATCTTCACGTACGATAGACTATCACTAGTTGAATTCTTGTTTGTTTTCCAACTCCCAATATAATACTTCTATCTAGAAGTCATGCATGCATAATTTACTCTTTTAGAACTTTAGCTACCGGGAGCATAGCTCACCTGGTAGGAAGGGAGTGTCACAAGGGAGTAATCTCAACTTCAAACAATGATTTGGGATGCAGTCTCATTCTCTTTCCATTAGAGTGATATCAAAGTTCAATTTACATCCTCCCAGCTAGGGCTGGACTGAACCGGGCCGGTTCGGGCCTCGGGCCTGGGCCCGGCCGGGTCTCGGTTCAGAATATTGAGGCCCGAGCCCGAACCGGGGGTGGCCGGTTCCGGGCCGGTTCCGGGCCGGTTCCGGGCCGGGCCACCCGCCCTATATTTTTTTTGGCTTCTTTATTTAATCCCCTACCCCTCTTTCTCAACCCCAAACCACCCCAAACCACCTCAAATGGACCAAAATACCTAATCTAACCCAAAACATAAAAAAAATTCAAAAAAAAAATAAACAAAAAAATTATTTCCGGCCCGGACCGGCCGGGCCGGTTCACCATATGGAAGGCCCGGAACCGGGAACCACCGGGCCGGTTCGACCCAAACCGCCGGTGGACCGGGCCACCGGGCCGGGCCGGTTGCTACAGTGGCCGGGCCGGGCCGGGCCGGTTCCGGGTCGGGCCGCCCGGCCCGAGTCCAGGCCTACTCCCAGCTAGCTAAGTTGTCCGGTCGGTGCTGGGGGGCTCAGAGATGGGGTGTCATCCTTTGTTTTAGAACTCTAGCTACAAATAATGACAGTTCTTTCATATAATCCATCCTTAGAATACATTTTATTTTAATAGTTTCATACTACTTCTGTCCCGCTAACATTGAGATATGGGGGGTGGTGTGGTTATTAAAAAGTGAGTTGATGTGGTTGATATTGAATTGATGAAGAATGATTTAGAATCATATAAAATTTATCAAATTTGGTATGAGACGATCTTAGAGGGATGAACCGAAATTGATATGGGACCATCTAAGCGGGACGGAGGTAGTAGTTGGTATCCCTACAAAAAATATGTGGTGGTTTCTCCGTACAATGATACAATGGGTTAAGAACATCTCAAATATTAAAAAAATGATCATTACATGCAAAGCTAATTAATCACTCACCAGGATAATGTGTCTCAGCGCAGTCAAAGTCGTAGTTTTTTTTGTTATGAGTTACTTTATGCAATGACAAGTTACCATTAATGTGATCTGGTTTTTTTAAATTTTTTGCTCTTACTTTTTCTTTGCATATTCTTCAAAGACCACAAGATACTATATTTATTATGATGATTGTTTTGTAAAGGTAATTGTAATTACTTTTTTCTATTGCCAAACCCATTAGTTTTATATTCTTATACTCCATCAGTCCCATTTTGTAAGATAATTTTCCTATTCACTTCAACAACACAAATCACTCTTAATCTCTTACTTTATATATTTAATTTTTATCAAATTTGATTCCGGTTTTTGCGACTATGTAAAACTTTTAATATAGTTTCTGAATATGTTTTTTTGTAAAAAAAATTGAGTGCGGATAGGGATCTGTTTCCTTTATCGTCGGTCAAACATCGTAAACCGTAAATTGCCTTATAATTCGGGACGGGGGAGTAACTCAGTTTTAATTGAGACCTAATTAAAAAGACATTTTTCTTACCGTTAAGAAAATTAGATCCCCAATATGGCAATAATTCTGCCACATGCGAAGCCCAGTAATTATTTTGTTTTGATTATCTCTTGTTTTAACGGGTTTCCAAAGAAAATAAAAGGACCTACATCATTTTCACTATAAAATTTCTAAAAAATGTTTTTGCAAGTTGCCCGTGAAAAAATTGTAATTCATGCTTTTTCTGGGCAAGAGAATGTATTATTTAATTGTCAAACATAGCTTGATCTTACAAATTTTTATTATATTAGAATATTAGATATTAGATGAAATATCCAAAAATATAGTCGAAAAATATATTTTGAAAGGATGGAAACATATACTACGCACTCCGTATTACTATTTTTTTTTTACATTTAATTATTTTGTAGGTACTATTTACATAACACAGTTAATGGATTTTAAAACTTCAATTTTAATTTACCAACACAGTTTTGGATGAATCTAGATAACTCAAGCAATTTTCATAATAAAACGAAAATAAAAAAAGAAAACCTTTAAAATATAAAAGAAGAGTCTAGAAAACAGTAGAATAAGTACAGACAACACCAGCAACGCATTTAGTGCACCGGGCCAACGCACGTTCGATTTTCGTACTCCACGCAGCCCAACCAACCACGCACCACCAACCAAACTATATGTTCTGGAAAAACCCACCCACCACCCACCAAATATTTAATATTTGTAAATCAACCCTCCACCCAAACACACCACACCATCATTATTCCCAGACCACATACCCACACGCCGGCCCAAACACCACACATTTATTATTCCCAGATCATAAACCCAACCACTGGCCCAACAATCAAAGGCTTACAATTCCGAGGCCACATAACAACCAACCGGCCCAACAACCACACATTTATTTTTTTTAGACCACACCTAACACTCTCAAACCACCCGCTCTGTAGTTACAAAAACAAAGATCTTTGCCAAATATATTGTTCACATCACGGCCCACTGATTACAAATGATCTCACTCCCTCACCAACATCAATATAATTCCAGTTCAACAAATTCCGCAAGGTTGATGCCATCCAAGGAAAAAGGCAGATACAACCTGAGTGCCATCTAGAAGGTACGTAAATACTCAACTGTTCATATGTAACCTTCAATCACCTTAAAACCTCTCATTTCTACTGTTTGTTAACTTTATTTTAAATGCATTGGAAGAAAACGGGTAATGCTTGGGTGAAACTCCCTGCCCTTGACATGCCAGCCAATCAGGGGGCAGATATGGTACTGTGTCTTAAAATAATTCTTTTTTTCCTTTAGAGCCACAAATGTATCAAGAAATAATAAAGTAGAATTCATTAAAGTAGAACTCCCTGCCCTTAATTAAGACAATTGTCACTTTGGTAACATTTTATCTGTAACACCCCCGGCCCCGCAGGACCCGAGGTAGTTACTCCGGACCAATAGTACTGTCCCCACAAACCACCACGAGCCTTTACCGCGCACTTTGTCCTCACTCATGCATAGGTATACCTCGCACCCCTTCCGGATGTACCTCCTCATCTGCCGCATTGTCATCAGCTTGACTCCGGGTTTGTCCGCTGTTGCCTTGAAAGATACCCGCTTCCCACATGGGCTTTTCATGGACACCTTTTGTTCATTGCATAAGATCTTCGCCTTGTATTTCCCAAGCCAATCCATGCCCAACACCACATCAATGTCTTCGAGGTCAAATTGCACCAAATCCCCAGGTAGGCTGACGTCGGCTATAACTACGGGTACATTCATGTATACATTTCTACAGGCTACAACACTATTGTTTGCTGTTTTTACATTCAACTCTATACTAGCTCCAGGTTCTATCTTTAACTTCTCAACAAATTTAGAAGAGATAAAACTGTGAGAAGCACCAGAATCAAATAGAACATGAGCAGGAGTGGTATTAACATGAATGATACCTGAAACCACATCGTTTGCGCGGGCCTGAGCCTGATTCATTACATAGATCCGGCCTTGATTGGGAGCGTTGTTGTTGTTTTTGTTGTTTCCCCCTCCCTGGTTCTGATTCTGGTCCCGATTACCGTTTCGTGCTTGATTTCCCGGGTTGTTGTTGCCCCGGTTCTCAGCTCCTTGCCTGTTCCCACCTTGATTTCTACCTTGATTGCCGCCTCCACGGTTAGGTCCCTGGTTCTGTGGACCTCTCCCCACGTTATCCCAACATTCAAATGCTCGGTGGCCCATTTTGCCACATGTGTAGCATTTGACCCTATTGCCGGCACAGTCCACCCCTGGGTGGTCTTTGTTGCATCTCGTGCAGTTGAAATGCCTCTCCACTGCCATGTTACGACGGTCACGCCTCTGGTCATGACCCGGGATCCTCCTCTCATCCCTCGGACGATTGTGTGTTGGTTCTGCATGATGATGAACCCTAGCCCGCTTTTCTCCTTGCCTATTCTCCTCTTCGTTCTTTCTTTTCTTGTGGGCTTCTCGCTGGAGTTGTATTACCCGATAGTGCTTTGCAGCTTTGTAATAGACATCATCCAATGTTTGCCAGTCTTGCACCGTCATCATCTTCTGTGTGTCGTAGTTTAGTCCTCCGATAAACTTCTCGATCTTACTCTCCTCATCGGGTACAAGTGATGTTGCAAAATCTGACAGCGTGACAAATTGATTGTGATACTCTTGCACTGTCATTTCCCCCTGCTTCAAATGGAGGAACTTGTCACGATTTTCCGCTTGCACGTGTGGTGGGTAAAACCTTTTTCGCAGTGCACGCTTGAATCGATCCCAAGTGAAGTCCGGTTGTGCGATCATCCCTGGTCCCACATGAACCCACCATTTATCTGCTTCTTCATGCAGATAATAAACAGCAATATTAATTCGTTGATCAGCCGGGCAATTGATCGCATCAAACAGCTTGTCGAAGGTGCGTATCCAATTCTCGAGAAGGACTGGATTCTCTTGCCCAAGGAAGCTCGGCGGGTTTCGTGCCGCCACACGACTTTCCATGTTATTGCCGTTGTTAGGTTGGTTCTGAAATGCCACAGTGATTGTCTGGGTGAGCAGCGTGAGAGCTTGCGCCAGCTCGGCATTGGTAGGGACAGCATTCGGGTCTCTCCTCGGTGGCATGGTGTCTCCATTAATAAATAACTTGAATTAGTAAAGAAAACTCCTCCTACTTTCCCTAAGGATCTTAGAACTAAGGATTCCATAGGCTACCAAATTATTTCACCACATAAGTGTAAATATTCACAAGTAGGATTCACATTTCATATCACAACATTTTTGCACATAATGTACATACCTTGGCCACTTAGAAATTTTGCCTTATGAGGCATTCCCTTTAACACTTGGGGTTCCCATTTCACATATGGGCCCACAATTCTTTATTTTTCACAAACTATATATAACATAAAAGTAATACTCACATAGTCCTCACCACGTTCCTAAAGGCCATTTCCTAGCTATCTTATTTTCCCTAGTCAAAATATTTTGAAAATCCCCATTTGAAGGTATGATTCCGAAGGTTTTATTCAAGGGTTTCGAACAACGAAGTTTCAGCACAAGGAGAAATTCCCAGTTAGTTGGACGAGCGCAAAGGCTCAATTATGCACCAACCAGCTCAGACTCTTATCGTCTCGTTGACAGAATTCCTCCCTACGACCTATTACCTCGTGTCCTAATCCTTTCAGAAAACCTGTCTCTGATACCAACTTGTAACACCCCCAAATTTCCCTCCCAAAATAATACTTAAGAAATAATAAACTTTTATTAATTATTCAAAACTCTGAATTGTTTGCAGCGGAATTAAACAATAATAGGGAAAAGGGGTGTGTTACCGCCACACCCAGCCCTAAACCGACTGGATGCTAAGGCTATCCACCGTAAATGTATCTAAAGTAATTATTAAATTCAACATTTGAAATCATGAAATCTAACAAGGTTCATTCTAAATGAGACTACTCTAAAAATCTTCTAGGAGCGCTCTCAGTGCATCAGTCTTCATAAACCACATCATCTGTAACATAAGAAAATAAAAGAAACAAATAACACAAAAATTAGCTTTAGAGCTAAGTAAGCCCACCCAACCCCGTAAAATAATAGTTTTGTTTAAAAATAAGTATTTGTATATAGTATATACAAAATGAGTTTCCATTAATTTCAAAAAGAGTAATAATATCTCCAAAAGATTTTCTTCAATAATTCTCCAAGTACCAAAATATTTTATTTTTCCTCAAAATAGCTTTATAGCCAATTTTCCTAATTATTTAGTTAGAAGGGCGGTGCTCAAGCGTTATCTCGATTCTTGAGCCCAGTGATCCGTTGTTTTGTACGGTCACTCCGATCTACTCTCGGTACCTCATCTCCTCTATTAGAATCTAGACTTCTACCTTAAGTGTGCACACCCCCTAAAGGGATTCCATAACTGCCCTTTAGAAAAACTTACTCTGGAATTCTACTTTAATGAATGAATGAAGTTCTTCATAATTCAAAATTTCGCAAAACAGGCAGATATGTAGTGGTGATGATGTCTAACCTGATAACAAACTTTGAAAATGCAGGGAATCCCTTTATGCCTAGAAGAACTCGGTCCGGAAGAATCATTGTTACATTGATTTTTTTTTTGGGTCTCTAAATGTAATAATTAGATATAGTTTAGATTTAGGTCTCGGCAGGCTCAACCTGAGCAGGTAACAGGTATACCTTTCTATTGCTATCACAATGAATTTATTTCTCTAGGCCAAACTTAAATATATTTTACTTAAATATATTTTATTCTCAAAAAGGAAAATAGGACACATTGGGCTTGCATGTGAAATAATAATATAATATCATGGAGATATTTAAAAAATCATATTTTAAAACAATGAATTGATAACCTGCCCTTTTCAAAATCCAATGGTCAAGGTTACATTGGGACTAATACACGAAAGCAAAGGCATAATCTTGTCTTGTCCAAAAAAAAAAATTGAACAAACTTATCTTAAAATGTTCTTATTCGTTTAATGCATAATAACGTATGCCTTGCATGTACAATAGTAAAACCCACGCACTTCACAAAACTGGATTTTGTCAATTACATTCAGTGCACTAAAACTAACATTTCATCACACAACTATTGTATTTTTTTCACTCACATGATGCATATTCCCAGTGCACTAAACTCTCTTTGATGCATAAAATATTTCTCACATATAAGTAGAGAAAGTCATTCATGACCTTATGATGAGATGCTTGTCTTGAATTGATTTTATTTGTTCAATACATAAATTAAAAACGTATGCTTTACATGTATAATAGTAAAACCACCACTTTTAATAAACACAAATTTTATCAAATACAGTACATGGTCTTGTTTCTCACACATATATTTATTTTATACATGATGCATGATACTTCAACCCTTTCATGAATAGAATACTCGACCCTCCTTCAATCCTGATGAACTTGTTGATAATTGGTCCTCAATGTGTGCATGCAATTTGGAGCCCTGAAGTTGAAAACTGCACAAAATTAAATCATTTTTCATGAAAGTAAATGAATCAATTTACAAAAGTGTATCTTAATACACTCAAACCTCGCGTCATGAAAGATGATCTCCACTGACTCAAGTGGTTTTGCTATAGCCTATCACAGGGAATGGGGATCACATGCCAAGAGAAAACTTATTTTGCTTTTATGATTTGTGCTAATTTTGAGTGATGTTGGAGCAGCTGTGTGCCAGCTTTTATAGGCCCGTAACTGGTCAGCCTAGTAAAACCCGGACACTGCACTTTTCTGTGAACCAATCAGATTGTTTGAGATTGGGGGGGGGGGGGGATATTTCAAAATTTGAATTCCGAATAGTGAAAACAAATCAGAACCCATATTCTCCGTACCCCTCAGCCACTTGAAGCAATAATGTTGTACTAATTGAACTGTTCACCAAAAAACCCTACCAATGAAAATCTGGCACACTGGCTGGAAATCCGAAAAAAAATCTATAGTGTCAGAAATCATTCCATCCATTCGTTTCACCCAAAATGCTCGTACGAATGGGCCTAATTTAAGACTTTTTGCACAACAGACCCACTCCATCCTCGGCCCAAAGAGCAATGCACAACAAAGAACTGAAAGTGACGTTTTTGAGGGGGAAAATCCACCCCAAAAACATTTTGCTTTTAGATATTAATAGATGACAAGTTACCATTAATGTGATCTGGTTTTTTTTAAATTTTTTGCTCTTACTTTTTCTTTGCATATTCTTCAAAGACCACAAGATACTATATTTATTATGATGATTGTTTTGTAAAGGTAATTCAATTGTAACTACTTTTTTCTATTGCCAAACCCATTAGTTTTATATTCTAATACTCCATCAGTCCCATTTTGTAAGCTAAGATAATTTTCCTATTCACTTCAACAACACAAATCACTCTTAATCTCTTACTTTATATATTTAATTTTTATCAAATTTGATTCCGGTTTTTGCGACTATGTAAAACTTTTAATATAGTTTCTGAATATGTTTTTTTCTAAAAAAAATTGAGTGCGGATAGGGATCTGTTTCCTTTATCGTCGGTCAAACATCGTAAACCGTAAATTGCCTTATAATTCGGGACGGGGGAGTAACTCAGTTTTAATTGAGACCTAAAAAGACATTTTTCTTACCGTTAAGAAAATTAGATCCCCAATATGGCAATAATTCTTCCATATAGTCTTTTGTCATGCAACATTCGTATAAAAATATATACGTTTTAGTTTGATGTTAAAAAAATGCCTTGTTAAATATAAGTAGCCTATAATGTTTTGGAACACAACCCAAAACGATTCTAATCGTAAATACTCAAATCCCTACACCTAAACAATAACGTGTTAATAGTAGTATAGTAGTAATCATTTACAAATATGTATCCAAATATAACCAGAATCCTAAATACTCAAATCCTAAATAACGTTCAAGCAAATAAATTGTAAGAACATAAATAATTTCTCTATCCAAATATGCATTCATAAAATTCATATACAATTCATGCATGATTGTATTGTATATGTGTTACGTTTTTCAAATCCAATTGTAATAATTTTTCAATGTTGTAAAGTTTAATTCTTTTACAAAGAACCTCCTCATTGTAACCTAAGAGTCAAATTTTGGAACAACCTGGTCACCCATCTTATTATCTCAATTCAACTCAAAGCTAACTAATTTAATTGGAAGTTTATTTTATCACCAGAATAAGGAAAATCATCATTTTAATAGCCCACTTGAAGAAAACAAATAAATAACTAAAATTTAATCAAATACGTAGTACTTTATAAAGTTTGTTTTGAAAATGGATACAGATTAAAAGTTTATATTTGGCGAACAATTTAAACTTTAAATTATTAAAAGTGACGTTGTCGAGGCATGTCGAGGGGTTACAAGTACTACATATCATTGATGTAAAAAATAAAAAATGGAAATTGCAAAGAAAAGTGAAGAGCCGATGATTTTTATGATTATATAACTACTTGGTGGTTCATGTCATCAATTTAAATATAATGGCGGCATGGGAAATTTACTTTAGGCAATATAAAATCATCACAATACAAATTCATCACAAGACATTCGATAATTAAAGAGGTGAACATTATAAGAAACTATTTCGTATCGAAGAGATATTGGAGTCGTGGGGTTGGTGTGAAATAATGGGAAAGAGATACTCCAATAGGAGTATCTCTTTATATATTTATAATAGAGGAGTTGCCAAAATACAAAGTATTCGTATTCTTAAATAGATATTAGACAGATTTTTAAATATATATTAGGTAGATTCCTAAATATATTAGTCTATTACACCCCCTCAAACTGTGCGGGAGATACAACGCGCAGGTTGCCTTTTAAAAAATGAAATTGCAAACTAAAAAACTCTTAGTAAATATATCCGTGAGCGGAAGATTAGAAGGCACATCTTTGATAATATGATCTCCATGAGAATATATGTCTGCAGCAGCAAGCGGCGAACTCAACAGCGCGCTTGAAGCAAGCACCGTGGTCAGCGACGCAGAGGAGGTGGGCTGCGCGGACATAGGCAGCAACAGGCGGCGAACTCAACGGCACGCTGGAAGCAAGCACCGTGCTCAACGACGCGAAGGAGGTGATCTGCGCCATATTTTCCACGCTCATCTTCAAAGGATCAGAGACTACCGTAAATGTGGCGGCAGTCGACCCCGAGGCGGCGGCGGCTATAATAAGGTTCATAGGAACCGAAAAAAAAGAAAAATTTGTATCTACAAACCTAGAGCTCTTGATACCACGTGAAATAATGGGATGAAATAATGGGAAAGAGGTACTCTAATAGGAGTCCTGACAGATATTTTTTTTTAGTGATAAGAGGGGAGTACAAAATAGATAAATAGGAGCTTGCACAATAGCAGAGCTATGAGGAGGTTACAAATATATAAATACTAAGGTACAAACATAAATTAACGAGGATTGAGGCTCCTGTAACTAGAAGCGTGACTTTTTGAAAAAGAATTTCCTCATTGCGCTCATTGTTGGAGGGAAGCGAGGTCCTGTGAAACCCTTTGGGTAGTCAAACCATCCAATGCGAAAGCCACCAGAGGGCGGATGCAGGACCTTATAATCTACGTGACAACAAGAACAGAAATTGTTCGCTGTTTCGGGATCAACTTGAACGATAAAACAGTGTGTTGGGTGGGGACTGTCATTAATCTCAAGGAAACAACGCCTGGGAGAGTCCCATTCGGGAAGCTTAGCAGTGATGCTCATGTGTCTGTGGAAGTCAGGATATCTGCCAATCGGAAAGCTCCAACTCAACAAGTCCGCCATCTCAAAACAGGTTCCGTTCTCCCGGTTGAAGAGCTTCAAGCCGGAATTAGCTCTTTCTCTTAAGCGTCGACGAGTGGCCTCTACCCCTTCTGCTACGCGACTCTTCTCCGTCTCCTTCACTTTCTGCTGAGTCAATTTTCCTCTATCTGTCTCTTCCTTCTCCCATTCATTTTTCTCTGCTTTCTGCGATTTCCTCTTCTTGTCCTTCTTCTTCGTCCCTTCCTCCCTGGAGAATTATTAACGGTGAAATACAAAAATTTCCATACCAATATATAAGATCAAGCCAGATTATCTACACTCACCGATGCAAGCATCGGCGAAGGGGCTGACAATTCGCTGCGGTTCGATCTCCTCTCCCGTCTTCCGCCATGCTTGTGGGTTATCCCATCACGCTTGTACGAGTCCTGACAGATATATTTATAACAGAGGAGTTGCCAAAATACAAAATATTAGTATTCCTAAGTAGATATTAGACAGATTCTTAAATATATATTAGGCAGATTTCTAAATATATTAGTCTTGGTTGCTAACCAGAATTGGTTGGTCTGGTGTGTTTCTATGTAGGAATAAATTGTTCTACCCGGCCATTGGCTAAGTTAGAGATAGTTTTATTCTACATCAAAGTTATTTGTGAAAGACTTAAATATAAAATTGGAGATACGATAGATACATTTAATTGGAGACTTAAATGTTATATATTGAACTTTTCTATATATGTATCTCCCTCTTAATAAATAAATTTCTTTTCAAAGTAATTAGTAATGATAGTGGTAATTAAATCTATCCCGTATCTAATGTTATAAATAGGGGTGGGCATAACGGTTTGGTTTAACTGAACCGAACCGTACCAAACCGAACTAAACCGAACCGAAACCGAACCGTATGCAATTTGGTTTTAGTTTGGTACTATTTCTTTCAAACCGTATTAAACCGAACCGAACCGAACCGAAACCGATAAAAACCGAACAAAACCGAACAAAACCGAACCGAACCGAACAACACACACACACTTTGTATTTATCTTCACTCTTCATTTTAAGATATAAATAAAAAATTTAGACATGAAAATGCATATTTAAGCATATACTCGTATTATTTTAACTTTTACACATTTCAAACATTCATTATGACAAAGTTAGCTAATACGACATATTTGTATTTATTATGGTTGGCGATATCAATAGCAAATTGTATTTATATTTCTATTTCTATTTCTGTGTGAGTCTTTGGTTTAGTTTGTTTCAATTGGTTTAGCAGGTGAAGGCAGGTTGTTTAAGTTAGGTTCTAGTATTTCATTTAGTTGGAATTTCAATTGGCAGGTTGTTTAAGCAGGTGAAGGCAGGTTGTTCAATTGATTTGGTGAAGGCTGGTTCTAGTATTTCATTTAGTTGGAATTTCAATGAAAACAAAACATTCAAAATTACTCATTTACTCAAAGTGGATTGTAACATACTACCTCCGTTCTTAAATAAGTGCAACATGTGAAATTTTACACTATTCACATGTTCTACTTTGACTACATGTTATTTATTGATGTATTAATATATATTTTTTGAAAAATATATTATTAAATTTGTCTCATTGTAAATTTTCAAAAACTGATTTTTTTAAATTTTTTTACTAATAGAGAATTATATATATTAATGGTCAAAGTTGTGCCTCGACAAGTGTGAAATGTTGACTGTTGCACTTATTTAAGAACGGAGGAAGTATGAAACAAGACATAATCATTTTCAAGTTTATAAACCGAACATCAAACCGAATACCAAACCGAACCGAACCGAATTTTTCCCAAACCGAACCGAAACCAAACCGAAATTCTTTTGGTTTGAGTTTGGTACTATTTTCCTCAAACCGAATAAACCGAAACCGAACCGAAACCGATAAAAACCGAACCGTAAACCGATTCGCCCACCCCTAGTTATAAATAAAGAAGTTTTTAAAAACTTGTAACAAAAAAAAAAAAGGATGACACCCCATTCCTGAGGGCCCCCCAACACCGACCGGGCGGTACGATGGGAGGATGTAAATTGGACTATAATCACAATCTGACAGATAGAGAGTGGGGCTCTGTCCCCGGTACTTGCAGAAGCCCTATGCATTTTTCAGCATAGTAACCTCTCATCGCAGTTGCCGGGATTCGAACCCGAGACTTAACCCTTGTGGCACTCCCTCGCTACCAGTTGAGCTACGCCCACCGGTTAAAAACTTGTAACAAGAATACACATATACTAATTTTTATTGTTATTTTCGTTTTTATATCACGCTACGTCTTCCCTAAAATTATTTTTATTTTTTCTTTTCATAGCCATCCAAAAATTACTTCTTATTTTTAAGATGAAAACATATTATGATTCATTTATTTTTCCATCTTCAAAATACATTTCAATCTTGCAATTTCATTTTCTTAAATTTATCAACTTAGTACTATCAATCAAACTTTCATGTTATTATCGGATGGGCAATTATTACTATGATTCTACATGTGTTACGTCTCAGTTTGATTTTACAATCACATCACTTATTTGGTGAAAGCTTTTTAACTCCAAAACTTATAAGTAAAATCATTCAAAGTACTTGATAATTAGAAAAATTATAAATATGCTATTAAATTTTGCTTTGTGCATAGTAAGGCTAAAATATACTCCCTCCGGTTTTTAATAAACTTCACACTTTCCTTTTCGGGACGGTCTAAAATAAACTTCACACTTCTTTATTTCCTTTTTTGGCAAAAAAATCTACATCAAAACAGTGCCAAACAGTGTCTCAACAGTGTCTCTACAGTGCCAAACAGTGTCAAACAGTGCCTCAACAGTGTACTCTACAGTAAAGTCAAATTTCTTTCCTTATTTTGTGTGAAGTCAAACTGTGAAGATTAAAAAAAACCGGAGGTAGTAGTATTGTACATACAATGTGTAGGCTTCCTACAATACAACTCGTGACATTTATATTTTTTGTGACATTGCTCGATATTGTTCTCTAACTTATGGTTTTCAACATTTGAAATAAAAGTCTAAAAACTATTTCATAATTTATTGATAAATTTAAGAACAAAAATAATTATTATAATTTTTTTATATTTTTTTGCATCTTCATATAACATACTCCGTATATACTACATATTTCAATCACTTTAATATTTAAAAAAAGTGAAAAATGAAAAGAAAAATAAAGAGCCCTTGATTTTTATATGATGGTTCATGTCTTCATCTCAAATATAGACAATATATATGAAACTTACATTAGAAATTGTCCTAATTAAATAGGAGGAAACACAATGTGAAAAGTGAAATGTGAAATTCTAAAATAGTGATATTATGTTTTCTCTAAGTAGGAGTAATTAAATGAAAATAACGACAATTATGATCGACATTAATATTGTCATATTAATTGTGATAATGTCAAAAGATGTTTTATTAGGATATAGGTAATTTACTCCAATTTAAAGAAAAACATAACATTCATATTATGGAAACTATCATTGTTTTCACTCCTATCTCGGTGAGTTGTAACTTACATTGTTTAGAGAAAATAATAGAATAGGAACAATGTTTTTTCTCACATATTATAGTATCTGCTCTCTTAAATGTCAACATCATATCTTTAATTGATATGAGTTTTGAACTGATGACCACCTCCTTGGAGTATCATAGTGATGACATCGAACCACGAGGTGTTTGAAAGAATTGGAGCAACATAGTGATGTATCATCTTTCTTTCTAAAATAATAAGACTCATTCGCTCCTGAATTTTTTTATTGTTTTTCTTTCTAATAGGACTAAAGAAATCTTATTTTAGGAATAAAAAAAGTACTGCTATTTTGGAACTTCATCCATATTTCCCCCCTATATTTAGCAATCTCTTCTATTAAAATGTATGTAAAAGTATTTTAATAATTGTATATATCATAATGCAAGACATCCCGGCCCATAAGGTCACTCAGTCAAGATACAAATAAATATGAGAGTCACTTGAGCTCAAATGAGTAACCAATCCATCAAACACTCAACAATGAGTACACAGAATACAAGTCACCTTATTAGACCAGTTGAAAATGTGAAAAATAATCTAAAAGGTCTTGCACCACTCTTCTTAATTATCAAGTGAATCATTTAGGATGAAACTTTATGTCAATAGATAAGTGATCGATGTCCCGATTGGTCTGAAACATTATTAACTTTCAAAAGATACATTTAGTAGTTTATGATAGAAGTATATAATTTTATTTCTACTTATTAAGGAGTATAATAGAATAATTAAGTTTTTAAATATTTTAAGTATTGAGATATTCTAAAAAGTGTGTGTTATTGAATTGGTGTACTCCGTTTTTTATAAATATGCATAGTTATTGTTTTAATGTTAATTTTTTTACAACCTGAATTTCATTTACCTTTCATTTTAGTATATAATATTTATTATTATTACTTTCAAATAATATTGATTAGTCATTTTCTTCTACTGTTCTCCAAATATATATTAGTACTCCTCAAATGATTTATCTTCATTGTTGCTATCAATTTGATATACAACAATATAAAGTGGGCAATGACATCAAGTATATGAAATGCACGTAACATTTGAAATATTACGGGACCGGCATCTATAATGAGCAAAGTATGTGTTTAATAATAGCCTAATATTAAATTAGGAATTCTTTGTATCTTTGGAAACTTTTATTAGTATAAATATATCTGTCAGGTACCCTATTGGGTAACCTTTCCCATTATTTCACATGGTATCAAGAGCCTAATTTTTCCTCTCTCCTCTAAACCCTCACGATATGAGCTCGGCTGAAAATTCATCTGCCGCCGCCTTGCATATGGATGCCGCCATCTCCTTCTCCTCCATGGCGGGTTCCACCATCACTTCTCCTTCTTCAACTACGGCGCCGGTTTCCTCTGTCTCAACCGCTGCGGCCGTAGGTGTCACCAGCGCCGCCATAAGCCAGCCAGCGCAGCAGCAGGTGACCGCCGTTCAGTCCAGTCCGGTAGTGCAACCAGCCTCTTCTTCCTACGTTGCAGACGTTCCAGGAGCATATTCCTTGTTCCAGAATATACCTCCGTTTTCCCATGGCAGACGAATGTCATAAACCATGTTCCAGGTCGGACCTCCCCTATACCGCCACCTGTCACGCCTCCGCCGCTCTCTAGCCCGGGCTATTTTGGTTCTACGTTTTCTGGCACACCTGGACTGTC
Source organism: Cuscuta epithymum (assembly GCA_945859915.1). Lineage (NCBI taxonomy): Eukaryota > Viridiplantae > Streptophyta > Magnoliopsida > Solanales > Convolvulaceae > Cuscuta > Cuscuta epithymum. Next base: position 3,985,695 of record CAMAPF010000031.1, on the reverse strand, counting down.
CAAGCCGCTAGAACAGTCCCTGTTTCACTCCCCGATGGCTGCAGTTGCTCAAACTATTGTTCCGGCTAACAATGTTACTCAAATTGTTACAATCAAGCTTAAGGCGGTAGAAGACTACATTACATGGTGCACTCAATTTCAATTCTTCCTAGTCTCTCAAGGGGTTTTTGGGTTCTTGGATGGTTCCACACAGGTACCTCCGATGTACACGGTTGATTTTAATAATCATCAAATCATTAATACTGAATATTCTCACTGGCTAAGGCTTGATCAAACTATTCGTTCTTGGATTTTTGCTACTCTTACTCGTGATGTATTAATTGATGTCCATGAACTTAAACACTCCTTTGAGATTTGGGAACGATTGCAAAATCGTTTTCGTTCTGCTAGTCTGGCTCGATCAATGACCCTTAGGCGATTGTTGTCTAATATGAAAAAGAAAGAAAATCAGTCTATGGAAAGTTATTTAAGAGAAATTCATGTGTTAGTGGGTGAATTAGCCGCAATCAATTCTCATGTGTCCAATAAAGAAGTTCTTCAGACCACACTTATGGGACTTGGACCAGAATATGAATCCACCATGGGCACTATTTCTCTTTTCCCCGACAATTTTCCGCCAGACATTCTTCACTGGAGCTTGCTAGAGGCCGAACAGCGGGTCCTATATCTTCGCCAGCAAACTGCTCCACCTGCTTATCACGCCTTCGGTGTCCAAGATCGGGACAATGCCCCACGTGGAGGCCGTGGTGGCCGTGGAAGGGGTGGCCGTGGCAGAAATGGGCGCGGCAGAGGCCGCGGCTACAACCAGTACGGTCAACAACCCCCTCTCGGCCAAGGGCAGCAGCCGGGTCCACAGCAAGGGCAGCCAACGGGGCAGCCTCATCACCAGCAAGGGTTCGGCCATCACCATAGAGAGCAGCAGCAACTGAGAGCTCCGAATGCAGGTGCTATAAGTAATTCTGTTTTGTCCACTTTAAATACTCATGCTATATTATATTGTGGTGCTAATGTTAACTCTGCAGGCTCTTCATCATCTGAGGGAATTCTTGGGGAAATTCCTCCACCTGTTGTGTGTCAAATATGTTTTTCTGCAGGTCACTCCGCGATCAGCTGTCCTTCTCGTTTTTCTCCACCCACTGCACATGTTCTTCTCACCGGTCAAGCTAATGAAGCTCTGTGGTATCCAGACACTGGTGCCTCTGCTCATATGACTTTCTCTGAAGGTATTTTGACAAATAAATCTACTTATTCTGGTCCAACTCTTGTTAGCGTTGCTAATGGTGCTCAACTTCCGATTAAACATGTTGGTGATATCTCTTTAAATTCTTCTGGCCGCCCACTGCTATTGAAATCTGTTTATCATGTGCCTAATATTAAATTCAATTTAATTTCAATTCAAAAATTATGTGCTGATAACAACTGTGTTGCTATTTTTGAAAAAAAAATCTTTTTTGTTAAGGACAAAATTTCGAGGGCGGTTCTTCTTCGGGCAACAACTAATGACCATCTTTATCCTCTCAGCATGAGTCCACCATCTAGCCTAGCTTTATCTTCAGTTCTCACCACTGGCCCTGTGTGGCATCGTAGATTAGGTCATTGTGGTGAAAATATTTTACATATTTTAAGCAGTCAAAAACGCATATGTAATAGCTCCAGTTTTTCTCATGACTGTATTTCTTGCCGATTAGGCAAGTCCCAACGATTACCTTTTTCAGATGCTATTCATACTTCTTCTTCTCCCTTGCAATTAATTCATTCTGATGTGTGGCAGTCTCCTGTTCTCTCTAATTTGGGTTTTAAATATTATGTCTGCTTTATTGATGATTTTTCTCGTTTTACGTGGATTTATCCATTGCGTAATAAAACTGAGGTTTTTGATTCCTTTAAAATTTTTAAATCTTTAGTTGAAAATCTTTTTGATTATAAAATTAAAATTTTTCAAAGTGATGGAGGGGGTGAATTTGTTAATTCTACTATGCAGCAGTTTTTTTATACTCATGGAATTTATTTTCAAAAATCATGCCCTCACACTCCTCAACAAAATGGGCTTGCTGAGCGTAAACATCGGCATCTACTTGAACTTACCAGGACTATGCTTATTGAGGCATCTCTTCCTAGTCATTTTTGGGTCGATGCGTTGTTTACAACTGTATATATTATTAACCGACTACCCACTCCAACACTATCTGGTCTCTCCCCTTATGAAAAACTTTTTCAAAAATCTCCTGATTATTCCCTTTTGCGTGTGTTTGGCTGTTCCTGTTTCCCAAATATTTCTGCCACCTCCTCAAATAAACTTTCTGCTCGCTCTATTCAGTGTGTTTTTCTGGGCTATGCATCTGGTTATAAAGGTTATCGTTGTCTTGAACCTAAGACCGGCAAGGTTTACATAAGTCGACATGTGCGTTTTTGTGAAAATATTTTTCTATACACCACTTTGACCTCTACTATGTCTTACAATTCTTCTTCCTCCCAGATTCCCTTGTATTTTACTTCCTGGAGCCGACCTTCTTCCAACCCAATATCCCATTCTCAGTCTTCTATTTTTCCTAACCAGACACTTAGCTCCACCCGTATCCAGCCTTCTATCTCCACCTCACTATCTGTTCTTCCACCCAGTCCAACTTCTCCACCCAGTAGTTTTATTTTCTCCACTCCACATCAGCAAACCTCATCGACCAGTACCCAGCCCACCTCCTGCTCGGCCGAGACCAGTCCAACACCCAGCCCACTCCCTGAACCCAGTCCACCTCATCCAACCAGCCCAGAACCTGAATCCAGCCCAGAACCCGCAACCGAACAGCAGCCTTCCTGTCCGGTTAATGTCCACCCGATGCAAACTCGGGCAAAATCTGGAATTTTTAAACCCAAACCTATTTTTAATTTAAACACAGTTGCTCTTTCAGCTGATCCTACTTGTTTTTCAGAGGCCAATAAACAATTGATATGGCGTAAGGCTATGGCTGAGGAATTTAATGCACTTATTGCTAATCACACTTGGGATTTGGTACCATTTGATAATTCTAAAAATATTGTTGGATCTAAGTGGATTTATAAGACAAAATTTCTTTTTGATGGGTCTATTGAGCGCCACAAGGCACGGTTAGTTGCTCAGGGTTTTAATCAGCAGGCTGGTGTAGATTTTTCTGAAACTTTTAGTCCTGTTATTAAACCCACCACTTTTCGTACTGTTCTCACTTTAGCTATTTCATTCGGGTGGGTTATGCGTCAGCTTGATGTTAAAAATGCTTTCCTTCATGGTCATCTCACTGAAGAAGTTTATATGCGTCAGCCGCGGGGTTTTATTCATCCTCAGTATCCTCATCATTTATGTCGTCTGCGCAAGGCTATTTATGGTCTTAAGCAGGTCCCGCGGGCATGGTTTCATAGGTTCAGTAGTTTCCTACTTTCTCATAATTTTTTATGTAGTAAGTCAGATAACTCTCTATTCATTTACCGCCAAGGCACTTCAATTATTTATTTGTTACTATATGTTGATGACATTATTATTACTGGCAATTCCTCGTTTGTTGTAACTTAGTTCATTCATCTTATTGCTCACCATTTTTCCATGAAAGACTTGGGTGATCTTCATTATTTTCTTGGCATTCAGGCCATTCGAAAACCTAAAGGTTTGTTTCTCTCCCAGCATAAATATGTCTCTGGCCTTTTATCTCGTTTTCATTTACACACTATCAAGTCAGTTCGCACTCCCCTTGCGTCTCGTACTTCCTTATCTCTCATTGATGGCGAGCTCATTGCAGATGCGACTGAGTATCGCAGTATGGTAGGTGCATTACAGTATTTAACTTTGAAAAGACCTGATATTACTTATGCTGTGCATTTGGTTTCTCAATTTATGCATGCCCCACGTACCACTCATCTTTTTGCTGTCAAGAGGATTTTTAGATATTTGCAGGGTACCATTGATCATGGTCTATGGCTTCAACCTACACCTAAGGCGACCTGCATTGTGGCATATTCAGACGCAAATTGGGCCGAATGTCCCGATACCTCTCGGTCCCGATACCTAAAGCAACCTACTGTTTCCAAATCCTCTACAGAAGCAGAGTATCGAGCCATTGCCTACACAGTGCAGGACACAATACACATTCGGTCAATTCTATTCGAGCTTGGTTTTCCAGTCACAACACCGGTACGTTTGTTTTGTGACAACATCTCTGCGTCATACTTGACAGCCAATCCTGTTCAGCATGCTCGGAGTAAGCATATTCAGATAGATTATCACTTTGTTCGTGAACGTATGGCTCATGGTGATCTTGTTGTTAAATATGTTCCTACCAGTCTTCAGTTAGGAGATATATTTACTAAAACTCTATCTAGTCAGCAATTTCATTTTTTAAAAGACAACCTGCGCGTTGTATCTCCCGCACAGTTTGAGGGGGTGTAATAGCCTAATATTAAATTAGGAATCCTTTGTATTTTTGGAAACTTTTATTAGTATAAATATATCTGCCAGGTACCCTATTGGGTAACCTTTCCCATTATTTCACATTTAATCGAGATGCATTATACTATAGATTATATGATAATGTTTATTTTAAGGTTGATTAATAATTGTCATATTTTCAAATATTATTTCTAAAGTGATTGAAAACTACATAAAAAAATAACCTTTCCCGTTAAAAAAATATAATGATACCGTTCCTTGTAGTGTTACAGTTTCCAACTAGCTACACATTTTTGTGATTTTATAGGATTAAATACATTTTTATCCCTACAAATATGACACACTTTGTTTTAGGTCCATACACTTTTTCTTCATCCTTATAATATGCACTATTTTTTTAGTCTATCTTTAATTTCTAAATCACTCTACTTAGAAAAAAATATTTTAGTTGCATAGGTCTACTAGAAATATTTAAAATTGCCCTTTTATAAAATTTCAGCTAATATTAGAGTTAAAATAAAGTAAAACTAAATATTCAAATTTAAAAAATACATATTAAATATTTTTGGAATAACATGGCAAACAATTAGAGAAAAACTATTAGTCGTGGTTACTTTGAGATCAAGTGAAGGCACGTTGTTATCATCATTGATGGAGTAAAAAGAAAATCTGCATAAATTGCAAGAACGGAAAACAAAAAAATAATTTTGCAAAACAAAATGTATTAGATTTACAAGGACTAAAACATATCTAAACCTACATAATACGAGTATACAACTACATAAAACTGCCAATTTTTATTAAATGATTATGAACATTTTATTTATGAACTTTTCAGGTCGGTCCTAAAATTATCATTATCCAATTTAATGTTTTCTATTCCACTTTTTTTGTTTGCCTATCTCTTCTTGATAAATTCTTCTTAAGTGGTATTTTTATAAAATCATAGGCAAAAATGTGATTATGTGCTCACTTCATAATAGTTGAAATTTCATTATTATCAATGTCACAAAAAATAGAACATTATTATGATCACAACAGTAATTATATATATCTTAGGAGGTGTTTACTTCGCTGCTAAAGTCAGAGTTAGGTTAGTAAAACAGGTGAAATAAACACGCAAGCTGCTTAAAAAGCTGGTTACTAACTGAAAGATGTGTTTAAAGTGCCGATTACTAAGCATACCACCTCCATGTATTAATTAAGCGGCACTTTAAACTTTTTGAGTTTTCGAATTTACCCTTACCCTTACCCCGGCCCGGACCCGCTCCTATACCATCCTACCCCTACCCTACCCCATACACCCCACCAATCCCCGACCCTACCCGACCCTACCCCTTTACCCCCTACCACATGCCCCTACCTCGGCCCCACCCCTGATCCCGATCCCACCCTACGCCATCCTAACCCCCACCCCATACCCCCATAACCCTTACCACACCTACCCACCCCCACTCGTAACCCCTTACCCTACCTTGGCCCTATCCCTTTACCCCCTATCACATGCCCCTACCTCGACCCCACCCCGACCCCACCCTACGCCATCCTACCTGTCCCCTGCCCCATCTCCCACCCACCCCACCACTTGTAACCCCTTACCCTGACCCTACCCCTTACCCACCCCATATGTTGTAGGGTAGGGGTGGGGTATGGGGTATAGGGCATGGGTAGGGGTTAGGGGTATGGGTACACGTACGAGGTGACCCCACATATAATATTATATATCTTTGTTCATGAATGTTTGTGTGTCTATGTATATGGTTATTTTGGACATTTTAATGTTAAACGGTGTTTTAAATCATTTGAATTAAACTGAGCTTACAACACTGCTTATTTTATGTGCCGCTTATTAACGCGAGTCTTAATAAACACCGTTTAGTCACGCATGGTGAAGTGTTTCATATTTGATACTACGTATTAACTAAATTTATAACTAACTTTATTTAAATATGAGATAAATATGATCGATCTCCTCAAAATCTTTTCGTTGTGCTTGATAAATTTCACCTTTATTATTTCAAAATTTTATTTAGTATATGTTAACTCATCATTCTATAGATAATTATTGTTTAATATTTTCACAAATTTTGAATAGGTGGAACAAAAAATCTAATTTTAAAACATGTACTCATATAGGATACATACATCAAATAATTGGGTGACGGGGGGCTAAGCCCCTCCATTAAACACATATATAATTCTACCATGGAATCAATCAACCAAGCAGTGCATTATGAACATCAAATCTTCATGCATGTGTTGGAACTTTTTATGGTGTCCAATCTAGTTAAATATCTTTGTATTTGTGTAGCTATTAATTTAGATGTGTAATATGGGCCACAAATGCATTTCAGCCCATTAGCACATTTGTAAGCCTTAAGTTAGACATCTTAAGTATAAAAGGATTCTAACTTAAGGAAACCCATAGGTATCTACGAAATAGACGAGCGCATACATCGAGAGAAAGCGATAGCCGCAATGTGTATCTCGAATATTGCTCTACATTAGCAAACATCATTCTGATATTCATTACACAGCTCTTTCTTCTCTATTTTATTCTATATTGTTATTTTGATTGTTGCATACAGGGACAGACAGCATGTATATTGTGTATGAGATATGTGCCCGTAGAGCACCATCAACATGGTGTATTTGATAGTTATTTCTATATGAATTTTTAGCATGTTGTGCCATGTAACAATGATGTACTTGTATATTTTTTAGAGAAAAGTTCTATCGGGTGGTTGTGTGCATTTAGATTTAAAGATATGTGAGATATTTTCTTTCAAAATTGAGTTTGTGGCATTGCATCGTTAGCAGAGGAGGGTTCTACGCACTAATGACGTACAATCTTGCCGACATAGCACGTATTTGGCCTTTTTTACTGGTGTGACCTTATTTATAATTTTGATCCTATGTGGCACCACATATCACCTATTTAGGTGAATTTCATCGTCAACGATTGCTGCCACTCACTAATTGACGTTAAAATTTCATCCTATGATGTTAAAATGATCTATTTAAAATATCAGTTTTCAATACATATCTTGTCATTTTTTTGGTACAAGCATGTAGATGGCCTGGGGATGAACACATGTGTTATGTAACTCTACATATCTTGATTTGTCTTGATTTGCCTTCATATTAATTGTTTTGAGCCTCACAAGCATAGCTAATTGAATTAAAAAGTTAAAGACTAAAATGGAAAGCATGTAGTATGAGCTTACAAAAATAAAAATGAAAGAAAAGATAAATAATATTGAAAAGTGAATAGTTGGACTGAATTTTTGGAAAATATAAATATGGAATAGGCATCAACAGACTGGGCATGAAAAGATGTTCACTGAAAATGCAATAGTGGGAGGGTTGCACCTCATAGAATGATCTTGATATTTAAGAAAAGTTTAACATAAATAAATTAATAAAACTCTTGAATATCACAAAAACCGTATAAGTAGTGTGTAGGTAACTAGGTATAATTGGTATTTAACATTAAATTAGTGTTAAAGGGTAGTCAAAGTTTATGCAGTTTCTTGAAATAGAACACAATTTTAAAAATACTCTGTATCAAAACTATATGAAATGAAAATTAAAATTATAAATGAAGAAGACTTGTCTCTATTGAGTTTCTGCGGGTATAGAAAACATTAATGAATTCAGGTTCTATGCACTTGATGAGTACGTTGCAAAGATGGCAACAATTGAGGAAAGGGATGGAGGTGAGGATAGATGAGGTGTGAACGAATGAGTGATGGATTAGTGTCAGATCGATGAGATGTGAGGCTTATACTCATGTGACTATTATAGGGGTTTCTCCAATGTGGCGAGATAATATAGGATTTGGGTTATTTTTGAAGGTGTCGGGATTTCACTGCTCCGTTCAATGGGAGTGGAGGGTTAGGGTAATCGCAGTGTTTCAGTGAACTTTTTAAGCTCCATTGGGCTATCCGGCAAAAACTTTGGGCTTTTGATTCTCAATTTTGGAATAATAATGGCATTTGATTTGACTAAGCCTGTTTTGAATGTATTGAATACAGAGTATGTTCATATATATGGAAAATACTCATGTAAGGTAGGCTTAAAAGTTAAAATTTTAGGCTTCTTTCAGTTGAGGGGTTTCCAGGATGAATTTTTTTATAACATTTTGTGAGAATGTTCTCCATAAAGTGTATATTATATCTACCAAATTTCAGATTAAAATTTAATCGGAAAGTCACTTAAATATTTTTTAAAAAAATAGGCAGTTTTTTATACGTATAACATGTAGTTTTTTGAAACAATGGCATGAATATTATTTCTCGTCTTCTATTTCACAAAAATATAACCGCTTTTGAAAATACCAGAAAAGTTACTTTTCAACTCAAATGTGTTCGCTGCCAAAAAATCTCTCGCCCTTTTTCAACACCCAGCTCTCTTCCGTCTCCATTACCGAACCGCCATAGGCTGAGCTCCCCACATGACTTGCAGCACCGTTCCAATCAAACGTCGCCCCTCCCCCACGACTTGCAGCTCCGTCGCAATTGAACATCACTGCTCCTCCACGACTTTCAGCTCCGTCGCAATCGAACTTCGTTGCTCCCTCTCGACTTGCAGATTCGTCGCAATCTAACGGATTTCGCACCTCCGTCGTCAACTTCGTCTAGCTTCTTCTCTCTTTCCTTCACTTGCTGCGCCTCCGGTGGACGACGACTCTGAAATGAGGCCTCTGATTCAAGATCCATCTTCCTCAATGGACGACGTTACTGATTTGGGCAAACTAACCGGAGAATGGCCTGAGGGGGGATAGGGGAGGGGGACTGGGACTGGGAGTGGGGCTAGGGGTGGATCGGGGATGGGTTGAGTTTGGTCAGATCTGGATTTGGGGAGGGTGGCTGGGGCCAGGGCTGGGGGCTGGGGTTGGGGGTGGGGAAATGGCTAAGGGATGAGGAGGTGTGCAGTGGTGGTATGGAATGGTTGTGGTGGAGGGATATGGCAATTGCAGGCGCTGGTTGTGGCGGTGAGATGCAACTTTGTAGGGATGGGGTGTTGGGGCTGAGCGCCAAGGAAGGTCACCGTTGAAGTGAAAGTTACTGTCGTGGCTGCCGGCGGCTGGCGGTCGCTGGCAGTGATGATGATGGACAGAGAAATTACTGACAGGGTGGCAGTTTCACGGCGGTAGTGACATTCGTGACAGTGTCGCCACTGTGGCGATGTCAGTTTGGCGGTGTCACTGTCAACAGTGGCGGCAGTGATACGGGCGGCGGCGACAGTGATAGGGACGGTGGCAGTAGTGACACGGTGGCGGCGGCGTCAGTGACACGGGCGGTAGTGACATTCGATAGTGATGTGAAAATTAGACAGTGACATGAATAATGGACATTGTCATGAAAATGACGGTGTCACTGTGGCGGTGACGGTGTATTTGGCGTGAAAAAAATTGATGGTGACTACTCTTAGTTACAAAAAAACGAACACTGTGACATAAATTTTTGCAGTGACATCATATTTTCTAAATCCACATATATGACCTTGTTGGTTAATTTTTTGCCCCTTTTTAAAAGTGGTCACTTTTCTGGTAATTGATTCAAAATTAGTAATATTCAAGTAAAAACCTCATTGGTTATTGAAGGGCATTTGAGTCCCTTCATTAATACTTAGTCAGTTTTTTGTCTAATTTCAAAACATGTCTTCTTTTTGCCCGCAGGAAAGCCCATGGTGGCATTTTCATCATTGTTTCATAATTAAATAAGTAAACTCATACCCTCAAGTAGTTGTTTTTTATTTTTGTGTGATTTATCTGAAATCGTTGGAGAAGATTATTTTAATTATTTTTCATATAATTTTTCTATTTTTTTAAAATAAAATGGATTTTAAAAACATTCAATTAAGTCAACCAATTCACTCATTCCAATTAGAATTTTATCAATTTTAATCGAGACGATTCAATCAATGGGAAGAGACTTTAAATCTAGAAACTCATACATTACCAAGTACTACACTTCTAGGCAATATTTAATTTTTTTTTTTTTTTTTTTTTTTTTGGATGAATAGGCAATATTTAATTATTTGTAGTTGGGGTTCATCATTGTATCTATGGGTAAACCAAAAGCCAACGAATCATTCGGCAATAGAAAAAAAAAGAGCATTTGAGGGTTACTGACTTGCTGTTACGTGATGATTAATGACGGGAGAATATGACAAGTTGAAATTGTCAAATTTGTCCGAAACAGGGGATGTAGCCCGTGGGTTTTCCCTATCCTTTAGAAATTTAAACGCAATATATGTGTGGGTCAAACCGGGAACATCCCAACGGGACAGAGAATATAAGAGAATAGTAAGATCATTGTGAAAAATGAAGGCTAAAGAGTCAAATAGGCCTCTGTACCGATCCTATAAGCTCAATTCAGTCCCTAAACTAAAAAAATGTTCAATTCACACCCCGAACCGACAAAAATGGTTCAAATTTCATTTTTTACGGATAAACAATTAGTGAATTTTTTAATCTTTTTGATTGTTTATGTTTTTACTTTCAATATATTGCAAATTTGACACTTTTCTTTTATAGTTTAGGGATGCAAATTGGGCATTTTTTTACCAGTTGTTTAAACTTAAAAATGAAATTTGAAGCCTTTTTGCTGGTTAAGAGTGTGATTGAACATTTTTTAGTTTAGGAACTCAATTGAGCTTATAGGACCGGTACAGGGGCCTATTTGACCCTTTAGCCAAAAATGAATTATACTCTCTCCGGTTCTAAAACAAGTTCCGGTTTTGACTTCTCACATATTAAGAAAATAAATTTGATTTTACTGTGGAATGCACTGTTTGGCGCTATTTGGACACTGTTTGACACAGTTTGATGTAGATAATTTGTCAAATAAGGAAATGTTTAAAAGTGGAACTTAATTTTGGCACTGCCCAAAAAGAAAAGATGGAACTGTTTCCGGAACGGAGGGAGTGTATAAATATATAATTCACAATAAATCAAGTAAATATAGTACTTTATCTGTATTTATATAGTTGCAACACTAAATAGGAGTTTAAAAATGAAATAATACGGACAATGATAGTGTACAAATAATGTAAAAGTAAGTGGGAAGAAGGAAAGGTATGACAAAAGATTAAAAATTAAAGTAGAAAGTAAAAGTATTTAGAAAAACATTGTAAATGAAAAAGTTATTAAGAAAGTATTACAAGCATATGAATATTAGTGAAAAAGGAATATGCTACATACGAATACATATATGAATAAAAATAAAGGGATATACATAGTACGAAAAAGGGATTTCATCCAAAAAAAAATAAAAATAAAAAATAAAGGGAGTATTAGAAAAATGTCATGAAAAAGGACAAGATAAAGCCGGTGGATAGAGGGACAGTGAGGCCGTGGAGTTTGGATCAGTTTATTGAAACCGTGAATTGAAACCCCACCTCCATTGTTGTCTGATGCGATTGCGCTACAGAAAGAAACCACAATAATATTGCAGCCGCAACATGTATTGTGATCCCGACCTATTCCCGTTGCGGCCACGTTTCATTGGGACGATGGGAGTACATTATTGATACTCTTGTAGTTGTGCATAATTGAAGAATAATAAAAGTGTTGTTTATGAAATTTTTACTATGAAGATTTTGATTGTGTTCATATAATATGCATATTGTTATCATGCATGCTTTCATATCATAATGTTTTACTCCCGGTTTAAACTAAATGTGATATATAATAATTAAAGTATTGTATGAAATATAATTTACAATATGAATTACTTTTTATATTATATGAGCATTTGTATTGTATTTAAAGGATTGTCAACATTTAGGCAAATTACACTCTAAATATAGGACTAAAAATGTTTATATATTCCAAAATAAGGCTATCATGTTTTTATTCTCAAAAAAGGACTAATTACTGCCATATTTTGGCAGTACCGAACTCTAAGCATGACAATATTTTTTAATATTGGAAGTAATTACTCGTATTTTGGCGAAAAAAATATGGCAGTCCTATTTTAAAATTTTAAAACTTTTTACTCCTATTACGGGAATTTTCCCTAACACCAATGTTTTAGATTTTATTTTATTTTATTTGAAAAAATATATCAAAATTGTAAAATATAATTATGAAATATTTATGTTAAGATTTGAATCTACTTATAAAAAGTTTTGGGCTTTATTGACAAAAAAGTTTTAGGCTTTAAAATATTCATCAATTAGATCTTTAGATTTTTTTTATTTTTTATTTTTACATATGTAATATTGGTGTCAAATGAAAGATCATAAGAAGTTACAAATTTTGATATATTTTTTATAAAATTGAAGTACAAATAAAAAAGTTATAACACTTTAAAAATTAGAGACTTTTATCCCCCCTATTCTCCAAATGAGTTGGCTTTAAGGTGAATAGCTAGTCATGGTCTCATCATCTCATGGACCGTGTCAACTTGCATTGGGAGAGTTAATTATATGTTTTAATAAGTGTGATAATCGAATTTTTAGTAACCAATCACTAATGATACATCATTGATTTATAATTCAGTTTTACAGTGTAAAACAATATGTTTTAATTTTTTATTAATCATTATTGACAAAAACGTGTGTGTAATAATAATAATACAATTATCATCATCATCACCATTTTTTTAATTATTATTAGTATCATCATCATCATCATCAACTATATTTGTTCATGTGTCATGTGTATTATTTAATCTGGTTTACTTGGACTGTAATTTGCTGATTTGGTCTAATCTGGTTTATTTAAGTTTGGTCTGGTCTGAACTGATCTGGTCTGATAAACGTCTGGTCTCTATGTATTTTATAACTACGGAAGTCAAGTCTGGTCTGATCTGTTTAAGTCTGGTCTCATATTGTATGTTTAAGTTTGGTTTGATCTGATCTGATCTGGTATGTTTAAGTTTGGCCTGGTCTGCCAATTAGGTGCAATTAGGTGCAAGTAAAAACATCGTTAGAGTCCTATTAGGTGCAATTAAGAAATATACGTATAGTACACCTAATATGTATTTTAGGTGAATGTTTAAAAATATGTATTTAAAGAATTGAATAAGTATTTAAAGAATACCTATTTGATGAAGTGATAAACTTTAGAGTCCTATATGATTGATATTATATAAATTTTTCTCCAATTTTTTCTGCAACTTTTTGTCCACTTATTAATTCGCATATATTTCATCCTAATTTTTCTCTTGGATGTTATTTTCATTCACGTGAATTGAGTTCTAGTACAATTCTAATTGCATCATTCGGTATTTTACATTAAATATTTAAATATAGAAGTTTTAATATAATTGCTTTTAACGAATAAGGTTGTGACATGTCAGCATTTTAAAACTGAGCTTTACTATTAAAACAATAGATGTACATAATTATATACGGTAAAATTTATCCTTATACTTCCGTCAACTAAATTGACGGCCGTTCAACCCTAGCTTCCACCCATATTTCTTGAAGTAATATAGCACTGTCATTTACTATCGTTTGTTGTTTTATTTTCGTTGGTTCATCTTTTAGGTTATTTAAATAATCTATAAAATAATATTATTTAAATAGTAAAGTACTACGTACACTTAATTCCTAAAAAATAGTCATACGGATTATGATTGAATTGAAGTTAACTTTTCTCCTAAAATAATACTCCGGATACTTCATCAGTAATGTGTATATGAATACTTTTTTTTATATAAGTTGAAACCATAATATAAAAGTGAAAAATGAATACATGTATAATAATAGTTAGAAATATACTAATTAGTAATTACTAGGAGTATAGTTGAAACCACTTAAAAACCATTACTTAAACATTAGGCAAATGCTCTTGCACCTTGCGCAAGCAATAGTTGGTACTTACATAAAGAGCAATTGGGCATACATTAAAGAGGTATATATCCAAAATTAATTCGGCTTATGCTTCTCTTCAAAGATATAAAATCGGAGATGACACTGTCTATAATGTCGGATATTAAATTTGTTTTATGAGGTTAAAAATGAGTTTGAAATTATTATACTCCGTATATACTCTGTAACATATAAGATCCTTAAAACTAGATCAAATTTAACGTTTTTGAATAATTTGTGATTGAAGTTTGTGCAAATGAGTCAAGGAAAGAGAATTAACTGAAAATACAAATATTTTACTTAAAATGAAAATTGTCAAAATTATTGGGACAATAAAAAAAAATGAAAGTTGACAAAGTTATAAGGGACGAATAAATATGTCATACAAACTACATCTTGTTATCTGATACACAATCCACATTGTGCCGTTTTTTAAAACATTGTTCTTTAAAGTTATATTTTTTTCGTTTTTAATAGTTGTGATATTGTAATTTTTATACTATATATATATATATATATATATATATATATATATATATATATCCAAAAAAAGCTAGTTCATACCCGACTATATACTACTCCAACCATATATTCCTTATTTTAAATGGAAATGACAAATCTTTTTTAAATATTCAAAAAAAAAAGGAAATTTGGTCAATTTTTTTAGGAGGGCGAGAGCAGGAAATTAAATCCAAAAGTTCATTTAGGGAGTGTTTGCAATCACTTAAAAAAAAGCACTTCTCAGCTTTTGGCTTAAAAAAACACTTATTTACCAAACACTACCAATTTTAACTTTTTCTCGGCTTGCGTGTAAAAAGTGCTTTTCCCCTTTCTATTACACAAAAAGCACTTATTTTACCAAACACTATCAACTTTTACTTTTCAAAATCACTTTTTTCTCAAACACTATCAACTTTTCCTACTAATCACTTTTTCCTTACATCTCCAAAAGTGCTTTTATTTAAGCAGAAGCAGTTGCAAACACTCCCTTAGACAAGCGTGGCACCACACTCCTTGTCACTTTCCTATACAGGTACACAATATATGTCAGTTTATAAGGAGGAATGCTACATTGAGATTTGAGAGTGCATTTACTATTCACAACTACACAAAATTTCAATTCTTCATGATTATTATTCTTCCTACAAGTGGGCAAAAGTGCTAAAATAGGTGCATTTGCTATTAATTCTCCCAACAAAAATGAGAGGAGGAGGTATATTGAGATTTTTTTGGCAAGTACAATTGTATTGAGTGGATAGGGACTGCCTTTGGATAGGAAGAGCGGAGATAGTGCCCTGTGCCAGCAGACATTTCTACCCCCACCCCTTATTCCTCTCTCCTCTTCACTTTCCAAGATTCTTTCTTTGTATAGTGTCCGTATTCCAGTCGCTTAGCTGTAGCTTTTATCCTCTTTCTTGTTCCTTTCAGTGCATTTTCTTGTCACTAGCTAGGATCTTCTCCCTGGTTCATTTCCTTCATTTTTTCCTTCAACTCTTCAGCTTGATTGGCTTACTTGTGATATTCCCTTTGTAGAAACCAGCCACTGTGATCCCACCACCACTTCTTTTGGTTTTGTTTGACTAATCTATCAGCTCAGTTTTAATAGGGGTTAAGAAGATCCAAACAGGACAAAATTCTTGGAATTAGGACAAGTCATAGAGGGGGGGTTGTTTATTTGTTGCATTACTTGCTTATTTTCTCCCATCTTCCAAAGTTTGGATTTTTACTACTATATTGTTAATATTGTTGAGGTAGGTTTAAAAGGATAGGCTTTGTTTGGGATTTCTTGATGATTTTCAGAAGAGGAAGCTTTTGGTTTCCTAGGTTCTTCGATGAGTTTCTTCCATGTGGTTGGATTTGGTGTGAAGTTGGGGAGCCTACTGTTGACACCATGCTACTGGGTTATAACACTGATTTCCTTGGATTGTTGGTTGAGTAAGAGTGGTGGAATCATGACCGCCAAGGCTTTTTTTGATGATGGGGAGGAGATATTGGCCAATCTGTGGGGGAAGATCTCCAGCAACATCTCCAGGATCCACCAAAGTTATTCTCAGTATATTGTTTCGAAGAAAGTGAGGAAAAACTGGTGGGTGCTTTTGGCAGTTTGGGTAGTTTTTTGGGTGGTTGTAGCTTTTTGTGCCTTTTACCTTTTGAGTACTCAAGTTAAGGAGAAGAGGAAAGAGACACTAGCAAGCATGTGTGATGAGAGAGCTAGGATGTTGCAGGATCAGTTTAATGTCAGCATGAATCATGTCCAAGCAATGTCCATTTTGATCTCTACTTTCCACCACGGCAAAAATCCTTCTGCTATCGATCAGGTTATATACCGTATGGATTATGTTTTTGTTGAATTAAGTTATACACCCTTGCGGTTTTGTGCACTGGGCTTCCTTTTCTATATACAAGCTAAATATAAAGATATAAGCTCATGAATAATGTTTTTCGGTTACTCCTGCAATCACGTTTGACATTTTAGAATGCAATCAATTCTTAATAATGGTGAAATCGGACAAACCTCTCCTAATTATTTAATTTAACACTGAATCAATATCTTGTTTTATTGAGTTGTAGTGTTTTTAATCCATCACATTGAGTTCATTTTAAGCCTTTCCAAACACTTAACTTGAAATTGTTGGATGATGCATAATATTATCTTGCAAGTTCTTTGGTTTACTGTTGTTTTAAAGGTCAAACTCAAATTTCAGTCGACTTTGTCAGGTCTCACATGCATGAATAATTGGAAAAACTTTTCGGCCAAATAATTTGTGTATTATTTGGAATTCAGATGTGAATACATATTTAGTGTTCAGTAACATTTCTTGATTGTGGTTGCTCAATTGCCTATGCGCCAAGGAAAATGCTAATTGCTCACACATTGATGAAATACATGATTACCTGAATCAATGGGGTTGGGCATTTAAGTTTAGTTCACATGTGATGAATTTTTACTATATTGTGCGTGTATTTGTGATCCTACAAAATAATATTACTAACTTAAGTGAGCTTTTACAGATGACTTTTGCAAGATACACAGAAAGGACAGCTTTTGAGCGGCCTCTTACTAGTGGTGTTGCATATGCTGTGAGGGTTCTCCACCATGACCGAGAACACTTCGAAAGGGAACAAGGTTGGACAATTAAGAGAATGGAACCCCAATTTCATGGAAATGAGTATAATGTAGATAACCTGGAGCCATCCCCGATTCAGGATGAATATGCACCCGTTATCTTTGCTCAGGATACAATTGCACATGTAATTTCGGTCGATGTGCTCTCTGGAAAGGTAATTTTTTTTTTGTTTTTTTCCCATGCAATCTTAAAATTTGGATTGATTCTCAGATACACGCACTTCAATACGATTCCTACACCAGGAAGATCGTGAAAATGTACTGCGTGCAAGAGCCTCAGGAAAGGGTGTTCTCACAGCTCCATTCAAGCTGCTCAAAACAAACAGACTTGGAGTAATACTGACATTTGCTGTCTACAAAAGACAGGTCCCCTCAAATGCAACCTCTTATGAGAGAATTGAAGCAACTTATGGGTATGTCATTTTATTGTGAAGAAGAAAACTAATCTATATGGGTATGTCATTTAAAATACAATTTTTAAAGGCAATCTTATGGGGCACTTTCACAATAAAATGGCAATTAAGGATTAAAGGCTACAGAAGTCAGCAATTATGATTCTGAGTTGTGAAGTCACATGATACAAAACTTAAAAGGATTTGTATTTGGTCAAATGGCCCCAATGGAGATAGTTAATGCCTTTCCTTAGCGAGTCATTCAAACTTAAGAAGTGACTTTGTATTAAATTTCACTCTCAGATAAGATGGGAAGAAATCAGTAGGTTTGATGGAAAACCCAGTTTTATATTTTTCTTGTAACAGGTACCTTGGAGGAGTTTTTGATATTGAATCTCTTGTAGAGAAGCTTCTACAACAGCTTGCAAGTGAACAAACCATCCTGGTCAATGTCTATGACAAAACAAATATCTCTGATCCTATAAGTATGTATGGTTCAAATGTATCAATTGATCACCTGGAGCATATTAGTTCCCTAAATTTTGGGGATCCATTCAGAAAGCATGAAATGCGTTGCAGGTGATAGCTTTTGCTTATCTGCTATATCTTTCCTTCAAATTTTACTTTTTGACCTTTATTTCACTACTGCTGTGACCTTTAGTTATATATCTACTATGATTAAAGAATAAAATTATGATTTAACCATTATATATCTCACTACATGTGTCCCTTAGCCATGCCCTTTTGGACCTCAAAGATCTGTTGAATAGTTATTGTTATGGATGCAGATTCAAGCAGAAGCAACCATGGCCTTGGCTTGCTATTATAACCTCCTTTGGCATCCTTACAATTGCATTGCTCGTAGGGCAAATATTTTATGCCACGATAAAACGAATAGAGAAGGTTGAGGATGATTATCATCAAATGATGGAGCTCAAAAAGCGTGCCGAGGCAGCTGATGTTGCAAAATCACAGGTATGTGTTGCCTTTTCTGTTTCGCAGTCCTAACATATAATTGATATTACTCTGATAACCCACCCAGCTAATCTATTTTTCTATTTCATTATATTGTAGTTTCTTGCTACTGTTTCCCATGAAATCAGGACCCCTATGAATGGTGTCCTTGGTGAGTCTCGGGATTTCTCCTCATTTAGTAATTATTATTACTCCCTGTGTATTATTTTCTTCCACCTTTCTTTTAGTGATGTCCCAAGATTATTTCCTTTACATCAACCACAACCATATAATTTTACTTTTATAAAAAGTGTGTCCAAGTCAAAGTGAGGTGAAAATCATGGGACAGATGATAACAAACTGTTGAACATGATACAATTCAAAATTAATTTATGTGCATCTATGACAGGGATGCTTCATATGCTCATGGACACTGACCTGGATGTAACCCAACAAGATTATGTTAGAACTGCTCAGGCTAGTGGTAAAGCTTTAGTTTCCCTTATAAATGAGGTTTTGGACCAAGCCAAGATTGAATCGGGAAAGCTTGAGCTTGAGGCAGTGTCTTTTGATCCAAGGGAAATTTTGGACGATGTGCTGTCACTATTTTCAGGGAAATCACAGGAGAAAGGAGTTGAGGTATGTTGTATTTTCCTTACTAGTACTAAAACATACTTTCTCTGTCTTCTATGAGTTGTCCCAATAGGATTTTTCATGGTTTTTAAGAGTAAATTGATAAAGGTAGTTTAAAGTGCTTAGGTTCGATTTTTTGGTAATCTGGAAAAGGAGGAGGAAGAACATTAAAAATAGGACCATTTATGTCTTTTCACTAGTGTTTACTCCCTCCGTCCCACTAAGATAGTCCCAATTTTCCTTTTCGGTCCGTCCCACTAAGATTGTCCTATACCAATTTTAGTAGAATTTGTGTGGTTTTAAATCATTCTTACTTTATTCTTACTTTATCAATTCAATATCAACCACATTAACTCACTTTTTTTTGGTATGTGTGCCACTCCCTCTTGTACAATTGTTAGTGGGACGGAGGGAGTATTATTTACTAAAAAGGAAAAGTGTAACAAGACTAACAACTACATAGTTACTTCCTTTAAAGGAAAATCGAAAGACTAAGAAATATGGACGGACTACTCGCTGCTTCCTAATTAAGACTACTAAAACATAGTAGGACCTAATGTAGTTGAGTAAACAATAAACCCCTAACACAAGTTAGAATTATAACCATAGTAATTATCATGATTTCCTGCAATTTAAAAAGGATAAAAGTCCGCGACCACAGCTAGTCTCCATACACCGTTGCCCTCTACAACCCTCATATTCACCACTTGTCATCGTTATTGTCATTGTCATCCTGCCACCATACAGTTGGGATTTTTTTTTGTTTTGTTGGGGTTCATAGGGGTGATAATCGAGCACTTGAATTGCTTAAGGATCCTGTAAGTTCATTTTCCGAAATGATATTTCTCTCCTATGTTACAACTTACAAGAGATTCAATTTAAGAATGTTTTTTAAGGACACTCTAGAATTAGGCACAAACTAGTGAATGTATGGATGGTTTTCTTTAGATTTGAATGCCAAAATGATGAAGATATGTTTCTTCCCTTCCCTTTGTAGGAAATATGGAGATGTAAATCCATATGAACCATTGCAAGCAGTTCAAACCCGTTTAGGAAACAATAGTGGCAGTTATTTGAAAACTGCACGAAACTGTCTCAACTGCTCGAGACCTGAGTCTAAAACCATAAAGTTGGTGACCTGAAAGTTCTATTGCGAGTTCTACTTCGAGTTCTATTTCCATAGAGGCATAGACACTTTGGAATATAAAAAAATTTGTATATTTAAGTGTGCATTCCACACCTACTAGCTTGTATTATAGATCATAGTTCTAATCCCTTTTGGCACTCATGTCATTTCCAATTACATAAAATGGCCGGTGACACTAAATTCACCAACATGTTCAACAGGGATACATAAGTTCTCCCATTTTTGATATTTTAATGGAAGAAATAGCTTTAGCTTCTATTTAGAGGATAAAACTTATGCAGTCCGAATTAACATATGCAGTCTTATTTAATATTTATATATGGATAAATGGTACTACCTCCGTTCTCTTTTAAATGCAACATTAGACTTTTTACACTATTCACATGTTCTACTTTGACTCTATTTTATTTATCAATGTATTAGAAATTAAATTTAAAAAATATGTTAAATTCCTATCATTTTAAATTTTCAAAATCTAAATTTTTAAATTTTTTTTACTGATAAGGATTAAGAAATGAAAGATAGTAATGGTCAAACTTGTGCGTTGGTAAACGTGAAAAATGGACCGTTGCAATTAAAAAAGAAAGGAGGAAGTATATTTCAGTCACATTCCTTAACATTATCTGTGTATTTCATATGTGAACTTTATTTGTGAATACCTTCATCTTGCTGTTATTATCTGTGGCACACATACCTTCACCTTTATCTGTGTATTCCTTCAAAAAAAAATTCTTCATTTCAAATTTCAATATCAATTTTTCTTCATTTTTATTTATTGATTGATTTGTTTTTCTTTTTGCAAATACTATATGGGAAACAGTTGGCAGTTTATATCTCGGAGAAGATACCAAAGTTGCTAATTGGTGATCCAGGGAGATTTCGGCAGATTATCACAAACTTGATGGGAAACTCAATTAAAGTAAGTTGCTAAATGCATATAAACGTAAGTCTAGGGTGATAGAAAGTTTTGCATCTTAATTTTGTTACTTGATGTTTTCATCCTTAGTTCACTGAGAAGGGGCATATATTCGTCACTGTCCATCTTGTTGAGGAAGTGGCTGTTGAGCATGGATCAAGTGGCACTTTGAGTGGGTTCCAAGTAGCCGATAGACATAAGAGCTGGAAAGAAATCAATGCTTTTAATCAAGGAGGATCCCCGTCTTACAAATTGAGCCCTGATCAAATCAATTTAATTGTCTCAGTTGAAGACACGGGCGTTGGAATTCCCTATGAAGCTCAGCATCTTGTATTCACTCCCTTCATGCAAGTTGGCCCCTCCACTGCACGGACTCATGGGGGTACTGGTATTGGATTGAGTATAAGTAAATGTTTGGTACAGCTGATGAAAGGTGAAATTGGTTTTGTGAGCTTGCCAAGAATTGGGTCTACTTTTACTTTTACTGCTGTTTTTTCTGATGGTTGTGCTGATTCAAACGAGCCCAGTTCTGCTTTTTCCGAGTTCAAAGGCATGAGAGCCTTAGTTGTAGATCCCCGGACTGTACGAGCAGAGGTCTCAAAGTATCACATTCAACGCCTTGGTATTTATGTTAAGGTGGTTCAAGATTTGAATGAAGAGCTCTTATTTATAAGCACCGAGGAAACAAGTATAAATATGGTCCTAGTTGAACAGGAAGTATGGGATAGGGATTCGGGGCAGGTTACTCGATTTGTCAACAAACTAAGAAGCTACAATATCAATTCATCTCCTAAACTATTTTTGTTAGCTAATTCTATAAGTTGTACAGGAGGAAACACCTCAACAGTGGGTGTTTCTACTCCATTTGTTATTATGAAGCCGTTACGAGCTAGTATGCTTGCCGCGTCTCTCCAGCGTGCCATGGGGGTTAACAACCAAGGAAACCACAGGAGTGGAATGGTTTCTGGTGCTCCTCCTCTTTCTGAGCTCCTTCACGGAAGGAAGATACTTGTTGTTGATGACAACCTAGTGAACCTTAAAGTAGCTAATGCTGCCTTGCGGAAGTATGGTGCTGATGTGGTTTGCACAGACTGTGGGGAAAATGCAATTTCACTTCTACGTCCACCTCATGAGTTTGATGCATGTTTTATGGATATTCAAATGCCAAGGATGGACGGGTATGTTTCACTTGATCCCTTTAATCTTTTATTCATAGCATGATGCCATTCTTTATTTTCTACATCTTCTATGTAGTCACTAGTGATGACTATTTCACCCACCAAATTAAGTCGTTCTACACCGGCCAAATATAAAGATGCAAACTTATTTATAAAGCCTCACATTATTCATCTTTGTTGTGTCAAGTTGACCTTTTAAGACGCAACTCTAAGTTTTAATATGGTTTACATAGCCAATTCAGCTCCAATAAGCAGCTGGTCTGACTAAATTAACCACTATACGGATTTAAGACTTGTTGTGCTCAATAGCGTGATACCTTCTTTAAGATGAAGTGCATGAAAATTTTCAGTACACCTAGCATTCAGCAAGATGGGCTATTGCACTGGTCTGGCCTGTTATGTGTTCTGATACCAGAACTGAAATGTGAGTTTACATTCTTTTATCATGCAGGTTTGAAGCAACCAAAAGAATCCGTGAACTTGAAATTCAAATTAGTAATAACAAAAATCGCAAACAGGATGAAGCTTACAGAAATGGACCAAACGGGCATGTGCCCATCTTGGCAATGACTGCTGATGTAATCCATGCCACATATGAGCAATGTCTGAGGTCTGGAATGGATGGATATGTCTCAAAACCATTTGATCCAGAGCAACTATACCGCGAAGTTTCACGTTTTTTCCATCTCAAATCAAATTAAAATCTGTAAAGTGCCTTGTGGCTTGCTGCTTGTAGTGTTTTTTTAGCTGAGTGGCATGCTCTTCAAGACACATCAGAGAAGTTAAAACAGTAGATCTGCTTCCCCAACAGTGAGTAATTTATAGCTTATGCCTGTTTGGTATCTGCATATTATGCTTTTGTTGATTACTTAAACTTTGCTTGGGCTTCAAATATTCAACACGCATCTGCAGAAAATGCCTTCAGCCAATTTCAGAATGTATATAGAAGTCAAGGCAAGAATCTGATGACCCGCGTTGTAACGTAAAAGGTCGAAGGGCACATCTTCTTTCTCCCCATGCAAGTTTTGTACTTTCCCATTCAGAAAGTCTCAGTCTTTGTACCACGGAGGGAGTTTGTGAAAACAAGTAGCAATGGCTATTGTATAATATGTTTGATTTGAATAAAGCATTTCAGGATGTAAAATAGTGTACTATTGGTAGTCGACCCAAATGTTGTATGAAAAATTAGCTCTATATCTAGAACTTGTACAGTTCAGATCTGGATACATTTAGTTCACCAATTTTTTCATACTAATTATAGTTCAGCTAAAAGGAGCATATCAAATGCCAGACTGTTTTAGTTATGCAGAAACCGCAGTTGTGTTGCATTCGGATTGGGTAAACCGTGACACAGCGCTTGCGAGTTAAGAACCATGAGGTAAATAAATTTAGCATTCAAAATTTAAACACGGACTGTGGCAGTGGAACCTTGCTACCACTGAGTTCTCTATCTGACTAAAGATTACAAAGTAACCTAATGCAGGTAGTGTTGGACCCGGGTCCGGGTTGGGCCTAGGCCCGGCTGGGTCTGGATGGCAATGGGTTAGGCCTGGGATGGCCTGGTTGTCTACCAGTTCCGGGCCGGGTCCGGTTCTATTTTTGTTTTTTGTTTTTTGTTTTTGTTTTCTTGATTATTTCATCCCCTACCGGCCTACCCCCGCCCCCCAATCCACCACCCATCTCCCAAACCCATCGGAAACACCCAGCCCATTTAAACTCGGCCCAAACCAAAAAAAGAAAAAAAATTAAAAAGGCCCGAACCGAGCCCGGCCGGGCCGGGCCGGGCCGGTTCACATTTAGTCAATCCCGGAACCGCCCCGGTTCCTGGGCCGGTTCCCGGGTCGGGTGGCCCGCACCGAGACCATCACTAAATGCAGGTGCCAACTGCCTATAACAATCCAAACTTTATTTCCAAAAGTGTTTGAGGTCAAGTAATATGAACTAACATGTCACGGCCCTAAGGCGAAGCAAGGTGCCAACTGATTGTCTTACCATCTTGGCAATTAGTCATACTTGCATTGTATGCAATATTTAAATATATAAATATTGCTTGAAAATATTTAATTTCTAATATTATCACCGTCCTGGCTTAAATTTCTCATTGAGAAATGACACAGTTATTTAGTCAATAATGAAATGAGAGAAGGGGCAAATAAGCTCTTATATTATTAGTAATTCTGCAATCAGACCCCTTGAAACAAATGAGTCTTGAAAACAAAAGATCATACCCTTGCATTCAATTGTTCAACACTTCAACCTATTGAATTAATAAAAAAAAAACTTTCTTTACCTGTTGGTACCAGTAAGGCATTGACTTTTTCGTTAGAAGTTACCGACACCAGCCAGTAAAAGGGGCTTAATTTCTCTATTACAATGTGTTGAAATATAAACTACAAAATATAATATTGAAGAGAGGAGGAAAGATTTTCTGTGTATTTCATTGGAGGGTTAAGTCCCTATAAATATACATTACAAAGATAGAATATTCCTATAAGATTCTATACAATAATAATATCCTAGAGTATATTCCTAAAATATTCTAAAGTATATTCTAAGGATAGAAGAATATTCTAAAGTATATTCCAAAGTATATTCTAAAGTATATTCTAATGGCTTTCACACTCCCCCTCAAGTTGGAGCATAGATATTTATCATGCCCAACTTGTTACATAAATAACCAACACGAATTCCATTTAATGCTTTAGTGAACAAATCTCCAAGTTGCTCTCCAGTCTTCACATATCCTGTAGAGATCAATCCTTGTTGTATCTTTTCTCGAACAAAGTGACAATCGACCTCAATATGTTTTGTTCTCTCATGAAACACTGGGTTGTTGGCAATGTGTATAGCAGCTTGGTTATCACACCAGAGTTTAGCAGGCATTGGTGTCTTCAATCCGATTTCACTCAGCAAATGGTTTATCCAGATTATCTCACATGCCGATTGTGCCATAGCCCGATATTCTGATTCAGCACTCGAACGAGAAACCACATTTTGCTTCTTACTTTTCCAAGAGACGAGATTACCACCAACAAAGACGCAATAGCCAGATGTGGATCTCCTATCATCTTTAGATCCAGCCCAATCAGCATCTGCAAAGCATTCTATTCTCATGTGATCATGATTTTGGTAAACAATACCTCGTCCTGGTGTCCCCTTCAAGTAACATAATATATGCTCTACTGCATTCCAATGATCAACTGTCGGAGATGACATATATTGACTCACTACGCTCACAGAGTAAGCAATGTCTGGACGAGTGACTGCGAGATAGTTAAGCTTTCCAACCAATCTTCTGTACCTTTCTGGGTCTTCGAATGGTATGCCTTCTGAAGTGAGTTGCACATTGGGAACCATGGGAGTTGTGTTTGGCTTTGCTCCCAATTTCCCTGTTTCAGTTAGTAAATCAAGTACATATTTACGCTGAGATAGAAATATGCCTTTCTTACTCCGTGTTACCTCAATACCCAGAAAGTATTTCAATGAGCCTAGGTCTTTTGTTTGGAATTGGCTATGAAGAAAATTCTTAAGGGCCAAAATACCTGCGGTATCACTTCCTGTAATCACAATATCATCGACATACACCACAAGCAATGTGATACCTGCTTTCGTTTTTCTGTAAAAGACAGAGTGATCTGATTGACCTTTTATCATTCCAAACCGTTCAATGGATTGACTGAATTTCCCAAACCATGCACGAGGACTCTGTTTCAGACCATAAAGAGATTTGCGAAGTCGACAAACTTTTCCATACTCCCCCTGAGCAACAAATCCCGGAGGTTGCTCCATATAAACTTCCTCCTGAAGGTCACCATGTAAGAATGCATTTTTAATGTCCAACTGGTGTAAGTGCCAATCATGAGTTGCAGCGAGTGAGATAAGTAACCTGACAGATGTTAATTTAGCAACAGGAGAAAAAGTGTCAGAATAATCAACACCATAGGTTTGAGCATAACCCTTTGCAACCAATCGAGCTTTCAATCGAGCAACAGATCCATCTGGATTAACCTTAACAGCAAAGACCCACTTACATCCAATAGACTTCTTCCCTGAAGGCAAGTATACCAAATCCCAAGTACCATTAAGATCCAAAGCATTCATTTCCTCTACCATGGCATGACGCCATTCAGGATGAGACAAAGCTTCTTTAACAGATTTGGGAACAGAAATAGAATCAATGGAAGTAACAAAAGAACATGAGGCAGGAGATAACTGACTGTATGACACAAATGAGGAAATAGGATGAGTACAAGACCGTGTACCTTTACGTAGTGCTATCGGGAGGTCAAGATCAGATGTAGAGACAAGATCTGAAGATGCAGGTACTGGTTCAGGACATGAGATCGAAGTCGGACCAGTATCAGGATATGTAATCACAGGTGTCACAGGTGGGGAGTGATCTTGTGCTTTGTGTCGACGGGTGTAAACCAAGTGTACAGGAGGTCTAGGGTGAGGAACAGTGACATTCGACATAGTTACTGAAGGTGTGGTCTCAGGTATAGTAACTGTGTAAATGAGTATTTCATCGTTGTCCTCATGAATATCTGTCTTGGATGATGAAAATGGTGTATTTTCATGAAATGAGACATCAATAGAAATAAGATATCGACCTGTACTTGGACAAAAACATCTATACCCCTTTTGAACTCGAGAATAACCCAAGAAAATACATTTCAATGACTTGGGGTCCAATTTCGTCCGATGAGGGTTAACATCTCTAACAAAACAAGTGCAACCAAATATTTTAGGTGGAATAGGAAAAAGTTCTTTATTTGGAAAAAGACATTGATAAGGAGTTTTACCATCCAAAACAGAAGATGGCATACGATTGATCAAAAAACATGAAGTAGACACAGCGTCAGCCCAAAACTGTTTAGGCACATTCATTTGGAATAGAAGAGCCCTTGCAGTTTCTAACAAATGTCGATTCTTTCTATCAGCAACTCCATTTTGAGGAGGTGTGTCTACGCATGAAGTTTGATGAATAATGCCATGTTGAAGCATAAAAGATTTAAATGGAGCAGATAAATATTCTTGGGCATTGTCTCCCCTTAACACACGAACAGGAACATTAAATTGAGCTTTAATTTCAGTACAAAATGCAGAGAAATGAGTAAATAACTCGGATCGGCGCTTCATAAAATACACCCATGTCATACGAGAATAATCGTCAACAAAAGTGACAAAATATTTGAAACCAGGTTTGGACACAACTGGACATGCCCCCCAAATATCAGTATGGACAAGATCAAACGGAGCATTTGCTCGTTTATTAAGTCGGGGACTTAAACTAGTGCGATGATGTTTAGCAAACTCACACGACTCACATTGTATAGAAGACACCTTATTAAACTGAGGATATAATTGCTTCATTAGTGAGAGAGATGGATGTCCTAATCGGTAATGAGCTTCTAATAGATTTCCAACCCCAAGGCAAGAGATACCTTTTGTAATTGATGTATCCAAAATATAAAGACCACCCGACTCATGTCCTTGACCAATAGTATGCTTCGTTAACAGATCCTGAAACACACAATATCCCGGAAAAAATGTTACAGAACAATTAAGAGTACGTGTGATTTTACTGATGGAAAGCAGATTAAATGCAAAATTAGGAAGACTCAAAACAGATGATAATGGTAATGTAGAAGTTGGTACAACAGTACCAGATCCAAGAACGGGTGAGGTAGACCCGTCTGCTAAAGTGACACTGGAAGCAGGTAAATGTGAGTGAAATGATGAGAATAGACTAGGATTACCAGTCATATGATCTGTGGCACCTGAGTCAATGACCCATTTTGAGGATGATGAAACAAGACATGTGTTTGAAATACCTGAATTTGCGACTACCGAGATAGGGGTAGATGAATGCTTTAGAGATTCTTGGTAGCAAATAAATTTAGCATACTCGTCTGAAGAAATAGCAATTGATCCATCAAATGAACTCGTAGCGGAAGCAACATGAGCAAGCTGATTTCCTTGATTTTTGAACAGCAACTTTCTACATTCTTTGAGCAAGTGCCCGGGCTTCTTGCAGTAATGGCATATTACTCCTCTGCCAAATGGACCCGTAAAAGACATCTTTTTTTTTTATTTTTATTTTTTTTGATTTTTTTTTTTACTTTTTTTTTTTTGAGAATAAATAAATAAATACAGCTAATTAAGACTTACCAGCCGCAACTCAATAGATGGTTGGCGAGGTCTGGATTTCTGACTTACCAGCTAATGATAGTGGCGACTCCAAAAATATAACGCAGCCCCTTTCTAATTCGAGCCAGCTCACCTAGTCTCAAATCCCAACCTTTCTCAACAGTCTGGTACGAATAAATAGACAAAATATATACGCAGCCCCCTTCCAAAAGTATCTGCGTCGCCAACCTCAAGAAGACCGTGGATCCAAAAGCTCGCAGATCGGAAAAATGGATTTGCCTGGCAGAGAATACTCAGGCGACCTAGATGGCGATTTCCGATTAGAAATCCGGTCAGCTATGAAGCTTCACTCGCCGGCGCGTGCGGCAGCCGCGAAAGTCTTCGGCGGCGCGTGTGACTGACGCGCGAAGCTTTGCCGGTGCGGACTCCAAAGACGTGGTCGGCGGCGGCAAGTGCAATTGGTTAGGACGGAGGTGAGAAATAGGACGGTGTTGGTCTGGACAAAGGTTCTGGTTAGGGTGTGTAGAGGTTCTGTAGGCAGAATGGTGTGTAAGGTTCTGAAAATGGTGTGTCAGGTTCTGAAGTTAACTCAAGTTCTTGGAGAAAGAACCCAGCCTGAATACTGAACTGAAATCAGCCTGAATAAAGAACTGAAATCTGAAAAACTAAACTGAAATGGAAGTCTCTGATACCATGTTGAAATATAAACTACAAAATATAATATTGAAGAGAGGAGGAAAGATTTTCTGTGTATTTCATTGGAGGGTTAAGTCCCTATAAATATACATTACAAAGATAGAATATTCCTATAAGATTCTATACAATAATAATATCCTAGAGTATATTCCTAAAATATTCTAAAGTATATTCTAAGGATAGAAGAATATTCTAAAGTATATTCCAAAGTATATTCTAAAGTATATTCTAATGGCTTTCACACAATGTATCAAGAGGTGTATTTGTAAGGTCTTCCGGTTCAAGGTCTAAATGCAAAATCACCAATAGTTCAAGGGCTTATTTTCTCATTCTCTCCAATTAAATAAGGTTGTTTGAGTATATTTTGATGTATAGTTGTTGATCACTATATAGTATAATGAGGTCATTGATGATAAATATGATGTTATCGATGTACTATTTTTAATACTTGATGACTAAGTTGTCATTTAAGAGTGTTAATTACTTCTTAAAATAGAAATGAACACATTTAATTGGAACGTCCAAAAGAGGCTAGTGAGAAGCTTAAGCCGGGAAGAAGGAAGTACATTACACCTTCTGTCCCTTTTAACTTTGCTAATTTTCCCCTTTTTATCGTCCTATTAATTTTGTCACTTTATCTTTTAAATAAAACTTGTGATTTTTGTTGATTTTCTCTCCTCTTCACAAATCAAGAGTTGAAAACAAGGTTTATTAATGGAAATTACGAGAAAAGGAACAATAAATACCAACTATGCGTTTTGCGAGTGATTGCAGCTAACAGTGAGTCCACCAAAAGCATCTCACCAATCAACTATAAACTAGTCACAAATTAAATACTAGATATCAAAGTGAGTCCACTAAAAGCTCCATTTAAAATATTATTTAGATATCATAAATTTTATCATCTATGAGGAGTCTTATTTTTATTGCTTGACCGCGAGCTGCTTTGCAAAACTTCCTCACAATCTGTTGTTTGATTACTTATTTTGGCATGCATTGTTTCAATCAGTGTCAACCATCTTTTCAAGCACGTCGTTAAACATCATTCATTTCCCAATCCAGATGCAAAATCAGTCTATTTGGGATCAAAATATTTAAAAGGTTTTAAAAACAAATCAGATCGGAATAATTTGACCTCCATTTGGACTTCCCATCGTGTCTTAATGGTCTCAATCAAACTTCTCAAAACTCTAGACCTGTTTTTGAATGACTCACTTATTTTTTTTCCTTGACATAATCCATGTCCATTGAAAGCTCCGACATAGAAGTGGTTGTGAAGTTCCTATAGAATATTCCACTGCACTCCATAATCGAGTAGACAATACAATATCGCTTATCTTCTTTCCCGCTTTTGTGACAACCAATTTGGATCAGATATGGTTCAGACCAAAGAGCTAAATTGATTTCGCAGTGCTTCTTTCTGTTCAAATAGAGATTGCAAAAGTGAGAAACATTGTTGTAAATCTAGTAGCTCTAGGTCTTACAGGATCCTTCCCATCTGTCTTTAGTCTTATTAAAAGGAGGATCCTCATATGCGATAAATGAAAGTCGTCACATGTCTCGCCTTTTCGGCGTGGGACTTGAAATCGGATATTTTCTCGATATCCTCCAACATCAAGTCTAAGCAATGCACGGTGCATGGAGTCCAATAAAGTGTGGACATCTTGTGCTCTAGAAGACTTCCCGCAGACTTATAGGTAGAGCCATTGTGTGTCATCACTTGCACTACTTTATCTTTTCCAACTTCAAATTTCTCTCAAGCAAACATGCTAGTAAAGTTGCATCTTGAGATTCACTTGATACATCAATTGAGTCTATAAAAAGTACCTTTTAGACTATTGACAAGGAAACTAATTAAATGTCTACTCCTTTGGTCAGTTCATCCATCACACATAAGTGTGCACCCATATTCCTTTCAAGCAACCTCATGTTTCTCTCTTAGCTTCTTTGTCTCTTTCTTTGTTTTTCAAGAAGTGATATACACAATCAAGATAACTAGAAGATTTAAGTCCTCGGGCAAACCACCCATTCGACTCCACCATGATCTCATAATTCCAAGAGTTTGTTGTGTTGAAACGAATATTGATTTCATAAAAATATTCAGCAATGTGCATAAAGATCCTCTCTTTTTCTTTCTTGTTTTTTGTATAATGTTCTAGTGTACTTTGTGTGTGGTCTTTCGCATGTTTTCCATCAACAACCTCCTCAGGAGTTTTAGAAATCTGTTTAGAAGTGGAAGTCTTAGACGAATATATTTGGGTCAAAGATACTTCTTCAACATCATTGTCATTGTCATCATCCTCAACATGAACCGATGTACCCCTTGGTTTCTTCCTTAAATATTTTCGCATCACCCTCATAAGCTCTGTTGTCGTATAAGCCTATAAGGAGATACAACTACATATTCATATTCATCGTCTAAATGTTGCTTCAATCCGTTTGTGCTAAAACGAACGCATTCACATATGATAGTATTGACATTTGATTATGTTTTTGTTGTTCATGTCAGGCCAAAATATGATAGTAAAAATGTTTACTGGATATTACTAAAAAATAAGATGGA
Source organism: Cuscuta epithymum (assembly GCA_945859915.1). Lineage (NCBI taxonomy): Eukaryota > Viridiplantae > Streptophyta > Magnoliopsida > Solanales > Convolvulaceae > Cuscuta > Cuscuta epithymum. Next base: position 3,953,700 of record CAMAPF010000031.1, on the reverse strand, counting down.
AGACAAAAAGTAATCACTTTAAAATTTCAAAAATGTGACCAACATTACAATTAAACCTTGCAGTGCAAGGTGACTCCGGTCAAAGTGACTCCGCCACCACCGCACTAGTGACTGCCCCACCGGCCACAGTGACTGCCCCACTAACCACTGCCGCCACAGTGACACGCCGTTCTCCAGCCACAGTGACACGCCGCTCTCCGGCCACAGTGACACGCCGCTCTCCGGCCACAGTGACACACCGCTCTCCGGCCACAGTGACTGCCGTCTCTGGTGTCCCCAGCCCCCTCCTCCCGGCATCCACTGAGCCCCGTTCCCAGCCTACCCTGCCTAACGCTGCCGCTCACAATCACCGCGGACCGCCGTCGCGACCACCGCCCCAAACCCAGTCACCTCCCCATCCCCCTCCCTTGCTCCCCAGCCACCTCCCCCAACCCCCTCCGATCCCCTGCCACCTCCCCAACCCCCGGCCTGACCGCCAGCTCCCCCACCAGCCCTACCACAACATTTCTAGCCCCGCCATCACCCCATAAGCCCTACCACCATCCCAACCTAAGCCTAGCCGCCGTCAACATCCAGATCTAGATCTGAAAATTCACGCCCCATCTAAACATTTGGATCTAGATCTGAATAAGGAGAAGAAGACGTAGAAGCTCTCGATTTCATATGTAGACGGTGGAGAAGCTAGCTGATTCACTTGCAGGCGGTCGGAGAAGGTGAACAATGGTCAATGGCGGTTAATTGCAGCGGCAAAGAAGACATGAGAATGAAGAAGAAGAGTTGTGGTGGGGAGACGGCGGCACAAGAGCGACGACGGCGAGAAGAGGCCTGGTCTGGATCTTCTCCTGCAATCCATGGCAACATACAATTGGGTTGGGGAAGAAGAAAAGTCAAGTTTGCTACGTATTGTTGGGTAGAAGATAAGTTAGGCGGACCGTAACCCGGTTCCGTTAATAAATTAAATTCCCCACTTATTTATACGTATTTAGTCTGTCAATTCAATTTTTACTGCAATCTCGCACCGTCAATATATTTAATCATCAAAATTTTTCTTTAATCAAAGCCTTTCTTTTATATTATAAATTAATTTTTTGTTAATCATTTTTTGCGAATAATTATGATATTAAAATATGAACATTTCGATGTAAAATAAATAAATTTGGAGTATAATTTTTTTATGATTAATTTATACCAATTTTTGAAAAAAAACTAAAAGATATTAAAAAAAAATTATTTTTATCACGAGACCGTAATTTTATCACTTGGATCTACTTAAAAAAAATAAACATAAAAATCTCCCATTGATGAGATTTCATACTTTTTTTTAAAACTTTATATATATGATATTGGTGTCATATGAAAGGTTATAAAAAATCATAAAATTTGATATGCTTTTTATAAAATTTGAAGAAAAAATACATAAGTTATAAGACATTTAAGATATTTGGGGTTTTTAAATTTTCTAGCTTTAGTGGAATGCCATGCGCCAATACCTTCTCTTTGTGAATATAATAAAGCAGAGGAATACCCACTCCCTCGAGGCTATTCAACCAGATTGGCACGAAAGAATACATTGGGTTGCAGCACATATTGGGGTGAAAAGATCAAAAATGGCTTTCCACCCTACGGTTTGCGGACAGCCTTAGGTGCAGGTTTTAAGTAAACTGACGAGTCATATTTTTGGAAAAATTAGAAAGAGTCTTATTTTTGCCCTTCTAACAGGACCTTTAAATGGATCATAAATTGTTTTACATTCATTGCCCGCTATAAATATTATGTATAAAAAATAGTTTAAAAATAATGAAAAATCAACAATCTAGCCAACCGATAAATACGATAAATAACCTATACTACGTAATAAATTTGTATACATTGGGATGATAGACGGCGCCTAAACCACACTAGGCTATCTATCAAGTTGTGATTAAGTCCAATAACTTCTAACTAGACTCGCCAAAATCACACCTAGACGACGCCCGGACAACACTAGGCTCGCCTACTCTTCTTCCGGCAAGCACTCAAGTATGATTATTGGACGGATGAGTGTTACAAATTAAATTATATGTTACCTAGAATTGAAACCAACAGTTAATAATTTTATAATTCAAAACAAAATCAAAAATAGCCATATCAAATAAGTAAATAATACTACTTTCGTCCCAATTTGTTTTGCAAAGTCAACATTTTTTATCAACCAATGTTAAAGTTAAATCCTCCATATTGATAAATAATTCGATTTAATAATTAAAATTTACATATTCAGAAACTACATTAAAATCTCTATAAAGTTGCAAAATTCAAATTAAAATTTAATTAAGAATTAACATCCCAATTAAGTGATTAAAATAAAATTGTTTGACCCAAAAAAGTCAAATTTACAAATCAATTTAGGATAGAGGGAGTAATAATAATAGTGCACTAAAAAGTACTTTAAATTACAACAAAGAAGAAAGATAATAGTATAGGAAGAATACTAAAAATACTAAAAATACTAACCGCAATGTCTCATGCCAAACTAATCACTAGACATCGGTGTTGGTATTTTTAGTAAACGAATTCTAGATAATTAACTGTGATACAAAAAAAATAAGAAAATGAGGAGTAAAAATGGAAAAAAGTAAAAAACCAAAAAACAAAGCAGAACCTGAGGAAAGAAAACTCAATCGACTATTTACAATTCTCCTTCAAGTGGAGACATGGAATTCGAATGCATTTTGGTTTCTAAAACTTATTCGAGACTTCGACCGCTCAGGTAAATCGTCAATCAAGACTTGGGATTTATATATAATAGTCCCAATTCAATCAGTTTGATTTTTTCCAAAATAATGCTCATTTAATAAATAATTCCCAGATTAATGTTAGATTAAAAGTTATTCCCAAAATAATGTTGGAATTAACCATGGTTAACAAAGCCCCTCTTTAATTAGCGAACGAATGAAGCAAGGAAACAAATGCAACAACCTGCACGGGTAGCTCAGTTGGTTCGGTGGTGGGAAAATTGGGAGAATGAATAAGGTTCAAAACCCGCAACGACCGTGTGGAGGTCACAAAACCTCAAATAAGACTGAGCCTCTGATGCGCACGGGTAAGTCGGCCTATCGCCATCGGGCCGACTAAGTCACCGTGACTAACCTCCCCACCATCCTGTCGGGTTGGGGTGGGGGCTCCTGAGGTGGGAGATTCCACATTTTTTTGGAGAAAGGAAACGAATGAAACAATTCAAATCATTGTAGGTTAAAACTTTATTATTTGTAACCTGATATTTACAAAAATAAAAATATCAAAATTCACAATTTTTTATTATTTTTCATATGACACCAATATTGCATATACAAAAAAAATCTGAAAATGCGATTGATGGAGGTTATTATGTTCAATTTTGTTAAGTCGGCCCAAGTTCTAAAATTAAGAGCCTGTTTGGTAACAATGAAATTGAATGAATTGGCTGAAATTGATAAAATTCCGAGTCAAGTGGCTGAATTGACTGAATTTGCTTAGTTATAAAATAAATATTTTTAAAATATACTCCGTACTTTATTAATAAATTAAATAAAAAATTACAGAGTATTTGATAATAATTAAATGATCATTTAGAGAATTTTTTACACAAAAAGTTACTACAATCTTACTTATTTTGATTATTTTATTTATTATACAATATTTAGTAACGTTAGTCTTACTTATTTTGATTAATATACAATTCATCTACAGTAAACACAATATGAAATTGGATGAAGTTACTATAGATTGTATTATAATTAATTAAAATAATCAAAATTGATAAGATTGGAGCTACTTTTATTGTTGAATATTCTATAAATGAATATTTTAGCTATTATAACGGATGATCCAATTGAAGCTATTGTTAAGAGCACATATCCCAATTTTGAAATGCACTTTAATGACATTTCTTATTTGAATTCCAAGGCAATTGTAGCGCCAACCATTGATAAACGCGACAAGATTAACGCTTACATGTTAGGACTAACTTCAGGTGAGGTAAAGACATACTTAAGCTCAGATTCGGCGTCTCCTTTTGATTCAGATAGTGCACTCCTACAAGAGTTCAACTTTCCAGAGTTTTTCAATACCATTATATGCCCTGGTGTGCCACACCACGTGCATTGGATTGAGTAATGGCACTTGCTCTATGTTCACTATACTCAGAGCTCATACTCTCGAGGCTTCGATGATATATGGAACTAATGTAGGACAAAAATTTCTTATTCTGAAACTTAGCTCGACTCCATCCGATCTAAAGTTGTCGTTCACCTTTCAGCGTAGATAACTCCCTTTGTTACTTAGTTACGTGATGACTATTACTCCCTCCGTCCCGAAAACAATCTCCCGGTTTGACTTTCACACACTTTTAGAAAATAAATTTGACTTTACTGTAGAGAGCACTGTTTAAACACTGTTTGGCACTGTTTAAACACTCTTTGGCACTGTTTAAACATTGTTTGGCACTGTTTATCACTTTTTTATGTAGGTAATTTGCCAAATAAGGAAAGTATTGAAGTGTGAAGTTAATTTTGGGACATCCATTTAAGGAAAGTGGGAAGTTGTTTTTGGGGCGGAGGGAGTAATAAGAGTCGGGGACAGTTTTTGCACAGACTTGAAGTTACTTTTCTAGGCAAAGATTCTATTAATGAGCATTTTAGCTATTTTATATGAAGTATAATTTTTCTTTATTTTATTAATAACATGTATTTTAAAATAATTATTCTATAACTAAGAAAAATCAGTCAATTCAGCCACTTGACCCAGAATTTTATCAAATTTAGTGTTACAAAATAGGCTCTTAATTTTAGAACTTAGTTCGACTTAGGAAAATTGAACATGACAACCTCCACCAACCGTATTTTCATTTTTTTTTGTATATGAATATTGGTGTCATATGAAAGATAATTAAAAATTGTGAATTTTGATATATTTTTTGTGAATATCATGTTACAAATAAAAAAGTTATATCAATTTTAAGATAAAAAGATTTTGTTTTTAAAAATTTAGGTCCCACTACATTGAATTGAATTGCTGAGAATCGTGAGGTTTTTCCCAGAATAATGTTCAATAAATAAATATTTACTAAAATAGGGTTGAGTTAAAACTATTTCCCAAAATAATGTTTAAATAAACTAACTATAGTTAAGAAAACCTCCCGTCCAATTGGCGGCTTAGCCCCGAGTAAAAAAAATCGTGTAACATTAGGCAGCAAGGAAGCACAAGAATAGAATTTGGTATTCCGTATAACTTTTGAAATTGGGTCCCACAAATAAAAACTACATTTTATTTTGAAATTGGTAAAACTCTTTTATCTCAACTTCAATTGTTTCAAAAAATATATTAAAATTTATAACTTTTTATTGTTTTTCATATGACATTAATATTGCATATAAAAAAAATATGACATTAATATTGCATATAAAAAAAAATATGACATTAATATTGCATATAAAAAAAAATTGACACTTAAAAAAATCTTTTGTTTTTAAAACTACAATAACTTTTGTATTTTTACTCTGCTTGTTGCAAAGTATGTATCAAAATTTATGATTTTCTATTATCTTTCATATGAGACCAAATTTCATATATAACAATTAAAAATAAGTTTACACTTCAAAAAATTCTATTTTTTAAACGGATATACCTTTTTTTTATTTATGCCCAAGTTATTAGAAAAAAAGTATCAAAAGTTATAAATTTTGATATATATTTTATAACCATCGGAATACAAATAAAGAAAATTATACAGAGTAGCACTATAAAATACATAAACTTGTTTAAGTGCTAATTATATTTATTATTTTCATATATGCAATATTGGTGATGGAGTATATGGCCCAGGAACCCCCGGCCCATAGACTCCCACTTCTCCTACACAAGTTCATTGGGCTCAGGGAACAACTCAGGCCCAAAATGCAGCGGCCCAAGCCTCAACATAGCCCAGAGTACGCACTGGAGTGCCTTCGGCCTCTTTGGCCGAAGGCTCTAAATCTCACAGGGTAGCCTTCTCTGGCATAAGAGGCTACTGGGAGAAAACGGCGAAAAATGTGAGCCTTCGGCTAAACCATGCCCTCGGCATCAGAGAAGCCCCCGGCCTTCGGCTGCACAGGGATCCTTGGCTACGTGGAGCCCTCGGCGATACAAGGTGCCTTCGGCCAAACATTCTCAATCATCGAAGATTCCTTTGGGAGACAGCCAACCACCGCATTTAAAGCCGCGTCACATCCGCCAACCGCATCCAATGCGGTGAACGTACCACTGCCGGTGCCAACCGGTTGATGTGACCCTTCGGCCGTTGGATTACTGACACGTGTCCTCTCATCGCATTTATTGCTGTTATAAATAGCAGCCCATTTCTCCTTGTAAAACGGGATCTACATCTCAACTCCACATCTCGAGTTCATTTAATGAAATCGACTCTCTCTCCTCCTATTTTGCTCTGACTTCTCTCTAGTTATTCCTGCAATAACCCCTCGGATAAGATACCCCCCGGGTAGACTGTCCATCATTTGGTGCTCTCGTTGAGAGATCTGAACTATCAAGTAAGAAACCCTCCCCCTCTACCAAATACAAAAACACTTGCCAAAAATGGGAAGAACCACTCGTGCCCAATCCAAAACTATGGAGGAGAACCACGTCGCCCCCGGCGAAACCAACGGGGCTGAGGCCTCCAACAGGCTCTTAGTACCCGAGGGTGGTGTCATCCTTGAGTTGGAGCAGGCTACCGCTGACCTCCGTCAGCAGCTACAGAAGAACACCCCCGATGCCCGCATTGGCCTTGATAATCGAAGGAGGGATCGGAGTGAGAACCAAGTTCCCCCTCCGGCCCCGGCCATCGATCTTCAGGCTGCCTTTGCGGCCTTTGTTCAAAACATGGCTCTCAATTCCGGAGCCCTCGCCTCTCAAGCACCCCTTCAGCCCTGTGCTGGAGGGAATGTTATTCAATTACCACCGCTCCCTCCTCTGTTCAACAATCCTCCTCCAAGGATTGGAAACGCCGAAGGGGTCATGGCGCAGGATACCGCCTCCCAAGAGGCCCAATCCAGGGATAAACGTCCCTTGGTGAAGGAGAAACCCCGGACCTCTGCACTTGAGAGGCTTGGGGGAGCTCCCGTACGCCGAGGGGTCCAAGACCGCCTCGGCAGACAGGAATTCAGCAGGCCTCAGGAGAGTGGAGCCTCCGTCTCGGGAGCCGAGGGCATGCCTCCGCCCCGGAGCAAGGGCAAAGCCCTCCTCCATGCCGACGACGCCAGACACCAAATCAATCAGGCGCAATCCTTCCGGGCCAACTCCCAAGGGGTTGCCCCGAAGGATCCCAAGGACGAGATTATCGAGGCCCTCCTCCGCCAACTTGAGGAGAATCGACAGGCACCGCCGACGGCTTCCACAGCTAGGCCAGATCCGGAGTACGCTGACCTCCGGGCGCAGGTGGAGGAAATGAAGCGTAAGCTCGCCGAAGGCTCAGGCGAGCCCCTCATTCAACTCCGTACTAGAACACCCTTCACCCCAAGGGTGTTGGCGGCCAAAATCCCCCACAAATATCGGGGGCAACCTATCAAGCCTTATGAGGGGAAGACGGATCCTCAGGAGCACTATAGCCGCTATGAAAATAGCATGATGATGATGGGGGCCTCGGATGAATACTTATGCCGTTGGTTCCTTTCCACCTTGGAGGGGCCCGCGTATGAGTGGTTCAACCGGTTGCCCGAAGGCAGCATTGATTCTTGGCAAGAACTTGCCCACCGCTTCCTTACACAATTTGCTGGGAGGCATCGCTCAAAGAAGCACTTCTCCCACCTTCTGAACGTGAGACAACAGAAGGAGGAAACCCTTCGGAGTTTCTTAGAACGCTGGAGGCAGGCTTCCCTCGAGGTCGAGGGCGCCGATGACAGGACCCTGATGGCCCTCTTCCACACAGTCCTCCGCAACGGTAACTTCTCTCGGAGTCTTATCACTGATCCCCCCCGCGATTATACGAAGGCCCTTCAGCGGGGGGACCGTTATGATGAAGCGGAGGAAATCGAGAAGGACCGCCGCAACACGGACCCCTCTCAGAAGAATGAAGGCAGAAATCGGCCCGGAGGGCCTCCCCCTCCGGCCAACCGAGAGCCACAGTACAACGATCGCTCCCGAGGTGGCCAAGCCAGACCCGGGGGCGGTTACAAGAATAATCCGAAGGCGTGGGCGCAACCCGTCCTCCTTGAGCACCCACGCACTCCCTTGACGCATCCCGTCAGCGTCATTCTTGATCATGCAGAAGAGCGGGGGCTCGTTGAGCGAGACTCCCGTACACCCCTCGAGATTTATGCCATCGGTCCTGATGAGCCCTACTGCCGCTTCCACCGCCACCATGGACACAAAACCGACGACTGCCATCAGCTGAAGAACGCCATCGAGAGGCTGATACAGGCGGGCCACTTGTCTCAATTTATCAGGGGCCCTCCTCCCCAGGGCCCCCTTCACCATCAAGGGCCGCCATCAAAGGCAAACAAGTGGGTGAACCCCAACACCATCCCCTTGGGGAACCCACAGGGGAAGAAGCGAGAAATTGGGAGCCTCGAAGATGAGGGGGAAGGCTCCCATCAACAGTACAAGCGCCACATTCACATGATCAACGGCGGGAACACCGGAGGCGATTCAACGAGCCAAAGGAAGAAATGGGCGCAGTCCCTTTACATTGGGGAAGTCAATCACATGCCCCCGACTAAGAGGCCGAGGGCGGATCCCATCTTCTTCACAGATACGGACCTCCCCTCGGGTTCTCTGCCGCATAGGGATGCCCTCGTCATCCGCACTGAGATCAACGACGCCATCATCCACCGGACTTACGTCGACACGGGGAGTTCGGTCAACGTCATGTATCTCAGCACTTTTCAAGAATTGGGACTCGACAGGGGGTCCCTTCGGCACATCAACACCCCCCTCTCCGGATTTACGGGGGACAGCATAGACGCCGAGGGCGTCATCACACTCATGGTCGAATTCGGCGACGGATCCCATAGAGCCAAGCTCGAAGTGGAGTTCGTCGTCGTCAACCTCGACTGCGCACATAACATCATCCTCGGCCGGCCTGCCCTCGAAGATTTGGAGGCCGTCATCTCCATGAGGCACCTCTGTCTCAAATTCCCCACTCCCACCGGCATCGGCTACTCAAGGGGGAATCAGAAACTCTCCAGGGCCTGCTACCTTCAGCTTACCAAGAAGGTTAGTAAAACTGAATTTCGAGTTGACACCATCACCACCAAGGCCTTAGAGGAAGAAGAAGGCAGGCCGAGGGCTGAGCCTGCCGAGGAGACCGAAGACTTGATACTCGATCCGGCCAAGCCGGAGAGAGTCCTGAAGATTGGAGCCAAGCTCCCCGAAGACTTGAAGGCTGGCATCACCAGAGCTCTCCGCGCCTACTCCATTGTTTTTGCATGGGGGCCGGAGGATATGCCAGGAATTGACCGAAGGGTTATCACCCACCGCCTAGCGGTGGACCCTTCGGCCAAACCAGTACAACAACGAAGAAGACCCCTCTCGGCCGAGAGGAGGGAGTTCGTGAAGAAGGAGGTATCCATGCTCCTCTCCATCAAACACATTAAGGAGGTGAAATACCCTTCTTGGTTGGCAAATGTAGTCCTCGCACAAAAGCCCCCTACCTTCCGTATGTGCGTGGACTACACGGATCTGAATAAGGCATGCCCCATGGACCCCTTCCCGCTGCCGAACATTGACCAATTGGTGGATGAGACCGCCGGATGCGAAATTATGTCATTTCTCGACGCATTCCGCGGATACCATCAAATCTACATGCACGAGGAAGACGCTGAAAAAACAGCCTTCATGACACCCGAAGGCATCTTCTGCTATCTTGTGATGGCCTTCGGCCTCAAAAATTCAGGCGCCACCTACACACGCATGGTGGCTAGGGTCTTCCAAGCTGTCCTAGGACGCACTATGGAGGCTTACGTTGACGACATGATCGTCAAAAGCAAGAAGGCAGGCACCCACGCCGACGACCTCCGGGAAATCTTTGCCGTCATGCAAAAATTCAATCTCCGGCTAAATCCGAAGAAGTGCACCTTCGGCGTCCAAGGAGGGAAATTCTTGGGCTACATGGTCAGCCGAAGGGGTATTGAGGCCAACCCCGAGAAAATCCAGGCCATCATCAACATGGAGCCCCCACGCAACGTCAAAGAAGTTCAACGGTTGACGGGTCGCCTGGCGGCCCTCAACCGTTTCCTCTCCAAATCAGCCGAGAGGGCTCTCCCCTTCTTCCAAATCATGAGAAAGACGGCGGGTTTCCAATGGACATCTGAGTGTCAAGAGGCCTTCGACGAACTCAAGAAGTACCTCTCCTCTCCCCCAGTGCTCTCCAAACCAAAGGTGGGGGAGACCTTATACTTATATCTCGGTGTTAGCCCTGCGGCTATCAGCTCAGTACTAATCCGAGAGGAAGACGGCATCCAACATGCCATCTTCTACGTCAGCAAAACCCTCCGGGAGGCCGAACTCAGGTATTCTCCCGTCGAGAAGACGGTGCTAGCCATCGTTTGGACCGTCAAGAAGCTGGGCCACTACTTTCAAGCTCACCCGGTCCAGGTGCTCACTCATCAACCCCTCGGCGCCCTCATGAGGAGTCCCACTAGCTCCTCTCGGATGGTGAAATGGGCCATCTTCCTCAGCCAATACAACATAGACATCCGTCCGAGGCCTGCCATTAAGGGCCAAGCCCTGGCAGACTTCGTGACGGAATGCACCGCAAGGTCAGCAACTGACGAGGAGCCCTCGGCACCCCTCGATGAATGGTGGACACTCTATACCGATGGCTCCTCGGCCACCAAAGCATGCGGAGGGGGAGTAGTCCTGATCACACCCGAAGGCTTCCGCGCCTATTATGCCATCCGTTTCTCCTTCAAAGTCTCCAACAACGAGGCCGAATACGAAGCCCTCCTCTGTGGCCTACGGCTGGCAGCAAATCTGAAGGCTAAGATGATCCACGTCAAGTGTGACTCCAAACTTGTTGTGGGACAAATTTCCGGGGAGTACGAAGCCAAGGAAGGAAGAATGAAACAATACAAGGAAGCGGCTAAGGAGTTGCTCAAGGTGTTTGAGGCACATTCTCTCACCCAAATACCGAGGGCTCAAAACTCCGAGGCCGACATTCTATCCAAGCTCTCGGATGAATCCCCCGAACACCTCTCAAAAATTGCAAGAATTGAGGAACTTAGCCTCTCAAGCATCCACGCGAGCCCCGTCATGAGCATTAACCTGAGGCCGGAGGATTGGATCTCCGACATCATCGCCTTCATCAACACAGGACAACTGCCCCAAGATGAGGCCCGCGCAAAATTAACAAAACTGAGGGCTCCCAGCTACACCATCGAAAACGGGAGGCTTTACAAGAGATCTTACAACGGCACCCTCCTTCGATGCCTTCATCAAGATGAAGCCGAAGTCGCCATGGAAGAGGTGCACAGTGGCACTTGCTCAGCTCACCAGGGACCCTTCTCCATGTCCCGAAGGCTCATCGTTCAAGGCTACTTCTGGCCCACGATGGCTAGAGATTGTGCTGATCTAGCCCGAAGGTGCACCGCTTGCCAACACTTTCAGAAGGCCCCCGGCAGGCCCGCGGTCAACTACGCCCCCATCAGCACCGCCATACCCTTCTCCCGATGGGGTATCGACCTGGTGGGCCCTCTGCCGAGGGGTACCTCCAACAACAGGTACATCATCGTGGCCATTGACTACTTCACCAAATGGGTAGAAGCCGAGCCCCTCGCCAGCATCACGGAGGCCCGGTGCCGTCACTTTGTCCTCAAGAACATTCTCACAAGGTTTGGCGTCCCCCAACAAATCATCTCCGACAACGGGACTCAGTTCGAGGCAGCCCCCTTCTGTGCCCTCCTTGAAGCTTGGGGCATCAAGCACACATTCTCTTCCGTTGCCTACCCTCAGGGCAACGGGCAAGTGGAGAACGCCAACCGCACCCTCCTAGAGGGGTTGAAGAAGAAGGTGGAAGCCGAAGGGGGAGGCTGGGTAGAAGAGCTTCATAACATCTTATGGGCCTACCGCACCACCCCTCGGCGTGCAACAGGCGAGACCCCTTTCTCCCTATGCTATGGATTTGAGGCTAAGGCTCCAACAGAAGTGACCCTTCCGACCCGAAGGGTTGAACAATACGAGCCCGAGGCAAACGAAGCCAACATGGCCCTCGACCTTCATCTCATCTCAGAGCGCCGAGAGCAAGCTTTTCTCAGGGCCGAAAACTATAGGAGACAAGTCAAAGGATACATCGACGCCAAGGTCCGCTCTCGGGAATTCCAGGTGGGAGACTACGTCCTCCGACGAAGGGAGGCCAGTCTACCCACCGAAGGAGGAAAGATGGCACCCAAGTTTGAAGGCCCCTACATCATCTCAGCCATCATCAAACCAGGGACATACAAGTTAAAACGTCCTAATGGGACAGAGATTCCTAGACATTGGAATGTGCACCACCTAGTGAAGTTTTACCAATGAGTGGCCAAGCCCTCATCCTCAACAAGTGCAAATGATCAATGGCCCAAGGCCCCATCTGTTTTTGAAGAAAATCAAAAGGCCAAGCCTTCATCACCTACATGTTATACGAGCGGCCCAAGGCCCTCTTCTCTCATACACATGAGTGGCCAAGCCCTCGTCCCTTCACCAAAATAGGCCCAAGGCCTCTTCCTCTCAGGAGGGGGAACAACAATTTAGGTACCAAGTACCAAGTGTATGGGTCACCCCCATCACTCTTTGAAAACACCAAGTGTTTTCTCACTAAGTCGTACCCCACGAGGACGCAACCATGCATACATTAGGCATACTTTTACATACTCTCATGACGTACGCAACCATGCATACATTATGCGTACTTATACATCGAGGCTGAGCTCCTAAAAAAAAAAAAAAAAAAAAAAAAAAAAAAAAAAAAACGGGGGGTGCAACACCCCTCGGCTCCGGCTGGTACCAAGTGCCCCCGGCTATTTGTGTCCCACACACGAATAAAACCCTTCCCAGGAACGCTTTCCGCGCCATCCCCCAAGGGGAGGCGGGCAACGGACCATGTCCCGGGCCCAGGATTCGACTTCCACAAACGAAACGCTCCCCGCGCTATCCCCCAAGGGGAAGCAGGCAACAGACCATGTCTCGGGCTGAGGGGACGACTTTCAAAACCGAGGCGCTTTCCGTGCTATCTCCCAAGGGGAAGCAGGCAACAGACGATGTCTCGGGCCGAGGAAACGACCCTCAAACCCTTCGGGATATCGGAAGGTCATTCCCGAAGGGGGAGCCAACGGTTTGTTCCGTTGCCTCCCATATAGGCCAAGCCTTCCCTAGAAACCAAGTTTCTAGACGCCTCTCCTACACCATCTAAAAAAAAAAAAAAAAAAAAAAAAAAAAAAAAAGATGTGTAGGGGGGAAGGAACTCCCCGGATACTATTCTCCCCGGAGGCTCAACACTTCGGATATACATTCCCGAAGGCTCCTACAAATTCACAAGAAAATCTCGCAAACAACGAGTCATCTGGCCACAAGGCCGAAGGCTCCCCTACATAAAGCCTCGGAGTACAACGGTTTCCCCGGAAGCCCAAGAAGAGAGCTCACTAAGCAAAACTTCACCTAAATTTGGCTAAGGCCGAATTTAAGTTGGATCAAAGTCAACTATGTGACATGCCGAAGGCTCCACAAAGTTCTAAGGCAAGCTAAATCTATACCTACGCAAACCGGAGGGTTCATACCGACGAAGTTTTGATACCACCAAACTCACTCAATGATGACAATTTGGTACATTTCGAAGCAGACTCATCAACCGAAGGGTCACTCTATGGGAGACAAATCTCAGAATTTCACTAAGACCATAGTCTCAAACCCCTCGGCAACCATATGTACCGGGGGCTCAGAGCAATTCCCATACCGGAAGGTTCACTACAACTACTATTGGAATATTGTGGAAATTTGACTAAGTCCACAATCGGAGACCCTTCAGGAGAAAACAGGGATGCCCTCTTCACTTACGGGGTTGCGGCCGATGGCCCCCCAAACTACTTGGCAATAGCCAGAAGCTACACCACTAAACGAAGGCTTCCGGGGGCATAGGACTCAATTTCACGGTGAAATTCCTGAGTCTAATTCGGGTTTTTCCATCGGCATCACTACTACAAACATCCGAAGGGGGTTGATTCCACGCTACGACCGGAGGCACACGACAAAAGTTCTTAAGAAAATTTTTAAGTCCACAATCGCAAACCTCCCGGTGATTCTACTCTACATCCGAAGGGTTCTGGTCAAGTTTACTTGGAAAATTTTCTAAGTCCACAACAACGGCCCCCCGGCGATACTGCACTACAATCGGGGGCTAGCAAGGAATTACACTTAGAAAAATTTTCTAAGTCCACAAACTTGTGGCCTCCGGGAACACATGCATTCATTCAGAGAAGGGAGAGCATGCAAACAAAAGGAAGTAAGGCGAAAGCATACATTCAAGTTCAAAATGAAGAAAGCATTCATACACAAACAGAAAGAAACGAAGGCATACATCCATCAAAAGTCAAAGGAACATATCACGGAAGCCCGAAGGCATATCACATTCATTCAAAAAACAAAACAAAGTAACAACGAGATGTTTGATTTACATTGCATGGCAGGAGCCTGAAACTACAAACTATTACAAGATTATACTTGAAGGAATTTCAGACTGGAGCGTTCTCGGCTCCATCCTCCTTCAGCTTCGAGGCAGCATCCTCCCCGGCTTCCTCTTCATCATCATCAGCCTCCTTCATCAGCTCCGAGTCCTCGAGATCAGGCCTCTCGACGCCCGGGGGGAGGGGAACGCGTGTATCAGGCTGAAGGGGGGGCAACCCATAAGCTGCAGGGTTGAAGTCCTTGGGGTCCACCCCGGAATGCCTGGCAAGCCTCCGGTAGACGAGCCATTGGGTAAAGAACTCACCACCGTCGTAGTATTCTTTTCCCTTTCGGGCCAGCCACATCGCACCGGGGCCTCCCACCCAGGCATCAACCGAAGCCTCAACAACGGAGTCTACCCACGGCCTCCGGTCCTCGACTTTCCAACCATCAGCAACAAAGGCAGAAATCGCCTCCTCCCGGGCTTGGAGTACCGCCTCCCTCTGTGCCTCCTCAGCCTTAATGGCGGCGGTCTTGGCGGCCTCGGCGGCGGACGCCTCAGCGGCGGCTCTGCCCTTGGCCTCAGCGGCCTTTAACTTCTGTTCCATCCCCTCGGTCGCCTTCCGAAGGGATTCCTCGAGCTCGGCCATCTTCCTGATGGCTTCCGTGTTCTTCACAACAAGCTTGCGGAGGGCCTCGTCATCTTGCGCCTTCCGGAGGCGCATTTGCTCCACTCTGCGAATGTGCTCCCCGAGCACCACACTGGCCTGCAAACATATAAAACGCAGAAAAGGTCAGAGAAAACGGAGGGAAAACACTGAAGCGGATTCACTTAAGACAAGGACATAGCCGAATACTTACGGTGACGGAGGCGTGGAGAAGCTTGGACTCGATGGCATCATCCCCAAGGCGGCCGAGGGCGGACCTGTCCAACGGTGGAGTTGCGCCATCAAGGAACTCCCTCGGGTCCATGGTGCCGTGGACAATGGCGACCCCCTTCTTGACGGAAAATTGCACATTCTCCCGAGGCCATGTTCCATCAGCCAGCTGAGCCGGGGACTCGGAGGAAGCACGCTCCTCAATCCCGAGGACAGGGACGTCCTTATCAGCAACCCCTTTTTTCTTTTTCTCCGGAGGCAAGACGCCCTTCCCGGTTATCTTCCTTTTCAGCTCCAAGGCTTGGGAGCCCTCAGCGTCTGCGGCATCCCCCTTCGGGGGCTCTGGGTCCTCGCATGTCTGGGCAGCCTCAGCACGCTGGAAGAACTGGTCCACCGGCTTTTGCTTCGGGGGCTCTTCCTTCTTCTTGTCAGCCTTTGCCAGTTGCCTTTTCAACTTGGCAAGATTCTTGGCATCCATATCGGGGCCTGCAAGGGGAGGAGAAACACATAAGGGTGAGATCACAGCAGCAGAATCAAGAGAAGTATGTAGAAACAAAAAATAACTAAGTATGAAAGTCGGGACCCCTCGGTTCCCACCTTCGGCGCTTTCGTACACCCGGTCTATCAGGGGATACTCCCCTGTTGTCTCCCCCGGCAACCGGAACCTACGGAAGCCCAACTTAAAAAGCTCCTCCGGGAGCGTGGCAGTCTTTATCGCCAGAACTTTATTGGACCCCTCCGGCTTCGCTGTAAGTTTCCTCCCTTTGCTTTCAAGGACAGCACTCCCGACCTTGAGGTGCCTTCTGAAGTGATAACGGAGAGGCTCTGGAAATGGGTTCTCCCCCATTCGTATATAGCAAAACTTGTCCTTCCAACACTTGTGGGACGAGGGAACCTCTGAGAACAACCTCCAGGCGGGAAGCTGTTGTAGGTTGGCGAATCCCCCGGCATGAGAATGCCCCCCGCGGCATAAGTTGAAGGAGAGAAAGAACTGGTCGAGGGTAGCATCAACCCCGCGGTCTCGGCAGAGCGCAAGAAAGCCAGACAGGTACGAATGGCTGTTGGGCGTCAGTTGGCAAGGAGCCAACCCTAAGAAACGCAGGTACTCCAGCACGAATGGGTGGAGAGGGAACCGAAGGCCCAGCTCCACCGAGAGAACGTGAACCGCAAAGCAACCCTCCGGGGGGCGCAATAGAACGTCATCCGGACCCGGCTCTACCACTTGGGCCGAAGGTCCCACAAGAAACTGCGTCGCCTGATACTCCGCATGAGAGGCTTTTGTTTTGAGTTCAAGGGCGTCTGTATTCAGGTAGGAATGTCCCTCGGGTATGCCGACGGGTTGTCCCGCGTCTGCCGCAGCCTGTTTTTTCTTCGGGGCGGCCCTCATTTTTTTTCTCTTCTTTCCTGGGGCCACACTGAGAGGTTCGGGATCGAGTGGCCGGGAGCTTCCGGCTTCGGCATCATGGCGGGGGGGCAACACAGCAACGGTGACTCGTTGCCTTTCCTTCTCCTCCTCCTCTTCCGCAACTTGAAGAGCGAGGGCAAGCTCCTCGTCTTCGTTTACCTGCTCGAAATCTTCGGCCTCTAACTCGGCCCGAAGGTCGTTTTGCACTTCCTCTGCCACCACGGAATCATTGCCAACTGACGACTGTACGCTCGACGACTCCGCATCCGAGATGCTTTCGGGGCTCACCGACAGCTCCCTCGAGATGTCTTGCGAGTCACTACCGGAGGACATCTTGAACTCTAAGGGTTCTAGCCAAGGGTCTCTACTGTCGCTAACACTGAGTAAAAAAGGGAAAAGGGCAAGCTACACTAGAGAGCTCAAAGCGGAAGGATGGACTGACCTTAGAGAGTGGGTTCAATCGAGGGCTGGAGTTTCTCTCTCTAGAAATTTCGGCAGAGCTCCGCTATGATCTCAAGAACGCGCAAAGGAAGTGAGGTCCAGCCTTGGGGTATTTATAGGCAAATGGGCCTCGATATATGGGCCTCGATTTGAAAAAGGGCATCATTACGGGCCGCCGGTTCAGCCAATGGATGGTACCCGCCCACCTTCGGCCAACTGGAGCACGCCACGTGGCTCCCACCTCCAACGGCTACATCACAACGGCTCCATTTTAGAAACTCTTGAGGCAACCTTTGACGATAGCCTCCGGCTGTTACTAATGAAGCCTTCGGTGAACACATATCACCAAGTACCCTCAGGCAAACTGCAATATAAGCCTCCGGTTATCACTCACCGCAGCCTTCGGGCAACGAATTCCACCAAAACACCCTCGAGCCCGTAGCAGCATAAGCCTTCGGCTTATCAATGTTACCACCCCTCGGGGGCTCATCAACTCATCATAACTCCTTCAGCCCGACTCGCCTTCGGCCTAAAGGAGTGGGGGACTGGGACACACCCCTCGGGAATCACACATGACTTCATCACAAAAATTCCCACATACAAAAAACCTACAAATAACACATGTAGCCCTCGGGTGCGTACACCAGTACACCCTTCGGCAGAGCAAAACGTCAGAAATTCTCCACAATCACTGACAATAATGAAACAGCCTTCATCACAACACATGCGGATATTATTTACGCCTCCCTCAGAAAACCCCCGGCATGTGAGGGACTGAGGAGAGGCTCCGGCATTCATACGAGTGTTATACTTCCTTTAGAAAACCCTCGGCATGTGAGGGACTGAGGGAACCCTTCGGCAATCAGCAGAAGACAAGTTCTCCACCAAAGAGCACCCGGCGAATGATGAAGCCTCCAGAAGAAGCAACACATCTACTCCTTTTCCCTCAAGTACCTTTCGGCAAAAGGAGTGAGGGACTCCTGATGGAGTATATGGCCCAGGAACCCCCGGCCCATAGACTCCCACTTCTCCTACACAAGTTCATTGGGCCCAGGGAACAACTCAGGCCCAAAATGCAGCGGCCCAAGCCTCAACATAGCCCAGAGTACGCACTGGAGTGCCTTCGGCCTCTTTGGCCGAAGGCTCTAAATCTCACAGGGTAGCCTTCTCTGGCATAAGAGGCTACTGGGAGAAAACGGCGAAAAATGTGAGCCTTCGGCTAAACCATGCCCTCGGCATCAGAGAAGCCCCCGGCCTTCGGCTGCACAGGGATCCTTGGCTACGTGGAGCCCTCGGCGATACAAGGTGCCTTCGGCCAAACATTCTCAATCATCGAAGATTCCTTTGGGAGACAGCCAACCACCGCATTTAAAGCCGCGTCACATCCGCCAACCGCATTCAATGCGGTGAACGTACCACTGCCGGTGCCAACCGGTTGATGTGACCCTTCGGCCGTTGGATTACTGACACGTGTCCTCTCATCGCATTTATTGCTGTTATAAATAGCAGCCCATTTCTCCTTGTAAAACGGGATCTACATCTCAACTCCACATCTCGAGTTCATTTAATGAAATCGACTCTCTCTCCTCCTATTTTGCTCTGACTTCTCTCTAGTTATTCCTGCAATAACCCCTCGGATAAGATACCCCCCGGGTAGACTGTCCATCAATTGGTGTCATATGAAAGATAATAAAATGTTACAAATTCAGAAATAGTTTTTGCAATAATTGAAGTACAAATAAAAAAGTTGCAGCTGTTGCTACGTGCCTACGTAACACTTTTGTCTTGAGGTAAGCCGCCAATCAGACTGGCGGTTTTCCTAACTGCAATTAGTTTCAACAGCATTTTGGGATATATTTTTAACTGGACCCTAGTTTGGGAAATATTTGTAAATTGTGCATTATTTCAGGAAAAAACTCGAGAATCGTTCCCTTGCTTGATTGTGTTGGCCGATATATGAAAGCTCGGCGATATATCAACTCAAACGAAGGCTTTGTTATCCTGGGTTAATTTTAACATTAGTATGAGAATTATTTTTAACTCAACAGTATTTTGAGAATTATTCATTAAATTAGTATTATTTTGGGAAAAAAAACTTCTGGTGAGGTAATGGCACTTGGCGGCCACTCTCCAACTTTGGAACCAAATCGGCCCGGTTCCGCCCCTACCTATGCCCTGAACGGGCTGAGTCCACCTCTTAGTTGAATTCGTTCAATTGGATGTGTTAAACCACACGGCCCACTAAGACTCAATTGCTCTTTGCTAGATTGGACAGATTAGAAGGGGTCGTGTGAAACTTTCCTTTTTAAATTAATGTCCATCCTATTTCTCATCGTCAAACATGACCTTGGGAGGTCAAGGGGTGTTTGCATCTGATTCTTAAAACTGCTTCTACTCTAAAGAGCAGAAGCAGAAACTGGAGTGTTTGGGTAAAGTGGAGAAGTGATTCTGGTGCTCTAATTTACTCCTAGAATCAATTTTTTAGAAACTGAGGGTGACCAGCTTCTGAAAACTGATTCTGATTCTGCTTAAAAAAAAGAAGCAGAAGCAGAAGCAGAATCAGTTCCAAACACCCCCAAATACTCTTGTAGTCATGATACATGTAAGGGAAATAGAGTTCGACTAAACTCCTAGCAAAGTCCCAATTAGGCCTGGGACCGGTTCGGTTCCTAGGCAAAATATGAGCAACCGTTTGAAAATACGAAATTTTACTAACGGTTCGGTTCTTATAAATTATTTTCTAGAACCGATAAGGAACCGAACCATTCTTAACGGTTCGGTTCTTGTCATTTAATGATTCCTAGTCTTTGAAAATTTTCTTACAAATCATGGTTAAATTTGTGTCAAAAAGACATTCACGTTTAAAATCACGTTTGAAATTACAATACAAATATGTTGAACATCATTTCAAACCTCAAAAGTTGAGTTTAAAACATAAATAGATAACAAACTACAATTTTTAGGAAATAAAACAAAGCAAGATATTCACTAAAGAAACCCAAGAGAACCGGTTAAAATGAAAAACATCTTTATATAGTTAAATAATTAAACTAAAATAGTGAAAGTAATCTACAAATAGATAAATAGAAATACATTAAAATATATATACTAATAAGAAATATATATAATCTTAATTATTATATATAACGGTTCCTTAATGGTTCTATCTACATACTTTTTTCAGGAACCGAGAACCGAACCTTTAATAAAAAATAGGAACCAAACCATTAAAAAAACTAATAAATTTTGGAACCGAACCGAACCGGGTCATAACGGTTCGGTCCGGTTCGGATCTCCGGTTCTTGGTTCCAAAGTCCCGGCCCTAGTCCCAATCACATTTTTAAACAGAAAAATAACATTTGAAGCTAAAACAAAAAAGATACATGAACCACTAGACGGAAGTAGTGGTGGACTCGGGCCGGGTGGCCCGACCCGAGACCGGCCCGGAACAATACTGTTTGGCATCGGCCCGACCCGATGGCCCGGCCAGGGACCGGTCCGGGTAGGCCCGGCCCGGGTGTTTTCCGGTGCAAGCTCGGGTCACCCAATAGACGGACCGGCCGGGCCAGGCCCGGTTCCGGGCTTTTTTTTGTTGTTTTTTCAATTTTTTTTAAATTCCCGGGTTGGGTATTTAGAGCCATTTGGGGTGATTTGGGGTGAGGGGTGTCGGGGGTTAAATAGAAAAACGAAAAGAAAAAGGAAAAATTGATAGTAATAATCTCAACTATTGGCGGTCCGCCCATAATAATCCCAAGTATCGATTATTTCAGAATAATCCCAACTTTAGGGACCTTCCGCCAATAATAGTCCCTATAAATAAATTCTTGTAGTTTTTAAAGTGAATGAGAAGAGATATAACAAGTAATCCTTATAAATAATCGTAACTTTTAATTTTTACGCTTAATTTCTATTTAAAAAACACTTTTTGTAGGAGGTAATATCTGGTCATGGACCATTATTGGTAGACGATCCATATAGTTGGGATTATTCAAAAATTATCAATAGTTGGGATTATTGTCGGCGGACCGGCAATAGTTGGGATTATTGTTTTCAATTTTTCCAAAGAAAAAATAGAATCTGGCCCGAGGCGCGGCCCGGCCCAGACCCGGGGTATACCCGTGCCGGTTCCGGGCCTACCTCCAAACTCCTAAAGCCCGACCGGGCCTAGTCCCGGCCTGACGGCGTTAAATAGGCAATGCACACACAACTTACCTAATTCATTACAGGCACCACTGCGACTCAAATTACCATTGAAAAGACATCTTAAACCCATACAGCCTATTAGGTTATCAATGATTGTCACATGCAAGAAATTTTAAGCAGCTTACTGGCTTCGGCTTACCTACATATGACATTCACCAGCAGTTAGCATTTACAGCAAAATTATGTACAATTCTACATGTAACAGCCATGCAGATCAGACTGGATTAGAATTTGCTACTTGAACTGATATATGTCATCACTTTCCATACTGGTGAAGCCGCCAATTGCACAAGGTGCTGCCTCGGTTTCCACACTTTGAAGTTCGGCCTACCAAACAAAGTAAAAAAAATAAATAGATTGAAAGTGTAATTCCAATGCAGAAAAATATTTTGTGAAAAAATGAAAATGGATGCATTGTACCTTAGCCTGTCGATATTTGTCAAGAACGCGATGATACTGTTGGCGTGCCTGAGGAGAATCAACCATTGAGAGGACCCTTGAGACAGCTTCATCAATTGACGCATCCACTTTCTGCTTCCGGAAAACCTTGAGTATGTCTTCTTCAACCTCATTTTCATCAATGAACTCTTCCTCCGGTCGAAATCCACGAAGTCCAACTCTCCTTCTACGCCACCTAAGCACTACCTTTTCTAGAACTCCCACGGCCCAGCATACCTTGTATTGCTTTCTAACCTGATAGCCTCGTACATGAGCCTGCAAAAGCAATTTCAACTTCAATATTTTTTTATTCAATCTAATTGCTCCAAGAGTTTTAGTGACAAATATTTGCACAGAAACTGTCATGGGACCAAATCGAAATGTTTGAGGGTCATTTTTCTTAACAAGAACAAAAAAACATGTTTCTTATCGACGTAGTTGCCAATGAAAAACTCAAGAGCCACCTGGATTTAGTAATTGAATCTCACCAAGTCATTTTTTATGAACAAGTTCACAATTATCTATATCATGATCGCTTACCTTCTGACTCTGCCACATTGACCTGTTTTTCATGGACTAAGGTAGAACCATGGTAGTGTTATCTATTTCAAATGCACTCAGTACTATGGCATTACTTCTAATAATAGAACAAGCGGGAGACTAACATTTACAATTGATATTTGATATATGTATGCATGTCTAAGCAGAATTTCCACCGTACTATTTTACACATTTTACTTGTTTGCATTCTACATTTAGGAAAAATGTTTAATACCTTTTCCTTTTTTTGTGGTACATTACTAGTGGCATCAACCTCAAATTCATGGTATTATGACGCTGACATTATTGTGATAAAAATTGACCCTTCGTACGGTTAGGTGAGCTTGATTCGTAAGCAACTCAGAGAGTAGAGAAATCGTGGAAGTACCTGTATCTTTACTACTTTCTGACGGAAAGCAAGGAAGTCCTTCCTCCCTTTCCATCCTCGATATTTCTTTTGGATATCTAAAGCTGCTGAGTTATAATCACGTGTTGAACAGAATGTTAACATGGACGCAGCTGGAACACCCTGAATACCATTTGAGAAAGTATAATATTCATCTCCAGCTTCTTTCTGTTGTCTCTTCCTGAAAGAATGTGCCCGGAATGCAGATTGTATCCGTGCAGCAGCTTGAGCAGCATTCCTGACTGCAGCTAAAGTATGCTTCAGTGAAAGCTGATCCTCATTTGTTGTCGGACTTCCTGTGGAGAAACTAACAGTGACTTTTTCTGCTTCCACATCAGTAGATCCTTCAAAGAGCTCACTCTTTTCCAATGTGAGGGATGAGAGATGACTGGTTAAAGCCACTTCTGAAAGATATCCTGCAAGTCCCTTGTGTCCACAATTAGCAGCAATGGCAGCAGGAGTTTTACCAAAGAGATCTTGTTTGGTGGGGTCAGTAACTGCTCCAGGTGATGCGCCAGATGCTATCAGCGCAGCAACCATTCTTTCCCTGTTACATGCAAGGGATTTAAAAATAATGAATAATGATAGCAATAAATAACAGAAAAATACATCAGCAGTGAGAGAAAGATCAATCATAAGCCATATTCACATTACGGCAGAACAAGTGACAATAGAAGAGAACCCAAAAAAGGAAAATTGAGTAATTGCATGAAGATAAAAACATTGTGTGCCCCCAGTTCATAAAACAAAGGGAAAATGCCCCTTTTAGGGAGTGTCAGGCTCAAGGGGAGGGGAAGAGAAGATTCAACTCTCGCCTTGTTAGGTTAACAAATGCAAGGGGAAAGGGAGCTTAACTTACTATTTCTACCCCCTCCTATTTCCTTTCCTCCTAAATCAGATGAGAGTACCCCCCCCCCCCCCCCCCCAATACCTGCACTCCTCTCCATGCCCTCCCTCCCCTCAAAGGTTCAAACCGAACACATAGTCACCGAGTTATGCCCTAAGTATCAAGTCAGTCCTCCACTATATGTCTATATGGGGAATCTATTTTTAGTCTGAGTAGCACCAAAACGGAAGTGAGGATGGAAATGGGGATGGGGAAACTCTAATCTCATAATACCAAGATACGGTAGAGCACGAAAACGATGAACTAAAAATTAAAATTTTACTAATAAAAATAAATAACCATTATGAGGTCTTTTTGGCTTAACAAAATCTCTTCGAGGTCCTACACTAGAATACATGTGTAACAAGGTTGGCGCATATGATTCATACGCTCCAGCTTGAGGAGTGTTGAGAGTTGAGACCCTAACCCTAGTTGCTCTGGGCCCAGCCCACTTTATGTAATTTGCCCTAGTTGTAGCTTTAAATATAGATATTGTTTTCATCCTTTAATGCATCAATAATAAGAATAAGAGTTATATTTCACACAGACATTATATATGCAAAATACATACTATATGGATGCATATAATTACATGCCATGCACATATCAAATCCAATAAATGATAAATAAATTACTCAAAATCTCAAACCTCATGAATTTCATACTTCTTGATGTACGATATAAAGGAACTAGTGGCTTAAACAAAAGAAACAAATCATTAAAGTAGCTTACCTATACAACAAAAACAACATTACCCCAGTGCCACAAAGGCTCCTACCTGTGGTGGGGTAAGGGGGTCAGATGTACGCAGTCTTAACCATGTACTAAAGTACAGAAAGATTGTTTGAGGAGATTGTTTGAGGATGAACCATGATGAAAGTCGAGCCGAAAATTGCATGGGCTGACTGTTGCTTCATAACAAAGAAGCACAGACAGTTTAGTGAGTCATTTTGTGTTATTCCATCATATTCCCAAGCCAAAAAAATAGTGAGTCTTTGGCTCCATTGGAAATGATGGAAACAAAGTAGCTTACCTATACAACAGCAACATCCAAGCCTTATTCCCAAAATATTTGGGATCGGCTAACATGAATTGATCAATGATATTAGATCCAAAAAGAGAAGAAAGATAACAAGAATAAAAAGATAAAGTAAGATAAAATGGAAGATAAATATAAGATCAAAATAACATAAGAAATTAGAAAACAAAGTAGCTTACCTATAAACATTACTATTAAAATTTAAGGTCCTGCATAATTCTTGATAAATTAGCAGTCATTAATATCTCGTAATAAGAAAATCAAGGTTGTTGGGATGCCATGGACTACCCTAACGTGGAGATGTACAGTGTAGGTTATGTTTGATCTTGGTTTCTGTTTTGAGCTATGTGAGTAGCGTTTAGTAGGGGTATTCCAACCAACATGTTCTGGAGGGTGTAGCTGGGTTATTTTACTCTAAAAAACATATGCAAGTAAAAAATACACCCAAATTCCCTCAAAACTAGCACTGAAGAAGCCCTGTAAATTATAGTGGCGTTATAGCGTTTGCTACAGCCGCTATATTTCCCACTATAGCGCCCGCTACAGCCGCTATTGCCAACCGCTCCGCTATAGGCTATCTGATAGCGCCTAGCCCCTGCTCTGCTCCACTACGCCACTATAGCGCACTATTGACTTAACTGGGATATTAAAGCTGTGTTTGCAAATGCTTGTGCTTCTCAAAAGTGATTTTCTTAAGAGAATATTGGAAAAGTGCTTTATGGTAAAAGTTGGTAGTGTTTGAAAATAGAAGTGATTTTAATTAAAATGTAAAAGTTAAATTATTTGGGAAAAAGTAATATTTAAGGTACTATATTATTAAAAGACAAAAATATCCTTGTGAATCCAATTATTTGCAGCCTCCTATTTCTCTCGTTGATTGGTTTGGAAGGCAGAAAAAGTGTATTTGCCGTAGCTGGTCTTGCGCCTTTGCAGGGGAATTGTATTCCGGTGGCCACTGAATTGAAGTCATCTGCAGCGCCGGTAGATGTGCAGGGTGGCCGGGTCGCCCTGGGTTCAGCAGTTGCCGGATCGCCTCCACACGCGCGCGCACACACACACACACATTCAAAATATCAGTAAATCAGCCCATACATATGTACACATGTGAAAGAAGTCATGCGGCAAAACTTTGATAATGTGACCATGGTTGGAGAAGAAAGAGGAAGACATTTTTTGCCATGGTTGGAGTCTTGGAGAAGAAAGAAAAACGATGACTGATGCAGCAGAGGGATTTGGCGGATGAAGGAGGGGCATTTTAGTTTTTTTTTTAAATCTTTAGTCTAATAATTATCCCTAAAGTTCCAAATATTTACTAAAAACCCTAGAAGCAGATAAAAGCATCTTATGGCTGTTTTCATCTTTTGGCTCAAAGTTGCTTAAATTTAAGCTGAAATGTGCATTTGCACACCCCTTTTGGCTTTTTTTAACAAAAAAACTGAGAAGTGCTTCCTAGAAGCATTTGCAAACATAGCCTAATAATATTATGAAAACTCATGCATCTCATTTTATCTTTTTCCCCTCTATCTTATCTTCTTTATTTTTTTTCTTTTGATCTTATCTTTTTATTTTTTTAGCTCGATTTCATACATCGATTCATGTTAGCCACCCCCAAATTCTTTTGGGACTAAGGCCTGGAAGTTGTTGTTGTATGAAGACACATGCACTAATTTGCACCCCTAAGGCCCTAACACAAGCCGCTATTACTCTCAGCAGAACCTGTGTAATACTTCAAATACAATGATCAATGGAAGTGAGCAGTCATTACATGTTTAACAAGAGGCCGTTTTTTAGAAAAAGAGGATTTTACCTCCCAAAACGTGCAGCCCAATGTAAGGCAGTCCAGCCAGTGGTATCACGGAAATTGACGCTGACTCCAGCTCTTAGAATTGGGCGCAGGGCCCATTCAAATCCCAACCCAGCAACAATATGAATTATGCATTGTTCTTGCCTGGACAATATACACCCAGACAAGTTAGTTTTTCCTTGTGATTTGGAAGAGATCCAGTGCTCCAACTTGTCTTTCAGAAGTTCCTGGAGAAACCAATCAATAGTAAGATTTGACGTTGAACAGTCCAATTGGAGAGCCTCAATGAATTGACTCCATGAATCTTCACCCGCTTTGATTTTTTCCAAAAAATCATTTCCAGATAGAGAACTACAAAGTTTATGATTTGATACATCTGAAAGAAGCATCTGTCCAAATCTGATGAGAAGCAATAGTTCCTCAGGACCCTTATGAGTGCATTGTGTTTCAGGCAGACTACTATTAATATTTCCAGTGGACTCAACTCGGAACTCAAACTCCCTAACCTCACTGCAAGATCCTCGGTCACCTGTGGTAATGCAAAGGTTGACTTTGCCAGGCAAGTGTGGAGGAGCTTGGCAACGGATGACACCTTCTTGAATGATTTGAGCAGGCACTTCCATATCACCAAACATACACATCCATTCTCTTTCTGATGGGTCACAAAGAAATGATCCAATGATAACAACCTGCATTATGGAACACAAAACTGTTGATTTCAAGGTCTAGCAAAAGCTGTATCTCAGGCAAGCCCATGGAGGATGAGGCAACAATACTGATGATAACTACACAAGAGAACATCAAATCAGAGCTACTCAGCTACAGCAATAAGAAAAGTCAGAAACTCTACTCTACTCTCAAATTTTCATTACTCTCATCTTCTTGCAACTTCTTTCATTTAGCAAGGCCACAAGGGATAACTTTGGCCATTTTTGCTTTCAATTACCCACATGTACCTCTATCTAATCAATTTAAGTCTCAAGTATAATTGTCAAAAGTCTGCTGTAGACTGGAGTAATATAATCTCTATAGTCAGAGAAGTGTTTTCAGATATTGTATTGCTATGAGCTCATTTCTTATGGTAATAACATGGGTGTCATGTATCTTCTCACAGGTTCAACATCATGGTTTCTAGTGGATCTGTATGTGATTCTTTCCATACAACAACAACAACAACATCCAAACCTTAATCCCAAAAGATATTGGGGTTATGTGCTTCTTTCAATGTATTGGTAATTGAATCAGTGAAAGTTTTCTTGTTAAAAAAATCATCAATAGATGGTCAAGGTTCCAAGATAACTTCTACATAAAATGGATAAAAGAAATTCAAGTGTAGAAGCCTAGAAGGTTATCCACAAGAGTCCAAGTATTGAACAAAAGACCAACCTTTGTAGTCCCGGTAGCATATCCCCAATCAGGAAATATTTCCTTAATTGTAAATTTCTGC
Source organism: Cuscuta epithymum (assembly GCA_945859915.1). Lineage (NCBI taxonomy): Eukaryota > Viridiplantae > Streptophyta > Magnoliopsida > Solanales > Convolvulaceae > Cuscuta > Cuscuta epithymum. The sequence continues at coordinate 3,925,591 of CAMAPF010000031.1, read as the reverse complement.
TTTTGATCAATAACTAAGCCCATGTCATCTTCAAGATAAATTCCAATCTGACCTTCGTCGAATAATGTAGTATATTGCACAGGATCAGTTCTGCAAGCATTTACTGTAGGAGAATATAAAGGGTATTTGATATCTTCAACTTGTTCAGGAATTGCGATAAAAGCTGCAATGCGAAAGAATATTATTCATTGAGATTTTAGAAACTCATGAGCTCAAAGGTGCAGACAATAATAGGGGGAAAGAAGATTTTACAATTTTGAGCCTCATTCGCACCAAACTTAAGCCAGATACTTTCCGAGGTTTCTATTGGCTCTGTTGCAAGCAGCGTGCTCTGTCAAATTATAGATCGTATAAAGGGAAGATGAAATTAAAACGTGTGGAAAGAGAAAAACATGGAGAATAAGTATGAAAGAAATTCAGAATAAATCAGCAGAAAAAAACCATGATTGTACTTACATGCACTTAACACTGCTCTCTACAGCCTCGTTATAGGATACACAATCATCACAAAATATAGATAACATTGTACGGGGGAGGGGGTACACAGGTGAACCCAATCCATTACTCCACATGAGGATTAAGCCAATCAAGTGACGACACATACATGACAAATATTAAGTATTCATATGTGTCATTATTATTATGAAGGGAAAATAACTTTAAATAATACCAACTATCTTCCATGAACCAAGAATAATACGAACTTTAGAAATAACTTTTAATAATACCAACTATTTGAATATATATCAAAAGTGAGATATAGCAAATTTTCACTAAAAATTCAATTATTTTACTCATCAAAAACTAATATCAAAATATCAAATAAGCCACCATATTTCGAAATATCAATTATCTGATGACTTGGTATTAGTTTTTTATGTCTTAAATGGATGGATTTCTGTTAAAGTATTTGTCCCACGCCGGAAAGCTATAAAACAATAATACACTATATAAGGGTTTGGGCTACTCCTCCTATAAGGTTGACCTTTTAGGATGGAACCCCGGGTCTTAACATGGTATCAGAGTCAATTCTGGTTGCGGTTTGACTGCTTGTTTAGCACACATGACTACGGGTAGCTTGTTAAGGGTCTGTTTGGCCCATTTATACACCCCGATATTGTCCAGCCCGATTCGGGTTGAGGGGACGTGTTAAAGTATTTGTCCCACACCGGAAAGCTATAAAACAATAATACACTATATAAGGCTTTGGGCTACTACTCCTATAAGGTTGATCTTTTAGGAAGGAACCCCGGGTCTTAACAATTTCTTGTAGATTAGTGACTCTATTTTATTTTTGGTTTACATTCAGATAGTTTGTATTATTAAAAGTTATTTCTAAAGCATGTATTATTCTTGGTTTATGGAAGATAGTTAGTATTATTTAAAGTTATTTTTCCTATGAAAACAATGATTATGTCATATGTATCAGTTCAGTTGGTGCCGTGTATTGGGTTCACCAATAAAATTATGGGGAAAGGAAAAAGAAACAAGATGTTATTACATCCAAATCACCTTTTCATCATCTTCCCTGGGGTCTATTTCATATCCTGAGATTTGATTATTATGCTCACTTGAGTAACCTGCAAAAGTGCATGGTGATTAGCACTAGAGTTTCAGTACATTTCTTGACTATGAGTTTTGTCTAAAAAATAATATTAGATTGAAAAAAACTGAAAAGATAAGTACAATACACTTAAACATATTGCTGCAACAGGAAATGATATAGCAAGGTAGTGTAAGTTTCGAAATATGTAACATTTACACCCACAAAGCATGCATACTTTAACAATTATGAAGCAGAGATGAAATGACAAACCCGAATGTTGCCACAGCACAGAGTTGTTTGAATCATAAGGAGTCCTAGAAAAATTGCTATCATCATCTAAAATGTTTTCAACGTCTGATTTATCTGTGTCGTTGAGTTGCTCAATTTCTTTGAAGCTGTCATCATCCAAACTCAACTGCTCCTCAAGCTTCCGCAATGCCAGGCTCATTTCAAATTCTGAAGCAGTGCTAACCTCCTGTACCCTCTCTCTAATGCCCAACTGGTCTATCCCATTGCTGGCAGTGGTTCCATGAGAACTAATCTCCGCAGATCCCGGACTAGAATAAGGTTCATATGATTCATTTATGACCACAGAAGAGCCTGCGTACTGAGTAGAGTATGGGCCTAGAGTCTGGCTTGAAGTATAAGACACCAGAGATATCTGTGATACAAATCCAGTATTTTATTAATCCACGTGTCTTGCAAAGGAAAACGGTGTTATAAACTATTATACTGAAGCATGTAAAGTAAGATTGTACCTCAGGAAAATAATGAACTTATTGTTAAAAATGCATGCGTTTTTAGCGTCTATTTAGATTTGTTAATGGTATATGTTCAATAAGTACAGAAAATTTTGGAAATCGGTAGAGGCATAGAGCATAAGTTTGGTTTAACAAAGAAAAGAACATCTAATTGATGAAAATGAGTTGTGTCGAATTTTCGTAGTTGAGTTATTTCCAGTTGCTTTCCATCATTTGCAATGGAGCCAAAGATTCATTATTTTTTTTGGCTTGAGAATATGATGGAATAAAGCAAAATGGCTCACTAAACTGTCTGCGCTTCTTTTTTATGAAGCATCCGTCAGTCCATGCAATTTTGGACGCGATTTTCACTATGGGTCATCCGAAAACAGTCTCTCTGTGCTTTAGTACAGGGGTAAGACTGCGTACATCCGACCCCCCCTTACCCCACTGTAGGTGGGAGCCTTTGCGGCACTGGGGTAAATGAAAATGATGATGAAATGAGTTATTTCCAGTTGACCTTATATTCATAATTCATTCAAGAACAAAGTTGAGGACTGAAATTGAAAACCATATTGTAAAAAAAAAACTGGAATAAACACTTATTAGCATCCATCGGGCATAAATACATAGAAAATACTAACCTCATTTATATTTATTTAATAACATAATAAATAAGGAAAATACTAACCTCATTTATATCTCTGTAGTGAACAAGGACAATATGCTCATATGCCCTGTTGAAATATCAAATTAAAAACTGTATTGGAAAACTACCAGAGGTAGCCGGCAGTATCCTTTCCGAAATAACGCACACAAATGTGGCACTACAATCGACAGACTAAAAGGAATGGAACTCACGGATCCAGCATCCAATAAGAGCGCCTCTGAAAATTGGGATTCTGCTCTCCATGTGCATAATAACAACTGAGAGCTTCTGCATTTCCAACCTAGTCACAGAAAAATCAACAAATAAAGATCCTGCACCAAACATCATATTATATAGGGAAACCTTGGCAAAACTGTAGAACAATGCATCGTGCAACATTGTATGAGTCACTAGTGCCAGGATGTGATAATTAACAGCCTCTGGATGGTGCTGTAAGTCAATAGCGCACTATAGCGGGCGCAGCAGAGCAGAGCAGGGGCTAGCACTATAAGATTGCCTGTAGCGGAGCGGTTGGCAATAGAGCCAGAAGCGGGCGCTATAACGGGAAACGCAACAACAACAACATCCAAGCCTTAGTCCCAAAAGAGTTTGGGTCGGCTAACATGATCAAAATATTAAATTGGATGTAGCGGGCGCTATAGCGCTGCTATAATTTACAAGGCTTCTTCAGGGCTAGTTTTTGAGGGGATTTGTTTGTATTTTTACTTTTAGAAACTTCAGAGTAAAAAACACTACTAAGCACTACTAATGTAGCTCAAAGCAGAAACCAAGATCAAACGTAACCTGCAATGTACATCTCCACGTTAGGGTGGTCCAAAGCACCCCAAGAACCTTGATTTTCTTATTACGAGATAATGATGACTGCTAATTTATCAAGGATTATGCATGATCTTAAATTTTAATTTTAATATTTAGAGATAAGCTACTTTAATGATTTGTTTCTTCTTTTTAAGACAATGGTGCTTTTTTATTGGTGTTTTAATAAGTATGAATTTAATGATGTTTGAGAGTCTGAGTAATATATTTATCAATTATTGGATTTGATATGTGCATGGCATGTAATTATAAAGTTTATATGCATACAAGCCATACATATAATATGTGTGTTGTAGATATAATTTATATATTGTCAGAATAGCAGTCACCCTGCTATCTGCTCTGCTATAGCGTTTTCAGGGTTGGCCGCTCCGCTCCGCTATCTGGGATTAACAACTCTGGGACGGTGACAAGATTAGCTGTACTAAAACTATGAAGTAGATGTTATTTAGGTATATGAGGAGACGAGGAGTCTAGAGCCCCAATACTGTGTCACCTTGAGCCTTTCATGTGCTTCACCCACGGTTCTCCCGTCTCTCTTTCTTCTCCAACTATGCCCATCTTTACGAAAAAACCTTAGGACTCTCTTGTTGAAAAGAAACAAAGATCCACCTATTAATAGGAATTAGTTGATGAGTGATGCAAAGCACACCGGGATAGATATGACCAATGCAAGGTATGAACTTCAGAGTAGTATATTAAATCTGCGCAAATTGAAAATAGTTAGGGAAGTACTTCCAGGCTTTTGGGGGGGCTCATGGGCAATCTGATGGTTCTCGTGATTCTGCAATATGAAAAGAACCTCAGCAGGTTTTAACCATCGACGTTGAGCTTCTTGGATCAAGTCATTGAAATTATATCCTGAAATAAGAAATAATGTGTCTGTACAGAAATACAGAATCATAACCACTCTTTAAAACAATGATAGCCAAACACAGTTTTTAGAGTACACACAGTCCTATGGAGAATTACCCATACACAACGAAAGACTGACTTGGTGGGGGAAAAGTAGAATAGTGCTTAGATTTGGAAATACCAGTATAACACATTACACATATTATAGTAGAGGCAGAAAGCCGAGCACAACACATGTGAATGAAGACAACGCTGGTGAAGAGTACTGTGATTTCATTTCTTAAAGAAACTCACAGATTACATAAGCTTATATACATTTTTAAGAAAACTTAAAAATAGGGAACTTACATAATCAGCTTATTATGGCAAACAAACCTAACAACTTCATTACTACCCTCTCTCCCACCATTCACAGGTGACCTTTCAAATCTTATTATGGCAACTAAAAACACATCTACACTGATTTACAAGAAATCCAAGGTCTCCCCTTTACAATAAAAGTTGGGAGAAAGTGAGAAACAACATGAAGATTTTCTCACACGAAATGAATGTGCTTCAGCTGGAACATGGTGCCCCCAAGCACACCATCTGCTATATTTATATGGAAGATCAGGACAAAAACTGCCCTATTCAAAAAAATAAACTAAAATAAGCAGCACCAGCCCTTCTTTGTCATATATTAAATAATCCACACGAGTTGGGGGGGAATTCACTTGTAGCATGAAACGATGAACTTGAACACTCTGAATTAGCTATTGCAACGAGTTAGATTGGACATATACTCCATAATTGCAAATTAGTGTTCTCATTCACTATTGTCTAATATGCTTGGCTCTCAATTAAATCTACTCTTTCACACATGAAATTCTCATCGTATTCAAATTCGACTTTTTAAAGCTGTCTAGAACTTTTAGTAATGCTTCTAAATATGTAAATTATGTGGATATAATCACCTTTATACTTGGTCAAACCTCCTAAAACGAGCTGGAACGAAGTAGCCAGAATAAAATTTATGTACACTATTTCTATTCTATACCACCGTTAACGTAGTTAACATAAAGATTTTTATTTGTTTGGACAGAAACGAGCTTGTCTACAGAAACAGTATTCATGTCCGCTGAACAAAATTTGATCGTGTGTGTGGAGTGGGCAAGGTACTTCGGAAATTAATATATTGTAAAATCGAAGTCGAAGAAACTGTAGAAGCGAGGTTGTAGCTTCATACCTGCTGCCGTCATGATTCTATACAACAAAATATCAATCTTACAAATCTCAATAACAGTAAACCCTCAACGAGTTTGCAGCTAAACGCGGCCTCTGCTATCATTCATTCAAACTGAGACTCCAAACCTGCTCCCTAAGCAGTGATGAAGAAATGCACTTGTGGTTACTTATGCTAACGGCTGACCCCAAAGAAGCTGGAGTCGCCGGAAATTTAAACTTCCGGGCGGCTCAGGAGTTTGGTAGCGAAAGATAGCGCCGTTACCCAGCCTCCTTGTCTTGTTGATCGTTGTGTGGACGTGTCCAGCCTTGATCCCAGCTTCCCAGGTGGGTTATGTTAGCCACTAGGTACTACTCCGTATTTTTTTTTACTCTATTATATTACCTCTGTAACGTAAATATCTTCCCACGATGTAACACTAATATCTTCCCATTTTTAAATCTTCCCATTATACTCTCAATAATTTTAAAAATAATACACTATTACACCTACTTTTTTTGGATTTATCCTTCATTCCATCACATTATTTCACTATCTTCCCATCATACCCCTAATAATACATATCTCCTTTCACTATTCTTAATCTACCTACTTTTCAAATGGGAACTTCCCAATGTTACCGAGGTAGTATTACGGAGTATTAGTCATATCCAAAAGCAAATTCTGATATTCTTTTGGGAAAAAAGTTAAAACATTGTGTTCCAGAGTTCAGTGGCGGAACCAGGGGGAGCGAGCCGGTGCTGGCGCCACCCCTTCGCCGGAGATGTTAGGGTATATATATGTATAATCTCCCCAGCGCCCGGTCTTCTTCTTCCCTGCTCCTTGTGGTTTCCGGCGACCTTTGTGCTGTTTTTGGGAGATGGCCGATTTCAGTCTTTCAAAAGTCACATGAGTATAACATAATCCAAATGACACCGTTTTGAATAAGTACTAAAAAGAAATGAAACGACGTCGCTGGTGCTGTTAAATACGTTATCAAGCCAAAGCGGCCCAACTGCCTAAATGCTGAAATTGGAAATCCTAAACAGGGGCGTAAGGTCTGCCGATAGGAGAAAGAGAAGCGTTTGGCCGTCTGTTACTCTACTGCGTCTCTATTGCCTCTGGTATACGTTTCAAAGTTACAGCCTATAGGAGTACATGTTTTTTGTTAATTTGTTCAAAACTTCAACTTGCTGCTACATATTATTATATTGTATTAATAGACTTTTAGTTATTCAATTTTCGATTATTTGGATTTGGGTTTCTTTCGAAGTTGCAATTAATATACGAAGTATTATGTAGCTAGTAATATTGAGGACAAAGTTGCAATTAATATATTTGGATTTGGGTTTGTTTTGATTTTGTAGCTATGAAGGTTGCGTTTCAGGCTTTGCCGCTTTGAGAATTGAGAGATTGTGTAGTAATGCTTTTTTTAATTATTTAGTTGTTTAGCAATTACGTGTAACATTTTACCTTGTGATTAATTCACCGCTTTAGGCCAAAACTTTTATCATTTTAATTATTTAGTTTTAATTATTTGAATGTGTGAATATATATTTAAACATTAAATATTCAGAAATCCTTATGTATTCTTATTCAACAATATAGTGAAATATTCGAATATTTTAAAACCAGAAAATATCAAATAACATTATTAATTACCTGTATATAACAATATGTATTAAGTAAGATTATTTTATTATTGTAATGAAGAATAATTTTTTTAATTTTTATATAATAATATATGTTTATTTTTATAAAATTTTACATGAAAGTGGACCTGATTTTTATTGATGGGTTTGACCCGCCGGATCGGGGTTGACCCGTGACCCGATCATTTGTTGAGTTTCTCAGCCCCGGTTCAAATAAAGTTCTGGTTCCGCCACTGCCAGAGTTGTCTTTTGCCGAGTACGGAGTATGATTCAATCAAGTGGTTCCAAACAAATAGTTTAGCAACTAAGGATGTTTTTACTTGAATTTGCTGGTCTGATCTGGTCTGATCTGGTCTGAATTGGTCTGGTCTGATAAGGTCTGGTTTCTTTGAATTTTTATAACTATCCAAGTCTGGTCTGGTCTGGACTGGTCTGGTCTGGTCTGGTCTGATTTGGGGCAAATTACAGTCTAAGTAAAAACATCCTAACAAAAAAGTTTGGTATGCACTTGTTGTGAACATTTTGACACATTTTTTATATCTTTAAATATTCTGTTCGTACACAGGACCCATACAACTTATGTATTTCAATTTAGACTAGATTCTTTTCTGTGCGATGCACGGGACAGATTAAGTAATTGTTATAGCATATTATTTGCTAAGGTGAGAAGTAAAATCGGGATTATGAGGTTGTCAATGGATTGTTATAACTCATCTAGTTGCTTTTTTTAAGTAGACATATTTACATGACAATTTATCGAGTATATGACCTTATTTAAGGAATGCCATTTGCTAGTAAAATGGGAATTATTAAAAAAATGACATAAATGAGAATAAAACTTTCGTGAATTCAAATATAAGACTCATGTTTTTATTCCTTAAATGAAAGTAATTACTGTAATGTTTTGACATTATCAAGCTTTAAACATGGTAGTATTTCCATTGTCAATAATTAATCATATTTAGGAAATAAAAAATGGTAGTCCTACTTAGAAATTTCAAGAGTTTTTTCCCGGAATAATGCTAATTAAATAAATAATTTCCAAAATACTGTCGGGTTAAGAATAATTCCCGAAATACTGCTGGGGTTAACCACGGTTAAGGAAAGCCGCCACTCGGAGTGGCGGCTCTTCTACTGTTATACAAAAACCGCCACCCGGAGGTCCGCCTTGAGGATGGCTTGGTTGAGAGAGCATTTTGGTGGTTTACCTGCTGATGTTGATGACGATGTTGTGCAGTAGTACGCGAGAGCCTACATTCTGATGCTTATGGGAGCTTCCACGTCTGCGGACAAGAGCGGGAATGAGGTGCAGGTCTTGTATTTACCCATTCTGGAGTCTTTTTATGTAGCTGCAGTTTATAGCTGGGGTAGTGCGACTTTAGCATACCTATATCGGCAGTTATGTCGAGGTTGCCATCGTGACGGTGGAGAGATGGGTGGGTTTTTATTGCTCATACAGCTATGGTCATGGGAGCACATTCATATCGGCAGACCTTTCATACTGCGATATCATGGGGTAGATGGTGGTCCTCTTGATGATGATATGGATCGGCACGCTGTAATTGGGTCACATCATGTTCGTGGCGAGGATCCTTTGGGTTGTAGGTACGTTTATGATTTTTTTGTATGACGTACGTGAATCCCTTTTATATTCTTATACATTACAATGTGTCAGATGGCTATTTGCTCATGTCACGCGCACGTCATCCGTTGCTGGATTAGGATACTACCAAGATGCTTTAGATCGCTTGTGTGATGGATCAGGTATATCATTTATATCATTAAATGTATGTACTTTGTTTTATGTTTTTATAAACCATGGTCTAACATAATTTTATATTATAGATGACGTGGATGTCGTTCACTGATGAGATTCTTGGGTTGTTGCCTCCTGTTGCCCGAGAGGCACACTGAGATATGGTGAGCACGTGTGCCCTTGATATGTTTTGATGTAGTGGAGCATCACTTTCCTGATCGCGTACTACGCCAGTTCGGGTTGCAGCAGGTTACTCCCGGACCCTGTGATACATCTGTGGATTTGCACAAGATTGATAGACGGGGGAAGCACACTGAAGATTGGGGGATGCGCCATATTCAGTATATCACTATGTGGGATGAGAGAGCGGCGTATATAGTGGACAGGATCCCATCATTAGTCCCCACAGCTTCTGTAGACTACATGAGATGGTATTACACCATCACACGGGTGTTTATCTCTCCTAGTTTTCGTTTACCCACTGATCATTACCAGCCTAGCTCAGTCGCTCTTCATATGACGGTAAACAATTTAGTCAATGAAATATCTTCATTTATTTATTCATGTGTTTTTCACTAATAACCATGTTTGCATTACAGACACGGGCTTTGCGTAACATCCATGACAGAGCGACTGCTATACTTCTTGATGAGGCGGTAGATGTACAGGGATACCATGACGCTTGTTCAAGCATTGTTTCACTGTGCGCTGATGTATTGGGTCGAGTGGATTATGGATATATGGCCACCTCTCAGCATTCTACCGAATCTACATCCGCAGCAGGGTCTTCTCAAGCAGTCCGACGTGATAGAGTTGTTCTTCAGCCTCGTAACCAGCGCAGGCGTCCCCGAGCACAGCCACATGAACTTTATGATGATGATCACGTTGACTTATGATCTTTGTATTTAAATTATTGTGTGAAAGTTGTAGCATGCACTGGCAGATCGAATCATTTTGTGAAACACCAGATTTATTATTACCTTTATGGTTTATACTCAATTTTGTGGTGCATTGATTCGGTTTGTGAAAGTTTCATAATATGAAGTTTCATTGATTCGTTTTGTGTTTTGGATGTATGTTGTCATGTAGTTTCATTGATTCGTTTTGTATTTCCGGTGTATTTTGTTTTAGTAAATCATATGTTTGGTTGTTTTTTTTGAGTGGAATGGACTGTGAGTTTGTGATGAGCAGATTATCTGGTAATTACATGTTTAGTTGTGTAAATAATGTTGCAGCAGGTTCGTTAACACAAGAGCCGCCACTTGGAGTGGCGGCTTTCTTACAGAAGTAGAAGAGCCGCCACTCCAAGTGGTGGCTTTTGTAAAGATGTACAAGAGCTGCCACTCGGAGTGGCGACTTTCCTTAACTGTGGTTAACCCCAGCAGTATTTCGGGAATTATTCTTAATCCGACAATATTTTGGGAATTATTTATTTAATTAGCATTATTCCGGGAAAAAACTCAAATTTCAAAACTTATTTACTTACATTTTTCGAGAATTTTCCCAACTATTTGCTCTTTCCATTCCAAACTAGTTGTCATTTTCTGGAAAAGTTTACTCATACTAATAAACATTACAAGAAGACTTCTCTACCCTCTGAAAAAGTTTTAAAAACTTAAATGCGTCTTAATGTTTTCAAAATATACAAACATTCGATGTGAGAAAAAAAGCAAAATATGCATCGATTTTCTGAAAATGACTATTTTGGAACACAGAGGATAGTTAACATGATACGAAGTACCTCATAGGGGTGTTTGGATCTGATTCTTAAAACTGCTTCTGCTCCCTGAAGGAGCAGAAGCAGAAGCTGGGGTGTTTGAGTGAAAGTGCAGAAGTGATTATGATGCTCTAATTTACTCCTAGAATCGGTTTTTTCAGAAGCTGGGGGTGACCAGCTTCGGAAAACTTGTTCTAATTCTGCTTTTACTTTAAAAAGAAGCAGAAGCAGTATCAGTTCCAAACACCCCATAATTAATTAGCGATGAAAAGACTTTTTTTAACTAGTATTTTAGCAGTTTTCTTCCATTATTTTCACCATTTTATTTTTATTATTATTCTTTTTAAAATTTTGTTTTGTAGTTATACTTAAAAAAGTAGAGGTGCACTTTCTACTACTACGTAATTTGTCAACAAAAGATCCGAGATTCACTATCTAACTTGCTAGCCCACACTTAAAAGGGAGAGCCTATACTATACAACCGGGTGTACGTACACCCGGCCCAACTAAGGAAGACAGTCCAACAACAAATCACGACTTCCGCTAAATGAGCAATAGTGTAATTTTAGTGAGCATCTAGTCTATTTTATTGAGTATTAGGAGGCTAACAATGAGTTTCACGATATTTGCTTCATATATTCTAATTCTCTTTCTTTTTCTTGTTTTTTATTTTATAAAAACTTATTAAATTATATCTATAATTCACTCTTATTAATTTCAATATGCGAGTCTAATATAATATGATACTTTTGAAATATGCATTGATAAGACATTGTAAAAAATAAAAATGAGCTTTACATCAGTATCAAATGAGCATGCATAACTACAAAGTGTACATTGATATGAAAATCGTAAGGTTTTGTTAGTTGAACATCACGTCATTTTAATTGAGCATCAAACATCCGCTATTGAGATGAAAACCACAGTTTCTTGTGAATGAGCATTAATGAACTTTTAATGAGCATCTGATCTATTACGTTGAGTATTAGGAGTCTAATATATGAGCATAAGATCGGTATCAGATGAACATACGTAACTAACAAAATGAGCACTAATGAATTTGTTAGTTGAAAATCACGATATTTTCATTGAGCATCAAATCTCCTCTATTGAGATGAAAACAATGATTTCAGTTAATGAACATTAATACACTTTTAATGAACATGATAATTATTATGTTGAGCGTTAGTTTCATAAGCATTGATATGACATTTTAAAATGATCATAACAGCAGTCCCGAATGAGTATACATATATTATAAAATGAGCATTGAAAAAATCAAAAGCTCATTAAAATCTTTGATGCGCTCATATATTCATTAACACTATTCATTTATGTATGTTCAATTCTTTTAATCGGAATACACATTTATTATTAACACTATACTCATTTTCAATATAACATAAAATTTATGTTGATTAACAAGCTGAAACTTTTAACACACAATATTCAGATATAATATTAAAATATAATATTAAATATCATCTTAAAATTGGAATTAGTCCTCCTGCTATTTGAGAACAAAGGCCGTGCACGATTCTACGATTCTCTAGATCAAAAGGCGCTTTACTCCCTGCGATTTGAGAACAAAGGCTGTGAGATCCTGGAATTAGTTAGCAAGCGACTTCAGCGTCCAGGGAGCGAGCATCGTCACCTCCTTCACAATTCGACTTCAGCCAGCGATGAACAGAAATCGATCGTCACCTACTCCCAACTCTCAGGATCTCAGCGGCAGCGCGAGATGGAAGAACAAATTGCCTAGCCTTTACCGCTCGAATTTTAATTAATTGCAAAAATACCTGGTTGTACGGTAAAGACCGTACAACCAGGTGTACGATATAATTTACCCTTAAAACAATCCGAGTTTCAAACGCGTGTTTACCATTTTATACGCATGGTCCATTTATGAAAACAAAGTTTTGATAAAAGATGCGAAGTGAGAAAACGTGATAATATTTTAACTTGGGTAGTTGTAAATGTAGTCACAGATTTGCTATTCACAGCCCCTAATAAAATTAATCTCAATGCAATATCTATTGTATCCCTATACGCCCACTGCCCATTCCCTCATCGACCATGTTGCTTTAGTATCTCAACCGAAGGAGATCAAGAGATGCTCTTCCCCCACTTCTCTGAAGCGGTTGCCCATAATTTCCCAACAATGTACATATTTTGTGGGGAAAATGAAAATTAATAATCCAACATTTTAGCGGTCTTCTTGTAATAGCCTCACCTTTTCGTTATTCAAGAATAATCCAACCTTTGCACCCTATCTTCATTCATTGGTCCCTGACCGGTTCATGACCTGCTATTCCAAGTTTTTTTCTTATCTTTGCAAAATATTATCTTTGTGAAAGGTGAAATTTACGGTATAATGGTTTGAAAAGATAAGAAAATAACTTGGAATAGCAGGTCATCAACCGGTCAGGGACCGGTGAATGAAGATGAGGTGCAAAAGTTGAATTATTCATGAATAACGAAAAGGTCTATTAATTGGATTATTAATTTCCATTTTCCCTATTTTGTGTCCATTACACCAAGAACTTGGTCCTTTGGGCTTTGGTAATTTGGCCTTACTTTTTGCTTTGTTTCTCATAAACACATGACTCTCGCCGCGCTCAGGCAAGCGACAGACTTCACACCAGGTCTGCGACGGACCCCGGACGCTGTCTGCAAACAAAAAAGGCCCGTTTTCCCGGCCTTTCCTACCTCCACCCTCCGCGGGATACTATCGCAAATCTAGACCAGAGATTGAGGTGAGGAGAAAGGTTAGCTCAGCGATGGAAGCTAGTGTTGGTCTCAGTTCTCATTCCCACCTATTCACTGTCGCACGCTTAAACCCTCAAGGCACGTCAAAGGCTTTCCGTTTCTCTGAATTTGATAGCATGTACATCTGCATACGTATTGTTGACATATTTACAAGCAACATATGCCAATTCGCGTATAGTTAGTGTTTTTTTACTTTCTCCAGCATGCTTGTTTTCATGCTCTTTTGTAATTCTATGATAAACAGGCATCCAAGTGAACCGGAACTTGTTTAACCTCCACTTATGCCGTTCAACATTGAACAGGGCGCGTGTATATCTTAAAACAACTTCAGAATGCAGACGTCCCTTTTCAATGCCGTTTTCATCGAATTGGAATAAAGGGCTAACCATTCGTTCCGATGACCAATTTGGAAACGACTATCTGAATTTCAAGGTAGCATGTGCAGAGTCTATAAATTCTGAACTTTCTATGCCAATGCCGGATGGATATAAAATGGCTCATACCTCAAATGATTTGAAAGATTATAAATTGCTGCATCAGCAGAGACCCAAGGCATTTAAAAACCGATTTTTGAACATTGTGAGGATGGGTTCAGTGTTCGACAATGCTGTTGAGTCTTTTTTCAAGAGCGAGATACGGAAGAGGCTTTTTGTGACTGCTGTCTTGCTCATAATTAGTCGTGTGGGGTACTTCATTCCCCTTCCTGGATTTGACAGGAGACTGATTCCCAAGGAATATCTTGGGTTTGCATCGGGATCTATTGGTAAGTCATTACTGATTCTTTCAAGCTGATGTTTCATGGAGAGTTTATTACTGTAACTGATGAATATGTAAAGTAAGGTGAATTAAGCGATAAGAAGTTCATAATTTAATTGACTTGATTTCCTTTTAGCCATATATTGTCTCATATGGTGAATGTTAATATTATCCTTTGTGACATAGTAATTGTTAATTTGAGAGTCATTTTGCAGATGAATTTGGCGATTTCTCACAAGAAGTTAAGCTTTCTCTTTTCCAACTTGGAATAAGCCCTCAGATCGGAGCATCTATTCTAATGCAGGTTAGGAACTATCGCACCATTAGAAAAAGAGATCCTGCACATGGCATAAGAGTTCATTTCTAAGCATCTTTAATGTTTTTCTAGTCTCTTCCTCCAGCCATATTTTCCATGTCATGCACTTATTATTTGGTTATGGATAACTTGTTTGATTCATTTCTTAATACTTTTCAACCGGAAAGTGGAAAATATTCCCCATGCTCAAATTAACATAATAGAATAAGCTTAGTGGATGATCATTTGCTCAGGAAGCAACGAGCTTGTTTTCACTGGAACATGATTATATGCCATCATGGCTTTCTGTATGCGCTCTATGGTTCTAAATACCCTATTTTGGATGGCATCATTGCAATTTTCCCCCGTTTTGTGCGTAGATACTTTGCCATATAGTTCCTTCCTTGGTCAAAATGCGGAAAGAAGGCTTGGGCGGTCATGAGAAGATCAAGAGCTATATGTGTGTTTAATTATCCATTCCAGCAGTGAGACCATTTTTTTAACTATGAGCTAGCTTTATTTGATTTATTATGAGCAAATAATATGCTTATACAATTGTGATTGTGTTTCAGATGGTGGATCTCGTTTGGTTTGTCCATATTCGAGGCTTTGGTTCTTTCATTGTATTCTCTTCCGTATTCTGTATATGCTGCTAGTCATAGGTATGTTTATTGAAGAAGTTTAATGAAATTCTATCTGATGTTTGAGATAACAATTAAGTATAGGTCTCCAACTTTGATATATCAGGTTATGTGGTGCTGTTTTATATAGATAAATCAGTTGAGCTTTAAGCCAAAAATAGGGTGTTGTTATCACATTCACTGTGTTGCAACTTCCACATTACAATTCCCACGACCATTACAACTTCAAACTTATTAACACACATTGTTACACATCTTAATGTGCATATCTTATTTATGTTTTACCATTGCATTTGTAATGTAATTCGATTGATCTCTAAGAGAGCATCTATTTCCTCCCCCTTTTCTTTTTGTGATAATATTGCAGGACAAAGCATGTGATGGTGACAACATTACTATTGGTGTTTGGTGCACTAACTATGACATGGATTTCTGACAAAATATCAGAGTATGGGTTTGGTAAGACTCTAACCCGTGCTCTTGTATGCGATCATTCACAAAATAAGCAATCATAAAGAATTCTAGCATTCTAGCATAAACAGTACGGAGTATTATTCTAAGACGCGTGTCAGGCTGTCAGCAGTTTAGCATGTCAGATTAGCATTTAATAGGACCTGATAATATAAATGTTGTTTAACCTTAGTTATATTATATCCTCCAGCTTTCTAATTAGTAATGGGTGAATCAGGTCAAGGATCATCTTTAATTATATGTGTGGGAATTCTCACTGGCTACACAGATACGCTGTACAAGATGTTGAATCAACTCTCAGGTGGTTGGCATATTTTCCCTTTTATCTATTTTTTAACTGCAACTTTGTTAGTGACATTTTTCTAGTGTTTCACTTAAACCTGGGCCTTTGAGGCTTTGCTGCGTGTCACTGGCATCGGCAAAATGGTTTAATTATGATGACATGAATCGGACGTTTCTGTTTTTAAATTTTTATTTTGCGATCCATGTTATTCAGGGTGAGTGGGTGACACAACGCAATACGCCATTGATTTATTACCCTTTTGGTGCACTCTGTGGTTTTTTTGCTTGATGCATTTTTTTGTTGCGTATTGAGATGCCTATCAAATGATACTACTACTACTACTACTACAGTTTGACTTTTGTATTTTTGTGTTTCCTAGAGCTATTTGGTTTGACCGTCTATCAAACCTGTTTTTGTCTCTAATCTTTAGATGCCGAAGCCCTATAGCTTGTGATTCTTCTTTTCTGTGCACGGAAATATACGTAGTATATCAATTGCGTTTAAAATCAAATAATACTTCTGACCTGTTAGTATGTTTTTTTCTTCAAAATATTGGCTTGGAATGAAGTGATCCATTGATGAAGAATAAGACAGTCCCTCATTTTTATGTTTTGTATATCATCTGGTGGACTAAATTAAATCTATATCCTAATCCTTATCTGTAGCGATATAAAAGAATCACTAAGAACAGTCACTAATTCCATTGGTATTGTAATATTGTTATAGGATAATGCTTTGGACTCATTTATACATATTTATTGGGACATAATGGAGTATTAATTCGTATCCCCACTACACTTCAGGAAATGTTGTTAGCCGTTGGCCTTTTATACTTGCTGTAATGGGAGCTTTCACAGTGGTCACAATGTGGGCTGTTGTTGTGACTGAAGGTTGCAGGAAAGTAAAGCTGCAGTATTATAGCTCCAAAGTTACATCAGTCGCTAGGTGACCTCATCTTTAATGCTTCCGAAAATGTAAACAGGACCATAGACAATTTAAGGGGAGGTGCTGAAGGGTTCAAAGGGTAGAGTTCGACTTGATTTAAACATATCCTTTGAATCCTTCAATTTCTTTTCCTTACTTGCATGCTAGATTCAAAGGGCAGCCTCAGCGCACCGGTCTTGGGTTCAAGTCTTGGGAATGGCCTCTTGTCAAAAGTTGACACGGGAAGGCTTGCCCCCTATATATCCTTGTGGTGGGATCCTTCCCCGGACCCTGCCTTGTGGGGATGCCTTTCTTGCACCGGGCTGGCCCTTTACTTGCATGCTAGATCCTTTCTAGTCATCTTCTTCTATAATCCTATTTAAGCTATAAAGCACATCATAGGTGCTTGAAATGATATTTTCTAAAAGTATGAGACACGGATATGGTGGAAACATGATAACACACAAAATACTTATAATGGTCGCACATAAAAATTAAACATTTTTTGATGTACCCAAACAAGAAACATGAAACACTTGAGTTACTAGTGACAAGTCTACAACAACAACAACATCCAAGCCTTAATCTCAAAAGATTGTGGGGTCGACTAACATGAATTGATACATGATAATTTTGATTCATGTTATGTGATGTGACTAAGTGATACTGTTGGCCATCAGTGCCCATCACATGCTTACCAGTTACCCTCCTGGTTTCGGACAGGCATGATACCAAAAATGATCTCATGGCGGAGTTACTAGTAACAAGCCTACGACTAATATATAATATCTTAAGGAAGTAAAAGAACTTCATGTCTTTCCACTTTATTAGAAATAAGGAGAGGAGAGGGGGGTCTACCTTATGTAGCTAGGCGGGCCTAGGCCTAGGCTTCATGGGCTTGAAATCTTGAATGGTTTTGCATTTGGTTTTCTATTATAAGAAATCATCGCACGTACTGATCATCTTTACTTTCCCATTGTTTGGTGCTTCTCTTCCTTTTTTTAATGGTGATGGCTTACGGGTAAGTTTCAATTCAAGGACTAAATTCTGGAAATTAGCTTTTCCACTTATAAGTTATAATTGGTACTGTTATTGATTGCAACCAGGCTTTTCTTCGATCTAAATTTCTTGAAAGAAATAATAACTGGAATGCTGTCTATTTCGTTGTTACTAGTCATCATAGAAACTAATAGTGACATTCATGCCTTGGTACAGAGAAAATCCTACAGATACTGAGATTGAGCCTTACATACCATTCAATATAAATCCAGCAGGGATGCAACCTATTCTCGCTACTGCTTATCTATTTGCCTTCCCATCAATCATTGCAAGGTTACATTATATTTTTTTCCCATCAACTTTGTTTAGTTATTCAAATCTTGAATTTTCGACAAGGTGGTGTGGTTTTCTTTGTAATGGTTGTTGACGTGTATCTTGCAAGCAATAGATATTCCAGAGATTTATGGCACAATTTTGTTTATTTATTTTGGCAGAATCCTTGGTTCACGGTTTTGGGAACATGTGAGTGATGTTCTAAATCCTGAAACCTCTCTTGGAGCAGGGCCATGGGTTTACTATACACTATATGCATTCTTTGTGTTTCTGCTCAATATATTTGACATTGTAAGTTGTTCTTCAATAATTTACTATTTCAGAGATAAAAATATATTGTTTTCATGTAGTGTCTCTTCATATTTGGTTCACTGTCCTGTGAGATAGACTATGATTCGCCCTGTACTTTTATTGCATACAGTCGTGGTATAAATATCTGAGGGTATTATACATCTGATTACGTTCTTCTACAATTTAAAAGCTGACTTGTGTTTGTAAACTTGTTCCAGGCCAACACGCCAAAGGAAATTGCTGATTACTTGAACAAGATTAGTGCCAGAGTTCCAAATATAAAGCCTGGGAGAGCCACAATTGAGTACTTGACAAAAGTCCAGGCGTCTACACGGTTCTGGGGTATCCATATAGTTGAAATTGTTTATATAAACCCACTACCTCCCTCCTGGTATTTTATTTTTGGATTGAATATGCCGAGTGCTGTGCAGGTGGTGTCATGCTAAGCATACTGGCTACTACATCTACCATTCTTGACCATTATCTACGGAAAATAAATAGTGGGTTTTCAATAGGTTTTACATCGGTTCTAATAATTGTAAGTTCAAAATCGACTCTTTGCTTCCTTATGTTTTTTGGACTAAGGCTTGGATGTTGTTGTAATACTTGTAAGTTCATCATTGACTCTTTGCTTCCTTATACTTGGATGTACTAGCTTGAACATCGATATGTCATTACCTAATTCTCCCTCTGTATTGAAATATTTGTTACAATAGGGCTCGACACAATGTTAAGGGAAGAGTAGTAGGGGTAATGAATAGTGTATAAAAAGTAGGAAAGAGGGTGGAAAAGTATGAAAGAGAACAAAAATGTAGAAAAGGGTAGTCGAGTAATTTTAAAGGGAAAACTTGCCAACAAAGGAAAGTGTAGCGAAAATTGAAATACATCCCGAAAAGAAAAGTGTAGCAAACAAAAGAATACTGAGGGAGTATTAGGACTATCTGTACATTGTATTGGATCAAAAATTCTATGAATTACTGGTTATTTATATTACTAAATTCTTTATTCAGTAGTTCGAGGGAGGTCTGTTTTCCTAGAATTAATTTTGTTGTGGGCCATTTATGAATCGTGTGCTCCAACAAAGAAGGCCCGTTTCATAATCAGATAATTACAGATCTTTAAATTACCATCACTGTAACAAGTGCAGGATGAAGATGCCTTGTTATTTTTTACAGCAAACTAAACATGTTTCTGTACTCTAATTAGACTTGTTGATACTGATGCCTCACCCCAAATCTATTTTAATAATTCCCTTCTCTTCAGGTTGGATCAATCATCGAACTCAGAAGATCTTATCAAGCGTATAATGTAATGCCCAGTCTAAGTAAGGTTCTAAAGCGGTATGGAGTATAAGATTCAGGTAGACAATACGATGGAGATACCTTACACAAGAAACTTGGCGTCAAGTATATCACATCTTTGATTCATGCAGTTTCTTAGTCTCAGGCAGAAAAATGATTGCTAAAGATTGAGGCAACTAGTCGAAGGAAAAGCTAAAAATAGAGAGAAATGTAATATAAGGCAACCTGATCTGATGTAATTGTTATGGTATTGGGAGGCCTTCGGTTAAGATCCTTGCATGTAGGCTGTGGCATAGTTCAGCATTGGTAATGTATTGCTGTGTTATTTTTTTAATTGAAACATTTATTCTTAACCAAAGATGTGGTATTGTTTGTTAGATGCCTACTGTTTGTTGCAACGAACTGTTAGGCAAATGGCCAGCCGCCCAGCCCGTGGCAGATATGTGTTTACTCCCGCTGCTGGACAGTCTTACCCACTTAATGATGGGTTGGTAGTTTGGTGTTGTTTAAAGCCCTATTTCATGCTTGTGGGCGAGCTTGCGAGCCAAGCGGTAACATGTCCAAAAAGGTGATTGAGTAGGTACAATCACCTTGCAGATATGAACTTCACGAAATTGAGAAATGGTTACATTTTTTGTTAACATTTGCACTCTGTCAGTTGTAGAGCATAGTAACGTTATCCATAAATTTACTCGTGAACGGGTTGTGAAATTGTGACATATTCATGATCTATTTAGTTGTGGATTATGCGTGGAAAAATTGTCATATTTTGTGGAGCATTGTGATTTGTGATAAGCTAGAATCTATATCAACCAATGTTCAAGAATGTCTTCTCAACTTTCGTTCACAATTTGTGTCAAGTATGGGTGGACTCGGGTCGGGCCAACCGGCTCGGACCGGTACTGTTTGTACCTGGCCCGGCCTGGGAACCGGTCTGGGTCCCGGTTTGGGCCAACCGACCCGGTCATATAGCGGTCCGGGCTCGGGCCTGAGAAAAGATGAACTGGCTCGGCCGGTCTAGGCCCGGTTCGGGCCATAACGGCCACTTTATATATATATATATATATATATATAGAGAGAGAGAGAGAGAGAGAGAGATAGAGAGATAGAGAGAGAGAGAGAGAGCTCTTCTCATCAGGCCGGCCTGACGGGCTGCCCCGTCCGGCCGAGCTCGTTTGGACACCTTCCTGGTGGAATTTTTTGATGAAATTTTTTGAGCATGTTCCTCATCAAGTCTAGTTTGTCCATACCAAATTTCAGCTCAAAATTCGATCGGGAAGGTCGTCAAATGATTTTTGCAAGTTAACTAGTCCGGACTAGTTAACTTGCAAAAATCATTTGACGACCTTCCCGATCGAATTTTGAGCTGAAATTTGGTATGGACAAACTAGACTTGATGAGGAACATGCTCAAAAAATTTCATCAAAAAATTCCACCGGGAAGGTGTCCAAATGGGCTCGGCCGGACGGGGCAGCCCGTCAGGCCGGCCTGACATGAAGTTTCCTCTCTCTCTCTCTCTCTCTCTCTCTCTCTCTCTCTCTCTCTCTCTCTCTCTCTATATATATATATATATATATATATATATATATATATATATATATATATATATATATATATATATACATATATATTTAAACCCTCCTAGCCGTTGGGACTGTTCCCAAACGGCTCTATAGCCGTTGGAGGCATAGGAGGGGGGTGGGGGGGGGGGGGGGTCCGGGGGGGTGGGGGTGGGAGATCCAAAAAAACCTATTTATACTCCTATTTTCTATACATTTTTTACACCTCTTTTCCTACAACTCTTCCTACTCTCTAATTCTCTATTCTCTCATATTCAATCATCTTCTCCAATTCTTTCCACATATATATTAGTTATATAATTATTATACTCCGTATCTACTTAGGCATAGACTCAGGCCGGGCCAACCGGCCCGGAACCGGCCCGGCCCGCTACTGTGTTGGCCCGGCCCGCTACTGTGCGGGCCCGGCCCGGTGAACCGGTTAGTGCCCCGGTTCGGGCCACCCGGCTTAGTGGGATAGCGGTCCGGGCCCGGGCCTGCTATTTAGTGAATCGGCCCGGCCGGTTCGGGCCCGGTCCGGGTCGATTTTTTTTTTTTTGAATTTTTTTAAGTGTTTGGGTTGGGCTGGTTATTTTGGGCCATTTGAGGTGGTTTGGGGTGGTTTGGGGGTGAGGGGGGAGGGTTGGGACTTGGGAGTTAATTAGGAGAAGCCCAAAAAAAAATTATATTGGACCGAGGCCCGGCCCGGCCCGGCCCGAACAGGACCCGGGGGTTACCCGGGCCGGTTCCGGGCCTCCCATTCCTGAATCGAGGCCCGGCCGGGCCCGAACCGGAACCGGTCCACCCCTATATCTACTTATATATTAATTATCTACTTAATATATACTTGTTATCAACTTAATATTTACTTGATATTTAGTTATTATCTATACTTATTGTTATTTACTTATATTTACATATTACATTTAGTTAATATATATATATATATATATATATATATATATATATATATTAAAGTATTAAGTATAAGTGTATGACTCATCTTATAGTAATATATTTATATATTATACACTATAAACATTATATTATATACGTAGTATTACTTATAATATATTTACACATTATATATAGTATACATACTTATACACATTCATATTTACTTGATATTTAGTTATTATCTATACTATTGTTATTTACTTATATTTACATATTACATTTAGTTAATATATACTTATATATATATTAAAGTATTAAGTATAAGTGTATTACTCATCTTATAGTAATATACTTATATATTATATACTATAAACATTATATTATATATTACTTATAATATATTTACACATTATATATACTATATATACTTATACACATTCATACATTTTATAAAATAAAACTAGTTAATTGTTACACTTCTCATTTTTCTATTAAATTAGTTAATTGTTACATTTCTCTACATTTCTCTTTAAAGAAAAAAAATTAGTTACTTGTTACATATTAATATTAGTTAATTTTTCTACATTTATCTTTAAACTATAAAAAGTAGTTAATTGTTACATTTCTCATTTTCCTATTAGTTAATTGGTACATTTCTCATTAAAGTAAAAAAAAAACTAGTTAATTGTTACATTTCTCTTTAAAGAAAAAAATAGTTAATTATTACATTTCTCTTTAAAGAAAAAAAATAGTTAATTGTTACATTTCTCATATTAATATTAGTTAATTGGTACATTTCTCATTAAAGTAAAAAAACTAGTTAATTGTTACATTTCTCATATTAATATTAGTTAATTGTTACATTTATCTACATTTCTCTTTAAAGAAAAAAACTAGTTAATTGTTACATTTCTCATATTAATATTAGTTAATTGGTACATTTCTCATTAAAGTAAAAAAAACTAGTTTATTGTTACATTTCTCATATTAATATTACTTAATTGGTACATTTGTCATTAAAGTATTAATTAGAAGTAGTTCGATTTTTTTTTTCAAGGAAAAAATTGTTACATTTGATATACTCATATTTTAGTTCGAATTTGCTATAATTTTCTTAGTCACATTTTATTATTACTATTGTACTCATATAAAATATTTGATATCATTTAATATTTGTTCAATTTTAAAGATGGATCGTGGTAGACATTATGTAGATATGGGTAATCTCCAACGCAACCGGGAAAGGGAGATTGCGACGACTCGTCCTATTTCACCCAAAGGCAAAGGTAAAGCTCAGGCCGAGTCTTCTTTTCAAAGTCGAAACGATTTTGAAAAGGATTACCAACGAAGAGATGATATGGCGATGTCCGACGACCAACTACAAAACATATTGCCCCAAAATGATCCACGCTTTGCACAAGAACAACAATTCCCGACAACCATTGACGAAGATGAGCTCGAGGATGAGGATGCGAAGGAGGACGGGGGGGGGGGGGGGGGCGACGGCACCCCGGATGATGAGCAAGAGTTGGAGGACGAGGGCGGTTCATCCCAAATTGGTAAGAAATCTAAATCTCCTATCATTGAAAACAATTTTACAAAAAGGAAAGACAAAAATACCGAGATGGTACGCAAGTTGCAATCATTGCAACAAAAAGTATAGCTTGGGAACTTCTGGCGGATACGGGAGTCTGACAAGGCATCCTAAGTCCGCACACTTAGTGAAGTATGCGAAAATAGACAAAGGCAAGGGGAAACAAACACAAATATCGAGGTTTGCAAATTCTCAACCCTTTGGAAATTTCTCCTATGATGATAAAAAAACATTTGACTGGTATGTCTCATTTAATTGTTGAAGAAAATTACCTTATATTTTTTTCCCAAAGTCTTGCTTTAAGAGATTATGTTCAAGGTACTTTAAATCCTCAATTTAGAAATTATAGTCGCAAAACGATTAAAAAAGAAGTTATAAGGCAATATAACTTTGAAAAAAGAAAAATTACAAACATTTTTCGCAAACTTTGAGGGACGTGTTAGTATTTGTAGCGATATATGGGAGGATACTTATCATCATTTATATTATTTGGGTCTTACTGCACATTATATTGATGATGATTGGAATATGCATAAATGTGTTCTTGCTTTTCGTGAATTCAATTATCGTCACACTGTTGATAATATTTATCTTCTCATTGAGCGTATTTTAATTGAATATAATTTGATTGATAAGGTGTTTGTTGTAGATTTTGATAATGCTAGTAATAATACTGCTGCTATACCTAGATTGCATGAATCGTGTGGTGCTTCTACATTGATGGTAGGTTTTTTCATCAACGTTGTGCATGTCATATTCTAAATTTGTGTGTACAAGATGGGTTAGCGGCATTAGGAAATGCTTTGGAGGTAGTGAAGGTGGGAATTAAATTGATTTGGGCTAATACTCCACTAAAAATGCAATGGCGGCAATATTTGAAGGATAGACGTGTCAATTATTGTGATTTTCCTAAAGATTTGTCTATTCGTTGGAATAGTACTTATAACTTAATTAAAGTACTTATTAGATATAAAGACCATTTTCCTGCTTTTTTAAGACAATCTTGTAACTATATTATAATCCCGTCTGACATCGACACTTGTGAAAAAATTGTTAATGTTTTGGTATATTTTAATAATACAACTCAAACTTTTAGTCATGTTTATAAACCTACCGCAAACGAATTTTTTGTTGACGCTGTTAATCTCGCCGGCGTTTTTTGTGAATTTGCCGATGCCGCTTACGTTAGTTATTTTTGTGATTTCATGAAACAATTTTTTTAAAAATATTATTCACATATTCCGCTTATATATGGTATTGCATTTATTCTTGATCCTCGTTATAAACTTGCTTACTTGGGAACTTGTATAGATTACTATTTTGCTTCTTTTTTTCCAACTCAAGAGTTCGATGATAATTCCATAGACCCT
The DNA here is from genome assembly GCA_945859915.1 of Cuscuta epithymum. Classification (NCBI taxonomy): domain Eukaryota; kingdom Viridiplantae; phylum Streptophyta; class Magnoliopsida; order Solanales; family Convolvulaceae; genus Cuscuta; species Cuscuta epithymum. The sequence continues at coordinate 3,900,155 of CAMAPF010000031.1, read as the reverse complement.
AAACAAGAATTCAACGAGGTTAGTAATTTATTTCATCAATTGTATAATGAATTTTATGCACAATTTGGTAATGCACCCCCTCCCCTGCCGCCAACATCTTCTTCATCTAAAGGAAAATCACTTTTAAAATCTGCATTTGGTTCTCTTTCGAAAAAAAGTAAAGCAACTCCCGCTAATGAACAAAGCTCAGTTAACGAGCTTTCTTTGTATCTAACATTGAATGTTGATTATGAAGTTGGAGATGACTTTGACGTTCTTAAGTGGTGGAAGGAAAATGAAAGAACGTTCCCGATTTTATCAAAGATGGCTAAGCAAGTGCTAGCAATGTCGATATCAACAGTTGCCGTGGAACAAGAATTTAGTGCGGCCGGCTACGTCCTAACCGATTATAGAACGAGATTGAGTCTGAGCTCTCTTGAGATGCTAGTTTGCTTCCACGATTGGTTGAAGGCCCAACGAAGAACTCAAGAAATGAGCATCGCTCCCACCCGCCACTTTATGGAGGAAACAACCGAAGGCGGAGATTCCGATTGATTATTTATTACAAAATTTATTACATTTATTAAATTCATCCTAATTCTCACTTGTACTTCTTATTTGAAATAAATATACTTGAATTTTTTTAATATCATTGTGTACATCAATTTAAGAATCAACAAAAAAAATTTAAAAAGCCCGGAACTGGCCCGGCCCGGTAAACCGCCGGGTGGCCCGGCCCGGCCCGGAACCGCCAACCACCCGGGCCGGCCGGGCTCAGGCCCGAACCGGAACCGGCCCGGCCCGGGTCCATCACTAGTGTCAAGCACTCAAGCCTATCAGATCATAATTCATTAATTCTTTCTATGGCTACTACGTACTAATAAACTCTAACTTATCCTACAAGAATCCTTGGCTCAATAGCATAATAATAATTTCCTAATTCTATGACATCTATTCCTTATTCTATGACATCTAAAAATTCATGCTGTTCATGAATCAATGTAATAGTCGTATACAAGTAATAATTAGTTATCTAAGCTATTTCTAACGTTTACAAACATGAATCAACGTAGGGTTTTAGACCTGTGTCTTAACGTTCCCAAATCAACGTTTTCACATCCCTTCTCCCTCCCATGATTTTGCATGAGTACCATCTGTTCTCATTCAACTGATCGGCTCCCTCTCAAGTGCATGAGTAAGGGTTTTCTCATTATTCCTCTTATTTATTAACTCCGTTTCTTTTTATTGGTAATATGTTGAATTTTATACTATTCACATGAAGAAAGTCTATTCTAACTCCGCTTCAATTCATTTCTCACCCTAAATTACTACTCCTAACTAGGCCTTTCCCAAAGCCACAACATTATTAAGAATGTTTTTAGTTGAATTGAAATTTTCTAGTTTGATCTGGTCAAGTCAAACAAATGTCTATTCTATATGTATTTTAGATTGTTGATGTGTTATCAGTTCTAGTTTGATTTGGTCTAGTATTGAAACCAATCCAATTAAACACATGCTAAATCAAATTCTAGTGTGACCTCAAGGTACCTTGTCTAACCAATTAGAATACTACAATTGAGTAATTCAGATGAAATAACAACTTGGGCTACTCGAATGCATTTTAGTTACAGTACATTCACTTATTTGGAGGATATGATACTAGTCACCTAATATGTAACCAAATAGACTTTTTTTTACCGTAAAATACACCACCTTCATTAATTTAGAATTAGCTAAAAATACAATTGAGATCACGATAAAAATAACTACCATCCGCCTTAGAAATGACTACTGTAATTAAGTTATGAGCTACATGCCTACATGATTCACGAATGATAACAAACATATAAGCTTCAAACTGAAAAAAATGTTTAATATCACCAAATATAAGATCAAGATAGGAACTTCCTTCTTCATCCGCCAATTTGGAAGTGATCAATTGAGCATACGTATCTATTTCCACAACTTCCCAGGCCAGTGTTATTCCTTTAATTTGCCCATGACAACACGCCCCCTATCCCATATGTTTGGGTTATGCATGCACCCGAGTCTGTGGTACAAGTTGCATTGCCTCCTCGTATGAAATTTCCTCCCATGTCACGTGATGTTCATCTCTGGGCTCTCTTTCATATTTTGGAGCCCACAACTCTGTCCACATTTATATATTTTGAGCCCTCTTAACGTCAGTTTCTTCCACCTGGAAGTGTCCTCGCTGTTGCTATGATTCTAAACTAGAATTTCTAATTGGGTCTCCTTGCTCATATCAAGCTAAGTGTCACGAACCCCTCTTTCCCCGCACCTTTCTAGCCTCATAAAAAAAATGAAGTGCTTATAAACAGAAAAACAGTTTTGTAGAATGCCTTTCATCCTATTAGGCAATAACTTGTTTGTTTTTTGGTAAATTTGTAATACGGAGTATTAACCTCTCGTGACAATCGATCCTCAGACATATTTTCCGACAATAATTAACTACCTCATGGTCCACAATATCCCTGTAATGTTGAAAATCCAAGGATTTAGTCGGTCTAGGCCAAGCGCTTTGGGGCTTTGTGAGGATGCATAGCAAACATATCCTTCTTTACTTCTATCATACGGAGTAGTTATTGGTTTAAGCAGTCTGACATTATGTCAGCCCCTACTATCCCTAGCCTAGTAAAAGACATTTTCTCAGAATTTTTGTTGTTCAATGAAAACAAATCCGAAAAAATAGTCCACCAGACCACCACTACGGCTCACCAAAACCCGATCCGACCCGAAAAACCCGATATTTTTTCCGGACATTATCCGAACCGAAGTGGATATCCGACCTGAAAAACCAGAAACCGAAAATCCGATTAGTGTTGGGCCTAGACCGGGTGACGGGTAGGGTTTGTGAAATCCCAACCCGACCCACCCGAATATCTGAAATATAGGTTAGTGTGTACTTTGAATATTTAAATTAATACTTGTGTTCAATTATTTGTGTAATTATTTGTGCAATTTGTATTAAATTATTTGTTTAAATTGAATGTGTAGTGCACTAATATGTACAATTTTTTATCAAAGAGGCATTCCAACACTTTAATTATCCAATTATAATGTGTTATAATATAACCGAAATATCCGAAATATATTACATTATGTAGTGTGTACTTTGAATATGTTAAGTTAATACTTATGTTCAATTATTTGTGTAATTATTTGTGCAACTTGTGTTAAATTATTTGTGTAATTTGGAATTTTAGTGCACTAGTGTGTACAATTTTTGTCAAAGTGACATTTAAACACTTTAATTATCCGATTATAATTTGTTTTTAATATAACCGAAATATCCGAAACCCGACCCGATATCTGATAATATCCAACTAAAAGATATCCGAAATACCCAATTTGAAATATCAAAGGGTCGGACCTAATATTTAAATTAAAAAACCCAAACGGGTTTAGGGTTCGCAAACCCGACCCGCCCGAACCCGACCCGTGCACAGCCCTAACCACCACCATAGACCCTACATACCGTCCCCTGTCCGTGATCTAAGACAGCCAGCCGTGGTAAGCCCATTCGTTTTATTTCATAACCAAATCTTTATATAATATAAAGTAACAATCGCTGCACCACAACTGGAGGGAAAAATCCCGCCCATTTGAAGGGCACAATTGACAAACAATAAACCTAAGATTTGGACGTATTGCTATATATATACAGAGCTACCTTGATACTACAACGGATGATATTAATAATAATACACTAATAATACTACCATATATAGTACGTGGATACAGGATAATATTAATAATTCCGTAAAAATTTTGATGTCCATAATTTATATGTACAAAATATATTAGACATGCACATAATTGGTTACTGTATATGGCAAGTAGTCATAATAAGGGCAGTGGTTACGTAAGAATTAAGATGATGATGATCATTCATAATGCTACCATATATATAGTGGTTGATATTAATAAATTAATAAATTACATGAATGCTTAGGTTTATAAATACCATATACAGATATAATCCACTACTACCGGTAGATTATTTCATAGGCCTTTCTATATGAAGTCTCTCTCTAAAAAAAATACTCTGTATGAATTACTATGTACTATGTAGTACATGTTGTAATTTCTACATGTTGTAAAACACGAAGTAATTAAAATAAGGGGAAATTTGACTTTACACCTCACTTTTTGGGTAAAATTGGACTTTGCACCTCATTTTAAAAAAACTTTGACTTTGCACCCCATCACATAACATTTTGTGAAGAAAAGTTTATAAATGGAGTGCAAAGTCCATTTATAAGTGGAATGGGGTGCAAAATCCAATTTTTTTCAAAATGGGGTGCAAAGTCTAATATCACTCAAAAAATGAGGTGCAAAGTCAAATTTACCCTTAAAATAACTCTAATCTTACTTATTTTGATTATTTATCTTGATTATTACTTATTTTGACTGATATCTTTATCTTATATTATAATATAAAGTAGTAAAGTTGCTACAATTTTTGGAGGTAAAATTCCCACCTATTTAAAGGGCATAAGTGGAAATTAATATTGCATCAAAATTGACCATTGTATTGGGCGGCAATAAGATAATCTATAACTTCTATAGATTATTACCTTCTATATATATTTGGAAGTTATCATATCCTTTCTATAATTCTATATATATTTGGAAGTTAATGCATATATCACTAAATTAGAGTATACCAAATTACGAATGACAATTTACAAACTTCATAAATTCTGCATTTGGGTGTTAGTGTGTTACGTATTATCCGGCACAACCATATATATACTCCGGATGGTATATTACAATGGTAATACTACCACAAATATAAATTTTCCAATACTACAATTTTGATTTTTCAACCAGCGTTAGAACATGAATACAATATAATACGTCAATACCGATAGTGATAATGCATGGAAAATTTTGCTCAAGAAAATCCTATAATTAATGCAGAAAATAAATAAGCACTTTACCGTAATTTTGATCATAATCTGCAAAACTTTTGTTTGAAACTAAATTAACTACTTGATCAACAAGTTCCTAATTAAAAATAACGTAATTACAGGCTAACATACATTCAAAAAATTGTGAAAATTAAAGTTGTATAAAAATTAATCATATTAGTGAAATTCAATATGGGTACATTGAAAGTAGATTTTCTGTACATATGATCTGATTGATGTACACAAATCCATGAATACTTAAAAATTATACTACATGTTCAGTTTATTAAAGTCATATAATCTGCACAAACTTATAATACATGTTCAGTTTATTAAATGGGAAGTGGGAACTATAGTCTTTTAAACTATGGTTCAGTTTGGAAACAGTAGACATCAAATAAATCATATTTTTTAATTCCAGATTCTATGAAAGAATAGTTTAGACCTCTTCTGAATTGAAAGAGAGGTGCATATATATTTTCCACATATATTATTATGTTACTAGAGTTTGGTCTTACAAGTGCATATTATATTATAATTGATGGCTATTTTTCAAGTGAAAGTATACTTGAACGCGTATAGTTAACGAAATGAATTCAAGTGAAGAGTAGATTACTTAAACCTATTATAGTACATAGTATATTATAGTATATGTTCATTATAATGCAACTATCTTTTACTGTGATGATACTGAAATTCGTGACTTCGGTTTTGGTAACTATAGTTTTTCCAACTACGGCTTAGTTTAGTAGCAGGCATCAAGCTTAATTTCAAAAGTTAAGCTTTTGAAATAGACTTTGTTTTGTAACTTTATTTTACCAAAGATCAGAAAACTCTAATTAAGAACATTAGACTTGAAAAACATTGACTTTTGAATTCTGAATTCTATAATTTTAAGTGACCTTATGTTTTCGCGCCAATTTTGAAAGAGAAACACATCATCAATTTTTTTTACCATATGGTTCAATCAAGTTCTAATTCAAATTTCAATATGTTCAAGTTTCCACATTAATATATATATTTTATTTCTAACTCAATGCCATGCTTACAAGATGGTTCTATATGTAATTCACTAATTCAAATGTATACTTTCTATTAAAAATATGATTTTTATGATGGGTTCGTCTAAAAAAGGTATGTCCTCCGTATTAAAATAATTCTCATATTCAACTTTTCACGCTATTTAAGATAATTACTATAAATTTTATAAAAAATTGTGAGTTTTTTGGTACCGTAACAATGTTGTATACTTTAAACTGTATTGTAGTATGTAGCTGCTTTTAATGTAGATTTCTTTCAAAAAATGAAATGGAATATATAAATAATATGTTACAACCGGAGAAGGAACATAGGACATTTATTTTGATACGATCAGGAAATTCTCATTGACCTCCCTTGAGGTTTAGTGTATTATCAGTCACACCTCTGCACTATAAAAAATGTACTCTTACTCCCTCTCTATTCTAATATATGGTTGGATAACGTTTAATTTATACCTATTTTCAAAACAAAAAAAAACTTTTAATTTATACCTAGGGAAAAGTATAGATATATGGTATGTCTGGCACAACTAGCTGAAAAGATACTTTAATGAGCTATTTAGTAACTGTTAGCCTTTAGTGACTGGAAAGATCTTAAAAGAAAACGATAGTACGAAGTATATGTTTGATAAAAAAACTGACTGTTTGATTTAGCTCTGTTTGGTATACAAGCTGTTGGAACTAATTAATGCTAGAAGCTACAGACTTATATGAGATGCTACTCAATGTAACATCTCAAAAAAGACCTGTTATTTTTATAAAAGCTCTTAAAAATTGACATGTCAAACATATAACTAGAAGCTTTTAAAAACTTTTTAAAAACAAACCTAATGAAACAAGAAACGATCAAAACTTAAATCAAAACATGCCTTTGGATTTTTAAAATCAATAAAACAGAAAAAACCCAACCAAAACATGCTAAATTTGACCAAAATTGAAACAACCCAATCAAAATGAATCGTAACTAACACTGAAGTATATTTTGGTTCTCGGTTTCACTAAGTGATTAACATTCCTAATTTTCATATAAGTATTCTCATATAAATTTAAATCAGGTATAGTAGTAGACCATAAAATTTAAATTTATTTCTCGAAATATACTCTAGATTTGGGTTTTCAGTTTATTTTGGTTGGTTTGTTTCAAATTTTGGTCAATTTTAGTACTTCCTCCATTCTTTTTTAATTGCATCAGTCCACTTTTCACGTTTGCCAATGCACAAGTTTGACCATTAATATCATTCCTTATTCATAAAAAATTAAAAAAATTAGATTTTGACAACTTAAAATGAGAGGAATCTAACAATATTTTTTTAAAATGTAATTTATAATATATTAATAAATAAAACAGAGTCAAAGTAGAACATGTTAATAGTGTAAAAAATTCAATGTTGCATTTAAAAGAGAACAAAGGTAGTATGTTTTGGTCAAAAAAATTCAATTCAATCATTTTTCAAATCAATAAGGCATAAATAAAGCGAACTATCTAGAGTGATGTCAATTTTGATCATTTTTTATTTTATTAGGTTCCATTTCCGGTGAAAGGGTCTTTAATAAAGACAAATTTATTAATTATCAGATCAAATCTATGTTTGCATAAATTCACAGCATTAATATCAAACACAATAAAAAAGTTATGAAAATATGTCTATAATTTTCTCTAAACGTAGATTAGAACTTAATTAACCATTGTTAAAAGTCGCTGAGGCCCGTGAGGGGGTAAGATAACATTTTATTTATAATGCAGGGGTGTGCGTGATAATACATCAACTCTAAAGCCATGTCATTGCTAATTTTCCTTTTGACACAGAAGGAGCATAATGTAAAATAGGGAAAATATTCAACTAAATGTCCTATATATGAGAATAACAAAAACATACAAGAAAATGTCAAAACATCACATGAAACTTAATGGTACCTAATGAGCACTTTTTTTAACATAAAAGGAGAAGAGTCAAAAACATTTCTACTATTTATCATATATCACTTACATTCATATAAAAAATATCATATAAGCATGTTTACTATAAAAACATGTTAATTTAAAAACAATTGAGTTATCTTATAACAAATTCATATAAATTTGAAAATAATGTAATAATAAAATAAAATAGTATTAGTTCAAGAATGCATAGACAATTTTAACAAGTTCTCATAAATAATAAAAACAGAAAAAAAAAAACAAAAAAAGTGAAAGTGTAAGAAACATTAAATCAAATTGTAATAATTTTAATAAAGATGTAAAATATATAGATAGTTCCAAAAAAATAAAAATATAGACTTTAAGATTTTTAAATTGTCTACAATTTTTATTTATAATTTTTCGAATTTTAACAACATTTAATGTTTTTAATATAAAAAACATGTCATTACATGGCAAAAACCGATTAAAAGACTTGATTGATCGATTTTTAAAGTAAACTTACTTATACGATACTTTTATATATGTACAGGAGACTTAAATGATGAATTTGAAATAGTAGAATAAATTATTTGACATTTTCCCCTTTCCTATTTATAAAAAAGGCTCATTAAGTACCATTATATACTTCGTGATTGAATGTAATTTCAAACGGGCTTTTACTCAACTCTAGATATACCCCGTGCATCGCACGGGTACTTCGTCTAGTAGACTATAATCATTTATCAAAATCAAATCGAGCGAGAAGTATTTATTTATTCATGGAAATATGAATTGTATTAAAATTTTAATGATCTACAATGGAGAGTGAAGTTCCCTTTTAAGGCAAACTTAGGACTTTTCACGTTGGTAGAGAAGATATTCGTGCACCTTGCCGGCTTGCACCTAGAGATGGACTGGGACGGGTCGGCCTGACCCGGGCCCGGTACTGTTTAGACTCGGCCCGACCCTTTACTGTATAGGCCCGGTCCCATCCCGGGGCCCGGTCAGGTGGCTATAAGGGCGGGCTTCGGGCTAGTTTTTTGGTCCGGGCCTAGGCAGGGTCTGGGCCCGAGAGCACTACTTTTTAAATTGAATGCCCAGTCCCGCCCGGTACTGTTCCGTCTGTTCGTCTTTTTTAGGTCGGCCCGACCCGGTACCAGTACAAACCCGAGCCGGTACCGGGCCTGAACTCCTTAAGCCCGCCCAGTTCTGTCCCGAAGCTCGACACGGTCCCGTCCCAGTGCATCCTTATTTGCACCTCTTTGTAATCAAAGTTTTAGAAAAACAACTAGATTAAATGATTTAGAGTAGTGTCAACAAAGACTGCTTCAAGTATGGGGGCTCGAATTCAACATTTTAACATCATCGACAAACAAGAGATTCTAAAATCATTTGATTTAAATAGAAAGCTCTGAATCTTATAATTTTCAAACAAGAGCTGCTAGTACTGCTAGTAATATAATCTCAGCAAAACTTGTCACGTTAATAAGGAAAAAGAAAAAGGAAATATCTTTTACTAAAAAGATTCACTTCATTTTTTATCCACAGCCGATTAGACAATTAGTTGAGAGTTAATGAATTAATATCATACGGAGTTATATGTAGATATAATTTGATTGACAGAGGGTGATATCTATTCATAATACTATCTCTTGAGCAAATCATTCCGCTACTTTTGAAGTGTGACAAAATTTTCGCTAATCGTGCAAGAACTTTAGAGATTTCACCAGATTTGTTCGATTCTATAAGCCTCAATACCTCTAGCCATAATTAATCAAACTAAACATCACAAGACTGACAAAACACACACACCAAAACTCAGAGTACTTATCTAACATAATAAGTATAAAAATTGATATGAAATCAAAGTAAAAATTGTAAACTCGTTCACTTCATGACGGTGTTTGAGAAGGAGGCTAGGACGGACCATCGACACACTATCATAATTAAGATGAACTTCATGACGTGTTTTTTTGTAAAAATAGATTTAGAGTTGATCGAACGAATACCATAAACATTGGAAGAGAATATAAAAAAAACTATTCAAAATTGTAGGTATTCAAGAGAATACCATTCATACAGAATGACCCTTCCAAAAATTGAAAGCAACAATTTGTTCAAAATTTTATATATTTTTCTACTTTCACCTAATATTACATGTCACCGATCATTTTTTCACCATAACATAAGCGGTAACAGGGGCGGAGCCAGGGCACTGGGCCAGACTGGGCCGATACAAAAAATATTTTTGGAAAAATTTTACACGGAATTTTTTACACTAAAAATTTAGACGTTTTTAAAATTTGGGCTGGGCAGGGCCGGGGTTGGCCCTCCCCTAGCTCCGCCCCTGAGAGGTAACTTTAACTGCTTAATTAAATTATTTTCATTTTATCGATTCATAATATTAAATACTCCCTCCTGTTTTTAATTAAGTTCCTGGTTTGACTTCACACATATTAATAAAATAAATTTATTGAGGGGTAAATTTTAATGTAGAATGCACTGTTTTGACACTATTTAGCACTAATTTTTTTATTGCTTTGGCACCGTTTTAGTGTATATTTGTTTGCAAAATAAGAAAGTGTGAACTTGTTTGGGACATTCAAAAAAGAAAGTAGGAACTTAAATACAGGACAAAAAGAGTATATAGTACTATGTATATCTTATAAACATTAAATTAATAAAATTTGGAGAGGTTGTACAAGTAAAACTAATATCGTATTTGTACACTTTATTTATATTTAAATCCAACTACTTAGAAGTCAATAAGTCATATTTTAGAAAATAAATAATAATGATCTCATTTGTACATTTTATTTATATATATTTTTATTGTCAAAACATTTTATTTATATTTAAATCCTACTCCTCGCTCAAAAAATTTCTCTAAGTTAAATCAATTTCCAAAACAAAATAAAATTGCTGGTTGTAGTCTTGTAGACATGTGACATGGAAGAAAAAAAGTATTTTTAAATGGCATCTGAGATATTGTTACCCAGAAAAACAGATGAAAGTGTGAGCGCGTGCTTTTCCACATCAACGTATATAGGGTTCCTATTTAAAAATCCTTATTATGAGTTATGACCATAAACTCCGGGTTACCCCGTTCCTTATTTCGGCGCTTTCCGTTTCGGTGCGACTGAGGATTTCAAAAGCAGGATTTTGCTTCTCTATTCTCGGCCTCTTCCACTAGTTGAAAATTCTAGGCTGAGATTGAGAAGTTAGCGATTAGAGCCTGCCATGGATGAGGGGTTGGTTGATGACATTATAAGGAAGCTGCTTGATGCGAAGACAGTGAGGGCGCCGAAGCAGGTGCAGTTGACGGAGTCAGAGATTAAGGAGCTTTGTGTGGCGTCCAAAAAGATATTTCTCAGCCAGCCTAATCTTCTCGAGCTCGAAGCACCCATCAAGATTTGTGGTAAATAGAACCACAGATTTTCTTCTGTCTTTTTTATTTTGTTTTTCGTTTAATGTGTAAAATAGTTTGTTGTCCTTTGTTTGTTTGTGGCTTATAAATTGAACACTAGCTTAAATTCAGGCTATATGTATTGTTAGTTTTATAGGTGAAGTGGTTGTCCTGTTTTGCCAACACAGTTCAAAGCTTTGCCTTTGGCCACTCAACTACATGTTGTTTCTTTGGTGATGACTGATGAAATAAGTGTATAACACAATTATGAACAATTTAGTAATCTATGTTCATAATCACAAGATTTCCCAGTGATATATTATGCAGTATGATATAAAAGGATTGGTAACGGAGTTTAAAAGTAGTGCCCCGTGTACACTGCAGGTGATATTCATGGTCAATACTCTGATCTTCAGCGGTTGTTTGAGTATGGTGGGTATCCGCCTGAGGCCAATTATCTATTCTTAGGAGACTATGTTGACCGTGGTAAGCAGAGTGTAGAAACAATTAGCCTTCTCCTTGCGTACAAGATTAAATACAAGGAGAACTTTTTTCTCCTAAGAGGCAACCATGAATGTGCTTCTATCAATAGGATATATGGTTTCTTCGATGAGTGCAAGAGGAGGTATAATGTTCGTGTTTGGAAGATGTTTACAGAGTGCTTTAACTGCTTGCCTGTTGCGGCCCTTATTGATGAGAAGATACTATGCATGCATGGAGGACTATCTCCTGAGCTGAAGCACTTGGATCAAATTAGAAAGATTCCCCGTCCTGTAGATGTACCTGACCAAGGTCTCTTATGTGACTTGTTGTGGGCTGATCCTGACAGAGATATTGAAGGATGGGGAGAGAATGATCGGGGAGTATCATATACATTTGGAGCAGATAAGGTCACTGAATTTCTTGAGGAGCATGACCTTGATCTCATTTGCCGAGCTCACCAGGTAATATATGAATCGGAACAAATTAGCTATCCCCTCTTTGCCACTTTCCTTTATAAAAAATGTGAGCTGGGTTTCTGCTTCCAGTCCAGCTTCATTTACATAATTTTAAACATGGACTCCATAATAATTTGGTATGGTCTTTTATCTTTCAAAAGAATTGGTTTTGTTTTTTCTTTTAAGATCATTGCATACAATCTGTCTACCACTGTCTGTACAAAAGAGCATGAATCATCATCAGTTTCTTTAGTAGCAAATCATCATGTTCATAGCAATATTGTTATTAGTAGTTTTTTACAGAGAAATGCTAGAGGTACCCCATTTTGTACCCCACCCTATGTTTGTGGCTCACAAAAACCCAACCCAATTAAATTAATTGCTCCATTTTAATGAAGTGCTTTTGTAAACCACAAACATGGGGGGGGTACAAAATGGGGTAGCTTTAGCATTTGTGCTTTATATATTGTTCCATAGTAAAATTAATGTGTCAGAGGGATAATCAATAAACCAGTCAGTGGTTTATGTCACAGATATCAATTTCCTGAAATTTCTTGTTTGTTTAATACTTCTCAGGTCGTGGAAGATGGATACGAGTTCTTTTCAAACCGACAGCTGGTCACCATATTTTCTGCACCAAATTACTGCGGTGAGTTTGACAATGCTGGTGCCATGATGAGTGTAGATGACACATTAACATGCTCATTCCAAATCTTGAAGGCCTCTGAGAAGAAAGGAAAATCTGGATTTGGCAATGCACAGAGACCAGCTACACCGCCTCATAAGGTAAAAACTAACATCTGTTTATAGGAGGGGTGATGTCTCTTGAGGTAAGTCCTTTTATCTAATTGATAAAACTTCATGTTTGATGAATGTTTCAGGGTCCCAAGGGATAAATGCATGGCACCAACAATTACACATTGGTCAAGGTTGCTGTAGATTTAACACACAACATGCCCTACTTCTACAAAGTGATGCTCCCAATCGTTTTGAATCTCAATCTAAGGATTGGAAAAAAGCTCAACTGGCCAGGTTCCTTATTTTGTTCTCACGAAAGGGCTTTGTGGTCAATGCCGTTCACCTTTGTAACTCTGTCTTATTTCTAAAATGTAAAATGCAACAAACTTCAATATTTCCAAATGGTTTGCTTCTTACTTTCCTTTTCCTCCTGTGTGTGTTGTAGTGTTTCCATTTTCTCGTGTTGTAGTGTTTCCATTTTCTTGGGAAACAATTAGACAAAACCTGAAGACTATTGCAATTTGCAAATCATCTTTAATTTACTGCACATATTGAATTGCTGTCAGTGTTCTAGATTTTCTCCATGCCTGTGAGTGGTAGATTTGCTTTGGCATCATTTGGATCATTGTGTGGTTAGGGAGTTAATAGCAATTTTAACTGTCCAAGCATGGGCAATTTGAAACCAAAATGCAAGTGTTCAAAGTAGGCCTAGTGTAGGGGTGGAGTGGTGGACACAATTTTGGATAGCAACCAGAAGTGGCGGTTGAAGGATCTTTTCAGGATGACTTCCAGAGTTCCAGCGCCATTGCTCTCTAGTGGAGTCGCTGCGGAGATGCCTTCTACCTAACCAAGTCAAAATGTTGGGTTCATGCTAGGCTTAGGGTTATAACTATAGAAGTCTGGTTTGGGACTGAAAACGGTCTGTCTAAGTAAAAACATCATTTGTCTCAAGTCTCAAAATCATTGATTTTAAAATTAACAAAAGGCCCTCATGTACTTTCCTTTGTTTTTCTCCCCCCTCTTTTCCATGTACTTTCCATTTGTCTTCTAATAAAGTTCTATTTATAAAAAAATAAGGGAGAATTTGACTTTGCAGCCCATGTTTTGGGTGATATTTGACTTTGGATCCCATTTTTAAAATCATTAATGTATGCACCGCATTAGCACAAAAATTGTGAAGGAATGTGGTGCAAAGTCGAATGATTTTATAGTGAATTGGGGTGCATACATTAATGATTTTGAAAATATGTTGCAAAGTTAAATATCACCCAAAACATGGGGTGCAAAGTCAAATTCTCCCCAAAAATAACGGTGATCTTCATATTAATATCAATTGGTATAAATGTATAATACTCGTATCTTCAATGAACTAGATGTCTTCATATTAATATCAATTGGTATAAATGTATAATACTCGTATCTTCAATGAACTAGATGATTATTTTACTATTAGTATCGTAGAATAAGGATTCTACGAAGTATAACTATCCTCAGTCACCTCCAAATCAAAATGCATTTACGAGAAAAGGGTGATATAGAGAAGATGAACTTATGGATGGACTGGGCCCGGGCGGCCTGGTGCTGTTTAGGCTCGGTACTGGCCCGGTACTAGGAGCAGTGGTTATAAGGGGTGTGGGCTTTGGACTTGATTTTTTGGGCCCAGTCTGGGCTCAATTGCATTTTTTTAATTTTTTTTAATTAAATGAGTGGTACCGACCTGGACCCGGTACTATTTGGGCCCGGAACTGGTATCGGAGCATACATGGCCGGTACCAAGCTCCACTTTTCAAGAACCGATATCGCCCGAGCCCGGTTTTGGCCCGGCCCAACCCGGATCCATACCCTGTGTGAATGGTGGAGGACTCTACATAGAGAAGGGGCGAAGAATAAACAATTAAACATTTTACGGGCTTTTAATGGCTGATGATTGCATACAAATAATATCAATATCATGTTAGAATGTCTCAAACCGATTGTACAATTACATTGAGCTTGGGCTATTACGGACCGGCCGGTCCCGGTTCAAATTCAGGGAGGCCCCGAACCGACCCGGATAATTCGGGTCCCACTCCGGTCTCGGGCACCCAACCGGTTCGGGCATTTTTTAAATTTCATATTCTTACTTACAATATTATTAATTATTAATATAAACAAAAAATGTTGCACATTAAAAATGAAATGTAGACATATTTGAAACATTACATTGTGAAAAGTTACATACATTTCCTTTTCGTCTAAACTCCTCCTTCAGGAGCCAGTTGTCATTTCGTTCATGAGGTGGCAGAGCGGTGCTATGTTAATTTCGGGTGTTCTATGACGAGTATTCGACCAAACGTAGAAGCAAATGAGATTCTCAATAGATTGTGCGTTCAACCCCATTCTATAATCAGTCACGGTGTTGCCGGTTTCACTAAACTCTTGTTCCACGCCAATTGTTGTTGATAAAATCGGAAACATTTCTTGTTTGTCCTTTCACCATTTTAGAATGTCAAAGCCTCCCCTCTTCATACTCAACTTGAACGTTTAGATATAAACAAAACTCATGAATCGAGCTGAGCTTTGTGCAACGAAATGAGTATATCTACTTTTCTCTCTCCAAAAAATTAGATATTTTAGATTTTTAAATGAAGAAGTAACTGGTTTCGGGTGAGGGGGTACACTAGCATATTGTACATAAAACTCATTAAATAAATTGAAATATATTACTAACCTCGTTGAATTGCGCTTGAACATCTATAGAGTTGTCGTCGTACATGGGCAACTCAACGTAGAAACAACTATAACACGACTTTAAAAATGTTCTATACCTAGCAAGTTTACAACGAGGACCAAGAATGGTAGCAATAGCTTATATAGGCGGAACGTAGGAACAATACTGTAAAAACTTTTCTTTTGAAAGCACAAGCGGGAATGCGGGAATACCAGCTACTGATGTTCCAAAAATAAACTAACACGTTGCAAATTTTTCCATGATGTTACAGGTTTCTAACTCAACCGGTTCTATAATATAGTTAGAAGTTTCTTTCAAAATCAAAGCAAGGAATGGTCCCTAAATCTATGAAGCACAAATATTAATTTATAAGTACTACTCCAATATTAAATTGTTTGGGAAAACACGCAATTTAAGTTGAGTACTAATCCATATAAGTTTAATATCCCTTAACTTTCTCCCGCACATTTCTTAGCTAGTACGGCTAATCCATCTTTGCCAAATAAATTAATAATATGGCATGCACAACATTGATAAAAAAATATACTCATCAAAGTAGGACTACATAATTCATCCAATCTAGGTATAACAATTAAGAACAATATTATTAATAGCATTATTAAAACCTATATCAAACATCTTGTCAAACAAATTATATTCAATTAACATTCACGATAATATTTATTAACCTATAGTTTTATTAACATTAGGTCGTGTTTGATAATCTTTATTTTTAGCTTATTAGTTAATATATGAGGTAATTTGAGTTTGCACCCCATCTTATTGTCCAAATTGGACTTTGCAACCCGTTTTTTAAAATGTTTGTTTATGCACCCCAATCACACATGAAAAGACAAAAAAGCCCTCGATCAGGAATATGTTGAAGGCCAACAAAATTGTTAATGAAGGGGCAATTTTGTCTTTTCATATGAGACTGAGGTGCAAAAACAAATTTTTTTAAAAATGGGGTGCAAAGTCCAATTTAGACAATAAAATGGGGTGCAAACTTAAATTGACTCCTAATACTCAAAATTACAGACTCGGTGCTCATCAAAATTGACTCAATGCTCATTTAAGAGAATCCGTGAAATTCGAGTTTTTTCCTAAATTAATGTTAATTAAATAAATATTTACCAAATTAAGGTTGGGCTAATAATAATTCCCATACTACTGCTACCTTGGTTAAACAAACCCATACGACTTATCTAAACGTACGGAGTAGGCCACAAATGTAGGAATCAAGATGGGTCCCTCATAATTATAAAACCCATTTTTTCTTTAAATGACTATAACTTTTTTATTTTTACTCTATTTTGTATAAAAAATATATCACAATTCATAATTTTTTATGATCTTTCATTTGACACCAATATTGCATATGTAATTTTTTAAAAAAAATGAAGAGTATATGGAGCCCGTTTGGGAACTCTTTTTTCCGACTTATCAGTCTCATTAACCAACTTTTTCACCAAACACAAAACTTTTGATTTTGTGTGCTTATTGTGTAATAATAATCAAAATAACTATGGTTGAAATTACTTATCAAACTGCATTGGTTGAAGTTAGTGTACATGTATTGATGTATATTTTAACTATTTTTATTCATTTTATTAATAGAAAATAGTTTGAGTTTTTCCCGAACTAATACTAATTGAATAAATAATTAAGAAAATAAGGTGTGGTTAATAATTACCATGCCAAATTTAGATTTTTTCTTCGGGTTTTTAGCTTCAGATTTGAGATTAAATAAGATACTCTCAGGTCGTTTGTTAAATCTCAAAGTGACCGAATTGACTGGTTATGTTAAAATTTATGAAGTTCAGGTGAAATGAATGTATTGGTTGAATTGGCTTATTCATTAAATTTATTCATAGAAGAGGTTTTGTGCATGATTAATTAAAATACAGGGGGTCTGACGTATTTTCCAAATCATATGGGACTAATGTGTTGGATTTCTATATCACGAGAGTGTTTGATTCCTTAAAACCCCGAGCACTGATAAGTTAGAATTTGTGATTAATTTTTATCACAATTCTATACTTATTATATGCCTAATTAAGAGGTTTGAGTTATATTTTGTGATAAAAATATTTTTTTACAGGTGAGAATTCTAATTGAAGGATTTGAGGAATACATGGGTTGATTTTTTTTAGGATTGAGGCCTGATTCACAAATGAAAGAAAGTTGTGGAAATTACCCGTTTGGACCACTTTTATGGCCCGTATATCATTATTGTCCCAACCGTTTTTCCTTTTCATTTTTAATCTTTTCTTATTTCAATTATGTTTTTTTATTTCAATTTTAGACGACTGTTGCGGACCTCATATAGAATAAGATACTCCGTCAGAGAAGCATGGTGCACTCCCGTAGTTGGAAGGGGAGAGCTTTCTCGATGAAGAAGGGCATCACAAATGAGAGAAGGCTCATGTGTCCAGTCGAGAGCACGGCAGTTACGGTTGCCAGGTTGCCGATTTGAACTTTCCGATGCAGATCCGAGAAAGGATCTTCCTCCAACATCCAGTCGGAGAGCTTTCCCTCGATATCGAGCCTTTCATCCTATTTTTGAATGAATAAGATCATAAGGTAATTAGATGTTTTGAATTTCCTCTCTTCCGTAAATTCTCTCAAATCCGCGCTCATTGATATTGCTTTGAAGTAATTTCAAATTGTCAATTCCTATGAAATTTTACGATTGGATTGCTTGAATATAAGCTTGTTTTGATATTCCTATGAAATTTTACGGTTGGATTGCTTGAATATTAGCTTGTTTTGATAGGTTTTGACTTGGCGAAGATTCTAGTCGAATGTTTTTTAAATTAATTTACAGTGTTAGTATCAATAGTTTCTGAAACCAACTTTCAGTTTATCCTCCAAATGTGAACTTTAATATGAAGATAAAATTTTCAACTCCGTATAAGGGAATTCATAGAGAAAGCCTTGCAAAATCTGGAAACTAATAGATGTTTGCGTAGGTTACATATTGGTTCCTGCACCCGAAAAATTGAGTTAACTTTGTTGCTATTACAAGATTCTTTAAGTATTGGCTATGGTATGGGCTCACTGCCAAGTCACAAAATTTGTTAGAGCAGGAGGGGCTTTTCCTCCATTTGTGGAGAGGGAATTGTCATGGTTTTCTGCTACTTTTTGGTTTCAGCCCTGAGGGAAGGTTCATGAATTGACAGTTATTGTTATGCTGCAAATTTATTTGATAATTTATGTTTGTTTGGCTTTAGTGGTCATTGATGTATTTTGCTTGGCATTAGCTATGGTATTTTTTTCATGGTGATGTACTTTGGGCATAAAATGTGTCTGCGTTTGAGAACAACATAAAACATTTGTACTTTGGGATTCACATGAACCATTGAACAACAGATTTACTATTCATCTTCTACATTTGAATTTAAAAATGTCAATAGTTTTTAACTGACGAATCTTGTGGAAATAATATTTGAGGATCTCATGGTTTGACCTTTTCCAGATCAGTCACGATATTAATTACTTCTCAGCACTCTTTAAATTGTCTCAACTTATTTGATGAATCTATCTTCCTTTTTGTTCATATTTTTTTCCATCACTAATATTGATTTTCTCAAAATTCATTGTCAGCTTTTGATTTATTATACGCCCACACAAGATGTATAGTACCATGTGATCAGACAGGATGTGGTGGTCGATTATGTTGCAGAGGAAGCGTTTTCTCTGATGGATAAAATCGGAGAGTTTGGCATAAGAAAAGTTTGCAAAGAAGGTTTGTGCATCAACTCGGAGAGTTTGTTGATAACAAAACTTATATCCGGTCGGGTGAATGAAAGATACTGCAATGCACCAATAACACTTAGGTACTCGGTGGTATTATGAGGAGTATTATCATAAAGCGAGAGAGGAGCATCACGCGAGAGAGGTGTAGGAACCGGGCTAGCATCTTGCATATGAGTCCGAGTAAGAAGATCTCGGATGTATTTGTGCTGCATGAGATGTAAACCCTGTGGTGTGCGAATAGCTTCCAAACCCAAAAAATAAGATGAAGCACCAAGATCTTTGATAAAGGATCGGAGCACATGAGTTTTATTTGCCGTGATGATTATTTTATCCACGTAAATAAGTAAGAAAAGGAGGAGCCATTATCTTGAAAAATGAACAAGGAGGCGTCACTTTTGCTATTATGAAAACCAGACTGCAATAGAAAAGCCTGAAGTTCACAATACAAGCCCGAAAGAGTGTGGCTTGTGTAAAAGAATTTAGTATATCGTATATGGAAGATGTCAATTTCTAAACTTTTGTCGTTTTCATTCTTATAGAAACACCAGATATGGTGAGAGCATATAGATTGTAACTGTAAGTTTGATCATAAATTGAATTATGTATTCATTTAACACTTGCACATGTATTTATTTATTCTTTTTCTTTTTGTTGCATATTGTTGCTTTTTGTTTTATCGTGTTTATATTTATTGTATATTGTTGCTTCTTGTTGCATGTGTTTTCTTTTAATTTTTCCAATTATTTTTTATTTTCTTCTTCTTGGGCATAAAGTAACTATATATACATATTATGATAAACCATATATTTGTACATATCAATGTCAACAAATAGAAACATAAGTACAAAAATTTTTATTTATGAAAGTCAACAAAAAGAAACACAAAAGAAACAACAAGAAAACAAAAGGCAACAATGTGAAACAAAATGCAACACAAATCAACAAAAAGCAACAAATGAAATGGAAACATTAAAAAACAACATAATACAGCAATAAGTAACAAAGAAAGAGCGTGTGATTCCTTGTTCTGTTACAAGCAAAGAGGGAAGCCACTTGAAAGCTCAAATAACTAAACTTAAGAATGCCATTGAGCAGCTTCTCATATAAATTTCAGTATGATACTCTTAAGCGAGCGAAGTGAGGCTTTGACTGGCTAAGTTGTTTATTCACCAATACTCTTGTGTGTGTGTTTAATGAATCCCATGTTTTTCTTCTTGTCATTTTTGTATTTTGTGTGAAGTATCACTTCTACTTTTATAGTGTTTTTCTTCCATAATGTTCTGCATTGGTTACTCCCCATTTGATCTGCGACAAAGGTTATGACTATTTTTGAAAGCAGACAAAGGTTATGAGGTTAAATAAAAACATTTATCTATTATTCTAGTTATAAGGAAGTAAAGAAAAATTAATTGTTCGTTCCCAACTCAAAATAACAACACCAAAAGCGCAGCAACGGCAATTGCAAGTTTGCAACAACTAAGGTCGGTACTACAATCGAGCGATAGGGTTTCCTTGAGTAGGAGAATTAACTATCAACACCGACAAACTTCCTGCCGGACTTCATTCCCACTAAAGCAGAAGCTCTTCTCAGAGATGATGGCAACAATGTTGGAGCAGGAGATGATGATTGATTTTCGACGCTGTTCAAGCCGCAGTGGCTGTTAAACTCTTCACACAGGCAATCGGGTTGGTCCAACACCATTTTGAGCCTAGAGCAGGTCCCCTCTGACTTCGGCGACGTACTGCAATTGGGGACGAAAGAGAAAATTAGCCAGGGTGCTTATGTCGTTGTCCAGCCTTCCGCCGCCGCTGCGGTGATTGCCGATTTGCCGGAACAAAAGCCTATTTTTACACATTACATAACTCTGTTTGATTGGTGCCTCGTCGTTGCTCCTGCATTCAAGCGTTTTGCTCTCCAGCGGCTTCATTCAATTCGTTCAGATGAGTTATACGGAGTTTATAGTTATATACTCGTATAGTCGTATTACTCGTATATACCATCTATATGTGAAAAGAAAACTACGCTTAGTTTATTTTTGAAAGGAAAAATTAAAAGTGACAAAAGTGATATTATTTTCACTTTTTGGTTTATTTGTGATAATTTCCCAAGAAAGTTCATAATTTAAAGCCCACTTTAGAAGACCAAAATGTTGTTTTGAAGTTTAGTAAAGGAGCCCTACTGAATTCTTTTGGAACGGCAGTTCTAAAATAAAAGAAGAAAAAAAAAAGAGTTCAAGGAGGCTGGGAAACGCAGGGGAATTCCGGCTGGAGCAAGTTCGGAAGTTTTCCAAGTTCTAAACGGCTCCACAAATTGCGGTTCCTACTCTCGAACGGCACCGAAAAATCAGGAGTTAAGCGCTTGAAACGGCTGTAATCCTTCCATATAAACGAGGCCTTGGCAAGGGTTTTTAGGGGGGAATAATCGGCCAAGGGAGACGGGAGAGAAGAGCCGATTGCTAGGAGGAAGGGCTGCAACCTGGGAGAGGACACATTGAACTTCAGGCTGCAACTTTCTGGAGGAAGGAATTAATCAGTGCTTTGAAAAAAACCTGGTTTGATTCAGCAATATTCCCTTTGATCTTGATCTGCACGTTACTAAAAAAGACTTGCTTCGGTTTAGTCATTTGGGAATTGGCAGTACTTGTTATTTTACTGATTCTTAAATGTTCAAGATGAACTCTTTTATTATTGTTGTTTTACTCTCAGCCAGTTTTAATATGAGTAGCTAAATTTCTATGTCCAGGATTATGATGAAGTTGCTATGAATTAGTATGAAAAGTGATTCTAGTTAGTCCAATTGATTGAGTTTTATCCATTGTTCTTATTCGCTTAATTGATTGTGTTAACTTCTGGCCAACTTTAATATGATTAACTAAGTTGTTTGAGTGGATTAATAGAGTACATGCCATGCCTATTAGTTCGAGCTCTATTGGGTAAAAGAATAGACAATTTTGTTGTCTTGTCAGATTGTCTATTTGGTTCTTAAATCGGGTTTCTGTAGTTCTTTTGTGATTAATGGATTTTAACTATTTAATTAATAATTTTTTATTGATTAGTAGTTAAAGTACGTGACCTATTCTGGACGCCATACGGAATAGTCATATTTATGTCTAGAACGAACCCTCATATTTAATTGACTAACTAAATCGCAAATACTAAAGATTAGTGACAGATTCATAATCCTGGACTATATTTTTCTCTTGCTAAATTCCCAATCAATCTTCTGTTAGTTGCCCAATCAATTTATTTTTAATCCTTTAAATTCCTTGCATCCATTTTAATTCAAACAAACCCAAAACTCATTTTTTTAGTTAGATTAATTTCACTTTTATTTTTATTGATACTTTTCCAATTATTTAGTTACATTTTCCCCGTGGATTTGACCCTTACTTGTGCACCATACTACCGCGACTCGTGCACTTGCGAGGACTATTATTAAATTGTCTATCAATTTTTGGCGCCGTTGCCGGGGA
This sequence comes from Cuscuta epithymum, assembly GCA_945859915.1. Classification (NCBI taxonomy): domain Eukaryota; kingdom Viridiplantae; phylum Streptophyta; class Magnoliopsida; order Solanales; family Convolvulaceae; genus Cuscuta; species Cuscuta epithymum. The sequence goes on along the minus strand of CAMAPF010000031.1, from coordinate 3,877,278 downwards.
ATTTGTTTAACTAGTTTTTGGAAAATTGTTAATTTAGTTTTATTTTAGTTAGTTGTGCTTGTTTTTTTTTTGTTTTTTTTTGTTGTATGCTTGGTCGCAGGTCACTTAATCCAGATTTGATTCCGCTGAACGATCAAGTAGATTTAATTGGCAAAAGGATAAAAAGGAGGCTCCAATTTGCTGCTAATCCAACAATGGGTGATGCACAATTGATGAAAGAGTTTGGGAGACCAACTGTAGGTGCCTCCCCGTCCTGCATTGTATTGAGTGAAGTTGCCCGCAATTATGATTTGTAGACCGTTCACTTTAATCAATTGCCATCTTTCTATGGGCTTTCTTCTGAGGATGCATTGATTTTTATTCGAGACTTCTATGGCATTGTTCAGAATTTTCCATTGCAAGGCGTGACGGAAGATGAGCTAAGGATGAGGTGTTTTCCATACACTCTTAAAGATGCTGCAAAGACATGGTTTATGTCTTTAACACCAGGATCGTTGCGCACGTGGGCTGATGTATACAACAAGTTCATCGGCAAGTACTATTCTCAGTCCAAAACTTCAGAATTAAGAAGAAAAATAGCCAATTTCACGCAGGCTGAAGGTGAGCCATTCCATGAGGCGTGGGAGAGATTCAAGATGCTGCTCACACAGTGCCCTCACCACGGTTATTCCCTGGCGCTCCAAAATCAAACATTCTATGACGGTTTGACCCAAGGAAGCCAAGCAATCGTTGACAACGCAGCTGGAGGAGCAATGGGGGAGAAGACTGCTGAACAGACCCTAGGGCTATATGAGATGCTTGGAGCTAATTCCCAACAGAAGAGCGTTCGTGGGAAGACTCAAGGGATGTACGAAGTTGGTGCGAGTACAGAACTGGCCATCCAAATATCCGAGCTATCCAAGCAAATGAAGAATATGTGTTCTATGATGGCGATGAATCAATCTGCCGCTGCAGTGAATGAAATGCCCGAGGCTAGTCTTGAACAAGCTAATATGATGAATTCATACAATCAAAGGCCAAGGAATGATCCATTCTCCAATTCCTACAACCCCGGTTGGAGGAATCATCCGAACTTCTCATGGTCTAACACACAGCAAGGGAACCAGCCAACTGTTGAACCAAAGAAGCCTTCTTTGGAGGATACTTTGCAGAACTTTATGCAAATCTGCAGCAACAACCAGCAAGCTAATGAGCAGCGTTTTCAGCGCACCGATGCCTCTTTGAGGAAGCTAGAAGTACAAGTTGGGCAGATTGCAGAATCTCTCCAAGGGCACGTGCAAGGGAAGCTATCGAGTCAATCTGAAGAGGCCAAAGCTGTCACGGTTCTTAGAAGTGGGAAGGTAATTCAGAAAAACGAAGAGCAGCCCGTTCCCAAGCTACCGGAGAAGGTAGAGGCTGAGAAGAAGCAAGAAGTAGAAGCTGAAAAGAAGAAGGAAGTGGAGGATGATTCGGTGTACGAAGAGTCCGGGCTGCACAAAGCAAAAGATCCGTATATTCCGCCTAAACCATATGTGCCGCCGGTTCCTTTTCCAAACAGGTTAAAAAGTTCCAAGTTTGATAAATCTTTTGATGAAATTTATGATTTGCTGTCCAAAGTTAATGTCAATCTGCCTCTTCTTGAAATGATTACTAATATGCCTGCCTATGCTAAGTTTTTGAAAGAATTAAATACTAGAAGGCGTAGGTATGAGCCGAATGAAAAGATTTTTGTTTCTAAGGCTGTGAGTGCTGTTTTACAAAAGGACTTGCCCCCAAAATTAGAAGACCCTGGCAGTTTTATTATCACCATTAATTTAGGGAATTCTAGAACTGAAAAAGCTATGCTTGATTTGGGGGCGAGTATTAATTTAATGCCTTATTCTGTTTATTTGAAATTAGGTTTGAATGAGCTAAAAACCACTACAATGTCCCTGCAGCTTGCTGACCGCTCTATAAGATACCCTAGGGGCATTGTAGAGGATGTTTTAGTTCAAGTTGATAAGCTGATTATTCCCGCTGATTTTGTGGTTTTAGATATGAGTGATCAGTGCAAACATGTTAAAGATATGTCAATCTTACTTGGTAGACCTTTTATGGCCACGGCTAAAACTATGATTGATGTTCAAAATGGAAAATTAACTATGAGTGTGCTTGATGAAACTGTTGAATTTTCCATTTTGAAATCCATGAATATGCCAGCTGGTTCTGATTCATGTTTTGCACTTGATATGCTTGATTCTATTGTTCCTTTGAGTATGTTACAGGAAGATGAGTTTGAGCTTGCTTTAACTCTTGATGTGCAAGAGCTTGATGATGAAAAAGTGAGCGAGATGAGGGATATTTTGGACAAAACTGAAGTGCAAAGTGAGGAAATAGTGGCTGATTGCGAACTGGAAAAAAATCAGCATGCTGAAAATCCACCTCAAGTGCAACTGAAACCCCTCCCCTCGAATCTGAAATATGTGTTTTTAGGGTGTGATAGTACTTTTCCTGTTATTATTGCTTCTGACCTGACACAGGAACAAGAAGAGCAGTTGTTTAAGGTGCTGAGGAAGTTTAAAGCTGCGTTTGGTTGGGCGATTTCTGATTTGAAAGGAATTAGCCCAACGGTTTGTATGCATAAAATCTTGCTGGAAGAAGGTGCTACTCCATGTAGACAACCTCAACGGAGGCTGAATCCGAACATGAAAGAGGTAGTGCGTGTGGAAGTTCTAAAGTTGCTCGATGCAGGTATTATCTTTCCTATTTCTGACAGTAAATGGGTTAGTCCTGTGCAAGTTGTGCCTAAGAAGTCTGAGATTACTGTCGTGAGTAATGAGAAAAATGAGTTGGTACCCACACGGGTCACCACAAGGTGGCGAATGTGTGTTGATTATAGAAAATTAAATGCTGCCACTAAAAAAGACCATTTCCCTTTACCTTTTATTGACCAAATGTTAGAGCGCTTGGCTGGCCATGCGTTCTATTGCTTTCTTGACGGTTTTCAAGGTTACAATCAGATTCCGGTTGCTCCGGAAGACCAGGAAAAAACTACTTTTACATGTCCATTTGGCACTTTTGCTTTTCGTAGAATGTCTTTTGGATTATGTAATGCTCCTGGTACTTTTCAGCGGTGTATGATGTCTATTTTTTCTGATATGATTGAAAAGTTTGTTGAGGTTTTTATGGATGATTTTTCCTTGTTTGGCGACTCTTTTGATCAGTGCTTGCATAATCTGTCGCTAGTTCTTGAAAGATGCGTTCAAATGAATTTGACTCTTAGTTGGGAGAAGTGTAATTTTATGGTTAAAGATGGAATTGTGTTGGGGCATGTGATTTCTAGTCGGGGGATTGAAGTAGATAGGGAAAAAATTGATGTGATTGCTAAACTGCCACCCCCTACTTCTGTTAGAGGAGTGCGTAGTTTCCTTGGTCATGCAGGTTTTTATAGAAGGTTTATTAAAGATTTTTCTAAGATTTGTAAACCTCTATGTAATCTGTTAGCTAAGGATGCGAATTTCAGTTTTGATGATGAATGTCTTGTTGCGTTTAATGTGCTGAAAGAAAAATTAACTTATGCCCCAATACTTGCTGCCCCGAACTGGTCATATCCATTTGAGATTATGTGTGATGCCTCCGATTTTGCAATTGGTGCTGTTTTGGGTCAAAGAATTGACAAACTGCCGTATGTGATTTATTATGCTAGTCGAACTTTAGATGATGCACATATTAACTACTCTACAACTGAAAAAGAATTGTTAGCAGTTGTCTTTGCATTAGAAAAGTTCAGGTCTTATTTGATTGGATCTAAGGTGATTGTTTATTCTGACCATGCTGCTTTGAAATATTTGTTGATGAAAAAGGATGCTAAACCTAGGTTGATTAGGTGGATTTTATTGTTGCAAGAGTTTGATTTGTCTATCAGGGACAAGAAAGGAAGCGAGAACGTGGTGGCTGATCATTTATCACGCCTCCCCGATAATACTGGATATTCTGGGAAAGAGCTAGAGATGCCTCTTAACGACAGGTTCCCCGATGAAGGTTTGTTTTATGTGATGAGTAAAGAGCCATGATATGCTGATCTGTTAATTATTTGGTTACCGGTAAGTTTCATCCCGATTTAAATTCACAGGGTAGAAAACATTTTCTCTCCAAAGTGAAATATTATTTCTGGGATGAACCTTACTTGTTTAAAATCTGCCCTGATCAGACCATTAGGCGTTGCATTCCTGAACACGAACAAGAAAGTGTTTTGCATCATAGTCATACTTTGAATTGTGGTGGGCATTTTAGTGGGAAAAAAACTGCATTTAAAGTCTTGCAATCTGGTTTTTATTGGCCTACTCTCTTTAAAGATGCAATTTCTTTCTGTGCTAAATGTGACCGTTGTCAGAGAGTAGGGAATATTAGCAAACGTCATGATATGCCTCTTACGAATAATCTGGTTGTTGACTTGTTTGACATTTGGGGTATTGATTTTATGGGCCCGTTTCCTACTTCTTTTGGGTTTAATTATATTCTGGTTGCAGTTGATTACGTGTCTAAATGGATTGAAGCTATTGCCACTAGAACTAATGATAGTCGAGTGGTGCTGAATTTTTTGAAAGAAGTGATTTTTGCTAGGTTTGGGACACCGAGGGCTATCATTAGTGATGGTGGCAGCCACTTTTGTAACAAGTTTTTTGCAGGATTGCTGAAAAAGTATGGTGTTACGCACCGGGTTGTAACACCTTACCATCCACAGACTTCGGGGCAAGTTGAGGTGAGTAATAGGCAGATTAAAGGTATTCTGGAAAAAACCGTGAATCCTTCACGCAAGGATTGGGCTAATAGGCTGAACGATGCACTGTGGGCTTACCGGACAGCCTACAAAACCCCAATCGGAATGAGCCCGTACAGGTTAGTTTTCGGTAAACCTTGCCGTTTGCCTGTAGAGTTGGAACATCGAGCCTACTGGGCTATCAAGGCGCTGAATTTTGATCTTAAAGAAGCAGGTGAGTTGAGAAAACTGAATTTGAATGAGCTGGATGAGATTAGGAATGATGCGTATGAGAGTGCGAAAATTTATAAAGAACGCACTAAGCTTTTTCATGATAAATCTATTTTGAGGAGAGATTTTAAACCTGGAATGGAGGTGTTGTTATATGACTCTCGTTTGAGGCTTTTTCCAGGGAAGTTAAAATCTAGGTGGACTGGACCGTTTTTGATTCGCCAAGTTTTTCCCCATGGTGCAATTGAACTTGAAAATCCAAAATCTGTGAATGTTTTTAAGGTGAACGGTCAGCGAGTGAAACAATATTTGAGAAGTGAAGATGTAGTTGAGCAAGTTGAGTGTCTTGAGCTTCGGGAATACCGTTGCTCATGTTGTGCCTAGTCTTAGTTTTCTTTCAAAATAAAAAATAATAATAAAAAAAAACAGTTTTTTCATTCTGTTTTCCCCTTCCCCATTCTTTTCTTTTCTTTCCTTTGTTTCTGAGTTTTGCAGGTTACTTCTCTTGATGTTAAGGTTTTGGTTTGAAGTGCATTGAGGGAGTATTTCTTCTCCTTTCTCTTTTTAATATTTTTCCATTGAGGACAATGTTTGAGATAGGTGTGGGGGAGGAGTAACTCTCAGTTTTTAGTTCTGTTTTAGTTTCAAAATCACAAAAAAAAAAAACAGAAAGCTGCTTTAAAAAAAACAAAAAAAAAATGTTTTTCTTGCTTGGAGTTGAGGGAAATTTAATTTCAAGATTACTTTTTTTGGCTTCAAGCTGTGAAAAGTTTCCCTTTCAGTGGTATGTGGTTTGATTGGTTGGCTCCATGATAGATATTCTCTTGAATTTGATTGAGTCCTCGCATTGTTTTTACTTGGAGTCAATTTCCTAGTTTCTTGTGTCATTGATTTTGATGTATTTTTCAATTCTTTATGGCCTTTTAGGATGCATCTCTAACGTTCTTGGAAAGAGTGTGAGTCCTTTGTCTTTTAGCTAGCATGATAGAACTTGTCTTGTTGCTCTTTTGGAAGCTAAGTTATTGTGCAAGCTGATTCAGTTATGATCTAGGCCATTTTTCATACCCCAAACCTTTTAGCCTACCCTTTTTATTTTATTTCCGCTTGCTACCCCTTTGAGCCTAATATGTCTTAAAGCGTTCTAACGTGCTTTTGAGTAATGATTCTTTCTAATTACCCTCAATGTTGACCTCGAGCCCAAATAGCCAAATATTATTCCTCACCCTTGAGTTGACATTTTCTTATACTTTAATTGTGACTTGGAAGAGTTTATCTTTTTGGAGCATTTTTCTTTGTTATTCCCGACAGTTTGTATAGATTCAATGATGTTGGTGTTGATTCTTGTGAGCAGTCAGTGGACTGAAGGTGTGAAAAGTTCAAAAAAAAAAAAAGCAGAAAAAAAAGTCAAAAAGAAAAAAAAGAAAAAAAAGAAATTCTGAAAAGTTGAAAAGTGAAAAAGTGAAGAAGAAAGAAGTGAGTTGAAGTTCTATTCTTTGAGCTTCCTATTTGTATCTCTTTATCTAAGAAGCTGGTTGATTGTTGCAATAGCTTAGTTGCTCCCTTTTGTCATGTATTGAACTCTTCCTAGGACCGGTTTGGTATAGAAAATGTCTCCTCCTTTGTTTGACTTTCCATATCCTTTCTTTCTTTAGCCCATTACCCATGGCCACGTTACAACCCTAATAAAAGTCCTAAGTGATCTTGATCAAGTGTGTGCTTTGATAAGGTGGAGGGAAGAGCATAAGATGACTATAGAGTGTTGACTGATTGACTTAGGACTTTGCATAATTTCTGTGAGAGTTACTTGAGTGTCTCACTAGGTCGTTTAGAATTGTAAAATACATCTCTATTAATGACATGTGAGTCTTGGTAACTGCCTTTTGAGTTGGGCTTTGTGGTGGATACTTGATTCAAATTTCTTGGGGATATTTTGTCATGGAAGGGAATGTTGGTGTGCTTGGTGAGTGAAAGGGGATTTTGATCACTTGTAGCTGATTTGGTTCTTGATTTTAATTTTCCTTGAGGACAAGCAAAATGCAAGTGTGGGGGAGTTTGATAAGTTAGAATTTGTGATTAATTTTTATCACAATTCTATACTTATTATATGCCTAATTAAGAGGTTTGAGTTATATTTTGTGATAAAAATATTTTTTTACAGGTGAGAATTCTAATTGAAGGATTTGAGGAATACATGGGTTGATTTTTTTTAGGATTGAGGCCTGATTCACAAATGAAAGAAAGTTCATAATTTAAAGCCCACTTTAGAAGACCAAAATGTTTTTTTGAAGTTTAGTAAAGGAGCCCTCCTGAATTCTTTTGGAACGGCAGTTCTAAAATAAAAGAAGAAAAAAAAAAAAAAGAGTTCAAGGAGGCTGGGAAACGCAGGGGAATTCCGGCTGGAGCAAGTTCGGAAGTTTTCCAAGTTCTAAACGGCTCCACAAATTGCGGCTCCTACTCTCGAACGGCACCGAAAAATCAGGAGTTAAGCGCTTGAAACGGCTGTAATCCTTCCATATAAACGAGGCCTTGGCAAGGGTTTTTAGGGGGAATAATCGGCCAAGGGAGACGGGAGAGAAGAGCCGATTGCTAGGAGGAAGGGCTGCAACCTGGGAGAGGACACATTGAACTTCAGGCTGCAACTTTCTGGAGGAAGGAATTAATCAGTGCTTTGAAAAAAACCTGGTTTGATTCAGCAATTTGATCTTGATCTGCACGTTACTAAAAAAGACTTGCTTCGGTTTAGTCATTTGGGAATTGGCAGTACTTGTTATTTTACTGATTCTTAAATGTTCAAGATGAACTCTTTTATTATTGTTGTTTTACTCTCAGCCAGTTTTAATATGAGTAGCTAAATTTCTATGTCCAGGATTATGATGAAGTTGCTATGAATTAGTATGAAAAGTGATTCTAGTTAGTCCAATTGATTGAGTTTTATCCATTGTTCTTATTCGCTTAATTGATTGTGTTAACTTCTGGCCAACTTTAATATGATTAACTAAGTTGTTTGAGTGGATTAATAGAGTACATGGCTTGCCTATTAGTTCGAGCTCTATTGGGTAAAAGAATAGACAATTTTGTTGTCTTGTCAGATTGTCTATTTGGTTCTTAAATCGGGTTTCTGTAGTTCTTTTGTGATTAATGGATTTTAACTATTTAATTAATAATTTTTTATTGATTAGTAGTTAAAGTACGTGACCTATTCTGGACGCCATACGGAATAGTCATATTTATGTCTAGAACGAACCCTCATATTTAATTGACTAACTAAATCGCAAATACTAAAGATTAGTGACAGATTCATAATCCTGGACTATATTTTTCTCTTGCTAAATTCCCAATCAATCTTCTGTTAGTTGCCCAATCAATTTATTTTTAATCCTTTAAATTCCTTGCATCCATTTTAATTCAAGCCTTACCTTTCAGATTTAAATCAAACAAACCCAAAATTCATTTTTTTAGTTAGATTAATTTCACTTTTATTTTTATTGATACTTTTCCAATTATTTAGTTACATTTTCCCCGTGGATTTGACCCTTACTTGTGCACCATACTACCGCGACTCGTGCACTTGCGAGGACTATTATTAAATTGTCTATCAAGCACCAACAGACGTAGCAATCAAGTGCATCCCTCAGAAATATAAAATCCATTTTTTCTTTAAATAGATATAACTTTTTTAATTTTTGCTCTATATTGTATAAAAAATATATCACAATTCATAATTCTTTATGGGCTTTCATTTGACACCAATTTTGCATATGTCAATTTTTTACAAAAAAAGGAAGAGCATATGGAGCCCATTTGAGGACTCTTTTTTTCTCGACTTATCAATCTTATCAATCAACCTTTTCACCAAACACGTACTGAACTTTTGAATTTGCGCGCTTATTGTGTAATATTCAAAATAAGTGAAGTTGAAATTACTTTTCTGACTGCATTGATTGAAATTACAATTTAGCTATTTTTATCCATTTTATTAATAGAAATTATATCGTAGTATAAGTATAAAATTTAATGAATAAGCCAATTCAACCAATAGAGTCATTTCACCTGAACTTCATAATTTTTAACAGTATCAGTCAATTCATTCACTTTGAGATTTACCAAACAACCTTAGGGTCTCTTATTTAATCTCAAATCTGAAGATAAAAATCCGAAGAAAAAAATCTAAATTTGGCCTGATAATTATTAACCCAACCTTATTTTCTTAATTATTTATTCAATTAGCATTAGTTCGGGAAAAATTCAAAATATTTTCTATTAATAAATGAATAAAAATAGTTAAAATATACATCAATACATGTACAGTAACTTCAACCAATGCATTTTGATAAGTAATTTCAACCTTACTTGTTTTGATTATTACACAATAAGCACACAAAATCAAAAGTTTCGTGTTTGGTCAAAAAGTTGGTTGATGAGACTGATAAGTCAGAAAAAAGAGTTCCCAAACGGGCTCCATATACTCTTCATTTTTTTAAAAAAATTACATATGAAATATTGGTGTCAAATGAAAGCTCATAAAAAATTATGAATTGTGATATATTTTTTTATACAAAATAGAGTAAAAATAAAAAAGTTATAGTCATTTAAAGAAAAAATGGGTTTTATAATTATGAGGGACCCATCTTGATTCCTACATTTGTGGCCTACTCCGTATGTTTAGAAAAGCCGTATGGCCGTATGGGTTTGTTTAACCAAGGTAGCAGTAGTATGGGAATTATTATTAACTCAACCTTAATTTGGTAAATATTTATTTAATTAACATTAATTTAGGAAAAAACTCGTGAAATTCTCCAAAATTATAAGTTTGCCTAGAAGATTCAGCCAAAACAACAATACAAATTGAACACGCACATCAGAGATGTGTACAAATTGAGGGGTACAAAAGCAATTTTCCATATATACGGAGAATACGATTATATGCAGATGGAGCCGAGAAAGAGAAGGGGCCAAACAGTCAGATCGGTGCGGTAAACATCCCATGATGCCAAAAATTTAAACCCTGTGATCTTGTCCTGTCCCGGAAGAAGAAGAAGAGAAATCCGAAATGTTCGTAGTTTCACACCGTAGATGAATCGTAGAGACACACGCTTGCCGTCGATCAGCCTGTGATCTTACATCGGACACAAGAATGGACATACAAGGTAATCGTTAACCGTGGCGTCTGAATGTTTTGAATATACGGTGATTTATCAAAATGCTATGCTTTAACCCTACGACAATGTAATCTTCATAACAAGTTCTTCCCACGATAACAAATGCATTCAAACCCTCCAGCAGTGTTCGCTGCGCATTTGTCGAAACAATCCAAACTTCATGATGATCTCAAAAACATTGAAAAGCAGGTCTTACAACGGTGTGCATTCATGAATATGATTATATGAATATGGTTTGTAGAACAGAACATATTTTTATTTATTTCTATGGTGCGTGCTTGGGTTTTGGTATGTAGGTGTACGACATGGAGACAAGTTATTTGCAGGATCCAAGCCAATGTGGGAATGTGTTGAAAGGTTTTGAAGGGTTTCTGTCATCATCTAAAAGCACTACACTGTACACTCTTCAACTACTATTGAGTTTGAGCGTGTTTATTGCTCCATACTATTTTGTTTGGTTTGAACTTTAAATCATCAAGGGTAGTATTGCTACCTAAAATGCTACATGTAACCAATTGTTTACTTCCAGGTTAGACATACCAAAATGCAATAGTTTAAAACTTGAAAGTAATGTTTTTAAAAAAGTTCAAAAGCATATTGTTTTCAACTTCTAAATTATTTTAACCTATAATTCTAAATAAGTTGTATTATGTTTAAGGTTAGCAGTATAATGGAAATTCCATGTCTGAATGTAGGTAGATCTTTTGGGGTTAGGTGGTTATTTGTGTCATGATTCTCATTCTGAGATTAACCCAATGACCACTAGACAAGAAAGTTAACTTCTCAACCAGTTGAGATATTGACAATATCATATTGTGTTATTGGATTGTTAATTCTTAAGAAAGGGAAGAGTTTTAATTTTTAAAAGTGGATAACATGTACTTGATTCTTTTCCTTTTGGTGGTGATATCATGTATAGATTCATGTTAGCCGACCCCAATATCTTTTGGGACTACGGCTTGGTTGTTGTTGTTGTTGTTGTGGATAACATGTACTTGAGCCTAGTATATGTTAGATTCCAATTCTGCAGCTTGTATGTGGTTCTTAGGTCTAAATCTTGTTTTGTTGGTAAAGGTGCTTTGTTGGAGTTTTTGTTCAATCGTCTGAATCTTAGTGTAAATATTGATTTACTTGGACTGAAATGTTCTTGTTTGGTCTGAACTTGTATGGTCTAGTAGATGCTTGATCTATGTGTATATTACAAGTGGTCTGATTTGTTCAAGTCTGGTCTACTGTGAAACCGAAATCAGTCCAAATAAAAACATCCTAACTTCCCCTTTCCTATGGTTGTTTGGTTGCAGTTTAAAACGATCAAGGAAGTTTCAACCAGAAGATAGGCTTTTTTCCCTATCCTCTGTGACGTCTCCAGCGGTATGTTTTGTGTTTACACATTATCTAGTTATATTATTATTCAGTGGTGGTGCTCTATATGCTCATTGCCATTGGTTAAGGATGTCCTTCAAGAAAAAGATCATATTTATATGAATTACAGCTTATACTTTGCTAGGTGCATGCTGTATTGTTAGTCGATAACTGATAGCTAACCATTTTATCTTTCTTTTTGTATTTGTCAATTGTCACTAGTGAAATTTGTGTTATATTGCTCAAAACCCTTTTGTTAAAAAAACTGGTACATAATAATCTTCCAAAGCCTTTAGCAATACTTTTAAAGGTTGGAAGAGATGTTTGTGGAATTTATGGCATTCTCATAATGGTACATCATAAGCTGAAGGTATGATAGCTTTTTCTACTTTGTACTTACCTTCACTTTCATTAAATGAGAATGGTTACCACTCCAAACATACTCACTCATTTTAATTTACTCTGCATTAAGTTCAACATGCAGGTCTAGCCCAATGTTTATCTTGAATTCTCGATTGCTTTTTGTTTCAGGCTGAGGAAGTAGCTGTTGGCCGGGACAGTGCATGTATACCTGCACATGGACAGTAAGTATTAGTTGCCCCATTGGTAACCAGTGCCTCATAATGAGGGGATATGGATTGTGATGAATTTACAGTTTTTTTTTTTATATAAATTTCCTGAGTAATTTGTCATTAGAAAAATTGAATGTAATGGAGCTCACATAGTTACATCGGTCATGGTAATACTCAGGGGGAAACAGAAGAAGGGTAGGGGAGGCCCAAGAGAGGCGAAGAGAATGAGACATTCTAGTGGCGAACCAGACTACGATTATGAAGATGAGATGATGTAGTCTTGGCTCTGCTTTGAGAGAAAGAGCCAAGTTGGTTGGTTTTTCGAATGAGAACTGGTAGACCTTTATAATACCCCATTGACTAACCTTTCTTGGAGACCTAAATTCTTTCCTGCTCTGATGTACTACTATCATATCATGTACAAATATCAGCGTAATTTATTGCATAACTTTATTTATTCAGTAGAATTTATTTATTCAGAACACCAAATTGATGTTACTTCATATTATCAGTGTATTTTAGTCTAAATTGTGGTTCGACGTTATTTAGTACTACTTTAGTCTATTTTTTCATACTCAGTATTAGATTCATGTTTCATCATTTTTTACTTTTGTAATTGTTACTCATTATTATAGTAAAAAATTGCATTTGTCTTTAGCAATCAATTTGTCTAAATTGTTACTCATGCTTCGATTTTTGACTTATTCTTCTATCAGTTTTTAACAATCAATTTATTTTATTTTGATAAATATAGGGTATAGCAATTGAAAAAATAAATAAAAGTATTGATTAATAATATTTCATTGAATCACTTTGGTACACTAATCATTTTTATTCCATTTCTTTTTTAAAAATGGAATAATGCTAATTAAATAATGCAAACCACCAAATAGTAGTCTTGGACCCGGTTCGGGCCGCCCGGCTTGGCCCACAACCCGGCCCGCTACTGTGTGGGCCTGGGACCGGCCTGGTCCTTTGGTCCAGTACCGGGCTTGAACCCGAACCGGTGGGTAAAGCGGGGGCGGGCTCGGGTATGTGAATTGGTGACCCGGCCGGGTCTGGTTTGGGCCAACATGTTTTTTTTTTTTCAATTTTTTTGGTTTCCCCCGGGTTGGGATGGGCGTTTTTTTTAAGGGGATCAGCCGGTCAGGGGGGTGGGAGGGGGGTGAGGGGGTAGTTAGGAAAGCAAAAAAAAAAAAATATAAACCGGCCCGAGGCCCGGCCCGAACCCGGTGAAAACCCGGCCCGGTCCCGGGCCTTCCCCCAACCATAAAAAGCCCGGCCAGGCCTAGGCCCGAAACGGACCTGACCTGAGGCCATGCCTATCAAATATTGGGCAAATGTCGGAGAATATTTGCTAGATTTTATTAAGAAAATGAGATACATCACGACTCACGAGAGAGGGGATATACCAAAACCTCTTTGAAAGAGGCACCTATTCAAAAAACAAGCAAATAATAGCATACACAAAAAAAATGGGGGGGGCACTATAAAAAACAACGTTTTCGTCACGGACTTTGTTGGATCGCTTTTGATAAAATCCCTGACAAAATATTTTGCTCGGGCTATACCTGACCCAGATAACAACACCAAAATAAAATTATACTCCCTCCGTCTCGAAGTTAACTTCCCACTTTCCTTTTCGGACAATCTCGAAATTAACTTCTCACTTTCATTTCTTTCTATATTAAATAAGTTTTGGGATTTGGGATTGAATGACAGTGTTGCCCTTTTCATATTTATCCCTATAGTTACTCGCCCCTCTTTCTACCCGCTCCTCATTCTTATCTTAACTCTCTCTCTCTCTCTCTCTCTCTCTCTCTCTCTCTCTCTCTCTCTCTCTCTCTCCTCTCTCCTCTCTCTCTCTCCTCCTCTCTCTCTCTCTCTCTCTCTCTCCTCTCTCTCTCTCTCTCCTCTCTCTCTCTCTCTCTCTCTCTCTCTCTCTCTCTCTCTCTCTCTCTCTCTCTCTCTCTCTCTCTCTCTCTCCTCTCTCTCTCTCTCCCTCCTCCCATTGTTTGCAACCCTTCGTCCCCTCCCGCCGTCCCTTGTATCACCTTTCCATCATACCCTCTTTCAAACCCCTAAATCACTACCCTCTCTGGAACCCCTCCGTCGACGCTCTCTCTGATTCCCCATCATCTACACCTCATCTCTGGCAATGAGTCCGCCTCCATCGCCAAACCTGGCCTCTGCATGGATAAAATAAATCTGGTAGAAGATGTCCAGTTATATGACAACCCACATGTTAACGATTCGTTGCCTATATCGGAACCGCGCATAGCCCGATTCCATTAAAACTTCACAACGTTCGTTTTGGGGGATCCAGTTCTTCTGAAACTGATCCCAACTGGCGTCTGCAGAAGAAATATGATGATAATCTCGTTACTTGACAGGTATGATGGCTTGGATGGACTTGATGAGGAAGAAGGAGAAGAGGTGACATCGGTGGTCGCGGATGGTGATTGGCCGGAGGCTTCGATGTACGGTCAGAAGAAGAGGAAGGCAAAACAGGACTGACTGAAGGGGATAACAGTGACGTGGAAGAAGAGTAATCATTCTTAACTCCATTTAACTTCATTTTTTGATGTTTTGTGTGATGTGTATATATTAAAATATGTGGTTGATGTCCGCAGCTGGGTTCTTGTTAAGAGACCATGCAGGAGCTGTTGTGGCGGCAGAGGGCTTCCCGTTGAGTGGCACATCAAAGATGGAAGAAGAAGCGATGGTAAAGGCGCTAGAATGGGGGGAGGCTCTTCGGTTTCCTGGTTTGGAGATCGAGTCATCCTTCTCGAAGATGATCCAGGTGGGCCGCAAGTATATGGACCGGTACACTGGATTACTCTCATATTCGTTGATTCCGAGCCCAGCGAACCTAGCTGCAGAAATTCTAGCGAGATTGGGCCTTCATGGAATTTTTTATTGGAGGAAGGGAGATATTTTACCCAAAGAGTAGGAGGTGCCATAAAATTAGATGCTTCAGTTGTTCCTTATGTTTATTTATAGTTCCTTTAGTTAGGAGGCGACTTCGTTTTGCTAAGGGTAAGGTTTTATATCCCCCTTGTGTAATCATTTTTTTTTTTGAGTTCTTAATAATATCCGGTAAATGTTCCCCGACATTTACCCCACTGATTTTGGTGGTTTGCCTACCGGGTTAAAAAAAATGTGGTTGATGGCCTCTGAACCCCCCCATGTGTTATCCACGTGACCACGTCCCCTAACTTGTCTTGAACACATGATTTGCGTAATTGACAGTATGTAGGGTGTATATGATGAATTCTGTGTGTACATCTTCACACATGAACTCATTGTCATCAGTTACAGGCTGTGATGTGGTAGCTGCCAAGTGTGCAGCCAAACTTGCCTTTGCTGTCTCATACAATTTAGGACAAATTTCACATTATTGGGTAATTGCCCCAACCTTTGCAATTTGTCGTTCCTTACATGCTTCCGTTTGAAATTGTTGCCACCATTATGCCTAAACGCCTCTTTCATTACATATTGATAGCTTAGAAACACCTTGTTCAATGTATTGGGTGTAAGCTGACGACACTAAAATCGCTGAGTGCCTCAAAGTAATATTCAATACAACACTTATACGCAGTGTAGTGAAGTAAGGATCATATCCACAGGAAACGTAATATCTTTCTTTTAATTAAATTGTAACAAAGGGGAGTTTTAGATTGGTGTTGAACTTCAAGAGTATATAAGACACTAAGATGAATGACTTATGTGGTTTAATTAAATAGAGATGGAGACTTGATTTTGCTTATATCTACTTAATGAAATGTTCGTCGATCGTGGTTGTATCTTTCACTATCTTCCTCTCGAATACTCAATCGTGGAGTATTTCCAATTTTAATAACGAGATGTGTTCGTCAATAAAACTTACTATCAAGTCAATATAGAACATGCGCCGTATATTGAACTGACAGTAGCAAACTAGCAATAAAACTGAAGATGAAATCGACTGAGATTGACAACTTTAACCTGATAGTAATCGGTACAATCAATCCCCTTAGATGATTAACCATGAGACGCATGCATTAATAATCCAAGTTTACTACCGTTGAAAGGACCGAGCGATTAACAAGTGTATTCATCGATCGATTCTAGTACGTAGTACTCCGTAATAATAAATATATGAAACAAAACTAGTTGATCCTTTAAGTAATATTCAAATATAAATATGAGATATAAAATAGGAATGTAATTAATATTCAAGGAATGTGATTAAATAAAATAACTCACAACTTACAAATCATAAATTTCAATGTAGCAAAATCAAGATGGAAGGGTTTAGCTCCTCATTTGAAGACTAAACATGCTAGAAAATATAAAAAAGCACTTAACTAGGTTGAGCTTAAGAGTATATGTGAACTGATGATTAAATGGGAAAGAAAATGAGTGTATTTATAGGTGTTTGGAGGAGGCATGGTCAGATACATGACTGGGTATATAGGATATTCGATCGAGTATCCTTAGTATTTACTCGTTTCATAAATCACATCATACCCGATCGGGTAAAAGACAAATCTTGCCAAATCTTCGTCTTGCACGTTTAATTGCCTCCAAATGAGATTTGACACCTGGTTCAAGTCAATACCCAATCGGGTATATGCTATACCTAATCGGGTATATGACTTATTTCCCAAATCTTCACTTTATTTTGTTCCCTTGCACTTTCCTTGACCTTCCAAGGATCTTTTTGACGATCTTTACCCGGTTTAAGCCCAGAATAGTCATAATCTAAACATATTACAAACAACTAGGAAAAAATAAAGCATTACACTAAAAGTGTGTAATTTCCCAAACAATAACAAATAAAACTAGTTAAAATTACAAATGTAGACAATTACAATTCTATACTATCATACTCCCCCTACTTTCCATTACTCGTCCTGAATATCAACGGAGTGGTTCACCATCCGTAAAAATAGAACGAATAAATAAGTTCAATGTACATAAAGTGTTTGGATTTTACATTTCATTCCTGAATGACAAAGGGGGTCTTCTTGATTTTTTAGTTTCTCCATAAACAAACAATATGTGCCTTGAAGTAATATGCTTCGCAGCCATCCATCTACCAATAGACTCATCCAATCTTCGCTGGGGCGTCTTGAGAACTCCGGAGGCCCTAGACGAAAAACACTAAATGATACGAAGTATGATATAAATTGATAAAAACCCAAAATGTGAAAAACAACTCATATTCAAAGTGCATCATATACTATGAACATCGAAACAATAAATTTATAAATGTAAACACATGTAAAATGGACCAAAACTTACACATCCTCCGCCCAGGTAAAAATTATCATTTATCTTTTTTGGATGTTCCATCTAAAAGTTCTCATTCTCATTTTCATTTTAGAAAATAATTAACTCTTTGAAATGACAATTTAACCATCTATCACATTTTAAAATTAATACTCTCATAACATCGCACTTAGAATCTATTACGGTTACTCCATTATATTATACTTTCCCAAATTATTTCTTAAATTATACTCAAACTATCTTATTTAATTATTAACTTAAAAATGTGCCCTTTAAATGAAAACCTTAAAATGAGATGTAGTACTTTTTGATCCCTACAAATCTTGATTATTGATTGCCAATAACATACTTACAGAAAAATCACAAATAAAACAGTCAACAAAAAGCTAAAATTCACAAATAAACAATAGTTAAGAACTAAATAACTACTCCGATCAAATTAATTAAACATTACTTCAGTAATACATTCATGGCTGCGAGCCTAACAACTAATTAAATCTAAAAATTACTTTATGTATTTTTGGACTACCAATATACCAAAAACATGATAACTAATATGAATCCAATAACCTATTAATCTTAAACCTAATTTTTACAAAATGTCAAAATTACCTCAACACTAAATCCGCAGGCCACGTACACAACTGTTTACTAAAATGAAGGATAGCCGGATAGGGAATGTGGTAGTTTCTAAACTATTAAACTAAAACATATATTTTATACTATTAATATTTTTTGAGGCTCCACTAGAGTATGAGGGCCAAGGCAAATGCATGGCCTTACTCCCCTCAAATCCGCCACTGAATCTTCGCCATCTACCATGAAAATTCCTTTGAGAAATAACCTCAAAGACTTCAAGCAAATTTTGGTCCAAAAAATGGACGCTCGTAGACTTTTAGGAAAGCTGTGAAAGAACACTCAAGCAAAAATCGGGAAAGTAATATAAATAAGGAAAGTAGCTATAGAGTTTTATAGCCAGTAATATCATATCTTCATTTCAAATTCGACTTGCCTTTTATAGGCGTTTACAAATCGTAACTGTTATCAATAATAATGACGAATTAATTACAACATTAATACGGAATTAAATATATAATTGAATAACACATTAATTGCTTGACTGTTACTCTCTTCCCGGCTGGTAGGTTGGCCGGGCTGGCAGGCTCTCGGTTGGGCTGGCAGGCAGGCCCCAGGCTTGGGCTTGGGCTTGGGCTTGGGCCTGCGGGCTCAAGTCGTAGGCTTGGACTCACGGGTCCAAGTTCGGGGCTAGGGCCGATCAGGCTATGGGCCTAGTCCCATAACTCCACCACGAGTCTCCCAACTCCCTTAGTCGAGTAGTAGACTCGGCTAAAAGGGAGTAGTCCAAGTCATCTGCTCTTCTCCAAGACGGGAAGATCTCCTCTCTTGTTCATGTTGGCGAGATGCCTCATTAAAAACATTCATTGGGAAAAAACCCAATTTGAAAAAAACCTAATGAAGGGAAAAAGAATACACCTGACGCCCCCAAGATCAAGAAAGGGGTGAAATCATCAACCTTTATTGCAATGGTCACCATATGGGAAGAGGATGGCTAGTACTGTTCTAATCTTCTCTTCGAGCTCAGACTCATCACGCTCGTTCTTTGCTTCCTTGAAGAAGGTAAATCCCTCAATCCCCCACCCCTTGAGGCGAGTGGAGTAGAGTCATCTTCGTCCATTCGCACCTACACATAAAAGCAAGTTCTGTTTACTCTCCCCACCCCTTGCGTATAGGGTACATAGAAGGAAAAATGACCAGATTAAACCTCCTCAAATTTTATGGAAATGAAAGAAATTTGTGCAATAACTTCCACTGAAAGAGTTGAATCTTAACATTTTGCTACTTATTCCAAGAATGATTAAAGGAAAATGTTTCACATTTGCTCCACCTGATCATGAAAGCATAAAAGAAAATAAAGGTTCCATTTTTACCAGATCACCAAAAGCAATTCTCATCCTTAAGTGAGGTTAGTGATCCACCCAAACTGTTATTGGAACAAAACATCTTCCATATTGTAGAGTCAATGGCTTTAGGGGTCAAATTCAGTCCTCTAGGGTATCTAGCATGACAAACAAGGACTAAGAACTATCTTCACATTTCCACTTCCACCATAACTTAAGAGAGTATAGTAGGCTCTTTCAATGTCAATCAATGATTTGACACCCAAACACCCTGTGCCGTACGAAAACATATGTCCTTCCACCTTAGCCAGTGATAATTGTGTTTATTATTAGTAGATCCCCATAAGAAGTGTGTCATGTTCCTCTTTAGGATCCTAATAACGGATTTGGACAAAGTACCACGACAAGGAACTCGACGACCCACTTGGAATACCGAACTGATTAGACCCGAATCGGACCGGGCGGGTCGACCCGAAACTGGCGGGGGCACAATAAATTATTAGAGTCACGATTATTCACATACAAGTTTCACCCAATTCAT
Organism: Cuscuta epithymum; assembly: GCA_945859915.1. NCBI lineage: Eukaryota > Viridiplantae > Streptophyta > Magnoliopsida > Solanales > Convolvulaceae > Cuscuta > Cuscuta epithymum. Next base: position 3,857,500 of record CAMAPF010000031.1, on the reverse strand, counting down.
ACATGCATTAATAGTCATTGAAAAATATTTTAAATACCTCACACCTTTTAAAAGTTTTAAAAGTTTGAAGTATTTAAAATATTTTTCCCTATAAGTTTTAAGTTTTAAAGTATGCTAGTAATTTGTAAATGTAATGTTATTGGTCAAAAGTAAATTAATATTGTTGAAATGTTGAAGTGAATCTAAACTTTTTTTGGCTGCACTTTCTCTTTTGTTATGGTATCTATTTCGTTGAAAAAGCGGTCCATCCTAGCTGGTCGTCGACTCACTCTCTCATATGGGAGGTCTCGGGTTCAAAACTTGGAGTGAGTTTCAGCCCAGTTACTCCAGCCCCTCCTCTAGACCCCTGGAATAAAAAAGTGGTATCTATTAACATTAAAGGACGACTTTGGAATTTGTGACATTCTCCCTGGAAAGTATCATAATGTCATATGTCATCTTAGCAAATTGATACTAGCTTATTAGTAATTGATACTCAAAATTAGACAATAAAATCATATTGGCTTTACATTGATTATCTAACTTCGAGTATGAGATGTTTGGATCTGATTCTTAAAACTGCTTCTGCTCCTTCACGGAGCAGAAATAGAAGTTGCAGTGTTCGGGTGAAAGCACAAAAGTGATTCCGACTGCGGTATTTGTCGTCGGAATGATTTATTTGAATTAATTTGACATGGGTCTCACCCTTTTCATTTCATGATGCAGACATTTTAAGCTGCCATTGACTGCACGAAGACAGTGGCAAGAAAGTCTGGCCGGGTTCATGAGACCGAATGCATTCTGGAATAAGATGGTTTCGCATTCTGGAAGTTCGTGCTCCTGCATAATTGCCTAATAGAGAAGGGAGGCAGAACGCATTAAAAAGAATTTCTCGTGAACTGGGAAGAAGAAGAAGACTTGGAGTGAAGTTTGTTATCACAACGATCACTATCATTGACTGATAGTTTCTTGGGGTTTCTTCATTTTCTGTAGTGAGAGGAAAGAAAGTATCTTTTAGTTGCTCTGCGTTCTCCAAGCACATTTGCTCGGAAAAGGGAAGAAAACACCGTCTGCATGAATGGCCGGAAAGGGTGCTTGTCCTCCGGCGAGGAAAGCCGGAGTCTGCGTGGACGGAAAACGCTCTGCTTCGAAGCCTCCGTCTAATAACTTGCCCTGCATTTCAGCCATTGCCGAGCGACTAGCTTCGCTCGACAGCTCCCAGCCCTTAAACGACGGCGTAGAGTTCCGCCAGCTATGCATCCTCCTTTCAAGGTATCTATACAAAGGTGTTAGCTTCTTGTCATAAAGTTTGAATTTTTAGTCTTCCTTTTTTCGACTTCTCAAACGGTTGATTTTTTGCCGACGTATAAAACTGGAAAGGGCTTTAATTAATGGTACTGAGAAGTTCGAAGAGTTATGGTAGCTTCTCAAAGCCGCTTGATGAATACTGCGCATTAATGGTTTACCATAGAAATGAATACTGAGAAGTTTTGAATTTTTCTATATATGTAATCATTTTCCAGTTTTTGGCCACTTCTGTAAATGTATTTAAATTTTGATCCTGAAAAAAAATCCAAAAATATATTCAATCCATCTGTTAGAATCCTTTTCCAGTTTGGAAAGATTTGGAACATGCTAACTATTTAATTTGTTCATCTGAAGGGGTGTGGCGGGTGATGGGTTGGGTTGGGGATATACTCAATCCCTATGGAGTTAGATTAAAAGTTCATACGGGGGTGATGGGATCGATTAAAAGTTCATCCAAAAATCTATTCCATCCATAATCCATGTAATAATTAGATATACCCAATCCATCTGTTAGCAAGATTTCCATGGGTGAATTTTCAATTTATCCACTTCTTTAATACAGTATATTTTTACATGAACAAAGTAATTAACAGAGAATTTAATCATTGATGAATGTGATTAGTTTGATGGTTTTGAAATTTTGGTGCAATTATAATGCTTCTTAAGGCGGTTGGATGAATTTGAAAAAACAATACGGAGTGGATGGAACACTATTCATCCGTACAGTACAAATGGATGGGTGAAAATATGTAGTAAAACAATTATTGGAGTATTTTGTTTTTAATGGATGAGTTTCTCTTTACATGAACTGTATGGGCGATGTAAAGATGGAATTATTTGCCCTTTTACATCGTCTGAAGGGGAGAATGCACAATTTCTTGGGTAATCATGGTAATAAGTAAAATGTCATTGCGGATTCTTGAAATTTAAAAAATATGTATGGTTGCACTTTTCCACCTATTCACGTAATATTTTGAAATAAGAAGTCTTCCTACCCACTTTTGATTCACATATAGTGTTATCGACTGAATATTTGATTTTTATAGGGGAATTGATAATTCCATTGCCAGCCAGGAGATTCCCCCTGATGCTTCAGTTTTACCTCCACTGTTGAAGCAGGTATGTTCAAATGGGGAATTAAGATTGTTGTCTACTCCTGACTATATGCTATCAGCTTCCAACATCATATAACATGTTATAATGTTATACTAGTATGAATCTGTACTTTCTCATCTAAACTGAAAAGTTGAAAGTATTCCACTTTTGGTCTCACGAGTGTCGTTCTTATTGTTGGTCCCTGACTTTCATTTTTCTACATAGGTCCCTTGCTTATATATTTTTGGTCACTTATGGTCCTTCCGACTCCTTATCCTGTCAATTTCCATACAACTTCCGGTAGACTTTCACCGTATAAGTCATGGAAAGGACCAAGGTTGGCAAGATAGTCAGTCATGCACCAAAAGTGGGAAGAATGTAAGTTGTGGAGATCAAAAGTGGATTTTTTTTCAAATGATCATATAAAACATGAGGTACCTATAAATATATAAATTTCTTCAAATTGAAGCTCTTGGCAAATTATCCATTATTCACATAAATCAAACGACAATTCCTCTGCCCTTGAAATGAAAACATTGCAGTACCCATATTTGAACCCTCTTAAAATTACAAAGTCCTTTAGATGTTTTTTTACCCTTCAACACATTCGATGGAAGATGTGCGCTTTTCTTACTTTAATATAATCCCTTTATCCATTTTACATGTCTTACTTTCCTTTTTTGTTGTCCCAAGTAAGTGTCACATTTCCCTTTTTGAAAAGAAATATGTGGTCTACATCATTTTATTATACTCAAATCTCAACAACAACTTTTACTTTTTTAACCATTTTATTAATAATTGTGCCAAACCAAAGTAACCCACATAAAATGGGACGGAGATAGTACAAGTTTGCTATTGCCAAACCAAACAAGTTTAGTAATTATGCCAAACCATTTCTCTTGCTTTATTAAGGGCTTTACTCTACCCGTAGTGCCTTTTTTGGGCAATGTTCAGTTCTATTGTCATCATATTTACATAAAATGCGACCATGTATCAAGTTTAACATCTTTTCTCCATATCACGTTTGATACCAGGTGTGTAGGCGCAACAATGATCTACCTGCTCTAGCAGCTGTTATGGCCCTAATGTTTTCTGTTAAAGTAATTGCTCAATGCCAGTAACCTCTTTTGCCATATGACTCGATTTTGTTACCAATGATTTTCAATTTTTTTGTCAGTCATGAGCTGTTACAAGATATGGTCTTTCTTCTGTACTTCATTGTATCAAGTTTACAGATAGTTACCCTTCTATTGTTAAATCATTAGTAGAACAGTTTCGGCTTCCTGTTACTTCAACTGACGTTCTGCTAAGTGGAGGCCTTCCAGGTGTTTTCCTTACTAGATAGTATTCATGAAGGATGCCAAGTCCACGGCTGAAATATGGCGGACACAAGATTTTTTTTTTAATCAGCCAATCATCAATTAAGCATTATGTTGACTGACTCTATTGTGTATGTGTTTACTGTTTTTATTATTATTTCAAATTAGCAATAGAAGGCTACTTACTCATATTGGTGTCATGTGGTTTCAATAAATTGTTGGATGCATTGCCAATATCTAAAATAATTAGGTTTTGTGTCATTCGCTTGCTACTACTTTTTGAGCTACTGAGCAATAATGCATCGTTCATATAAAAATACTAAGCTCAAATGCCCGTGCAAGCTAAACACTCTGCTGGGAAATGATACGTAAATGACTTCATAATGGAAAGTAGAGTTCTTTGAAAAAATCAGGAAAACATTCCTACCAGACAAAATGATCAATTTCCTCTAGGATCTTGAAACAAGGGCACACCATCATACTTATGCTAAATACTGTATGTTCTTCTAATTGAGGATGATGGCTTGCTTTGGATGGTTATTGCATACTACTGAGTTGGAGATCATGTCAACAAGCTGGATAGGAAATCTGGAAATTTAATCGACGTGCATACAGATTTATCTTTTTACTTCGCACATCAAACCATGGGTGTTAATTCTCAAGTGTACTATTAGTCTAGACTCATTTTAGTGTTTTCTGGCTTGGAGCGTCGGAGACACTGGTCATTACTTCTTATGTGTATCATTTGTTGGACTTGTTAATGTTAATACAACTATTTCTTTGTCTAAAGATTAAGCATGTGAACTGTGAAGTGCAACTATTCTTACAAATTTGAATTGGTCATAATTTGTAGAGTGCTTGCAGTACTGGGTGGTTTTTGGACAAAGATTCTGAAGAGCTTCACCATCTGGCAAATGAGGTTTGTGTAGTTTTAACTAATGTTCCAGCTCCTCTGTATCATTAGCTCCTTTGGTAGAAGTTATCCCTTTTGTTTATTTGTTGCATATTCAGATGTATAGTGGCTTCTGCAGTACAACAAATTTCAGAAGCGAACCTAGCAGTTGCTTGCCCGCTATCTCAACAATTATGTCAAGGTAGGAGACTTTGCCTCTCCTTTCTTGCCTTGTAGCTTGAATGTGTGATATTTTTTTGAAATATTTGAATTTTAGTATTTCTGATAACTCAATGACATTGATCTATATGATTGCATATCCTCTGTAATTGCTGCATTGCAGTATTATGGTTGTTAGATTAACAAGCTTTGCTTTAGTGAAGGACAATGTTAGTTGTTACCGCTTTAGCTTTTATTTCTCTTCAAAAACTACAAAAGTTTTTTCCTTATCTGTGATGAGTGGCTTTCTCTGCCCAATGCTTCTGAAGAAATTTTGCACTGACAGATTCTTTCCCCAATTGAGGATGGGTCACATACTCGCCTTTCTTGAAATAAAGGTATTGATGTGTTTTTCTCTTTGCTTTGTTTCATCCCACCACACCTAGGGGAGAGGGTGGGGTGGTCGTTGGCTCAAATAATCATAAACTAATACAGTTTTTACTTTTCCCAATTGTAGCCTGGATTTGGTGCATATATATATGACTTCTTTGTGTCACGGGACATGCGGTCATCTCCAGAAGCAGTTATAGTATGCACCTCCATTGTTTATTATACTTCATGCTTAAATTTGTATCTCAAATGAGTTTTAAATGATTCTTCATTGGTAGCAATAGTCTAGGTGCTTTCAGCCTACCCTATTTAATGATTCAACTTCTTTTAGGTAATACTCCATCCACATGTTTCTAAACCCAAAAAATATTAGGCAATTGAGGATTTGAAATAAAAGTATTTGCTAGGACATTATGTAGACTTATACTCTGGCAGAGTCGAACTAGAGTCTGAGTAAGACTTTGTTGAGCAGAGTGTTAATTTCTTAACTCATTCTTAAATAAGCATTTGGTTAATCTTATTATTGAATCATGTCTTGTCCAACCTTTGCTGTATTAGAGAGTGTCGTTGTCCAATGATTCTAGCTCTATGTTCATGCTAGCTCTCTTATAGCTATCCACATTTCTCGTGGTGAGGGGAATAGCCAATCACTTCATTTCAGAACCTGCATCTATTTACAACCCATTTTGTTTCTTTTTTCCAAATCTTATTTATGTTGAAAAAGTTAACTTTTCCCACTTCTTATTTATGTTTGAAAAGGTTATTAAATGTGAAGCATGCTTACAATTTGATTATGGCTCACATTACAATTTCATTTCTCTACTGCAGAGATTACTTGCTGCCCAAATAGACAATATGGAGACATCGTCATGTCTCATAACGCCTCCTAACGTGAAGTATAAAGCCCTTGTCTATGGTCTTTCTGACTAACCCCACATTCTTCTAGTGGATTTCTCTTGTAGAATATTTCATAATGTGTCTGCTCTTGACAGTCTTTCGTATTTTGTTATTGCAGTTTTCTCATCAATGGGAAAGGGATAAAAAACCGATCCGATCAGTCAATCGTATGTCCATTGAATATGAAGCTTTATTCATATATGTAATCCCTGATGGTTTGCAATTCTGGGAATTGCTATTTAGTTTTTTTTTTTTAAATCTATATTATTTCAATAGGATACTGGACCTCAAATTCCAACAGCTGTGGCAGATATGCTTGTGATTGGAGTAAACCTTCTTCAAGCTGTGGGCCAGTTTAATGGTTTGCTCAGAAAACTTCATTTGCAATATCTGAAATGTTTGTATGCTGTTTTAATTGTAAAATGTCTTAGTTTTTTAAAATCATTCTGAAGGAAGTTATATAATTGCCATTGCCTCTATGACTATGGCGGAGACCCCAAATACCATCACTCTTCCAGATTATGTGCAAACGCTATCTGCCTCAGTTGATTCAGGTGTGTATAAAGTATTTTGTGTGGTTATCTATCTTTAGTTGTCCATGTCTGGTACGCACACCCAATTTTCTGTATGTTTTCATGGCATTTTGGAAGAAGTGTGAAGTTTATATAGCTACTACTAATGTCCATGGAGATATGTGTTCTTGTGTTACTGAAAACTCATGTTACCCCTCTGTGTTCTTATTTTGCATGCACTGAAATTGCAATCACTTTATGGCTTCTACTTTTGTGAGTTTTAAGTGCTTTAATGGATGATGCACGTGTATGCCGGGGGTGTTGGATTCTCATTTGTATTCAAACTTGTGCTACGTATTTTTTATTTGCACTAATATAACAGTTTAAATTTGTTTTTATGAGTTTATGAAACAAATTTTAAGTATTAATTTTAAATGTCCACAGAGCTATTTGATTTATATGAGCTCTAACGATCATGTGTGCACACACCATATATGTGATCCTTTACAATGTTTAACAATTCATTTTTATCTGTCGAGGTGTTTTGCATTTTTTAGGCGAGGCATAAGCCTCCAGGTGGTACGCCTCAAAATATATTTGATACTTTACAATTTAAAATCACAAACAATCTTAAACATATTATCAATCGTGTACGTAGAAAACAAGTTAATATAAAGTTATTTGTCCTTGATTAAAAAAATCAAATGCAAAAATATGCGGAGAAGAAAAGGTTGCAGATAAGTTAGAAGTGTCGCCTAAACAAAAGTTGAGGATATTAATATAGTAGAGCAATTTGAATAAAAAGAAAAAATAAGGGAACTTTCTAAATTTAACAGTCAGATTTGTGGTATTTCGCAAAATGACCCTCCCAATTTCCCATTTACTTGTTCTTAACATGAAGGTTTACATAAGTTTTTCAGGGTATTTTGGCATACATCATGTTTATATCAAGAAATGTGAATAGGAGAGGGGTCAGTTTGAGAAATGCCACAAACCTGACTGGCCTGAAGAAATCTCATAGAAAATAAAGAAATTGTGCTCTCTTACTTCTCTAGGTCTTTTGTAATTGTTCGAATCAAAAGAAAAAGGAGTAGCTGAAGTTGTCTGAACAGGAGAATAGAGGTGGTAGCTCAGTAGCTCTGCTTCTCTGTGCTAGGAGTGCTGAGTACTTTCTTGGCTATATATAAGAGTTGAGCTTTATAACTAGATTGTCTGAAGATAATTGCTGATTTCAACATAAAGGCTTAAGGATTTTATTGGGCTTAGTGGATAATTAATAAAGATAATAGGTCCAATAATCTAATACTACGTATAATTTTCATTAAAAAGTAATAAGGCAAGACAAAGGTTAAAACAAAAACTATGAGGCTTAAGCCTCACAAAAAGCCTCAGCCATCTGAGGTTTAAGCCTGGGTTGATTCAGTTCAGGAAAAAGCCTCAAGACCATTTTTTAATGTCTCACATTGAGGCAATCCTCAAGGCACGCCTTAAAAACACCTTTTTAAACCATGATCCTTCATGCTAGTTGGAAATGATATCATAACGCAGTTTTCATAAATTCCTCACGACATTCACATGATGTGTTGGTGCATTTCCTTAGCTATATACCTTATTATGCCCACACACAACATTAAAAGTACTTCTACGACATGTAGATTCTGAGATGATTGAAGGGCCATCGAGAATCTCATTGAATTGTCCCATAAGGTATGGTATTCTGGTTTTACGACATATCACTAGACCAGTAGTATGCATATACCAGTGAACACATAACATTCACTCTTTTTCTCACATCTTTGTTTCTTTCTGTATTTATTTCTTACTTCTTAGACTCTTACTTCCTCTTTCTCTCTTCCCCATTTCTCATACTAATTATGAATGTTATCATGTTATGTGTGCACCTTTCTTAAAGATATATACATCTTTGTCTCAATCCTGGATGTAATATATAAGCACTCTGCTGATAGCTTTGTCTTTGGATGTGCAGCTTCACGCGCATTAAGATTCCTGTTAAAGGCCAGTCATGCAAACATCTCCAGGTAGATAGTTATGAAGCGTATTAAAATGAAAAAGTTACAAATATTACAGATTACGTTTACACTGTTGCGTTTTGGTTCAGAAATTGCTTTTTATGTTGTTTGTATTAGGGTGGAAACTTAATTTTGTTTAGTTTGTAATCTTCCTCTCAACTTTAAGTCTTTTTTATTTCCTTCATTTCCAATGGAGCCGAAGACTCACTATATTTTGGCTTGGGAATATGATGGAATAAAGCAAAATGGCTCACTAAATTGTCTGCGCTTTTTTGTTATGAAGCATCAGTCAATCCATGCAATTTTCGACGCGATTTTCATTAAGCGTCATCCAAAAACAGTCTCTCTGTGCTTTAGTACAGAGGTAAGGCTGCGTACATCCAACCCCCCTTACCCTCCACCGTAGGTGGGAGCCTTTGCGGCACTGGGGTAATGTTGTTTTTTGTTTTCATTTTTGGTTTGTAATTTGTTTCTTTCTCGAAAGGGTTTAATGTTGTGAAGTTTTAGATCTTATTTTGCCAATAATGCAGTCTAACCCGACATGTTTATTTCTCCAATAGTGTTTTGATTATGACAATTATCTTGACATCAATTCAAGAAGACCATTGTGGCGCTGTCCCCATTGCAACCAACATGCCTGCTTTCCTGATATCCGTATTGATCAAGTTATGGCCAAGGCATGTTCTCGTAGTAAAGTTATTTCACTTTGTATATTGCTTGACAGTAAGTTTTCTCCGTATTAACTTCTTTTTTTCAAGGTTTTGGAACAAGCTGGAGAATACATCAATGACGTGATAATCTCTGTAGATGGTTCGTGGAAGGCTATCATAGAAACTGATGATGACCATCAACAAAGGCCACCCAATAAAACCGATGATTTTGCAAAGGATGAAACATTGCAGTCAGATTTCAGGGAAGTTAATTTGAAGCGGGAAACGATTGAAGATCTTATAGCTTCTGCAGAAAACTGCCAAAAGCCTGATACTATCAATCTGGATCAGGCTGAGCACTCTTTTAATATGGGGGATTTCTGGTCAAGAGTTCTTCACTCAACATATGCTTTAGAGACAAGTAGTTCTACAAGCAATGAGCAGATGGGTAGTAATCCTCAGCGCACTCCGACAAATTTGACTAATGATCTTGTTCCAGCCTATGAAGCATCATCCTCCAAAACAATGCAGTCACAACGGATCCCATTTGAAAATTCAGTTGCCAACAACGAATATGGAAGGTCCCCATCAATAACTAGATATGCTGTAAGCAGAACACCAATTGCAGTTCAGGCCCTTCCTGCCCAGACCCGCTCTCCTTTGCGGCCACCTGTAAATACCATGAACTCTCTTCATTCCTTCCCCTCAGGAACTTCTCGGCACTCTCCTTCCATACCATTATTAAGATCAACAGGCATGACGGTAAGTTTTTCCCTTGCTACTATGGGTGAGCATGGATGGGACTGGACTAAACGTGTATTCTAAAACACCCATCCTGTCTCATGTACCAAGTAATAGTTCTTTTTGAAGGCTAAAGAACTGGTACCTTTCCAAAATCGAATAGCACCTATCCCGTTTTGTACCAATTTTCAGTTTGGCCCGAGAAGGTTCTTCAGTAAATTCTGGTTCTAAAAGTTAATTACATCATACATAACATGTCATTAGTAGAACATTGAACTTGAAAAGGTCTAATTTTTAATTTCAACCACGAGTTTCAAAGTACATTTTTAAAATATAAAGAAAAAATGATCATATATATGCACAAACACATGTGCAGCATATGTGCAACATATGTGCATATGTATATTTTAAAATTAACAGTTATTCTGGATGATATGGGATGGTTCAAGGATGCTTCTGGTATAATTATCACTAAAGAACCAATACATGGTGGGACTCCCCGATCCATGCTCACCCCTAGTTACTATTACTATTTCTAGTTATAGCAAATAAGAACTCCTTGTTTGGACTCACAATCTCTTTTTTCCTTGATACTTATTATAGCAGCTCAGAATGTATGTCCATGTGTATTCTTCTGATTTATTTCTTGTGGTAATGTTGGCAGCCGCCTGGTTATTCTTTTTCTGGTACTCCATACGCAGCTCAGCAGCAGTTTGTTGACCTACAATGTCAAAATCAAGTACCTGTTCCTTTCAGAGCACCCTCAGGTTTCACAGGTGAACCAACAAGCACTACTCAGCATCGAACACCGAACATGCAGCCACTTAATGCCACAAGTCAATCTCAAGGAATTACACATAGTTGTGTACAACAGGCAAGACGAGACGTTCACAGCCAACATAATCAGGCGACAGAGGCTGCCATGCGGATCTCCCAGGTGGCAAAGCCTGTTCAGCTGTCTACAGCTCCACCACATCCTCGTCCAAATGTACCTAGGGAGTCATTGGCAAGCACTGAAATGGTTGGAAATATTGGAGGACACTTGCCACTGCATTCACAGTCAGACCAAAACTGGCGCCCCTCAGGCCGTATGCGTGGAAGCCTATTGGGAGAAGCATACAATGATGCTCTCAACCATTACATGGTTCTGCCAACACAGCAAGCTCAAGCTAGCAGATCCACCAGTGCAATCTCACCGCAATTGCAGACCATACTTGCAAAGAGAGTCACTTCCACTCCTATAGCAGATCAGCCTGCACCAGCTACTACATCTCATGCCTCATCTTCTTTGCCATAGTGCAAGGTAGTGTAAGCGTGAGACAATGCTACTAGGGAGGTAAACACCCAAAGTTTACTATAAGGGAGGGGTTAAGAGCAATTCTGGGTGAATCGGTGATTTGAATTTTGAGTCAATGCTACTCGTTAGTTATTAGAAGTCCCAAATTACCCAGCACAAGGCTATTAGGGGGTTATGCTCTCACCATTTTGTTTAAACTCCCTCACCTCCACCTTAAATCTCTCAAATATAGTTTGTATATTCTGCAACATATTTTCAGGTCCATATTTTCATATTTTCAACTAAATTTGAGTTTGCATCTTATTTTCTAAATTTCAGGCTAAGAATGTTTCCATCTCATTTTTCCAAACTTTCGGGTGCGAAAACTAATTATTATAAAAATGTGTGCAAATGCAAACTTGGCTGAAAAATGAGGTGCAAACTAAAAAAACTTGGTTGATCTAATGATCTTCCAATGCCAGTTCTTCACTTCAAACTTGGCTGTCTTAAGCCTCTTTTGAAGTATTTGTGTTGCCACTCGTCTATTCTTTTTTATGTTACTTAAATGTGGCCATTAGCAATTGTTTTAACGTATAGGTAGCTAGGTGCGATATTTATCTAACTAACAACAGGTGGAATTTCTACATGGTGATTGATGACCCTGTATTTTAAATAAAATAGTAGACCAAGTTTGTAGGAACTTAAATGACAATCTTGTAATTTTATATTTGAGCGAATGATTTAAATAGGATACCTGTTAAGAAAATGTTTTTTAAATGAAATATCGTCTACATTAAAAAAAACAATATGGACTAAAAATGACTCAAGGTATTCAAACAACTCCTGTAAGTTGAAAATTCAACTGATTCCAACTGAATTTTTCATATACTGTAGCATTTGTAGGCAAGAGGAGAAAGGTTACAAGATTTGAAGTGACCTCTGTGTACAGATTATATCGTACTACGTATGTAAAACTGTGTCTCTCTGTGTGCGGGTAATCCATTCGGCCTTTTCATTGCCCCCAACACAGAGGAGATTCATTTTATAATTTTGTGAAGTACTCGGTATTTCATAAGGAATTAGTATTTGTTATTTTTGATTTGTTTGAGGATACGTTATTTGTTAGTGCCAAAATTTTGAAACTGTTATGAAATGGAAGCAAATATGGAAATAAGAAAGAAGAGCAGAGAGAATATATTAAGTATGCTTTTAAGAGAGGTGAGCTCCAATTTATAGGAGAGAGGTGAGCTCCAATTTATAGGAGAAAGTGTGAGCTCAATTGGATTAAAAGATATGATGATTATGAGTCACACACTTAATTATCACCGTTATAATTATGATTTCCTAATTTTTTAGATAATAGTAATAATTTCTAATCAGTGAGAAGATGACTAATTCAAATCTCTTAACATAAACTTAATTATTTAGAGTTTATTTAGGCAATTTTTTTGATATTTTTCTGGTTAGACATACAAACCAATAAAAGCACATCTATTATCTATAGAGATTCAGTGGATCTTAGCTTCCTAATGACTTGTGTACATCCATCCGCGTGAATATGTATCCATTTGGATAATAGCATTTCCGTCAATCCGCCGAATGAGTTGAACTACAAACCGCTGCATAGCACTCTACCCGCTGAAAAACAAACGGAGCCTATGTCTTCAGTTGAATACAACAATAATGTTTATGAAAATGTTGCTAATATTAAAACATAACTAATACTATAATGTGATTAATATTAAAATGGAACTAATATGATAAAGTGACTAGTATGAAAATGTGGCTAATATTAAAATTCAACTAATATTAAAATGTGGCCAAATCGACTGATTTTGCTGAATTTTATGAATTTGGCTGAATTAGTTGATTCTGCTAATTTGTGAAAAAATTATATTTAAAATATGTTTTATTAATAAAATAAAGAAAAAATTATATGTAGAAATAGCTAAAAAGGTACTCCCTCCATATTCTAAAGTTTGCTACACTTTCCTTTTTGGGATGTATTTAAAAGTTTGCTACACTTTCACTTTTGATAAGTTTTTTCCTTTAAAAATACTCAATTACCCTTACTTTTTCCACTTTTTATCTTCTCTTTCATACTTTTACACACTCTTTCCAACTTTTTCTACATTATTGATTACTCCTACTATTTGATCCTAAAACTTTGTGCCCAAACCTAATGTAGAGAACAACTAAATACGGAGGGAGTACTCTACAGTAACTTAAGCCAATACATCCAAAAAATTTACTTCAACCTTACTTTTTTTTATTATTACATAACTCAACGTGCGAAATCATAAGTTACATGTTTGATGAAAAAGCTTATTGATAAGCCTGATAATCTCAAAAACAATGTTACCAAACGAGCTCATAATTGCTTGCAAGTATGGACGTTACATCTACCAATATTGTCACTCTCTCTTCAATACACATAAGACATATGCAACCTTTTTGCATTAGTCTCTTGTATGTTTGGCAAGTTTTTCCCTATGTTAACAGAACCGGATAGGATTGGGTGGGTCGACCTGGAAATCAACGACCCAACACCTAACCTTGTCCCCATGATATAACAACGGCGCCGTTTCACATATTTGCTTAAAGTTAAATTTCCTAATAAGATCATTAGTATTACTACGGACTGATAATTAAAATTTTGCATGTTCACAAATTGTACTACGTAATATATAATGCTACATTGTTTGACTTCATGCATATTAAAGGAAATAAATTTATTGAGAAGGTAAATATTTGGGGGCATTTAACTTTGCGCCCCACTTTTTGGGTCATATTGGACTTTACACCCTATTTTGTAAAAGCTTTGACTTTGCACCCATCATATAACATTTTGTGTATAAAAGTTCCTGGATGGGGCGCAAACTCAAAGGATTATTAAGTGAAACGGGGTACAAATTCAAATCTTTTGGAAAACATAATCCAAAGTCTAATATCACCCAAAAAATGTTGTGTACAGTCAAATTCTCTCTAAATCTTTTTGTAGAATATGATGTTTTGACATTGTTTCATACTACCTCCGTCTCACTATTAACTTCCTGCTTTCCTTTTTGGGATGTCCCAAAATTATCTTCTCATTTCCCCAAATGGAAAGTTTCTCTACATCAAAACAGTGTCAAACAGTGCAAAACTGTGCCAAACAGTGCTAAACAGTGCCAAACAGTGTCTAAACAGTAAAGTCAAATTTAATTCCTAAAAATGTGTGAGGGTCAAAGTAAGAACTTAAAAACGGGACAGAGGGAGTACTATTTTGCTTTGTTTGGCATTGTTGGATCTGAATTTTATCGGATGTCCCCGGAGGGACGGTTGGATATAAATTTGTTTATAAAATGAATGACAGATATGAGAAATGGGAATTTAATCTTGAGGTCGTTTTAAATTAAGGGAGTGTTTGCAATTGCTTCAACTTTAAAAAAGTGATTTTTTAAAGTGATTTTGGGAAAAGTGATTAATAATAAAAGTTGGTAGTGTTTGAGAAAAAAGTGATTCTGGAAAAGTAAAAGTTGTTAGTGTTTGGTTAAATAAGTACTTTTTGTGTAATAGAAAAAGTGAGAAGCAGTTTAAAGCACCCTTCTACCCGCTTCCAGCTTTTAGCTTTTAAGTGATTAATTTAAGCAGAAGCTGTCATTTGAAAACACTCTTTTAACTTTTTTTAAGCCAAAAAGCTGAAAAGCTCTTTTTTTAAGCAAACCCAAACACTAGGAGTAATAATTCAAGTGGTCCTTTGACCTGCGCGGAAAGGTAACTAACCGGTGTATACAAATTTGCGCGCGAGCTAGAAGACGCCATATTTTGCGAGCTTTAGAGATGGGAGATCTTTCAAAATCATCCGTTTTTTTCTCCGATCAACATCTCTGCTACGCCGATATTCTCCCTCCATCGCAGGTTCTTTGTCATGCCTCTCTAGAAATGTATGTGCGTATATATATTACAGATTCCTAAATTGAGTAAATGTACAGGTTCGAGCTAGAATCGAGGTTGCAGTCCTAAATTTCCTCAGATCCCTAACTTCTAGCTCCCCTTCAATCTCCGATCTTCCTCTGGTATGATTTCCTCCCCTAACCTTGAGGACATAATCTGGATTGATATTTTTTTCTCGAGTGTCTATATTCCATGGAAATCGCTATTTGTCGTAAGTGTGTCACGCATGCACTTAATTTATCTAAGTTATGAAGATGAACTTTGTTTTTCTTTGCCGTTTTTTTTTCTCCGTTGATTTTTATGTGAAACAGATTAGTAGAAGTTCGAGCAATAGCAGAGTGAGTCGAGGACTTTTGAGTGATGAGTCGTCTATTTTTCTCTCTTATTCATATTGTACGCGTTCGTTAATGAGGGAGAATACTGCTAAGTCTTTTGTAAGAGGTAAGGAGTTAAAATAATCCGTATTTGACTAATTTCAGAAATTAGGAAATTTACATTTATTTTTATCCTATTCAAGTGTGGAAGGTTATGGAAATGTGCTACCAAGTTTTAAATCAAGAAGGGAAAAAGGTGACCCAAAGAGAATTATTCTACAAGCTTCTTTGTGATTCACAAGAGTATTTCAAAACTCAGTTGCAGGTCAACAGCACAATCCAAGGTATTAAGATCATTCATGTATTTTTTTCCATTATGATAGTTTAAATCTATGCGACATCCAGTGGATTCACATAGTGCTTTTGAAAATTTAAGATTTGGTAGCATTGCTTCAGTGTAGTCGCTACAGTCTTGGAATAATGGCATCCAGCAGAGGAGCAGTTTCTGGCCGACTTTTGCTACAGGCATCGAGCTCTTACCCTCCTTTGCCGCCTGAAAACTTATTTATTCACTTCAGACTTAACTTGCTAATGTTTACGGACTATACTATGGAATTAGTATTATAGTATTGTATTGTATGATGCTTATCCTAGACTTTTTGCTAAACGTTATTAGACACTCACTGATATGTTGTGGAAACTTCGAAAGGAATCAGATTTAGAAACTTCTTCGCTAGTATTTGTCAATAGGATTTAAAAGATGATTATGAGATGGGATCATCTTACTTTTACTCGTGTCTAAAAAAAGGAGCCAAACCAAGTGTCTGCGGACTGCTCTGCTTGTGGATCATCTGGTTATGCTATTTCTGGAGACCTGAGCGTGCTGGAAAAATTAGTTTTGAAGTCGGATGCCCGGTACATCATTGTAGTTGAAAAGGTATCTGCTTGTACACATTCCGAGGTGAGTATTTTTTGCAAAGAATGCTGCCATTCGTTGAAACTGGTGCATTTGCAGCATGCTATATTTCACCGCCTCACAGAGGATCGCATTTTCAATCAAATCCCGTGCATTCTAATCACTGCAAAGGGATATCCTGATATTGCCACTAGGTAAAACTTAGCTGAAATTACAAGTAAATCATTTGTTCTTGCGTCTTGAATGTTTAAGTTATAGCCCCAATGCATCCTCTTTAACTACTCAGCTTTAATTCCTTGCGCGTACAAAAATGAGAGCTGATACTTATGGGTTATTGTGCAATTGCACAGGTTTCTTCTGCATAGGATGAGTAGGGAACTTTTTGGCATCCCAATACTGGGTTTGGTGGACTGGTATTTAAATTACTTCCTTGATGGCGCTGCTGCTTCCACTTGAGCAACACACATACTTCATTTGCATCTTCTTCTAAAATGATTTTTAGGAACCCAGCTGGCCTGGCCATACTGTGTACATTCAAGTATGGAAGCATAGGGATGGGTCTGGAAGCTTTTCGATATGGTTCCCTTTTTGCCTTTTTCATTACATGTGGTGTCAGAACAATCTGTTCAATCGGATAGGATTTGATTTGGCTTTCGCCCCAATCTAACAGCTTGCAATGTAAAGTGGCTGGGGTTGCGAAAGGGTGACATAGAGAAACTGGTACCGGAAGAATCATTAGTCCCACTGAAGCAGCGAGATCATCAGATAGCAAAAAGCTTGCTATCGTCGGAGGTTTTGCAGGTATTACTTCAAAGATCCCCCCCCCCCCCCATGAACCTGGCCACTAGATGCTGTTGACTTGTGAACTCGTTTGGTTCAGGACAATTACAAAGAAGAATTGGCATTGATGGTTGAGAATGAAAGGAGGGCAGAGATTGAAGCTCTCTACTTCCATGGTTATGATTTCTTGGGAAAGTTTCTTGCAAGGAAAATTGTGCAGATGGATTATATTTGAATTTATACTTCAGTGTATTACATTGTTTTGTCATTTGATTCAGTCACACTCAAGTATAAATGTCTTATTATAAAAGTATACCAAGTAATTTAAAGAGGATTCAGGTTACTTGAGAAGTTTTATTCAATGATTTGACAATGAAAGACTAGTATGTCATGTTCACGTGTAGAATGAAGCATCTCTAGCACAACTGTTGGATTCCGCTATGCAAGAAATGAAACAGTTACTACAATGAAGTACATACAATTCAGTGATCTGCTCATTCTGAAAAATCCTATCTTGAATGCCAGCCTTTTCCCACAAAAATGGAAAAATATGGTCTATGTTTGGTACTGTAATAAGGCATACAAAATTTTCTCAACCTTAGGTTGCTGGGCTTGATTACAGAACCACCTTTCAGAAGTCAGTTGTGCATCACATTTCAAATTTCTTTATCTATTGACAAATTTTATTGTCGTTAATACAGTTGGCACTTAGCACCCATATTATTTTCGTGGCTGTTGCTCTCTCAGGGAGAGATATAGTGGAAGCCATAAACTCCCACGTAAATTCTAATAACTATAGCCTATAGGGCAAGTTTGGATTCCAATGACCTTGCATCAAACTAACACTATTTACCTTCTCAATCACGGTTTTACAGTTTACTTCCGCCTTCACACCAATATAAACAAACAATCAGTCTTTCCCTCTGCATAAAAATGAACATGAGTTTAAACAGAGTAACTACGGTACATATGCTTCATGATATATGTTTTATAGATGTAGTTAAATGTAAGACGAGGCCACACATTTGCAAGAAATAATTCTGGAAGATTTATGGCGTGGTTGAGTTGACGTACAATTTGAGAGTACTTTAATTCCGTTACAAATTTAAAAGAGATTCCGAGTTTAGTGAATGAACACACAAAGTAGAATAATTGTTTTCATTTGAATTTGTGAAAATTATAATGGCATTATAATTTATTTTAAGTTATGGTGCAATCCAATTTTGATGTGAATAACCATATTCTGCATGACACATTGACACCCTAAGAAACATAAACACAGGGCATTGCAGATTTACAGTTAGACAAATTGGAAAATTTTCCGGTGATATATTTGTTTCAGTGTTTTTACTTTTTGCCAAAGAGTTGATTAAACAAGAATCCAGTTGATCCAAGATTTAAACGAGCTCAATCTCAGAAAATTGAAGCTCAACCGAGCTCGAGCTTAGCACTACCCGACTAAGAAGAGCTTCATGCATTCAACATTTCAACCAAGAGCTACTCAGTTCGACTCAAATCCTTTATACCCCTAATATTATTTAATAGGATATATAATTTTTATGTTCCAGGCAGTTGAACTACATGTATTGATTTTTTTACACACAAGGCCTAAAAGAATAGAAATCTACTGAAAGTGGTGACATCAGAAGATAATGAAATTGAACTTGAAAGAGAAACTAAACAAAAAATCGGGAAGATCACTAACTAAAATAAGGGCATCAAGAAATGGGACATCAGCCACGCCCAAAGAGTGAAAAGGCCATACATAAATTGTTAATAACTCTTGAGGAGAGCTTCGATGGCTTCGAAAAACAATGGAGCCATATCTGGGCTAGGAGTCTTCATTGCACATCTAAGTCCCGGAATCCCGATGACAGCTGTCAGTTCAATCAAGAAAGGGATTCCCCGAGGGATCTTTGCAGCAAGATACAGCACCTCCTGGTTGGCATGCTTCCTCTTGGCAATGAAAAATATGTTGGATGTGGCTAAATGCTCAATGGTTGCATCAACACTATTTATAGCGACCCCCGGAAAGTCCCTTGAGATCTCATTTGAATCAGGTAATGATTTCCATGTCTGCACATTGAAGGGAAAAGGGTTTGTCATCTATCAGTCTCCTGACTGACCATCAAAGTGCATTGCGTCTATGAAAAATTCTGTAATAATAATAAATTTTTATACAATTAAATCATAGAAGCATCAGGAAAAGTCACAAAAAAAGCAGGGTAAACTGCATAACTGGGTTTCAGAAGTCAGCCGTGCATTATATTTAGAATTTATCTATCTACTAATAGATCGACAATTATTACCGTCGCCAATACAGTTAGCTTTTACATCAGTATGTTTGTTAGATAGGGTTGGAGTTACCTCAAGAAAAGTTGAACGCTCCATTTTCCCATCCTCAATAAAGAATACGTGAAATGAGATCTTATCATTGAAGTACCACACTGGCTGTTGATTGTTTTTCACGGCAACTTGCAAAAGCGAGGTAGGGGGGCCTGGAGAAAGATTCTGGAATAACACCATTGGAAGCAGAGTGCTTGCAGATGTCCCTGGTTGCAATTGTGGTACCTATTGGACACACACTTGTTCACTTCAAGACCAAGATGGGAGGGAAAATGAAATGACAGCATAAGTCAAAAGATCAAATAAAAACTTCCCACTTGAAAAGAGGAAGGGGAGTTAACACCTGAAGTGGTCCAGCGGCAGCAAGACCAAAAGTGTTCTTATTGAACTGAATCATGAATCCATCAAGTGCAATCTGGGAGTGGTTCTCAAAGAACATGCTGTAAAATACTTGGCCATCTCTTCGTATCACTTGTGCACTGATTTGTAATCCTTGACCAGTAGATGCTGGTAATACAACAGGCAGAGAAATCCTGCAATCAAAATCAGTACTCCATGAGAAATGTCATCTAAGTTTTATGTGGTCCATATACCATCCCCTGTCTGCATCAAAAGGTTACTTGTTTATATATTTATTTACTAACTAAAGATGCTTTAAGAAAATTTAAAAACTCAGGGTTGTATGTATGCTCTGTAACAACAATTTCAAGAAACTATCTTTGTCCTTATTAGCAATTTAATATAATAATCACGACAGTTACATATACCTAGCAGGTATTGAGGGTTGATCAACCGGAACAATAGCAGAGTTGTTACTTTCCACTCCCAGATCAAGTAAATCGGGCACGACTGTAGGAGCTGCAGATCCAGCTGGAGCCTGCCCTGGTAGGTTATTATAGGGAGAACTACTTGATGCAGCTGGCGTTGAAGCACCACTTTCATTGGGGTGAGCAGGAGATTCAGAGAACCCTGCCTCAGCCCCATCAGGAAATTCCTCCTCCTCTGGTTTATGAGTGATCTTCATACGAGATACAAATGACTCTGTGGGCTTATGATAAACAGAGGATAGTGTAGCAATATTGGCAAGAAGTTCATCTAAAAGAGAAGGGTCAAGTTGGTTGGAATCATCACTGATCACAGGCTTTTCAGCTAGCACAATATCCTTTGCAGCCTACAAGGTAAAGATGCAAGCCTGCTTTAAAAAAACTACACATAATGTGAACCGTTGATGTCATTGTAACTACACTGAATGGTCATAAATTTGACAAAGCGCCAATTTGCCAAAATTGAAACTGGAAGGGTAGTCGAATTTCAAAATGTCTGAACAGCATGAGGAAGGAGATAGATGATATTAATAAAACATTTTACATTCTCAACTACAATGACACTAAATTAATTAATGAATTAGTAATTAATTAATTCATATATAAATAAATCAATAATCATCCAGAGAGTAGCTATTTTAAAGAGTTTTTTTTTGTTAGACCAAAATATAAGTGACAACTACAACAAAGACAATAAATTTTCTACCAACCAATTACCCCATCAGTTGTAACACTCGACTAAGCCATGCAGCAATAGTTGGCAGAAATATTAGTTCATGCATACCTCTGGATCAGTTGAAAGCAGACGCCAGTATATATATGCACGATCTCGCAAATCTGGGTTGTCTGTCTCCAATGTGGCATTATTCAGGACAACCTTGAAGTAAAATTTATTACATTATAGATATTGGTGCATGGTTTGGAACAATGGTAGTGTGCTATACAGCTATGACTGCTATCTCTTTTCTATAATAAGCAGAGACCAAAATTTGACCACTCGATTGGCAATTTAACACAGAACTTTGTATTCTGGATTCTGTAGCATTGGTACTTGGTAGATTGCAAATTAAACGAGGACACCAGAGGATAGATAATAACTGTGTCAGTGCAAATAAAAAAGTTAAAAAAACAGCCATCTTGTTGTCCGTGTGGAGTTCCACGATATCACAACTAAAACAATTACCTCACCAAGTTGTGTTTGTGCATGTGCTTGTTGTGTGTTTGAGGATGTGGAAGAGAAGCATCTATATTGCTACATATACACATGCAACAGTATTCATAAACACATCATAAACTAAATTTCATAAGTGTACTATCCAAACAAAGCAGATGTACTTCAATAAACTGTGCCCAATTTTCCTCCCAACCCAACACAAACAGAAATCTGGTTGGAAATAAATTGTGCCCAATTTTCCTTTGCAAGGTGGATGCACAATGTGTCAAGGTGATAAATGCTGCAGCTCAAGGAAGGTACTACAAAGGTGGAAGTAATTAGGAAACCAGAACTTGACAAATCAGTGGAACAGTAATTTAAACAGTATAATGGGAGCTCTGTAGCACCACTAGTCCACTACATGAGGCAGGATGTAAAAATGAAATACCTGAATCATTTGCTGTGGACCTTCAGTTGGCTTCTTTAGGAAGAGTTTGACAGTTGCTGTCAGCAACTGCAACTGTACATGTGGAGTTTCCTCAGGAAAGCTTTCTAAGAAGCTTTCAAGGAGCTCATCTGCATTATCAATCCTCTCGGCATATTCACCAATGATCCAGATCATTGATGCCTGTCATCAATAGATAGGAGTTTGAAACAGAAGAATAAAATATCAGTATTAACTTAAAATATTAATAGCAGTCTTGAGAGAACTATATAGTACCTTTGCCTCTGGCTCGTCTAAAGTGTCCAAACTCTCACACAGAGTAGCAATGATAGACTCATAGCTGAAGACAAAGCATATCTTTAATGGATAACTCGGTATAATATATTGGAAGAAGTAGGAATTTAAACATACGTGTTGGGATATCTCCTGAAGATGTCTTTGATTACTATAATAGCTTCTTGAACAACATAGTTTACTTTGATCTTAATCAGTTCAAGCAAGACACTTATACAGCGCTCAGCGGCCCTCTCTAACTTGATGGCACAGCGGCCAATAGCACGGACAGCCTTCCTTACAAAATCAACATCTACTTCAGTGGCATATTCCTTGAACTCCAAGAGAACCTGCAAAACTTTTCCCGTGAGATATAATATTAATTGAAACAAATGTTCAATAATCTTACCAGCAAGAAGAGGATATTAATGCAACCAAAGTAGGCTTACCTGGTCTATGTTCCGGTCTGATGCAAGCTTTATCATGATTTCTAATTTTTCCATCTTCACATAAATAGGGTCATTGTACTTGCAGAAAAAAACCTGGCCCAAAAAAAACAATTTTTAAAGCACAGACTTGCAAAGGAGGGTAAAGCGATCTCAACATTATACAGCAACACTTTGGGTAAAACATAATCCCCCCGTCCCTCTATCATTGTCTCATTTTACCTTTTCCGTCAGTCCCACTAAATTTGTCCCATATCATATTTGGTAATATTTGGGTGATTGTAATTCATTCCTACTTTATCCACACTTTATCAATTTAATATTAATCACGCAATTCCACTTTTCTTAATAATTGCATCACTCCCTCTTGTCTCAATCTTAAGGGGACGGAGGTAGTAATACTTATAAAAACAAAACAAATTTTTATTTCGTGTCAATAATTGCATCACTCCCTCTTGTCCTATAGAAGATAAGATGCAAGAGTCTCGTTTGCAATGGTTTGGACATATGCGTAGAAGACCGAGTCATGCACCTGTTAGACGACTTGAAGGGTGGGGAGAAGAGGCAAAGAAGAGAGGGAGGGGAAGACCCAAAGAAACTTGGATTAGAGGAATCAGAACCGATACGCCTCTTCTTGGGTTGGACGAGAGTATCGCTTTGGAGAGAGCAAAGTGGAGGGCGCACATCCGTGTGGACGATTGATGTCTTTTCTACCTTTCCTATCTCTTCTCTTTATTCGTTTATCTTCTTTATCTTTTTGTATTCGTATGTTTTTTATCTTCTAGCTTTTTTATGCTCTTTTATTTTTCTATCTTTTATCTTTCTTATATTCTTATGTTATTGTTATCTTATATTTATTTATCTTTATTTTATCCGTTATATCTTACTTTTTTCCCTTCGTGTCCGTCTTCTCTATTTGGCATCGATATCATAGATCGATTCATGTTAGCCGACCCCAAATTCTTTTGGGATTAAGGCTTGGCTGTTGTTGTTGTTTATCTTATTCGTTTTATCTTTTTTTTTAACTTTTTTTCCTCCTTGTCTGGCTTCTCTTTTTGGCATCGATTCATGTTAGCCGACCCCCAAAATCTTTTGGGATTAAGGTTTGGTTGTTGTTGTTGTCAATAAATATTAAGTACCTCCTCAGTCCAAATTTATAAGTCACAGTAGTTTTTTGTACGGATATTAAAGAAACTAATAATATGTCATCAATTCCTAAATTTCCCCCCCAAAAGCGGTGACCTATATAGGGTTTGTGCAGTTAGGTGAAAAGATTTGGGATAACTTGAGTTTGCACCCCGTATTATTGTTCAAATTGGACTTTGCACCCGTTTGTAAAAACTTTTGTTTTTGTACCCCCAACCCTGTATGAAAAGAGAAAAATGCCCCTTGATCATGAATATGTTTGTTGAAATATAAACTACAAAATATAATATTGAAGATAGGAGGAAAGATTTTCTGTGTATTTCATTGAAGGGTAAGGCCCTATAAATATAGATTACAAAGATAGAATATTCCTATAAAAGATGCTATACAATAATACTATGTATGGTATATTCCTAATATATTCTAAAGCATATTCTAAAGTATATTCTAATATACTTTCACACTCCCCCTCAAGTTGGAGCATAGATATTTATCATGCCCAACTTGTTACATAAATAACCAACTCGAATTCCATTTAGTGCTTTAGTGAACAAATCTCCAAGTTGTTCCCCAGTCTTCACATATCCTGTGGAGATCAATCCTTTTTGTATCTTCTCTCGAATAAAATGACAATCGACCTCAATATGCTTTGTTCTCTCATGAAATACAGGATTGTTTGCTATGTGTATAGCAGCCTGGTTATCACACCACAATTTAGCAGGCATTGATGTCTTCAATCCTAGCTCGGTCAATAAATGGCTTATCCATATGATCTCACATGCAGATTGTGCCATAGCTCGATATTCTGATTCGGCACTCGAACGAGAAACCACATTCTGCTTCTTACTCTTCCAAGATACAAGATTACCACCAACAAAGACACAATAACCAGATGTAGATCTTCGATCATCTTTAGAACCGGCCCAATCAGCATCTGCAAAACATTCTATTCTCATGTGATCATGGTTTTGATAAACAATACCTCGTCCTGGTGCACCCTTTAAGTAACATAATATGTGTTCTACTGCAGCCCAATGATCAATGGTTGGAGATGACATGTATTGACTCACTACACTCACAGAATAGGCAATATCTGGACGAGTGACTGCGAGATAATTAAGCTTTCCAACCAGTCTTCTATATCTTTCTGGGTCTTCAAACGGTGTGCCTTCTTGTGTGAGTTGCACGTTGGGAACCATGGGTGTTGTACTTGGTTTTGCCCCTAATTTCCCTGTCTCAGCTAGTAAGTCAAGTACATATTTACGTTGAGATAGAAATATGCCTTTCTTACTTCGTGTTACCTCAATTCCCAGAAAGTATTTCAAAGAGCCAAGATCTTTCGTCTGGAATTGACTATGCAGAAAGTTCTTAAGGGCCAAAATACCTGCATTATCACTCCCTGTAATCACAATATCATCAACATACACCACAAGCAATGTGACACCTGATTCTGTTTGTTTGTAAAAGACAGAGTGATCTGATTTGCCTTTTATCATTCCAAATTGTTCAATTGATTGACTGAATTTTCCAAACCATGCACGAGGACTCTGTTTCAGACCATAAAGAGATTTGCGAAGTCGACAAACTTTACCACACTCCCCCTGAGCAACAAATCCCGAAGGTTGCTCAATATAGACTTCTTCCTTAAGGTCACCATGCAAAAATGCATTTTTAATGTCCAACTGATGTAAGTGCCAATCATGAGTTGCAGCGAGTGAAATAAGTAACCTGACAGATGTTAATTTAGCAACAGGAGAAAAAGTGTCAGAATAATCAACACCATAGGTTTGAGCATAACCCTTCGCAACTAATCGGGCTTTCAACCGAGCAACAGATCCGTCTGGGTTAACCTTAACAGCAAAGACCCACTTACATCCAATAGATTTCTTCCCTGTAGGCAAGTCAACCAAATCCCACGTACCATTAAGATCTAAAGCATTCATTTCCTCTACCATGGCATGACGCCATTCAAGATGAGACAAAGCTTCTTTGACAGATTTGGGAACAGAAATAGAATCAATGGAAGCAATAAAAGAACATGAAGCAGGAGATAACTGATTGTACGACACAAATGAAGAAATAGGATGAGTACAAGACCGTGTACCTTTACGTAGTGCTATTGGGAGGTCAAGATCTGATGTGGAGACAAGATCTGAAGATGCAGGTACTGGTTCAGGACATGAGATCGGAGTCGAACTAGTATCAGGATAAGTAATCACAGGTATCGCCGGTGGAGGGTGATGAGGTGCTTTGTGTCGACGGGTGTATACCAAATGTACGGGAGGCCTAGGGTCAGGAACAGTAACTTGTGGAATATTTGTCGAAAGTGTGGACTCAGGAATAGTCATCGTGTAAATGAGTATATCATCATTACTCTCATGAATATCTGCCTTAGATGATGAAAAAGGTGTATTTTCATGAAATGATGCATCACTAGAAACAAGATACCGACCAGTACTCGGACAAAAACATCTATACCCTTTTTGGACTCGAGAATAACCCAAGAAAATACATTTTAATGATTTGGGATCTAACTTTGTAAGATGAGGATTAACATCTCTAACAAAACAAGTGAAACCAAATATTTTGGGTGGGATAGGAAAAAGCTCTTTGTTTGGAAATAGACAATGATAAGGAGTTTTACCATTCAAAACAGAAGATGGCATTCGATTTATCAAAAAACATGCAGTAGACACGGCATCTGCCCAAAACTGTTTAGGCACATTCATTTGGAATAGAAGAGCCCTTGCAGTTTCTAACAGATGTCGGTTCTTTCGTTCTGCAACTCCATTTTGAGGAGGTGTGTCAACGCATGAAGTTTGATGAATAATGCCATGTTGAAGCATAAATGACTTAAATGTAGCAGATAGATATTCTTGGGCATTGTCTCCTCTAAACACCCGAACAGGAACGTTGAACTGAGTTTTAATTTCAGCACAAAAGGAAGAAAAATGAGTGAACAACTCAGATCGACGTTTCATGAAATACAACCATGTCATACGAGAATAGTCATCAACAAAAGTAACAAAATATTTAAAACCAGCTTTAGACACAACCGGACAAGCACCCCAAACATCAGAGTGAACAAGGTCAAATGGAGCATTTGCTCGTTTATTAACTCGCGGGCTTAAGCTAGTACGATGTTGTTTCGCAAATTGACATGACTCACATTGTAAAGAGGTCATCTTATTAAATTGGGGATTTATTTGTTTCATTAATGGGAGAGATGGATGTCCTAATCGGTAATGAGCATCTAACAAAGTCCCAACCCCAAGACAAGAGATACCTTTTGTGATGGATGTATCCAAAATATAAAGACTAGCTGACTCATGTCCTTTACCAATAATCTGCTTCGTTAACAGATCCTGAAACACACAGTATCCAGGAAAAAATGTTACAGAACAATTAAGAGTACGAGTGATTTTACTGATGGAAAGCAGATTAAATGCAAAATTAGGAAGACTCAAAACAGGAGATAATGGTAATGTAGAAGTTGGAACAACAGTACCAGATCCAAGAACGGGTGAGGTAGATCCATCAGCTAAAGTGACACTAGAAGTAGGTATATATGAATGAAATGACGAGAATAGATTAGGATTACCGGTCATATGATCTGTGGCACCTGAGTCAATGACCCATTTCGAGGATGATGAAACAAGACATGTGTTTGAAATACCTGAATTCGCGGCTACCGAGATAGGGACAAATGAATGCTTTAGAGATTCTTGGTAGCAAATAAATTTGGCATACTCCTCTGAAGAAATAACAACTGATACATCAGATGAACTGGTAGCGGAAGCGACACGAGCAAACTGATTTCCTTGATTTTTGAACAGCAATTTTCTACCTTCTTTGATCAAGTGCCCCGGCTTCTTACAGTAATTGCATAGTACTCTTCTATCAAATCCACTCGTACAAAACATGTTTTTTTTTTCCGATTTTTTTTTAAATGAGACGACAATTAAAAAAAAATTGAAATATTGTGAAATCTTATAGCAGCTTTCCCGTTTGTGGACTTAAAACTTGGACAGTAAAATACCCAGGTTGGGAGGTGAACCCAGACTTAATTTCACAAATGGGCTAAAGATGTGTCGGTCTAATGCCAGACCCAGTTGATGCGAACAACCAGAGGAAGGGAAGGAGCGAAAGTCTCGGGCGAAGAGTTCCGGACGGAGCATCTGATGTCGGACCCCAGCGACCAACCAGGTAACCACACCCGTCCCTTGCTGAAGAAAGAACGAGAGAAGTAAAGTATACCTGGTAGAGAATTTTCAGGCGAGTCTCGGGCGAAGAGTTCCGATCAAATCTCCGGCCAGAAACACGGCGTCACGTGCCGGCCCGTGCGTTGATGCGGAAGTTTCTGACGGCGCGTGTAACTCACGCGCGATGATCTGGGCCTGCGTACTTTGGTTTCTCGGTCGTCGGATGTAGCCGCACCACCTGGGTATGGTGGTGATGAAATTTGTGGTCTGAAAATTTCTGAGGTCTGGTGGGCAGACTGTATGCGATGGAATTTTCTGGGAAATTAGCTTGGGGTAATTGATTTTCTGGGAAATTAGAATGGTGCCTAGAGGTTCTGAAGAATCTGAAAAAAAAACTAAACTCAAGTAACTGAAGAATCTGAAAACTGAAATCCCTAAATTTGGAAACAGACTGGTGTCTGAAGAACTGAAGGTTCTGAATAATCTGAAGACTGAACTCAGGTTCTTGAAGAAAGAATCCAGAATCCAGTCTGGAAATTAATATGAAATCTTAAAAACTAAAATGGAATGCTCTGATACCATGTTGAAATATAAACTACAAAATATAATATTGAAGGTAGGAGGAAAGATTTTCTGTGTATTTCATTGAAGGGTAAGGCCCTATAAATATAGATTACAAAGATAGAATATTCCTATAAAAGATGCTATACAATAATACTATGTATGGTATATTCCTAATATATTCTAAAGCATATTCTAAAGTATATTCTAATATACTTTCACAATGTTGAAGGGCAAAATAATTGTTAATGGAGGGGCATTTTTGTCTTTTCATATGGGGTTGGGGTGCAAAAACAAAGGTTTTAAAAACGGGGTGCAAAGTCCAATTTTGACAATAATATGGGGTGCAAACTCAAATTACCCCTTAGGTGAAGGTGAACATGTCAACTGACAAGGGTAGATCAAAACAATGCAAAGAGCTACTGGAGTTCAAAAAAGAAAAGTGGGACTTATGCAATGGGACAGAGAGTGAGTATAACTTACCATTTACTAGGACACAAAAAATACTAAGTCTATCATCAAATGCACTACTTTTGAACAAAAAAGTATTTCTTTTGGTCACTCCTTCGTCTCACCACTGTGAGACATGAGACAGTCTCACTGTGAGATCCGTTGTTCTTAAAGTAACCCTTTAGATTCTGGTGACTATTAAAGAGAGGATTGTACAGGATGCATTTATCCAAAGGCATAGACAATGTTGCTTATTTCCAAAACCTTGATTTCATGGGCAAGAATTGTAGGCCGCTTTTGTACAATGAGGTTTATGTTCCTTAATGCAACATACTGAATCTCAGGTTCTGCAGAAAGTAAAGTCACTAGAGGAGGAGCCATTTTTTTACAAAGATTTCGAACAACATCAGTGCTGGTGATTAGTTCCATTTGTTGAAGAATCATCTGCCAAAAACATAAAAGAGGTGGAATGAGTAAACATATCAAGTTTTTCACAAAGGAAACATAATCTGATGACAACTAAGATTGTACAGAAATTTGATAGATATTTAGGATCTGTTTGTTAGACGGAAAGCAAGATGTTATGGTCTTGTGGAATATTTTTCTCGAAAGTAGGGGTAAATGCATAAACGGTACCTTAAATATTGGTAGTGTTGCATTTTACTACCTTAACTCTTAAATGAAACAAATCACTAACATAACTATACGAGTATACACAAAGAAACAATGGCACCTATATTACTACTAGTGTTTTCAATTCCAAAAGTATGACTACTTTTAGTCTTTCCAAAAAAGTAACTCATCATACATTAATTACCCCCCCCCCCTATTTACCACTATAATTATTATTTTATCATTACATTTTAATAATAAAAAGTAAATAATATTGTCCTCAATTCTCACCCACCCAGGGCTGCCCTACCGACCCCACCCACCGCCACCCTCACCAGTATAGTTGTTGATGTTGCCGTTTCTGGCAATAGTGACTATCATCTACAGTTACTATCAAAGAATTTTTCTCACATTCACCTAGGTAACTATATATGCACTTAGCTGTCATCGGCGATAGTGACTACCATATATAGTTGCTATCAGAGGCCATTAGTGACTCCCCCAAAACTTTAGTGACACTATCAACAATCACTACCAAAGCCTCGTCTCCAACGATAGTGATTACCATCTACAATTACTATCAAAGCCCCGTTGGTGACTCCGCCAAACAATAACTTAGTTATTATTAAAATTAATCAATTTAGTTACTAACCTAATACGAAGTATAATGTGTCCATTACTTCTTACAAATCTCCTACAATGTCATCTTTAGAGGCATCAAATTAAAGTTAAGGATATGGCGACTTGTAGACCAGATTCTTAGGATGAAAAAGTTGTTCGACGGGTAAGTAAGAGAGTAACACAGTAACTAATACCCGTATACGGTGCACCGATTGCTACTAAGTACATTTTTCTGTCATAGATTATAACTTATATCTAACATGTTTCCTCCTAAATTTTAGTTTTTCAGTTACAATATTTATATAAGCATTTAATGGTAAAGTTTTTTGCAGGACAATGTTTGGGGATAAGCTTCCGTACATAGCAACTCCTCTATTATACGCCCAGGTGTATAATCGATAGTCATATTATTGGAAATTTGTCTTTTAGCTCACTGTTTTGTCTTTCCGTCTCTAATTAGTAATATCAATAAAAAAGCCATACGTAAATTTTTTAACCGGCAATACTATTCAAGTTTCCGGTCAAAAAAACCTACGTGGCGTCCGGAATCCCATGAGTGTAGTCCACTATATGTTACTTTTATCCGTGTCATCACTATACGATGGATGGTATGCATAGAAGTCCAGCCACCATGTAGGATTTTTTGGCCGGATATTTGAATCGTATTGCCAGTT
The DNA here is from genome assembly GCA_945859915.1 of Cuscuta epithymum. Taxonomy (NCBI): domain Eukaryota; kingdom Viridiplantae; phylum Streptophyta; class Magnoliopsida; order Solanales; family Convolvulaceae; genus Cuscuta; species Cuscuta epithymum. Next base: position 3,826,553 of record CAMAPF010000031.1, on the reverse strand, counting down.
GAAACATTTAAGTATAGTTATGGCATTGATTTGTTCCACTTAAGTGTTAAGGTACCGAAGTACAACCATACTGATATTTAAGGTACTATTGATGCATTCTACCCTTTGAAAGTAAGTAGTTTTATGTATGATAATCAGTTTCCACTAAACTGAAAAGACGACAACAACAACAACAACAACAACAACAACAACAACCGAGCCTTAAGTCAAATCAGTGGGGTTGCGTACATGAACCAAGAGGAATTTCTTGACGTCCCCCACCAAAAACCTCATTTTCCAATCTCTTCTATCATGCACATATGCACATTAAGTCTCCCTCTAACATGAATAGCATTGCAAAGAAAAAAACTTCTGAAAAATGGTTATTAATTGGGAGAATTCCTCAAATGGGACTAAATGAAACTTTAATTGTCAAAATAGGACCATAACTTAAAAATTCCATAAATAGGACTAGCTTTCCAATTCTACCCTTCCTCTGTCTTAATACAATTCATATTTCATTAATAATTGAAATATAAAAGTAATAACATAATTTTATTTATAATAAAAATGTAAAAACAAAACATAAAATAAATATTAAGTAAAATTAATAAAAATAAATCGAAAAATAAAAATTATAAAATAAAAACATAAAAAAATTAAAATTAAAATAAATAGAAAATGAAAAAAATATTAAAAAAATATGCAGGCCTATGCTGCCACCTCCAGCTCCAATCACCGGAAATTTTTTCGACATTTTCAAAGAGTAAAATTGGCAGTTATTACACAAAATGGCATGTTTTTAGCCGATCAAATGTAACTTCGATGGGCAGTAGACGAGACTGTGGGAGAGGCCTCCATATTTTTTATATTTTTAAAATGTTTTATCTATTTTTTATTTATTTTAGTTTTTTTAAAAAATATTTTAGAATTTTTTTATAATTTTTTAGATTTTTGTATAACTTCAATAATTTTTTATTGTTTTTTTTGTTTATTACAAATTAAAATATGATTATCCAATTAAGTTATGGTAAGGGTATAATAGGTAAATAAGGTGTACTTTAGTCCTATTTTCGGAAGATAAATAATATAGTCCTATTTGTGCATTTAGGGATTAGTTTAATCCTATTTAGGGCTATCATCTCTTATTAATTCAAAACACAAGAAAATCGTGAAAATATATTCAGCAAGGTTTTCAGAAGCGGGTTAAGTAATTGAGGGACGAAGGGACTCATTCTTGACAAATTCTAAACACAATGAAAAACACACAACTCCATGATATACGGACAAGAAGTAGCATTAACTACATTTCATAATCAATTGTTGAATAAGTTCTGATACTAGGAAGCTTTATATCCGATACATGCTATCCACACAGTATACATGGCACAATAGGATGCATTGATGCAAATAATAATTTAAGAATAGCATCATGAATAAGTAAAGCAAATGTGTAGACACCTTAACAGCTGAAAGGACAACAGCACAATTTGCATGCTGCAGTCGTGGTGTTACTCGCTCTACTATATTTTCAGCTTCGCGAGCATCAGTTGCTTTGTATCTGGAAAGAGCATCCAATATAAAGATTTGACCCCACCTAAATGAGTGAAACAGTATTCCCATTAGCAAGTAAAAAGTAGAAAGTAATCACATCTGCTTATATCTGATACTTGTATATAATGGCTACTACTCAAACAGCATAGCAGCAAAAAACATCAAACCTCATGATCATTATACAGTTTCTTTCACCGACTAAAGTTGCACTAGTTAAGCATAAACTTACTCAGAGCATTCGTTTAGAGCTGTAAGCAGTTTAGAGAGTGTTTGGCTGGTGATTTCGAAGATGGATTTGCTACTGTTATCTTGAATTTCAGCAAGTGCGGCAACAGCATTTGCAACAACCATGGGATTGTTATCAGATATCAAATCACTGAGAGCATCCAGGAAACCTCTATCCTCAACAAGCTCGGCATTTATGTCATAAAGTTTAGCAACACAAACAGCTGCAGTCTTTCGAACATACGGGTCATCATCCTGAAATGAAGGTGGAGGAAAATTATGAACATTAATAAATTCAAGCACTGCAATCTTCCTGAGACAATATCTGAGTAACAGTTGAAGTAATCCACAAAATAACGCTTCAAACATGCTGCAAGAACACATTAGAGGGAAGCCCAACTAACCTTGAGACACCTTTGAAGAGGATCGCATAAATATTCAGTGATCTTGTCAACACGAATGCAGCCCATTGTCCGTACAGCTAAAGCCCGTATTAGGGGGTTTGGATCTTGTGAATCCTGCATGTGTGTTCATCTTACCATAAGGTTGAAGACATCACTAAGAAAAACTTTCAGGGACACATGAACATGGCTTAAACAGAATGAAATATTAGGATTATATAACAGTTGCAAACCTGAGCCTAAAATGTTACTTATATTCAGATGGAGTATGAATATTCAAAGGGAAATTACGATATAGATTAATTGAGGTCATGCTAATACATTACATGCCACTATGCCAGTCTAATGACTAACATGTGCAGTCAAACTTCAACATTATACTCCCGTCCTGCAATTAAGGTCCCACTTTCTTTTTTGGGATGTCTCATAATCAAGTTCTTAAATATTCTCTTTTGGTAATATTTGAGTGGTAAAACACACTTTTACCCCTATGAAAAGTACATTAATTGTAAATTTTCTCTATCATACTTTTAAGTAAGGGCATACTTGGAAAGTCAATAAAAAGGTTTTTGCCTAAAAATCCGTAAAGTCAAACGAAGAACTGCAGGACGGAGGGAGTAGTAGTTTAAATTTTTCCTGAAGAACTTTTCTCCTGGGTCCTTGATGAAATCCACATAATTTTATCACATTAATTTCCCATAAATGTAAAAATATAGCACCTATTAATTTCCCACAACTTATAGATAACATAGATTAATGGAATTACATTCAGGTTAATCTGCAATTCTTAAAACGTAAGGAGGATGGTGGGAACCATGTAAATGCTTATCAAGGGTTTTTCACAATGCTCCTTAGATAAGATTCCTATTAGCAGCAGCTGAAAGAATAATGATGAGGCTTTTTAACTTGCTTCATGGGGATTCCTGAAGAAGCGGATGTCCTTGTTCCTTGGTTTGCTTGAGGAATTTCATTGTCTTGTCTGCCTGTACTACGCTTTGGTATTACTCATGTATGTCAAGTGCTTAAGGCTAGTGAGAAGCACTAGACATAAATCCAGCATGACTGGGTTGTGTTGGATAATGGATAAATGTACTCTCGATTGTGTTGGATCACACAATCTTCACTATTTTAATGTGCATTGAAAAGCAAACATGAAATCTATTAAAGCACGGAGGAAGTATATCTCTATCTCCTTAGTCCTAAGCCCTTCATATTCCTATGCACCTCAGCTATGCCCATCAACTATATCAACTCCATTCCTACTCCTGCCTGCATGTATCCTGATAGTTCTCTTAAAGAAGCAACTTTTACACTAGCACAATTAATGCATCCCCTTGAGCAGAAACTCTTTAGTTTCCTTATTCACACACACACACACTAGCATTACCCCAGTGCCACAAAGGCTCCCACCTACGGTGGGGTAAGGAGGTCGGATGTATGCAGCCTTACCCCTGTACTAAAGCACATAGAGGATGTTTCGGATGACCCATAGTGAAAATCGCGTCGAAAATTATATGGACTGACTGGTGCTTCATAACAAAGAAGAGCAAACAATTTAGTGAGTCATTTTGCTTTATTCCATCATATTCCAAGCCAAAAAATAGTGAGTCTTTGGTTCCATTGCAGAAAAAATAGTTTCCTTGTTATATAGCATACAATTATGGGTTCCACTCTTTAGCTTACTTGTTATTGCATATTATTATGGGTTTCACACGCGTTTTCCATGTCTTATACGGAGTATTAAATTTTAGATTCTTAGTAATATTTGATTTAAGCTTTCATAGTGTAGCTTTATATTTTGGTGATTTACTTCGCTTTCCAGTTTCATTGTTTTCCTTTAGTTGCTATCTTGCATTTATGTTTCTAGGCAATAGGTTGTAGCTTATCTGAGGGGTTTGGTAGCTTAATCTTATGCATATTGTGTTGATTTGATTTCAATTTCATACATCAGGCCTCCTAATTTTAATAACTTTAGTTATGTATCGATATTTAAAGATAGTGTCCCCCCAAGATAATTTCTGGATAGACCACTGTATCCTTCCGATCCACCATATAGCGGCTAATTTGGAACGAAAAGGAAAGTACTATGAGTAAGTTGAATGATAAAAAAAGGTAGATGCTGATATTGCCAAATTGACTGGCCAAATAAAGTTTTTACACAAGTATGTTCTATTTTCTCCTTTTAGTAATCCAAATGAAATAATAGCACCAAATACAATCAGAACGAATTTTCTGTACCTTCACAAATGTATTCACTGCCAGTATTGCAAGATCAGGCTGGCTTTTGGCATAATTGATAAGATACAAGTAAACTAGTTTTTTAAGCTCCAAAGATTCTGTCTGCATACAATTGACGACATCTGTGAAGAGCGATGAGACATCCTTCCCAACAGTCATAGCAGCAATAACTTTTTTGACAGCATCTTTTCGCTTGTCCTGCAGCCCATCAAAATAAGCAACTAACATTTTGAAAGCATACAAATCAATTGAAAAGTACCATCATCCTGAGAAGCACGTCACATCATTGTCCATGACGTCAAATGCAGTTTGGATGCATAAAACAAACTTGCGTTAGCCGTTAAGTTTCAATTGAAATAAACGAAAACTGGCAAGAGCTTGAATGTTGCAATAAGCTCTTGCAGTAGCACTACTCTCGCTGAGTTTGCAATGCAATTATGAACTATCAATTACCGTCTGCTCATCAAGTAAGATAATCATCAAAAAGGTTCAAAGATTTCCCCATCTAAAACTACAGTTCAATAAACCGTTTTTATATCAAACTTCGTCCACGACTCCACGCACAGACAGCAAAAAACACAGCTAAATCTATGAAGTTCAGTTTTCCGAAAATGACATCTCGCAATTTCAACCATTTCAAACATATCTTCGTAAAATACTGTAATGCAACTGAACTGGTTGCGGCCTAGAGGCTAAAATCTGAATAAAAAAACACTCTGAAATTATTCAAATCAAATAGAAAAACAGTATTTATGATCATTGAACTGTCACAGTGACTATGCAGTTTAATGGCAGCCTAGATCTGACTAGTTGCCAATAGAGACCATCATACGCGTTCATTTCAACTGAAATCTTCTGGTATGGACGTATGGTGTGTTCTAAGTTTGTGTGCTTATATGTGTTGTGGTCTGTTTAAAAAATTTCTGTACTAGTCTCTGGCGTTAAGTGTATTTTGAAGGAGTACTTCATACGGAGTATTATTTAATGTTAGCATAATCTTTAAGTCCGGTCTGATATATTTTCCCCAATATGGAAGAACTAGCTGATCCATCTCGATCACTCATACAGTTCCTAATTAGATCTACGGATGTTCTGAAAGTTCTCAAATCAAAGTAAAAAAAAAATACAAAATAAAGTCTAATTATATGCAGAACGAGGGTATATACACGTAAAACTGGTGAAATGAATGCAAAGGAGCTGTGACCTTGTACTGGGAATTTAGCTCCTCTTTGAGCTCAGGGATTTCGCCCTTTTTCGTGGTGGAGAAATACTTCGAATCGTGGCCGCTCATCTCCGATCAGCAGGTGCCCGGCGAAGCTAGAGATATAGCAGAAGAGAAAACCAGAGCAGTGATGCTTTCTACTCCGTAATCCGTCTTTCAGTTTTCGGAGATCAATGCAATCGAGTTTTTCCCCAAAATAATACGGCCAAATTAGTAAAAGAATGGGTCATTTGACATATTTATATTTATTGGTAAAAAAAATCACTTGAGACACATCGGTAAAAAAAACTCTTGTCATAAATTGAATTGGTTAATTTTTGTTTGTTTTTTGAAAAGAGAAGGGAACATTAAATATTTAAATATATTATAAGTAGTAGTACTAATTTTTGGCCCGAAGCGGGGCGCTAGCCCCTCCATGCCCCCGCCCAACTCCTCCACCGTCTGGAAGCCACGGTTCCTCGCATATATGATGAAAGAAGCAACACATTAATCGGTTAAATTCTTTGTTCACGTTGCAAAGAGACCTAATTCTATCTCACAGTGATAGATAACCAATTTTAGCTAAAGAAAATACTCTGCCTTTATTCAAAGATCGAATGTTGGGTATTTATACCAAACTTATGATCCGGAAGAGAATATGGAACAACCTCTCCTCAGATTAGGAAAACTATAGCAGTAGTAGTATTCTAGGAATCTACTAAATAAAATAATAAGGGAAAACTATCAAATAAGCCCCCGTACTATACTGAAAAAGTCGGTTAGGCCCTCGTACTTTACAAACACTCAATTAAGTCCTCGAACTATTAAAAAATGTTCAATTAAGCCCTTTCGTTCGGTAAGTAACCGGTTTCCTGGTTAAATGTAACTCGTTTCCCGGCAGCCGCTGTTGCTGGGGTTCGAGCACATTGTCGCTGTCATCGCTGTTTAACCGGGAAACCAGTTACTTACCGACCAAAAGGGCTTAATTGAACGTTTTTTAATAGTTCGAGGACTTAATTGACTGTTTGTAAAGTACGAGGGCCTAATCGACTTTTTCGGCATAGTACGGGGGCTTATTTGATAGTTTTCCCAATAATAATGATCTATTATGAGTCTACTAAATTAATTAAATAAATAAAATAGAAGTAATGGAAAATAATAGGGGAGAAGTCTCCCAGCAACTCTGTCGATTTAATCAATACTACCGATGAAACGGTTAGCAACACAAGAGGGAGGTGAATTTGTGTGTGTAGAACCGTGACAGTTTTTCGTCAAGTTCTAGTGTGGGATATAGGGAATTGTGAAATAGTAAAGTGTACAAGAATTTAACGAGGAAAAATCTCTTGGCTCAAAGGGATTAAAAAAAACTCGACCTCTCTCTGAGGAATTTTAAACAACTTCACTAAAAAGCCTTTGAATGATTACCTTTGAGTCACCCCAACTCTATTCTCTCTAGGAAGAGTTATGCGCATCTCTACCTTGCGGGTAGAGAGCCTTTCAGCTTTACAACAAAGCTCTCACAACACACTTAACTCAACCCGAGGAAGCTACACTTAACTAGTCCTCAATAACCCAATTACAATATAAGAAGGAAAAATGAAACTCTATCTAGCTAGAACTCCGTGAACAGGTTCATGTGGCTTGGACTTAGTATTTTCTTGAGTATGTCTCGCTATGTTTCTCTCATCAAGCATACCATTCTTCTATTGATCTTCAGCATATATAGATAGTTGTCTTGGAGTAGTCCGTTGGGCAGTCTTCCATAAAGAATTGATCTTAAAACTTGTTGACTTGCCTTGATACTTTTGAATCACTTTCCTTCTATGTTGAGCACCATAACTCTCGGATACTTTCATCATAAATATCAGCCCATATAAAAGGATATTCTAGCACGGATTATAATCAAGGAGCCACCTTTTTTGAAAGGGAAAGTTCCCAAAATAGGACTAAAACAGTTTGAAAATTCCAAAATAGGACGGTCATGTTTTTTATTCCCAAAATAGGAGTAATTACTGCCAAGTTTGGAAAATACTGTCATGTTTGAAGTCCGGTACTGCCAAAACATGGCAGTAATTAGTCCTATTTTGGAAATAAAAACATGTCAGTCCTATTTTAGAATTTCCAAATCTTTTTAGTCCTATTTTGAGTAAATTCTCTTTTTGAAATCGTTTTAGTGGAAGACAGCAATTATTACTTAGCAAATATAGATGTGTATGGTCAGCATGTAATATTCCAACTAACGATCACCTTTTTCAAACCAAAGAAGTACAAATCATGCTACGGTCACAAAGTATTTATAAGCAAAGATTCCTTACATAAGGGTCAATTCATAAAAAAACACTTTATGTATGCAAGTCAATTCAAATGATGCCATGTATATCTCATTACGATCTCAAAGCATTTATAAACAAGAATTCCTTCCATATGGATTAATGCATAAAAATCTGTTATGCATGCAAGTCAATTCAAATGATGTCACGTATATCATGCATTCAGACACGTAGATGCAACGACTCCATCAGAACTTGGAATAGTTCTGTCTATGGTTCTTTTTAGAACATGCATCAGTGCTACCTGCATGGTTAGTGATAGAACAGTTTTATCTTTTGTTCCTGCATGGTTAGTCATCAACAAAACACATACGTCCGTTTTGGATTGTAGGATAGTTCTGGGTTCAGGTCTACAACTTGTTCCAAAGCACAACTTAACTTCCTTTCCTGCAATCACTTATAAACCAAAAGTAACACTAGTTGTTTGTCATCAACAAAACATTATGTTCCAACAACTACAAACATTACAAAATTCAGTATAAGATTATAAATCTAGTGTTTCCATGAATAAGACTCTTAGATCATCCCTCTCTCAATCACATCAAATATATTTATCGCACATATCTCCTAACAATTACAAAAATACTACTCTATAATATACACGTGTTTTATAATAATGTATTATCTTGGGACTTATGTGTAATTTTCCTAATTACGTTTTATTATAAATATAAGCATACGGCACCCAATAGGGTAAGCCATTACTTCACAATTCTATTGTTTTGTATATGGTATCAGCTGCAAGGTTTTTCTAAACCTTTTTCACCGATCCTATGGCCGGCCAGAACACCGCCGCCGCCATGACCTCTGTTCCCTCTACTTCCGAACCGGCGCCCGCAGGAATGGAGCAGCCGTCTGTGATCACACCACCGGCGTCCACGGTGCTCGATGCATCGACCGGGTCCAGCACGTCGCACACCTCGGCTCCATCTTCTCTCATGTCGTCCTTCCCAGGGGTGACGCAACTTTTTTCTCCGCTTCCGGCATCCCTCTCTCAACAGATGTCTACTATTCCACCCTTAGACTCATTCCGATTGTTTAATATGACGAAACCATTCAGCTGGACGCCAACGCCGCCTACTGCCCCGCAGACTACTACACCCGCGCTCCCGGACATTGGGAGGCTCTCTCTTGGCTTCTCGGGTCCGACCTTCTCCGGACAGCATGGAATAGTGCCATTGCAGCAGGGCAGTTCATCATCTCTACCAGGTTTTACTCAAGCTCCGAGTTTATTATCCTCTAGAGCATCTCAACTCGTTTTTTCTACACCGAATGTTAATAACATTGTTACTAGTCGCTTATCTGCGGTTGAGGACTATTTGCCGTGGCGGACTCAGTTTGAGTCTTTTCTCGTATCCCACAATCTTTTTGGGATGTTAGATGGATCCATTCCGATTCCGCCATCCACCATACTAGACTTGAGTAGGAGGGAAACAATTAATCCGGACTATCATCATTGGTTAAAAATTGACCAAACCGTCCGTTCTAGGCTTTTTGCGACTCTTGCTAGAGATATTCTGATGGATGTTTATAATCTTTAGCATTCACAACTTATTTGTTTGCATGCTTTTCCCGATCCATAGAACTTAAATGTTCCTTATCACATATCAAAAAGAAATCTTCACAAACTATGGATCAGTATTTGTTGGAAATTTTGGCAGAAAATTTAGCAGCTATAAATTCTCCAGTTAGTGACAAGGATTTAATTGAATATGCCATTCTTGGACTAGGATGTGGCTATGAGTCACTTATCACGACTATCAATTATTTTCCCTGGCAATGCTACATTGGACAATTTGAGGCCTATCCTTGAAGCGCAGGAGAAGATGAATGCACTTTTTGATGCTCAGGACTCGGCACCGGTGCATCAGGCCTTTGTCATGGCCAATGTTAACGCACCAGCAGCACCTGGTGGCCGAGGGGGGTGCTCCACGGGGAGGGGGTGCTCCACGTGGACCTAGGGGACGTGGCCAGTGTGGTGGTCGGGCTCGCGGCGGACGAGGCCGAGGTGGCCGCGGGTACTATCAACAGCAGCCATACAGTGCACCTCAGCCGTATGGTGGTCAGTATGGACAGCACCAACCAGCTCCTCCACCACCCCGTGGACTTGCATTTACTGGAATTCCAGGTTCGGCATTGTGTAATTTCACTTCTGGTAGTAATTGTACTGTTTATTCTCCTATTTCTGTTACTCACAATTTCAGTGTAGGGTTTCCATCTGTGGATCAATCCTATCAGTCTCCTCCACCCCCAGTCGTTTGTTAGTTGTGTTTTTCTCCAGGTCACTCAGCCATGCATTGCTCCCGTTTTACTGGTTCTGCGTCACCCGCTTTGGCTGCCATACCCACTGGTGAGACCAATGACTCAATTTGGTATCCTGACTCTGGGGCTTCTGCTCACATGACTCCTCACGAAGGTATTCTCTCTTCTAAAACTACTTACACCGGTACTAATCAAGTATGTGTCGCAACGGTACCAAACTGCCTATTTCACATATTGGTAATTTAAAGCTTACTACAAATGGCCGCCCATTAAATCTTAACTCAGTTTATCACGTCCCTCACATTAAATACAATTTACTTTCTATTCAAAAATTGTGTGCGGACAATGCCTGTCAAGTTATTTTTGATAAAAAAAAATTCGTGTTAAGGACACTCAAACGGGGGAGCTTCTACTTCAAGCAACTAATAAAGATCACGTCTACCCTTTTCATTCTCTTCATGCCCGAGTTGTTCCTGGTCCAATTTGGCACAAACGTCTGGGGCATTGTGGTGATAGAGTTCTTGGTCGTCTTAGGCAGCAAAATTTAATTTCTAGTTCTTCTACTTTTTTGCATGACTATGTTTCTTGTAAGTTGAGTAAATCCCACAGACTTCCTTTTAGTGATGTTATTCATTGACTCCACCGCACCATTACAGATTATACATTCTGATATTTGGCAATCGCCTTTTTTATCCAATCTTGGGTATAAATACTATGTGTCTTTTATTGATGATTTTTCTCGATATACATGGTTTTATCCTATGCGTAGAAAATCCGAGGTGTTCACTCACTTTCTTAATTTTCAAAAATTAGTTGAAAATATTTTGAACTTAAAAATCAAAGTTTTTCAAAGTGATGGTGGTGGTGAGTTTGATTTTTCTGCTTTTCAACAACATTTTTTAAAATTTGGAATTTTATTTAGAAATTCATGCCCCGATACTCCTGCTCAAAATGGTGTAGCTGAGAGAAAACATAAACATTTACTAGAATTAACTAGGACTATGTTAATTGATTCATTTCTTCCTAGTGTGAAATAATGGAACAGGATGCTCTCTAAGGAGCCCTGACAGATATATTTATAGGAGAGAGTTTAAATGTAAAAATACATAAATATCCCTAGATAATAATTCTATTACACCCCCTCAAACTGTGCGGGAGAAACAACGCGCAGGTTGTCTTTTAAAAAATGAAAACGCTGACTAGGGAGACTTTTAGTAAAGATATCTGCCAACTGTAAATGAGTAGGAACATGACGAACAACTAGATCCCCATGAGCAACACGGTCGCGCACAAAGTGATAATCTATCTGTATGTGTTTACTCCGAGCATGCTGTATAGGATTAGCAGTCAAATAGGAAGCAGAAACATTATCACACAACAAATGAACCGGTTCAGTTATCGGAAAACCAAGCTAAAAAAGAACCGACCGGATATGCAAGGTGTCCTGGACTGTGTAAGCAATGGCACGATACTCAGCTTCCGTAGAGGATTTAGACACAGTAGGCTGCTTCTTGGATTTCCAGGAGACCAGATTAGGACCCAGGAATACTGCAAAACCTGTAGTTGACCGAGAGCTATCTGGACAACCTGCCCAATCAGCATCAGAATAAGCAAGCACACATGTGGGTTTTGCAGTACGCTGAAGCCATAGTCCATGGTCACGAGTGCCCTGCAAGTACCTGAAAATTCTCTTGACTGCAAAAAGATGAGTAGTTCTAGGGGCATGCATAAACTGAGACACTAAGTGTAAAAGTTAAATATTGTAAAGCACCTACCATGCTGCGATACTCAGTAGCATCTGTGAGAAGCTCACCATCAGATAAGGATAAAGTAGTACGAGAGGCTAACGGTGTGCGAACGGGTTTGACAGTATGAAGATGAAACCGAGTGAGAAGATCGGAGACATACTTATGTTGAGAGAGAAACATACCTTTGAGGGACCTAGTCACCTCAACCCCAAGAAATAATGTAAATGACCCAGATCCTTCATGGCAAATTGATTAGAAATAACAGAAATAAACTGGGTAACAACGGATTCAGAATTGCCAGTAATAATAATATCATCTACATATAATAATAAATAGATAATAGTATTATTATGACAATAAATGAATAATGAATTATCAGACTTACTACAGCAAAAATGATGGTGAAGGAGAAAACTACTGAACCTATGAAACCATGCCCGTGGGGCTTGTTTAAGGCCATAAATGGCCTTGCGCAAGCGACATATGTGATGAGGAAACTGAGGATGAACAAAGCCACGTGGTTGGCGCATATACACTTCTTCTGTGAGAGAACCATGCAGAAATGCATTTTTGACATCAAGTTGACGGATACCCCATCCAAAAGAGACAGCAAGAGTAAGGACAATACGAACTGTGGTAGGTTTAATAACAGGACTAAAGGTTTCGGAAAAATCAATACCAGCCTGTTGATTAAATCCCTGTGCAACCAATCTAGCTTTATGCCGCTCAATTGAGCCATCAGAATGATATTTAGTTTTATAAATCCACTTACAACCAACAATATTCTTAGAATTGTCAAAGGGCACCAGATCCCAAGTGTGATTATTAATGAGTGCATTAAATTCATCATCCATTGTTTCCCGCCATTTTAATTGTTTATTGGCCTCAGTAAAACAGGTAGGATCAGACTGATTAACAACCGTATTTAAATTAAAAATAGTTTTTGGTTTAAAAATGTCTGCTTTAGCACGAGTTTGCATAGGATGCACATTAAGGACCGGAGTGTGTGCAGGTGAGACCGTCGGGGAGGGTAGTGTCTCGGGCTGTGAGGAAGGAGGTTCGATGTTGGTATGGTGGGGTGTTCCAGGAGTGGATGGGGAACTACTGGCTGTGGAGGAAGTCGTCCTGGAGCTGCTGGCAGAATCCGAGAAGGTGTCGGCTAAGGATGGAAACGAAACTGCAGGCTCATGGGTTAAGGAAGGATCAGGACGTAGAGAATGAATTGGAGTGTTAGGTGAAGGCAGAAGTCTGGAGTTGCTGGCAGGAGGTACAGCAGTTATGTGCATGGGAAACGGATCAGAATTAATAGAAACAATAGGTGTGGTTTTGGAAAGTGTTTTAAAGGGATATGTGTCCTCATGGAACCTAACATGACGGCTGACATATATACGACTAGTGACAGGATCATAACATCGATAGCCCTTATAACCGGATGCATAGCCGAGAAAAACACATTGAACAGACCGTGGAGATAATTTGTTTGCGGAAGAGGCCGAAAAATTGGGGGTAACAAGCCGATCCAAAAACACGCATGAACGAATAATCCGGGACACGCTGAAATAATTTTTGATATGGAGAGAGACCATTTAATGTAGGAGAAGGTAATCTATTAATAATATATGCAGCAGTAAACAATGCATCAACCCAGAATTGGCTTGGTACGGAGGCTTCAATAAGCATGGTACGAGCTAACTCTAGGAGGTGACGATGTTTACGTTCAGCGACCCCATTTTGTTGAGGTGTGTCAGGACAAGATTTTTGAAAGTAAATACCATTATCCGTAAAAAATTGTTGCATATTACTATTAACAAATTCACCCCCTCCATCACTTTGAAAAATTTTAATTTTCTGATTAAAAAGATTTTCAACCAAAGCTTTAAAATTTTTAAAGTGCATAAAAACTTCACTTTTGTAGCGCATGGGAAAAATCCATGTAAAACGGGAGTAATCATCAATAAAACACACATAATACTTGAAACCCAAATTGGAGCAAACTGGAGATTGCCACACATCAGAATGAATAAGTTGTAAAGGTAGTGAACAGTGATGACTAGCATCCGTAAAGGGCAAACGTTGAGATTTTCCTAGCCTACAGGCCACACAAGCATGAGTAAAAGGAGTCTGAGTACATAAAAATTGTTGACGTTTAAGAAACTGTAAAATAGTATCACCACAGTGACCTAGTCTACGGTGCCACACAGGGCCAGAAGTCAAAACAGAAGCTAAAATAAGAGATGATGATGATGATGACGATGATGGTAAGCGAAGAGGATAGAGTGGTCCATTACTGGTGGCTCGTAGAAGCACCGTCCCTGAGGCTCGGTCCTTAACCAAAAAAGAATTTTTATCAAAAATGACAGTACAGTTGTTATCAGCACACAATCGTTGAATAGAAATTAAATTGTACTTTAACTGAGGCACATGATAAACAGATTTTAATGTGAGAGGACGACCAGATGAAGGTAAAGCAACATCACCAACATGACGAATGGGTAAATGGGCACCATTAGCAACACTAACAGAATTAAAGCCATTGTAAGCAGATTTATTAATTAAAATACCTTCCGTTGCAGTCATATGAGCAGACGCTCCCGAATCAGGATACCATAAAGCAGAGTTAGATTCACCGGGAGTAGTCAAGAGAGCTGGTGCAGACGGCTGAGTGAAACGAGACGGACAGGTAATGGCTGAATGTCCTGTAGAAAAACAAATCTGACACACAATAGGATGGGGAACCGTTCCAAGAACACCCCTATCTGATGACGAGCCTACAGAGAGCAAGTTAATAGCACAAACAGGTAAAGCATACATATTTAAATGTGACACAGAAGAATTACGAATAACAGTACCCGAAGAGTGCACACCCCCTGTGTGTGGCGCGTATGCGGCTGGAGCAGGCATGCCACCAGCACCTGCGGCTATCATCGGCGGCTGACCAGGCTGGGGATACCATATGAGCTGCTGTCCATAAGCCTGGTTCTGCTGCCCTCGACCACGCCCGCGGCCTATTCTGCCACGTCCCCCTCGACCTCGGCCACCACGTCCTCGCTGGCCCTGTTGCTGTCCATAAGCCGGCCGAGGGACCTGCTGGTAACCACCCGGCTGCTGGGGACCAGATTGCAGAGCGGCAGGCTGGTGAGCTTGCGCACCAAAGGCTTGATGTGTAGATGGCTCTTGAGACCGTAAATACAAAACACGTTGTTCTTGCTCCAAAAGGTGAACGCGCAGAGTCTCAAAAGGAAAATTTTGGGGAAACAGAGACACCGTTGTAAATAAAGATTCATATTCGGGTCCCAGCCCCATAATAGTGGATTTCAGCAGTTCTCGCGGAGGAACAAGACAGTTGATATTATTAAGATCATCAGCTAGAACTTTAATCTCACGTAAATAACTATCCATGGATTGATCAGGTTTCTTTTTAAGTTGTCCCAACAACCGCTTTAATTCCATAGACCGTGCTAAACTGGCAGACATAAAGTGTGATTCTAACCGTTCCCAAATTTCAGAGGAGTGTTTTAAATCCCGGACATCAATAAGAACATCTCGTGACAAAGTAGCAAATAGCCATGAACGAATTGTTTGATCAATTCGTATCCAAGTAGAAAAGTCGGGATTGGGAATTTGACGGTTAAGAAAGTCTGTGGAATAAGGATTGGGTACCTGAATGGAGCCATCAACCATGCCGAGAAGACCTTGGGATACCAAAAACGATTCAAATTGAGTTCGCCAGGTAGTGTAATCTTCCACGGCCTGAAGTTTGGTGGTGACAATATTGGTGACATTAGTAGCCACGTGAGAGATGGTTTGAGCAAGAGTTGCTAACGTGGGATCACTACTGTTGGCCGTGATATGCTGAGACGAGGATACCCCTGGTGTGCGAACGAAAGACGGCCCACCATACAAACCAGCCGAGGGAGGAGGAGGCGGGTCAAGGCTGAAAGACGGCATTGAATTTGGGGCTGGCCATGGAAAAAGTGGTGGATGATTCTGAAAAAGTGAGTATGGCCCTGTGTGACGGCTTGGTGATGGAATTTGGGAAGAAAAAGAGAGTCCGGATTCCATGGAAGAAGTTATCGCCGGCTGCGATCCAGTTGAGAAGGGAGCGCCGGACGTAGAGATAGGACTGGCCACGGTTGAAACGGTAGGAGCAGCAGAGGAAAGAGGTGTAGTTGACGCTGCGGAAGTCTGAGCCGCGGAAGACATCGACGAAGAAGACATGTTCTGCGGCGGCGTTCGTAGAGGGAGAAAACGAACGTAAAGATTTAGATTTTTAGGGCTTCTGATACCATGTGAAATAATGGAACAGGATGCTCTCTAAGGAGCCCTGACAGATATATTTATAGGAGAGAGTTTAAATGTAAAAATACATAAATATCCCTAGATAATAATTCTATTACCTAGTCAATTCTGGGTTGATGCTTTATACACCGCCGTTTTTATTATTAATAGACTTCCTACGCCTATTTTGAGTGGATTGACTCCTTATGAGAAACTTTTTAATAAAATTCCAAATTATGATTTTTTCCGTGTGTATGGTTGTTCTTGTTTTCCTAATTTTATTCGTGCGGTGGAGTCATGAATAACATCACTAACAAGCATTGCTCAAAATTCTGAAAATTTCCTATATTTTACTCTTCCAATAAAGTTCAACAATAGTTTTTCCACAATGTTATAATAATCGATATCCTAAATATTCAATGATACCTCCACTTTACCACGATTTTTCCCTATTAGGATAACCACGTACAATGCTTGGTTAAATGAGTCATGATGTGTGTTGTCTCGCACTTAAAATGGTTGTAGAAAAGTGGTGTAAAGTACGAGTATCGTCTCCACAGGGACGGACAAAAGGGAAATAAAGATTAACTAAACTTTAGCGATTAAAAAGAAATAAATAAAATAAAAGTGCAATTGTGCGAGATTGGTTGATTGATTAAACTAAAACTAATGCTAATGAGCGAATAAAAAGATTTGATTTTCCTTAATTAATGACTAAGGGAACAGGAATTGATTCCGGGGTTAACCAGATTTCTGGCAGAACAGGCCTAATCACATGAATTTAATTTAATTGAGCCTAGCTAATCATTACTAAGTTCTTACCGCTCTCGCGGCGTAGAGTACAATAATTTAGGAGTCCAGGCTGATCTCTCATGCGACAAGATCCTCAATTATTGCCAAAACGAGCGAGCTTTCGGCCCCTTAATCGCTACTAATCTCTTAGCGAACGATTAAGTGTGTGTGAATGTGTCCTAGAACAAATTAGATCTCTCTTAATTTATTCTATAAGCAATTGTAATTCTAGTGGCCATCTAGGTTACAAGAGATATCAGTTAAATTATTCAAACACAAATTAAACGGCATTCATGCAATTAAACCGAAAAGAATCTAGCCATCAATCATGATTAACCCCTTCATCAACCCCAAATCCCTAATTAAACTACTCACGCCTCATAATTGACGAATCAAAAGAATTGGGATGAATAGAAATAATTGTCATTAATTAAAGAATTGAACTTACAAAGAATCCCAGGTTCTTGGATTAAACAACGTAAAAACGCAGGTAAAACTCGTCCCTAGGCCTCTCTCCAAAGTTCGTAACCCCGAAAAGTGGGTATGGAGGCCTTATTTATAGAAATCAACAAATTTGGGTCGAATTAGGACAAATCGTGGCCAGGCACGGTGCCAGGCACGACCGTGCCTGCGACCGTGCCTACGGAAGAAGGCCGAATTTCGCGTCCAGGCACGGCGTGCCTAGCTGCCAGGCACGACCGTGCCTGGCCTCCAGTAGCTTGGTTCCTCGAAATATGCCAGGCACGGCGTGCCTAGCTGCCAGGCACGACCGTGCCTCGCCTCCAGTAGCTCGCAGGATAATTTCGCATCAGGCACGGCGTGCCTAACTCCAGGCACGACCGTGCCTGACCCTATTCTTCACTTTTCCTTCGTTTTCTTGCTCCGAATGCTCCCGGATGCCTACGAGGTCGATCCAAATGCTCTTTCTTCACCAGAATTTCGTCGCGAATCTCCCGGTGGCCTCCAAATCTTCCAAATCTTTCTCGAATGCCTTCAAATCCTTCCCGAATGCCTCTCAAGCGCCGATTGCCGGACTCTAACTTCTTCAAATCAACTCCAAATGCAATGAAACTCGATCCAACGCCTGCTAAACACAACTTGAGCCAAAATTGAGACTTACAATGCCTTAAAGCCAGGAAAATCATCAAAATCCGACCCGAACACGCATCAAATGCGTGTCTAAATACGGACTTATCAAGTCATTAGTCTTTAATAAATAACATAGCTTTACAAAATTATAAGCATGAATAGGGGTAGGGTTATTTTGGGTACAAAAAATGTGTTGGTGTAATGGCAGAGCTAGATGAGTATGTACCATCTGATTAAAGCATTGTACTCTATTTCATTAATTTATACTTTCGAAGTAACGGTTGGCATCCTTCCGTTAGTAATCCTTACCCTGTTATAACTATCTCCATCTTTTTTCGTTCCAAGCCCTTCAAGGCATTAACCTATTTGGCTCATTAAAGCAGCTGGTAAGCCAGACCTACTCTATGAAGCAATGTAAAGTACGCTACATGAGCTTTATTTCGTAGTTTGGTTTCCTCATTGTGTAAATTTCTCTCTTCATTTTAAAGGTGAAGAATTAGCTTAAAAAATTGAACAAATCATGAACTGGTGCCTCTCTTTCTCACCCAAACTACGTGTTTGTATATCCTCAAGAAGTCAATATATGATTATGGAAAAGATGAAATATATACTACCAATGAATTATTAATATGATTAAATGCTTAATCTCTAATTGATAACCACTTATCACGTCTTGAATGTCATCATACTTCCTCTAATTTCATACTGAAGGTGGGTTAGGTGGCCAAAACATAATTATATTGATTTCACGTTAAACCTTCTTATTTTTTTTTTTAAAAAATATGTATACTAACCCGTAGGGCCAAGCCAAAGTTGGGTTTCTGGGGTAAGGGGCCGTGAAAGCGGTGGAGCTAGTCACTATAAAAAGTTTACCCATACCTTAGTTTTAACCATCACTTCCAGCTTAGCTGGTTGTGAGGTTATCCTTGCATAGGAGAGGTCTCGTGTTCGAGTCCCACTAGCACCAGTGGAACTATGCTCCCCCAAAAAACCCTTCAAGTGGTAGGGCCAAACGGTGTATACTAACCCGTAGGGCCAAGCCAAAGTTGGGTTTCTGGGGTAAGGGGCCGTGAAAGCGGTGGAGCTAGTCACTATAAAAAGTTTACCCATACCTTAGTTTTAACCATCACTTCCAGCTTAGCTGGTTGTGAGGTTATCCTTGCATAGGAGAGGTCTCGTGTTCGAGTCCCACTAGCACCAGTGGAACTATGCTCCCCCAAAAACCCCTTCAAGTGGTAGGGCCAAGCGGTGTATACTAACCCGTAGGGCCAAGCCAAAGTTGTGTTTCTGGGGTAAGGGGCCGTGAAAGCGGTTGAGCTAGTCACTATAAAAAGTTTACCAATACCTTAGTTTACCGGTGGGCGTAGCTCAACTGGTAGCGAGGGAGTGCCACAAGGGTTAGGTCTCGAGTTCGAATCCCGGCAACTACGATGAGGGGTTACTATGCTGAAAAATGCATAGGGCCTCTGTAAGTACCGGGGACAGAGCCCCACTCTCTATCTGTCAGATTGTGATTATAGTTCAATTTACATCCTCCCATCGTGCCGTCCGGTCGGTGTTGGGGGGGCCTCAGGGATGGGGTGTCATCCTTTTCTTATTTTAAAACTTCACATGGATGGGAGCTACGAAAATTAAACTCATACTTAGCAGGGAAAAATTCAATGATGATGACATAAATTGAAATGACCAATTTTTTTTGAAGGATGAAATGACCAATTTTAGTAACCAACATTAGTCTAATACCTAAAACTCCGACCTTGTCATGCCAATAAGGGTCACAAGACTTGCAATTTGGTTTATTTAAGAGATTTCATATATAGGTGTACATGCAAACATATTTAGAAATGATACGCAATAATAAACGTTTCTATTGGCTGATTTTCATTTTAGATATAAGAATTAGAATAACCTTAGGTAACGCCATAGCCTTTAAGAAAAACTCCTTTTTGTCGTCGATACGGTCATACGACATCGGCATGGTGGACTTTATAAAGAAAATGCATTATTGCACGTAAAGTACTAAACTAAGATAAATCCAGTTTCTATAATGTCACTAGGCCATCAATTTCATTCAAAATGTCCCGAATTCACCACAATAATATGCCTTGATTTGATTTAGATAGAAACATAAGTGTACGTATGATAATGTCATTACTCAGACTAAAGTTTGATTTGGTACTTCCTTACATGTGTATGTGTACACATATTTGATAATTATGAACATATACATGTAAATCATCATCCCCGCCGCCCACGTCGATCTCTATCTTTGTGGTAATATTTTACTTCATATGTTATTAGAGAGGCAAATTAACTCATTTCATTAGCACTGGTATTGTGCTCAATCATAATTCGTTATTGGACTTCCATCTTAATTTTATCCTAAATAGGACTAAAAACGTTTGTAAATTCCAAAAGTAGGATTGTCATGTTTTTATCCACAAAATGGAACTAATTATTGCCATGTGTTTGGCAGTACTAAACTTTAAACATGGCAGTATTTTCCAAACTTGACAGTAATTACTCCTATTTTGATAATAAAAACATGACAGTCCTATTTTGGAATTTATGAACATTTTTAGTCCCATTTCGGGAATTTTCCTTAATTACTACTACCTCTGTCTCATTATATATGTTTGGGACAAGAGAGTGTGACACAACTTTTAAGAAAAAGTGAAATTGTGTGGTTGGTATCAACTAGATAAAGTGTGAACAAATTAAGAATGAATTGTAACCACATGAATATATCAAAATATGGTACGAGACAAATTTAATGGGACAGACGAAAAAGAAAAACATGACAAAATTAGGTGGCAGAGGGATTACATATTTTGGGCTATTGGATTCATGTTTTAAAATGAGACATTGTTCTAGATTCACTATAAACCCAATCATTTACATTACTCTTTCTTGGACTCTTTACATCGTTGATACGCAGTATTATGTTCGTATGGGTTGTAATGGGAGCCATCTTGTTTTTTTGACAAAGAAATTAAAAATCTCATTTCTTTTTTAAAATTCATGTTATAGAAAAAATTATGTATAATGTTTTAGTTCAATTTCAAACAACTAAAGAGAAAAAGGTCAAATAAGGCCTTCTACTATTATGAAATCGTCACATAATTAAGGTCATGTACTCAATAAAGTGTCATATAAATACGTCTGCTTATAAAAAACAATCGGATGAGTCTTAATTTACTCAACAACTAAATTATACCGAGTAATAACCATTAACATTTCTACTCTTACGAAAATAGCATTGGGCATTTTCCTCTCGCGCATCACGCGTAGTAAAACTAGTCTACAAATATACTCAAATTATTTTAATTTCATAAATCCAAGAGATAATTTGTTAAGTAAAAAGAGTTCGATCATCAAACGACACTAAATTTCTCAAACTTCTTACCCTCACCATAGTGAATTGTATTTTGAAATAAATAGTTGTTCATGATTCTGAAATCACATATAGGATGAATGTTCATGATGTTTATTATTATATACATACAAGTAAATATGTGATTGATGACTTTGAACTTATTAAAGAATTGGAGTATTTAAATTTAGTAATGATCTGCATTTCAAATGAACCAGACACAAACCATATATATGAAAAGCACCAACAAAACATTGATTGAAAATACTAAATTCATTCTGTAATATTGTATGACTCTTAAGAATAATAGTAGTAACTTATAGGAGACCCTATCAAAATTTAATAGGCTAAAATGAAAATTGATTAAACTAAACTGTCATTTAGTTTGAGTTTATTCTTTGAAATCCCCTTTATATGTTGGTTATCCACATTATCCACATATACCTCAAAACATACATAAAAAATCATGTGTTGTGATGAGTCTTACATGAGTTATTCTCTGATAACAAATATAATGATTGGATAAAACAAAAGTCTTTAATATTTTTAACATTTAGATATCTAAGGGAGTGTTTGCAAACACTTAAAAAAAAGCGTTTCTCTACTTTTGGCTTAAAAAGGCTAACATGTGTGTTTTCACATTACAACTTCTACTTAAAAAAAACTTTTCTCGATCTTTAGCTGAAAGTGTTTTTTACTTTTTCTATTACAAAAAAGCACTTATTTTACCAAACACTGCCAACTTTTACTTTTTAAAATCACTTTTTTCTCAAACACTATCAACTTTTTCTCCAAATCACTTTTTCCAACATCATTTTAAAAAGTGTTTTTTTGAGCAAAAACATTTGCAAACACTCCCTAAATAAATTACGTGCATGTTTACTTGATCCTAAGACACATATTTTCTCAATGAAAATTTATCATTATCATTGAGAGTATGAGATGAGTGATTAACTATAATATATGGGTTTGAACATTGTTTGAATCACGATGAGATCATATGCATAACTTTTATATTAAGAGGGGTTTCATCAATTCTACATTTCACCAATTCACAAGTTTATTAATCCAGAGAGAAGCCCACCAAAATCGGTTGGGTAAGAGCAATCCAAATTCATAAGTTTTAAATATCATTTATAAAACCATATATGAAAAGTACCAACACCACTCGGGGCAACACCCAGGTTCAACACTAGTTGCACCTATATATAATAATGTGGGTTATATTAATGTGCAAAATAATAGAGTTATTTTGCATATGAGTATACATGTAATTCGCACGTGTGACTTGTTCGATCCATCTATCGAAAGGGCCCTGGACACATGTGATTCACGTTTCTATTTGCACCAACTAGGCCATGGGAAACAACAACATCCCTTCTGTGGCGGGCATAAAATTCTGCAGCAGCAACATTTATAACTTCCTTTGGGCATATAGAACTTATAAATCATCTTCTCTTTTTCGGGCAGGGGAACGGCAGCACCAGGATAACCTTTATTTTTCCAACACCACAAAGCTTGGAATTAGTAGTACTTAACAACCTA
The DNA here is from genome assembly GCA_945859915.1 of Cuscuta epithymum. Taxonomy (NCBI): domain Eukaryota; kingdom Viridiplantae; phylum Streptophyta; class Magnoliopsida; order Solanales; family Convolvulaceae; genus Cuscuta; species Cuscuta epithymum. The sequence goes on along the minus strand of CAMAPF010000031.1, from coordinate 3,803,538 downwards.
ACTACTAGCTGATTTATAGAGTTAATTTATTATTATTATTATTATTATTATTATTATTATTATTAATAATAATAATCTCATCAAATAAACATGTCTGCCTTTGTAGTCTTGAGGATCTGACGCCTCTGTCTTGCTTTGACAGACAATGAAGATGTCTTGATCATTTTCACCGGATGAAAAAGACTGTAACAAATGAAGAGGTCCACAATTTTCATGAATCTCAAAGCCCTAGTTTAGATTGTTGCTTAGCTTCCATTTGGGTCGTAGGAACCACCAACAGAAAAGCCGCCGGAAAGTTATGATGTTTTTTAAGTTCTTTTAATTTTTTGTAAATGAATAACGTTGTACCATTTCTCTCAAGAAAAACATTATACCATTGCAACTAGAGAATAGGACATGTTTTATTCCCTAAATATAAGTAAATGGCGTCAAGCTTGAAAAGTTTTGACATGTTTAAAGTCTGATAATGTCAAAACATGATTGTGATTTATCTGAATAAAAATATGATAATCGTATTTTGGAATTCACTCTTTGTTCCTATTAAGGACATTTTCTTTTTATTTTTTAAAACTGTGTTAATAAACGTGAATCCTTCATAAATTTTAGGATATTTAAAATCTTTGAAGGATCCATAACGCATAACAATTCTTTCAAGTACTTTGATACTTTTTGATAATATAATAATATAAAATTGATAACAATAATCTTACCTTTCCCAAATTTTCTCAGAAAAACTCACATTTGTGTAAGTTCAGACTAATCACACTTTTGCAATCCATTTTCTTTCGCTAGCCTCTAATCGGTTCATGACATGCTATGTCATGTTTTTATCTATTCTTTGAAATAAACTAGTTAAATAATTTATTTTACCTGTTATTGATCTTCTCAAATCATCCCACATTCTTACTTATCATTTATCTTTTTCTTCCCGTGGTTGTTATTTTATTTTATTTTATTCCTTGACACTTTTTAAATTATTTTTCGCCTTTATTCTTGTTTTTATTTTTCACTCTATTATGAGAATTTTTTGTAAAACTTCATGTTTGACAAGTTTTTTTTGCCTTTTCTTCTCCTTCACGTATTTTTATTCCATTTCCCTTTCTACATTCTCTTCTAGTTCATTCCTTTTCACAAAAGATCTTATCCCAAATATATTTTTGCTATATTTTCTTCTTATTTTCAATCTTCCCTACTTGTTTTTTTGCATCCTGGTGTGAGAGCAGAACCGGAAGGTTTTGGTGTGGGGGCCACGCAACACCCCATCTATTTATTATATAGAATCAATCTTCCCTACTTGTTTCTTCTTGTTACCTTAACTTCTCCTTTCCACGTCATCTTATTTATCTAAGTAAGTCCACACATTAGTTTCATCAACTACGAGAAAAACTCTTTGTGATTCAACTATGGAAAAATGAATTATAAAAAAAAACAATCAGGGATAAGTAAGAAAAAAAGTAGTAGAAAAAGGAGAGTAAAAAGCTAAGGAAAGTATGGTCGAAATAAAAATAAAGAAGATAACGAGTAGGGCCCAATAAATTCTTTAATGAAAAAGAATTTACCGGATAGTAAAACATCAAAAACGAAATAGCGTAAAAATAGGGAAGAAAAAGAAGATGGGTAAAAACTATTGAGGGAACATTGTTCAAAAAAGAGAATAACAAGAAGATGAAAGAAATGGAAAAAGTGCCGAGATGATTAAAAAACAATAATAGAAATCTTCTAGTGAGGAAATGCAATTTTTTTTTAAATGAGATTGACTATTTTGGAAAGGTCGGTGAAATGTGTAATTATTTATGTGGTTTTTCTAAAGAAAAATTCAAAAAAAATCTGAAATAACATGTCACCATAGAAAGAATATTAGGTGTAAAATATATGATTATTTACAGATTACCTAAAGGTGATTTTGCCAAAAAAGAGATGAGCTAAAGTTGGTATATATATTATTTGGAAAACGCCAGTTAATGTGAGATTTTTTTTTCAATTTTTCCTAATAATTACCATTTTCTTACTCTGTTTTTAATTCTTTTGCATTGATCACGTGCATACCCATTACAAAATTATATTTTTGATGTGCAAAGATATCTAAAACACGGGATACTTATTAGGGTTTTTGTCATTGATATTACTGAATAGAAACTCATAGATAAAAATAGAACTACTTTTAAATGCTTACAAAAAAGTGACCTATATGACTTTTATACTCTCCTCAGTTAGAGTTACTCTGCCTACCCAGTTACAGTTACACAACCGAACTAATTACAATTACCTGAACCAACCAATTATAGTTAACCGACCTGATTAGGATGTTTTTACTTGGACTGTAATTTATCCCGGACCAGATCAGACCAGACCAGTTCAAACCAGACCAGACTTGGATAGTTATAAAAATACAAAGAAACCAGACCTTACCAGACCAGACCAAACCAGACCAGCAAATTACAGTCCAAGTAAAAACATCCTTAGTTACAATTACCCGATCCATTCACTTACAGTTATCCGACTCGTCCATTTACAGTTTCGCGGTCCAATCAGTTACACTTAATTGACCCGACCAGTTACAGTTACTTGCCCCGACCTGTTATTTGACCAACCAGTTACTGTTATCCTATTCGGTCGGTTAAAATATAGTTACTCGACCCGGCCAGTTACTAGATCTGATCCATTACACTAACCTGATCCAATAGTGACCATCGCTAGCCACCCACCACTAGCAACCAACGCCGATGAGTTAGTGATGTCCCGCCACCCTCACTCCGACGGCTAGAAGATGAGGTGCAACATGGGTTACTTTGTGATTACGTAAAAGTGGTATATGTTAGGTTTGTTTTTTCAAAAATATTTCTAAACTAAAATTTATTTACACAAATATGACTAGCAGTTTCTGCAATGTAGTGTCATAATAACTCAAGTTTAAAAATTGAATATAATAAGTTACTATCATTTCATTACTATTTTATTCACTAGTCACAATTACTATAATAATATAATTTCTTTGTAGTTACCACTTTCTTTCTCTCTTTTTTAATTTGTTTGCATCGATTACATATGTACCCATTGAAAAATATATGTGTGATGTGCAAAAATAACTAAAAATCAGGATATAGTGTTGTAAAAACAGAATATTCTTTTTCACAACGAATCTATGATCTCAAAGAGACATGCCCGAGATACATTTGGCCACACACACGTACATACTGTAGAGTTTGAGAGAAGGAATAATGTACATACGAGTTTGTATCCTTCATCAAGACCATCAAGGATAGCTTCAATGAAGTCCTCATGATCCAAAGGTTTCCCAAGAAGTGCTAATTCATCGGCAGCGTTTTTGATAAAATGCATGTATTCGGTAATAGTCTTGGAACCTTTGGAGTATTTTTTGAGTTGAGACTTGAGTTGTTTGATATGACCTCGGGAGGGTTGAGCGTATACAGAAGAAAGAGTATTCCATGCATCCTTGGTAGTGTTGGCACGTGTGATGAGAGAAACAACAGAAGATGTGAGGGTGCCAATAAGAGCGCCGAAAAGGAGTTTATCCTGACGAACCCAAGAGACATGAGCCGGGTTGGGATGAATGACACCATTGGTGGTGATAGTGGCAGGGGGACACGGATGAGAACCATCCAGGAAACCATCGAGACCATAACCGGTAAGAATGGATTGTATCTGTAGTTTCCAAGAGATGTAATTTGTGGGAGAAAGTTTGATGACATTCCCAAGATTAACAGAAATGAGAGGTTTGTGAGGTTCCGAGCTGTTTGGAACGTGAACATCATTAGAGATGTGGCCGGAAGTAGTGTCGGTGGTAGGTGATGGTGGCGGTGAAGCCATGAATGGAGGCTCGAAGGAAAAAAAAATTAATTGATTTGGATCAAAGGCTGTGATACCATGTAGAGTTTGAGAGAAGGAATAATGTATATTCACACTTAACATTTGAAGTATACAAGGGTATATATAGGAGTACAAATAAGGAGATAAGAGCTATCTAACTAACTATGAGATAATTACATAAATGTTTATTAAGTACAAATATTAATATTATTATGATTTATCTCCAATACATACGGAGTATTTGTCTTTTTTTAGGAAGATTTTATGGATACAAATTATAATGGTACAATGCAGAAAGAAATGGTACATATTTGTCTATATGCATTGCACTTGTCATGGCGAAAAATCACTTAACTACGATAATGTTACCATAATCGTCTTCATTTTTTAATCATAGAATTTCTGTCACTTTTAGGTCATTAGATCTTAGATCTTATTATTGCCTGCTCTACATTCGATCTCGTTTTTTCAGTGAAGATTCTTCTTAAATGTTCCAAAATCTTCTTTATATATACTCACACTCTCTAGAGTTTCAGCTTGATTATTTTCCAATATTTACAAAAAACCGTATTTTGTTAATTATACTACTTCGTATTATCTATATGTGTGGATACATATCAACCAAAACATAAAATTACATTATTAAGATGTTTTTACTTGGACTGCAATTTGTTGGTTTGGTCTGATCTGATCTGTTTAAGTCCGGTCTAGTTTGATTTTAACTAACCCGATAAATGTCTGTGTATTTTCCAACTATGAAAATTTGGCCTGATATGTTTAAGTCTGATCTGGTTTGAGACTAAGGGGTGTCCCCAATAGAGATAGCATTTTCCCACTACATGGTCACTAGAGATAAAAATAGACTGAAATCGTTTTTAAAAATGGAGAAAGTTTGATGAATCTGGAACTCTCGTAGAATCCAAAGGCCTCCCGTCCAAGTCTCTCTTTTGATATCTTCCTTCAGATTTGCAGATTCCAAATGAGTAAAGTGTAAAGCAACACAAGTGGTATTTTGTATTGTTATTTCAGAATTGAATTTGGTTTCTTCCTCCAGATTTCTCCACTATGACTGAAATCATTTTTATTCATATACCTGTGAATTTGATCGAAGATGGAAGATGAAAGAACACAAGAGTTTAGAATTCCGTCAGAATCCAGTTGTCCCCGATTTGGATTTCTGTGGAGTCCATGAAAATAAGAGTGTCCTCAAACATTCCATGGATTTCTATTGTTACTAATTTGGATGGATTTTAATGGATTTTGATGGAATTCTACGAATCTACATACAAAAACAATCCACCACAATCTACAAGGGGAATCTACAAGATTGTGTGGAATCCACGGAAATACCGTGCCAAACAAATAATTCCGTGCGAACAAAAACAATACACCAAACAATCCACCCTAAGAATTATTAGGCACGGAATTTGGCACGGAAATATGGTGTAGATTAAAAAAAAAACACAATACTCATGTATCAAAAGTGGACAACGTGAAAGACGTGGACTAAATGTGGAATTGACATCAAGCTCATAGGATCAAAAGTCGAATTTATTCATATTTTGTTAATTATACTACTCCGTATTATCTATGTGTGTATACATACCAACCGATCGAGATAAACATAAAATTACAATATCAGGATGTTTTTACTTGGATTGTAATTTGTTGGTCTGGTTCGATCTGATCTGTTTAAGTCTGGTCTAGTTTGATCTAAACTAGCCCGGTAAATGTCTGGTCTCTGTGTATTTTCCAACTATAAAAATTTGGCCTGATCCGTTTAAGTCTGGTCTCGTTTGAGATTAAAAACAATCTAAATAAAACAACTTTAAAGTTTTTACTACTACAAGCATGTATGTGACCTGATCACATAAACAAATTAACTTGGAGCAAATGAATTTGCATGAACCTCTAGGCGGCTGATTTGGGATCGTTGGATCTTCCTCCTGTTTCATGATTCACAACAACTGGCAGCAATGTGGATGAGATGTTATGTGTATATATATGTATTTATATAATTATTACTTCTTTGTTTGAAACACTACATATATACATCGTCCTACCCTCTATTAAGGGTATATATATAGTGTAGGTGCATGTTCTCAATCGAAGATGGATCAGAGACATTCACGGAAAGTGTTTCAAATTTTCAAATTTAATCATGACTTTCTCAAACTTTTTTCAGTACTTTTTACAGGCCACTTCACATACAAAATGGGGTATACGAAGACGTATACGCTTACGCACTGGGGTGGGTTTGGGGCGGGGGTTCACTCCCCATCCCGCCCTATGTCTAAAAATTTCTTTCATCCCCGCCGCATCCCCGTTACGTTAATCCAAGACTCGCCCCATCCCCGCTCCACCACTACAAAAAAAACTCATTATAGACACGAAAATAGGCACGCAAATAATCCTAGACAGCATTGGCGCGGATTAGGGCTCGGAAAGCCCAAATACTCGATTTACTTCGGCCCTTGCACGGAATTATCCGTGCCTCAAAGTTTGGCTCAGACATTTCGAACCTAAATCCGTGCCAAGATCGAAAATGGGCAAACCAGTTGGCCTGCGTGAACTTCCATCGCAAATTCCGTCACTATTTGGTTGAGAACATAATCCGCGTAAGCCACAGGTGGACGGTTTTCGCTTCAAATATGGCACGGCACATATCCGTGACAAGTATTTCTGTGACAAAGTCTGAGGCAGGACCGTACCATATTCACCTGACCCCCTTTCCGTCCTTATATACGAGCCAAAATCTAGCCGTTACTTTGACTCGAAAGGATCGGACCCAAATTCCATGCCAAAATGTAACCGTTAATTTGATTGCAATTTAGCCGTCCCAAATTCCGTCGCCGTGACGAGTATTGCGAACAAATATATTTCCGTGCCAATAACCGAGACAATGAAGGCCGTTGGGTACTTTTTTGGCTTGTGTATTTCCGTGCCAAATTCCGTGCCTAATAATTCTTCAAATACACCATATTTGGAGTGTGAAACAAACTACATCTCAGAAAATTATGTCTTTTATCTTTGTCTATGATGAATTCTGGATAGAAGTTGGAAGTTATATTACTTGATATCTGGAGGTTTTCTGTTTGGATTTCTTACAAAAGGTATCGTCGTTGTAATTAAGGTATGTAAATTTCAACCATTGTGCTTTTAAATTAATTTGATCCATATTATGAGTTGTTATCAGTATCATCTGTCTTAATTATATTGATTGCGTTTTAGTGTTAGCTTTAAAACCTGACATATTAACTTGTAAATTTAATAAATTAATTCCGTTAAGATATACTGTCAAAAAAATATTCATTAAGATATTTTTTAATATTCAGGCACAATGTATAGACAAACTAGGTGTTAACCGCTACAAGGAAAACGGTAGAGGATTGAAAAAAGTGTTCACCGATGGAGTTAACAAATTTATTAGATTTGCACAAGGGCAAACACGGTATATGGATGGAAGTAAAATAAGATGTCCTTGTATAGAGTGTAAAAATAACAAATTTGTCGAATGTGGGGATGTTTGTTGGCATTTATATACGAATAGTTTTGTTGAAGACTATTACAACTGGACATCTCAAGGAGAACCAATCGAGCCCGAGTTGTTTCCGCAATACGTAGGAACATCGAGGTATGTTTCCGATGAGATGGCTAATTAGGGAAATTATGAAGAAATAGTATGAGAGCAAAAAATGCTTTATGATTTGGTTAGTCCTTTTACGTTTCCCAATATCCACACGGATAGTGATTTCAGCGCACACAATAATGTGAACGAAGGACCAAGTTCATCATTTTATGATGTGGATGTGTTAGGCACTAGATTTCAAGAAATGCTCAAAAGTGCGGATCAACCTTTATATTCTGACTGTTATGATCATTGATATGCACTAATTAGTAGTGCATAAATGTATGTTTTTATGTTTGATTTGTGTGGATTGTTTACTGTTTTATTTAGTTTGTAAGCATTTGTGTGATTTTAGTTATAATTGTATTTTAGTCTTCATTTATAAGTTGTAAAGTAGATTTAGGATTTATGTTGTTGGAAAAGGAGAGTATGAAGTGAAGAAAAAGGTGATAAGTGTGCCCAGGAGCACAAACCCGGTCGGGTCAGACCATGCACCCGGTCGGGTCTGATGTAAAATCCGAAACTGCCTGGAAAATCATTAGACCCGGTCGGGTCCCCTACTTGACCCGGTCGGGTCAGACTTGACCCGGGACACCAGAACGTGCCGAAGATCGCCAGAACGTGGAGGATATCTGATTTTGACCGGACCCGGTCGGGTAAGCACCTAACCCGGTCGGGTACCCGGCCCAAGGCGTTGAAAAACACTTATAAATAACCCCATTTTCCTTCACAAAGAATAACTCCTTCTTCCATACTCTTAAGCTCAGTTTAGAATAATATTTCTTTTATATTTTTATAGCATGTTTAGTCTCCAAATGAGGAGCTAAACTTCCATTTCTTGGTGTTGCTCTTGAAGCTTGTTGATTATTTAAGTTGTGAGTTATTTTCTTAACTTCTTTTCTTGAATATTAATTCTTCCTTTAAATACTATTTCTATATCAATGTTGGGGAGTGTTACTAAGATGACAAGTAGTTAACATCTTGACATTGGTCTTAGTAATAGCTATTCCTTTCTCTATGTTAATATTAGGGAGTGTTACTAAGATGACAATTAGTCAACATCTTGATATTAACTATAGTAGGATTCATTTTCTTTAATATTCTTCCTTGAATATTAGTTAATTCCTATTCATATTTCATATTAATATTTTGAACATTACTTAAAGGATCAACTAGTTTTGTTTCATATATTAATTATTACTAGAAACGATCAACGAACCGATGGTTAATCGTTGATAGTTTCACAAGTAAGTAACTTCGGTTTATTAATGCACGGTTGTGGTTAATAAACTTAAGAGGGATTAACTTTGTTGGTTAAACCGAAACCGTTGTGTTGAGGTTATCAATCTCAATTGATTTCATCAAGGAGTTAAAAGATTAAATGCTACTATCAAGTCGGTATATGGCGTTGTTCTATACTTGACTAATAGTAAGGGTTATTAATGAACGGTCGTTGTTAATAACTATCCTCGATGAATTGGATATACTCCTCGATTGAGTATTCGAGAGGAAATAAGTTATAGATATAACAATGATCGACTAAAATATATCAACAAGTGTAAAGTAGCAATGCCAAGTCCCTTTTATCTTTGAATTAAACCACATAACTCGTTCATCTTCGTGTTTAATTTTAATCAAATCACTCGATCAACCCCCCCCCCCCTTTATTTACTAGTTACATAAAAAGAAGAGTTATTCCTTTCCCTGTGGATACGAACTCTACTTCACCTATACTACGTATAAGTGTTAGTATTGAATTTATTTTGACGCACCGTGACAAAGTGCCCGTCAATCATTCGCAATTATCAGCAGTGTCTGAATTTCTTAACATAAAGTCAGAATATAACCTCTCTGAGAGCTGCATGTCCAAAATATTAGACTCAGTTGGTAGTATGTTACCTCGTGACCATTGTCTTCCCGATACTTACTGCAACATGAAAAAGTTTGTTTCGGAGTTAGGTCTCCCTATGATAAAAATTCACGCATGCCCTGGAGGATGTATGTTATTTTGGAAGAACGACGAAACACTGATCCAGTGTAAGTTTTGTAATGCGGATAGGTACAAGCCTATATCAGGTATGACTCAAAAACCACAAAAAAGATCGGTAGCCTCTAAGTTGAGATATCTTCCTTTAGCACCACGATTGCAGAGATTATATGCCTCAAGTGCTACCGCTAAACACATGATGTGGCATGTAGAGCATGACACTGAAGAAGGGTTAATGTGTCATCCATCAGATTCCGCAACATGGAAGCATTTTGACCGGTGATATCCTCAATTTGCTTTAGAGCCACGCAATTCAACGTGAGACTTGGGTTATGTGCTGATGGTTTTGCTTCGTACGGTCAATTTGGAGGCCAGTTCTCATGTTGGCCAATTATCATTACACCCTATAATCTCGCCAGTTGCCATGCTTAAATCAATTCGGATTCTCTTAGCAATTGGTGCTCATTTTGATTATGAGATTTGGCAAATGGATGTCAAAACTGCTTTCCTAAATGGAAATCTAGATGAGGACGTGTATATGATACAACCTGAGGGTTTTGAACATCCAAGCAATGCTGAGAAGGTATGCAAGCTTAAAAGATCAATATATGGTCTGAAGCAAGCATCTCGGAGTTGGAATCTTCGTTTTGATGCTGCAATCAAAGAGTTTGGTTTCAATCAAAACGAAGAGGCCTTGTGTTTACAAGAAATTGAGTGGGAGTGCAATCACTTTCCTAGTCCTATATGTAGATGGCGTACTTCTCATTGGGAATGATGTTCCAATGCTTTCGTCTGTAAAGGCTTGGCTTGGAAAGTGTTTCTCAATGAAAGACTTGGGTGATGCATCTTATGTGTTAGGGATCAAGATCTATAGAGATAGATCTAGAAAACTAATAGGACTAAGTCAAAGTAACTACATTGACAAGGTCCTGCATAGGTTCAATATGCAAGATTCCAAGAGAGGATTCTTGCCTATGTCACATGGCACATATCTCAGCAAGTCTCAGTGTCCACAAACACAAGATGAGCGAGATCGGATGAATAGAGTCCCTTACGCTTCTGCTATAGGTTCTATCATGTATGCTATGTTATGTACTCTCCCTGATGTAGCTTGCGCTCTAAGCATGACTAGTAGATACCAGTCAGATCCAGGTGATAGTCACTGGATAGTAGTCAAGAATATTCTAAAGTACTTGAGAAGAACTAAGGATGTATTCTTGGTCTATGGAGGTGAAGATCAGCTCATTGTAAATGGTTACACAGATGCTGGGTTCCAATCCGATAAGGATGATTTTAGATCGTAGTTAGGATTTGTGTTTTGCCTCAATGGCGGAGCAGTGAGCTAGAAGAGTTCTAAACAAGACACGGTGGCTGATTCTACAACAGAAGCCGAGTACATTGCTGCTTCAGAAGCGGTACGGATAAGGAAATTCATCATTGAGCTCGGTGTGGTTCCTAGTATTGTTGGACCAATGGACTTGTATTGTGATAACAATGGAGCCATTGCACAAGCCAAGGAACCTAGATCACACCAGAAATCAAAGTATGTACTCAGACGCTATCATCTCATTCGAGAAATAGTCAATAGAGGTGACGTCAAGCGGTCAAGATATGCAAAGTACCGACAAATTCAAATGTGGCTGACCCGCTCACCAAGCCACTACCACAAGCAAAGCATGAACGTCATACTAGTGCATTAGGCATTCGTTTTGTTCACAATTGGTCCTAGTGCAAGTGGGAGACTGTTGGAAATATGCCCTAGGACAATTATAGTTTATGATTTATCAATAAATATTTAATGCTCATTAATTAATAAAGTCACAAACTCATTTTATGTTGATGATTATTGTGAGTTTTCTTTATTAATATTTTGTCCCTGAATATTCTGTTTAGTAGCTAATTAAGTATGTGACTTAATTGTGGAATGCTACACATTAAAATAAACATAATATTCTAATTGTCCCTGGTCTAATATTATTAATTTGGGACATTAATAATTAATAGACTAGTATGTGGATTAACTGATGGCTATATTCCACTAGTCATGAGTATAGAGATATCAAGTTAATAACATGGCTATATAACATTGCTGGGTTATATGTCATCAGTGTTGTCCTCAATAATGATGAGGTGCTATATTCTTATACTTGAGATAATCATGGTTACTTGCATGGGAATTAATATGTATTAACACCATTAAATGTTATCTTTAATTGGGTAATTATAAAGGTGGTGATTGTACATATTATGAACCATGTAGTAGTATGTGAATTATCAAGATAGTTTTTGTCACTCTTGTATATCGAGAGAAAGATATCTATTTGACCCCTTGACAAGTAAGATTAATTAGCATGGCCATGCACAAATGAGGTGTCATTTGATCAAGATTAATCTTACTTGGTAATCAAGAAATATTAATTGAGAATAACAAGGATGACATGACCTAACCTTGTCTCAATTAAGATATCATTTGACAAAAGAGAATTATTAGCACAAATTAATCATTAAAAGGTTATGTCAGATTTAATTGACATTTATATATTTTTGGATAGTCATAATGCCTTGCTAGAGGCCGCTTATGATTTGTGAGACTCGAATTAATTTCTAGCCCACTGCCAATAATATATAAACCTACAGGGTCACACACCTAAGTGATTTGGATCATTAATGTTTGTTAATAACATTAAAATAGCTTGATTAGCCCAATTCGAAATAGGGTGTCAAATGGTATTGGCCATAAAACCCCTTCTTTCCTCCTCTTATAAATAAGGCCATATAGACCCACGAATTTTAAGAGTTAAAATTCATTTCTTAAACCTAGAGTAGAGAGGAAGAAAGAAGAGAACGCTAGCAAGTTCCCTGCGGCCGATCCAGTCACGTGCGTGTGTAGACCTGGACTCGGGCCGGTTCGGGCCTGGGCCCGGCCGGGCCTCGGGCCAGGATAGTTGGGCCCGGGCCCGAACCGCCGGTGGGCGGTTCCGGTTCCGGGCCTAACCGGGCCGGGCCTACCCGGAATTTTTTTTTTTTTTGGCTCTTCTATTTAACCCCCAACACCTCCCCCTCAACCCCAAACTACCCCAAACCACCTCAAATGGCCCAAAATACCTAATCCAACCCAAAACTTAAAAAAAATTCAAAAAAAAAAAATTAAAAATCGAACCGAACCGGGCCCGAACCGGCCGGGCCGGTTCGCCAAAACCTCGGCCCGAGCCCGAACCGCCCAGCAGCCGGGCCGGGCCGAACCGAACCGGTGGGCCCACCGGGCTCCGGGCCGGGCCGGGCCTCACAGTAACCGGGCCGGGCCGGTTCCGGGCCGGGCCGCCCGGCCCGAGTCCAGGTCTATGCGTGTGGATACCGGTAGAGCTCGGGATCGTTTTCTCGGACTGTTTGACATCCTTGTTTAGATTGCTCTGTAAATCCCTCTTAAATTTTGTAATTTCGTTTATAGTAAGAATCTCAGATCCGTTTGTTTTTCTTTTGGGTAGTAAGATATTTGTTTATTCCGCTGCGTTTTTTCTGCCCGAAACCCAACACCACGCAATTCAACGTGAGACTTGGGTTATGTACTGATGGTTTTGCTTCGTACGGTCAATTTGGAGGCCAGTTCTCATGTTGGCCAATTATCATTACACCCTATAATCCCCCCCCCCCGGACATGTGTATCAAAAATCATTTTATGTTTTTATCAATAATGTGTCCAGGTCCTGGTAATAAAAAAAGAATTGATGTGTATTTGCAGCCATTGGTCGAAGAGCTGAAACAATTATGGGAAGTTGGTGTTCCTACATATGATGTTTCGAGGAATCAAATATTTAATATGAAAGCTGCGATCATGTGGACAATTAGTGATTTTCCAGCATACGACATGCTCTCTGGATGGAGTACTCCAGGTCTTATGGGCTGCCCTGTTTGTATGGAAAAGTCAAATGCATTTTGGCTAAAGAATAGCCGCAAACCATCCTACTTTGATTGTCACCAGAAATTTCTCCCTCCTAATCATCCGTATAGAAAGGATAAGAAGTCATTCATCAAGGGTCGCAATGATCATGATCCTCCGTCTCCGAGGTTAACAGGATATTAGATTTATGATCGTGTTTGAAACATCCCTTCTGCCATAGACGAGCCTCTTGAGTATCCAGATGGATATCGAACTTATCATAAGTGGACAAAGAAAAGCATTTTCTGGGAATTGCCATATTGGAAGGATCCTCTCATTAGGCATAATTTGGATGTAATGCATATAGAGAAAAATGTTTTCATAACATTTCTAACACGATTATGAACTTCAAGGGAAAGACTAAGGATGACCTTTCATCAAGGAAAGATGTAGCTTTGTTTTGTGATAGACCGGAAATTGCTATGGGCCCTAAGTATGTCGATCCATTCAAGAAAGTAGTTTATCAACTCACGGACGAGCAGAAGAAATGCATATTGGAGTGGCTCATCTAGCTACGATTCCCTGATGGATACACTTCTAACTTTCATAGATGTGTTGACATAGAGAATTTGGCGATGAAGAATATGAAGAGTCATGATTGCCATGTAATGATGCAGCGCATCCTTCCAATTGCAGTGAAGGAAAATCTCCCATATAATGTGTGGGCGTCTATTTGTGATGTTTGTCAATTATTTCAGTTACTATGCTCACCGGTGCTAGACATACAAGCAATTCAGGATCTTCACCGCAATGTTCCCACTATTTTGTGTAATTTGGAAAAGATTTTTCCTCCATCCTTTTTCGATGGAATGGAGCATTTACTTGTCCATCTTCCATTTGAAGCAATGACCGCAGGGCTGGCTTGGTATAGATGGATGTACGGATTTGAGAGGTAAAATTATTATGCATTTTGTAAATGGTTTCATATATTGTAGTTATTAAATAAAATAATATATATTATTTTACTTCATCAATTTCGTAGGTTTTTGAGAGAGCTGAAAAAGAAGGTGACAAATAAAGCACACGTTGGAGCATTTATATGCCAAGCATACCTCACAGAAGAAGTTTCCACATTCTCTTCCTTCTATTTCGAAAGAGATATCATGACTAAACGAAAAAGGCCTGTCAGAAATGATAATGTTGATTCAGCATTGTATGATCAAATGCTTTCCATCTTCAACTATTCGGGCAAATGATATGGTAGAAGGACACACCGCCATGTTGTCGGAGACGAGTTTCGAATTGCACAAACTTACATTCTGATGAACTGTCCGGAAGTTATTCCGTATTACAAGTAAGTCAATATTAACAAACTTCGTAAATATTTATTTTCCACACTAACAAAGACTCTCACCATTTCATTGTCTTGACAAAAATGTAGTGATTATAGAGAAATGCTTTCTCTAGCTGGTTATTCCAATGAGATGATTGATGCGACGATCAACACTGAATTTGCAGGATGGTTCAAAACTTTGGCAGATCAATAAGGTTTTTTTAGTTGCAAGTATCAATTTTATAGTATTCATGACTCATTGCTGGTATTAAATGACATTTGCAGATACTCAGTGAAGCTGAAAATTCTCCCGTTGATCCTTTCTTGGAGTCATTAGCATGGGGTCCTGAAACACTAGTGAGGTGTTGGTCGATATATTTTGTCAATGGCTACAAATATCATACACGGGCTTACGGAGACAATAAACCCACAATGAACAGTGGAGTGAGTGTGTCGACTTGTAGTTACGACAATTCAGAGACTAGTTTTTTTGGATACGTGGACGAGATGCTTGAAATGAAATTCCCTGGTGACAAGAAGTTATCGTGTGTATTATTCAAATGGACATGAGTAGATCCAGTGAGGGGGGTAAAAAAACATCACAAACATAACTTGTTGGATGTTAATCACAGGCGTGTGTATCCGAAAAATGAACCATTCATATTAGCTCAATAGGCTGCCCAAGTGTATTACGCGGAATATCTGACGACACGGATCAATCGCACTGGCTGGTTAAGTGCATGCACAATTAGACTGAGAAAAGTTGTTTCCCACGCGCTACAAAAAACATTGATATTGATGTTTACCAACAAGAGTTTTTTCAACCCCCAGTTCTAGACATTATTGAGGAGGATATTATTTTGAAAGATTCTACTGGAGCAGAAATAGAATTTGACCCGAACGACGCCAACGATGGTCCGAAGTCCGAACGAGGGAACTCAATATGAAGAAGAAGAAGAATGGAACTTTCAAATGGAAGATACTGATGATGATGAGTACGTTGACCGTATTGACTCTGAAGATGAACAAGAATGAATTGTTTTATTTTCATCAAATATTGTTTTATTAAGTAATTTTATTTCAACATTTTTATTGCTTGTCATGTCTGTTTCCGAATAATTCAAATTCTAGTCTAGATTGTTTCTGAGTAATTTTAAAATGCACTTGGGTAGATAATTTCTGGTCTATTTAATTGCTTTAATTAAAATGTTTCTATTAAGCAATGTTTCTATCAAAAAGTTTAAGCAATGGTTTTTTAACATTGCATGTTTTTTTTAAAATGTGTCTATTCTCAAATAATTTTAACAATGTTTTTTTTTTAAATGCACATTTTATTAAGCAAATTAAAATGTTTTTACTTGGGCTAAACTTTTCGGTCTTGTCTGATCTTATCTAATCTGAATGGGTCTGGTCTGACAAAAAAAAAACATTCCAAGTTAAATAAAAAAAACTATTTCAACTTATTAAAAACTCAAACCGATTTTACTACGCCAAAAGAGGGAGTTTTTATTACATTAATTTAAGTCAAAACAGAATAAAATTACTGAAAACTCAAACGCTACACGATAATAAAAATTACATAATCAAACGATACATGATAATAACAGTACATATAAAATGATACACCAATTGGAATCTTCAAACTGGCTTCCTACCATGATCTTCACTTTTAGCCTCAACTTCACTTCCTTTTCAGTAACGTTTTAATTTCTTCGGCTGCAGCATCATCAACAGGCTTCATATATTTAAGTATTTCTCCTATAGTATCAATTTTTTTCCCAACAAATCAAAATCGCATCCCCATATTTTTTTATCACTTGAACCTTCTGATTTTTCCTTAATAAATCTTTTTCCAATTTCACACTTTGTAACTTTTTTGACACTATTATATCAGTTTTCCTCAATATGACATATTTATATTAGAAGTTGAGCGATTGGCAAGGACTTGGCTGGGATATTTCCGTCTCAAAACCATAATTCCGCTGTCATCTACGCTATTGGCACGACCTTATCCCTGTCAAATCCAAGTCACCGCCTGTCTGACAAAATAATTACCGACTGCACAGCGTTTCAGACGCCTTTTTAGTTTGGCACGGATATATTCGTGCCTTATCCTATTCAAAATTTAAATTAATCTATCCCCGCAAATTATACCGTGGGATCGGCCCACCATGCTCATGGTGTACCGATCCCAAAACGGTACCGTTTTCCCATCAAAACATAAAGCGAATTTGTCTTGCCCCACTAAATCGAGAGTCCGCATCTGCAATTGCTTGGCTCCAACCATCATCTGGAATTGCTCTGCATCTGGAATTGCTTTTGACCTTGTTGTGCATCTAGACCTGCTACACTGCTGTGCCTCTGCTATATGTCTGGGAGCGCCGCGCCGGAATAGTAGCTCAGTTTCCGATCATGATTGTTCCTTCCCAGATCCAAATCGTTTGTTGTTCTCCTAACTTCTTCTCGTTGTCTCACCTGGAATCCATCGTAATCTGATGAAGAGGTTCACCAGCGAAAAACTTCATTTGGACTCCTGAGTTTAACAACATCCACGATTTTTTTTTTGTTTTGAAAGAGCATCTACGAATCTACGATTGTGCTTCGTGCTTGGTATTCATTATACTAATATATGGTGTATCCGTGTATGTATGTATAATGGACAAGTTATATTTTATTTGGGCTCAAGTTACATCTCTATTAAACCTATTTACATTTCAATTGTGATCAAGTTACATTTAAATTAATATGATTTACATTTTTTATTTAGCTCCATTTACATTACTCAAGTTACTTTTTACATATCTTCGATTTCCATTTCCATGTATTTAAAGTTACATTTTATAACACGTGGTTTACATTTTACATTTTTACATATCAAAAGTGATAGAACTATTAGAGGGAGTAACATGAGTTACACTTCAGAGCACAAGTTATATTTGTTGTTAACTGAAGTTACATTTGTAGCAACGCGAGTTACGTTTAGTTATGCACGAGTCACATTTAATTATTTTTTATTTTTTACTTATCTTTATCTTTAACTAATTAAATTACAACATAGTTAAATTCATAAAGCCCTACTATTCAAACAAAAGAATCATTGTTTTGCAAAAAAACATGATTTTTTGGGGGAAAAGTAATTTTTTTGGCTATAATAATAATTATTTTTGCCACAAAAGAGATTCTTTTAAAAACATTTTATGGTATTAATACTGAAAAAATGTATCCATTATTTACGTAAAGTAATTGAGCAATTAGACCTCTTGTTTTCATTGAAATAAATGTTTTATTTCTTATAATCCATAAGAGACAAGTTACATTCTGACTTGCCTGCAGTTACATATCTTATTAGTGTAGTTACATTTCTGTACACGCGAGTTACATCGTTCTGCTGTTGGGATAATGAAAAAATTAAAAAGAAGTTACTGTTCACGCGCGTGAACAGCAACACGCGTTTTTTTGCCTGTGGAGCAGCATGCGCACCATGGGCTGCTCCCACGGTATAGCAACTGATCTATCCTACCGTTTGCTTCTTGTTTTCCGCGCATTTGGGACGAATATTTCCGACCCATCGCGGTGCCAACACCGATTTTGCGACGGATACGGCCGAGCCAACGACGGAAGTTAGGGAAGTATATAATCTGTCCCAAACCCTATCCCATTACACTCTGCCTCCCCCTTCATTCATCTCCCTCCCTCTACACATCCGCCTCTGTATACACCTAGCCCATTACTCCGGCAACCGCCACTTACTCCGGCCACCACTTACTCTGCCTCCCCCGACCTCCATCTCCCGTCCTGTGTATTCACTTAGTCTGTCCACCACGAGCCATCCGCCGACGACGCTTGCCGTGTTTCAAGCCGCCTCCGACACATCTTCAGACTACTGCCGCCATCGTCTTCGCTCTTTTTCCAGGTCATGTATCATTAAATAGTTTATTGTTTAAGGTTTTTCATAATAACTGTTATAAACATATCCAACATATTATTATTTTAAGTTTATTATAACGTCGTTATTTATAAACAACTATTTTCAAATGAATTGTTTATAAATGATTATTTAGAAATGAAGTATTATAATCAATTTAAAAAATGTAACCGGTACTTATAAAGTATTTATAAATTTATAAACGAAGTATTATAATCAATTGTTTATAAATGATTATTTAGAAACGAAGTATTATAATCATTTTGTGAACGCAGTATTATAAACGAAGTATATAAATTCTTAAATTTGAAACTCTTTTATACTGCTGAGTTCCAAAAATTTATAAGTAAATGATTTTCGCCTCTTTATACTTTCATGAAGGATTACTATTTTAATCAATATGTCGAAATATTGATAGCATGCAAGTGTATATACTTTTATCTTCTTTGACTTGTTTAGTGATTATAGATGTATTGTTTTTGCAAAGTAAGAAATATTATTAGGTGTTTGTAAAATTTTTAGAAGTGTGATTTTCGGATAATTTTTGCATTAAATATAAATATTGTTAAACCAATATTAATAATTATGACAGCATGAAACCGTATATACATGATGTAACAATATTAGTTGGTGTAACATTCTGGGAGTTTGACAATCTGTCTCGTATTACTCCTCCTTTTATTACTTGGTGTAACAATCTGTGTATATTATTAAATCTATATTTGGGAGTTTGACAGGAAAAAATGAACTGCCTTTGTTTATCCTATATTATTATTTGATTATAACCTAATTTTTTCACTGTCGCTTTCTATAAAATTGCTATGCGTTTCAACAGAATGCCCGCTCGTAGAGGTTCATTCACTTCGTTTACTTCCTCCCGCGGCGGTCGGGGAGGTGGAGGTAGCCCAGTCATCACCCGGAATGAGCAGAACTCTCCTCTAGCTGATTCGCATGAGCGTGTCCAATCCTGACACCTTTCTGATGAACATACAAATGGTTTTGATTCTTCTACCCCCGACGAATCTGTTCAGAAAAAGACCTTCATTTCACCCTTTGAAATGAGAAGGTAAAGTTAGACAACATTAGGTAATGGTATATAAAAAATTCCTACCTATACATTACTAATGTGTGCTTTTATGATGTAGCAATCCTACTGTCCTCAACAACATCATTTCTATCCTAACTAACAATTTCCACGGGTCATGGCGTTCTTATATGAATGCGGATGTTGATCAACGCAACCACTGGTAGCGTTTTATTCTTATTGTTTAAGTACAATTAGTTTTTATTTTAGACAGATTGTGATTTCTGATGTTGATCAATTTTTTTATTGTTTTTTCAGAAAAAGTATGAGTGGGATGTCTGCTTTAATACCAAAATGAAAAAGAAGTTCAAGTCTCGGGCCTCTGAATGGTTGAGCAAAAACATTGGTAGGGCTAGGCGGGACAACAAGAAGCCGGACTGGATTGGTGAAGGAGATTGGAAGTTGTTGCAAGAATATTGGGCCTCTGATGCTTTTAAGAAGAAGAGCCATGCTGGAAAGAAGAACAGAAACTCTAAAGCGGGGAAAGAATCACAATATCACGGTGGCAGGATTCCGGTGACTACGCATGTTGAAAGGCTGGTAAGTTTCTGTTATAAATTTAAAAAAAATCAATGATTATTATTCTTTACCTTTAATGATTTTTTTACTTTTAAATCCGTAGACCAAGGAGTTGACTAGGGCTCCCTTGAAGATTGAAGTGTTCGAAAAGGTGTATGTCCCAAAATCGGGTGACCCCCCAACACGTGTAGTTGAAACTAAGGTAAATTATACGAAGTATATATCAGTTTGTTACTCCCTCTGTCCCGCAATGAACTTCACACTTTCTGATACACTTGTAATTTCCGTGTGTATATTTATGTTTTTAGCTAGTTTTGGTTGTTTAATATTTCGGAAATTACACACTTTTGGTGTAATAGTTTAGTTTGTTAAATTCTTGTAAATTGTTTAGATTAGGTTTATTCTGAGCTCAAACAGGTCTACTATCACTCAAAGGATGGTTGGTGAATCCCAAAAGTGGAAGGAAGGTGCAAATCACAAGACAAAAAGGGAAAATCCTGATTTTGGTCTATACTCGGTCGAGTATTACCTATACTCGATCGTGTATAAGGTTGAAACTTCAAATCGGATCGGATCCGAAGACAAAGGAACATGCTGGGAAGATTTTGGCCACGATTCAGTGTCTATACTCGATCGGGTAGACCAACATACCCGATATAGTATGCCTTTGAGTTTAAACCCGAAATCGGTCGAGTATGGCTCGAATATCACTTTCTACACATACTCGACCGAGTATGAACATATACTCGATCGAGTACGCCTTTGATTTTTAAGCCAAAATCGATCGAGTATACCTCGAATCTGGTATTTCTACACATACTCGATCGAGTATATGTATATACTCGATCGAGTACCCGAGCTGCACTCCCAAAAAGCCTATAAATACACCCCCTTTCCTTCACAATAGAGAACCAATTCCTATATACTTCTTAGATCAGTTTAGACAAGTTCTTTATTTATATTTTATCATGTTTAGTCTCCAAATGAGGAGCTAAACTCTTCCATCTTGGTTTTGCTACTTTGAAGCTTAATGATTTGTAAGTTGTGAGTTATTTTCTTTAATCTTCTTCCTTGAATATTAATTACTTCCTATTCATATTCTACATTAATATTTTGAGCATTACTTAAAGGATAAATTAGTTTTGTCTCATATATTAATTATTACTAGAATCAATCGGTTAATACGCTTGTTATTAATTCGGTTCGTTCAATGGTAGTAAACTTGGGTTGTTAATGCATACTTCTCATGGTTAATAAGCCAAGAGGAATTAATTATATTGATTAAACCAATAAACCGCTTGTGTTGAGGTTATCAATCTCAATCGTTTTCATCTTAAGTTTATTGCTACTATCAAGTTAATATACGGCGCTTGTTCTATATTGACTCGATAGTAAGTTTTAGTAATGAACGTATCTCGTTATTAATAACTACCCTCGATGAACTGGATATACTCCTCGATTGAGTATTCGAGAGGAAGATAGTTAAAGATATAACCGGAATCGACGAACATTTCATTAAGTGGATAAAAGCAAAGCCAAGTCTTATTCTCATTAATTAAACCACATAAGTCGTTCATCTTTGTGTTTATTTAAATATAAATTTTAAGTTCATCAACCAAACATAAAAAACCCCTTTGTTACTTATTTATTTCTATAAAAAGAAGAGTATTCCTTTCCCTGTGGATACGAACCTTACTACACTTTACTACGTATTAGTGTTGTATTGTATAATTATTTTGAGTGCAACCCACGACAAGTGCACGTCACTTTCCTTTTTGAGCAGTCCCGATATTAACTTCACACTTCAAAACTTTCCTTATTTGGCAAATTATCTACATCAAAACAGTGCCAAACAGTGTCAAACAGTGTCCAAACAGTGTTTGAACAGTGCAAAATAGTGCACTCCACAGTAAAGTCAAATTTATTTTCTTAATTTGTGTGAAGTCAAAATATGAAGTTTATTGTGGGACGGAGGGAGTATATGTTTTCATATTATTATATTATAGAATGAATATATTTGAACAAAAGTTTTCTGATTGCAGCAAAAGTACAATGAAATGAAAGCCCAAGCCGAATCTCAAGGGAAATCGTACGATGAGGATGATTCCGAGTTGTTTTGCGCGGTGGTCCCGCTGTACAAAGGCAGGTGGTTTGGGACGAGATCTGAAGCCGAATCGCTGTCTTAAGTTTAATGTTCCAACCCAATATTGGGGCCGACTCAGCAGGAAATTGATTCCCGCATCAAGGACCAGCTGGAAGCCCGATTTGCGCAGTAGGAAAAGCAGTGGCAAACTCAGATGGCGAACATGAGTTCCGCGTTTACAACGTACATGGAACAAGTGCGAAGCTTGAACCCTTCCGTCCCGCTGCCTGATTTCTCGCCTTTTTGTACCCCGACCTCCGGCCAAATGAATGGGCTCCATGATTCGGATGAAGTTCGGCTAGAAGACATCTTTGTGTAACGAACAAACACTTTTAATTTTATTATAAGTTCTGGACATCTTCTGGCAATTTATTTGCCATTTTGACTTCTTATTCGGCAATGGTTTATCTGCCTGGACTGTTGTAATAATTTAATGTTGGCTTGTTATATTTGCTCTTTAATTTGCTTTATTGTGCTCTAATTTGCTCTATATTGCATGTGTTGTTCTTATATTTATGATTCTGTTTTAATGTTGTTTTGTTTATGATAGTCTGTAAAAAATGTACACCGTACATGTGTACGCTATTCCGTACATATGTACGATGTACATTTTTTTTGTTAAATTAAGGGAAAACTGTCAAATTAGTCCACGTACTATTATGAAAAAGTCAATTGAGTCCATGTACTATTTTTTCAATCAATTAAGTCCACCAAGATTCAAAAAATGATCAAATTTGCCTTTTCTCCGGTAACTGATCCATTTCCCGGTTAATAGGCCTACGTGGATCATCCAAGTGGCTTTTTTTCCATGTAAGCGCATATTTGGCCATCCTTGTGGCATTAAATTATCTTTTTCCTTTTTTTATTCTTTCTTCTTCTTCAAAGAACCGTTCCTGCACCTCTCCTTCAATTTCCTTTTTCTTGTTTCTCTTCTCTTTTCTTTCTTTATTCTCTCCTTTTCTTTCTTCCTTCTTCCCCCTCTAGCTTTCCATTTTCTACCACCTTCCACTCTGTCGCTTCCATCTCGGTCGAGCTCCGCCGCCGACGTCGAGTTCTGCCGCCGCCGTCGCTGTCAGCTGGTTGCCATTGAAGAAGAGCAGGG
Source organism: Cuscuta epithymum (assembly GCA_945859915.1). NCBI lineage: Eukaryota > Viridiplantae > Streptophyta > Magnoliopsida > Solanales > Convolvulaceae > Cuscuta > Cuscuta epithymum. The sequence continues at coordinate 3,780,112 of CAMAPF010000031.1, read as the reverse complement.
GTCGCCTTCGGGTTGGCAAATTCGCCTTCTCTAGTCTCTAGCCATGAAAGAAGGGAGGATAGAAGGTTGGGTGAGGTAGAACTGTAAAAGAAGTAGATTGGAGAATTGAAGAAGGGGAAAAGAAAGAAAAGGAAAGAAGATGGGGGCTGAACTAATGAGAAAGAATGAAGGGAGGAGATGGTTGGGTAAGGATGTGGGTTAGAAACAGTAGGGAAGAAGAAGAGTGGATGAGTTGCGGGGAGAAGAAGGGGAAAAAGGAAAAAAAAGAATGAAGAGAGGGGAGTTGCAGAGCATAGAGTCGGTAGGGACGAACAGGAGAAAAAATGAAGAAGAAAGAAATAAAAAAAAAGGAAAAAAGAAAAAAAACAGTACAAAATAGCCAAGTGGAATCCGTATCAGCAAATACAGGGGCTACCTGTCGTTTACCGGTTAAATGGTAAAATTGGTGAAAATTTGACACTTCACCGGCTTAATTGATTGAAAAAATAGTATATGGACTTAATTGACTTTTTCATAATAGTAAGTGGACTGATTTGACAGTTTTCCCTTAAATTAATTTTGGAACGGGTATATCCAAACCAAAATTTCGAATTAAATGAACAAATTGCATTGAAATTTCAGAGAATTTGGCTCGACATTATCCGAGCCAAAAAAACCGGGTAAAGATTTGGCTGACCCGGTAGTAGCCGGACCAATATCCGTGCCAAGTAAAATCCGTGCAACTATTTGCGAATTATTAAATAAGGTTGTGCCGGCCGGCTATCTCCGTGCCCAATTCCGAGCCAAGGTTTGGCTCGGAAGCTTTCCGCCGTGCCAACCCATTTCGCACAAGCCAGGTGGGACGTATTCATATTCCGTGCCAAGTCCGAGCCAACAGCGTTGGTCTGGGATTTTGGTCTGGGATTTTAATGAAGTGGTCCGTGCCGACCCTATGTACAATGCTTGTTTAAATGAGATATTAGTCTTTTAATAGATAATATATCTACAAATATACTCAAATTATTTTAATTTCATAAATGCAATATATAATTTTTTAAGTACAAAGAGCTCGATCATCAAACGGGCACTAAATTTCTCAAACTTCTTACCCTCACCATTGTGAATTATATTTTGAAATAAGTAGTTGTTCATGATTCTGAGATCCCATATAGGATGAATCTTCATGATGTTTATTATATACATACAAGTAAATATGTGATTGATGACTTTGCACTTATTAAAGAATTGGAGTATTTAAATTTAGTAATGATCAAATATGTGCATTTCAAATGAACGAGACACAAACCATATGAAAAGCACCAACAAAACATTGATTGAAAATACTCAATTCATTCGGTAATTCTCTGACTCTTAAAGAATAATTTATAAGAGACCCTATCAAAATTTAATAGGCTAAATAGAGAAATGATTAAACTAAATAGTCATTTAGTTTGAGTTTATTCTTTGAAATCCCTTTTATATGTTGGTTATCCGCATCATCCACATATAACTAAAAACATAGATAAAAAATCATGTGTTGATTGAGTCTTACATGAGTTATTCTCTAATAAAAAATTTAATGATTGGATAAAATGAAAGCCTTTAGCATTTTTAACATTTAGATATCTAAACAAATTTACGTGCATGTTTATTTGACCCTCAGACACATATTTTCTCAGTGAAAATTTATCATTCTGATTAAGAGTATGACATGGGTGATTAACTGTAATATATGGGTTTGAACATTGTTTGAATCGCGATGAGATCATGTGCATAACTTTTATATTAAGAGGGATTTCATTAATTCTACATTTCACCAATTCACAAGTTTTTTAATCCAAAGAGAAGCCCACAAAAATCGGTTGGCTAAGAGCAGCCCAAATTCATAAGTTTCGAATATCATTTAAAAAACCAAATATGAAAAGTACCAACACCACCCGGGGCAACACCCGGGTTCAACACTAGTTACACATACACGAAGTATATAATAATACGAAGTATATTAATATGCAAATCATAGAGTTATTTTGCATATGAGTGACATGTAATTCACACGTGTGACTTGTTCGATCCATCTATGGGAAAAGGTGCAAATAGACCCATGTACTAATAAAAAAAAGGTCAAATAAGCCCTTATTTAGGAGGCTCTGTCCGGCCATCGTCATTTGGGGTGGTTTCAGGTGGAATTTTTTTGATGAATTTTTTTGAGCATCTTATTCATCAAGTCTAGTTTACTCATACCAAATTTCAGCTAAAACTTCAATCGGGAAGGCATTCAAATGAATTCTTGAAAATAACTGCGCTTCTAACTGCACAGTTATTTTCAAGAATTCATTTGAATGCCTTCCCGATTGAAGTTTTAGCTGAAATTTGGTATGAGTAAACTAGAATTCATGAATAAGATGATCAAAAATTTTCATCAAAAAATTCCACCGGGAACCACTCCAAATGGCGACAACCGGGCAGAGTCTCCTAAATAAGGGCTTATTTGACCTTTTTTGGTTAGTACATAGGCCTATTTGCACATTTTCCCTCCATCATTGATAGGGCATTGGACACACATGATTCACTTGTGATAATTGGGGAAGCAATAATTCCACGGGAAACAACAACAGCTTCCCTCGTCTGTCTCGGAGGAACTTTTACCACTTCCTTTGGGCATATAGTACATATAGATCATCTTCTCTTTTTTGGGTAGGGGAACGGCAGCACCAGGATAACCTTTATTTTTCCAACACCACAAAACTTGGAATTAGTAGTAATTAACAACCGAAGAAATTCCACTTTTGGTACTCCGAGTTTTGCACCAATTCCACATTTAGTCCTCATCTTTCACTTTATCCATTTTTGGTACCTGACTATTGTTTTTCTGACCATTTTCGGTCCATCTCTGGACATTTTTACTACTGAAAAAAGACTATATATGGTCAAGAAAACAATAGTCAGATACAAAAAATAGATAAAGTAAAAGATGAAGACTAAATGTGGAATTGGTGCATAATTCGGAGGACCAAAAGTGGAATTGCTTCTTAACAACCTAACTAGCTAATTATTACTCCGTAGTTTATTATTATTATTATTATTATTATTATTACTATTATTATTACTATTATTATTACTATTATTATTACTATTATTATTACTATTATTATTACTATTATTATTACTATTATTATTATTATTATTATTATTATTATTATTATTATTATTATTATTATTATTATTATTATTACTATTATTATTATTATTATTATTATTATTATTATTATTATTATTATTATTATTATTATTATTATTATTATTATTATTATTATTATTATTATTATTATTATTATTATTATTATTATTATTATTATTATTATTATTATTATTATTATTATTATTATTATTATTATTATTATTATTATTATTATTATTATTATTATTATTATTATTATTATTATTATTATTATTATTATTATTATTATTATTATTATTATTATTATTATTATTATTATTATTATTATTATTATTATTATTATTATTATTATTATTATTATTATTATTATTATTATTATTATTATTATTATTATTATTATTATTATTATTATTATTATTATTATTATTATTATTATTATTATTATTATTATTATTATTATTATTATTATTATTATTATTATTATTATTATTATTATTATTATTATTATTATTATTATTATTATTATTATTATTATTATTACTATTATTATTACTATTATTATTACTATTATTATTACTATTATTATTACTATTATTATTACTATTATTATTACTATTATTATTACTATTATTATTACTATTATTATTACTATTATTATTACTATTATTATTACTATTATTATTACTATTATTATTACTATTATTATTACTATTATTATTACTATTATTATTACTATTATTATTACTATTATTATTACTATTATTATTACTATTATTATTACTATTATTATTACTATTATTATTACTATTATTATTACTATTATTATTACTATTATTATTACTATTATTATTACTATTATTATTACTATTATTATTACTATTATTATTACTATTATTATTACTATTATTATTACTATTATTATTACTATTATTATTACTATTATTATTACTATTATTATTACTATTATTATTACTATTATTATTACTATTATTATTACTATTATTATTACTATTATTATTATTATTATTATTATTATTATTATTATTATTATTATTATTATTATTATTATTATTATTATTATTATTATTATTATTATTATTATTATTATTATTATTATTATTATTATTATTATTATTATTATTATTATTATTATTATTATTATTATTATTATTATTATTATTATTATTATTATTATTATTATTATTATTATTATTATTATTATTATTATTATTATTATTATTATTATTATTATTATTATTATTATTATTATTATTATTATTATTATTATTATTATTATTATTATTATTATTATTATTATTATTATTATTATTATTATTATTATTATTATTATTATTATTATTATTATTATTATTATTATTATTATTATTATTATTATTATTATTATTATTATTATTATTATTATTATTATTATTATTATTATTATTATTATTATTATTATTATTATTATTATTATTATTATTATTATTATTATTATTATTATTATTATTATTATTATTATTATTATTATTAATATTATTATTATTATTATTATTATTATTATTATTATTGTTCTTATTATTGTTATTATTATTGTTATTATTATTGTTATTATTATTGTTATTATTATTGTTATTATTATTGTTATTATTATTGTTATTATTATTGTTATTATGATTATTATTATGATTATGATTATGATTATGATTATGATTATGATTATGATTATGATTATGATTATGATTATTATTATTAATATTATTAATATTAATATTAATATTATTATTATTATTATTATTATTATTATTATTATTATTATTATTATTACTATTACTATTACTATTACTATTACTATTACTATTACTATTACTATTACTATTACTATTACTATTACTATTACTATTACTATTACTATTACTATTACTATTACTATTACTATTACTATTACTATTACTATTACTATTACTATTACTATTACTATTACTATTACTATTACTATTACTATTACTATTACTATTACTATTACTATTACTATTACTATTACTATTACTATTACTATTACTATTACTATTACTATTACTATTACTATTACTATTACTATTACTATTACTATTACTATTACTATTACTATTACTATTGCTATTACGATTGCTATTACGATTGCTATTACGATTGCTATTACGATTGCTATTATGATTGCTAATTATTATTGCTAATTATTATTGCTAATTATTATTGCTATTATTATTGCTATTATTATTGCTATTATTATTGCTATTATTATTGCTATTATTATTGCTATTATTATTGCTATTATTATTGCTATTATTATTGGTATTATTATTGGTATTATTATTGGTATTATTCTTGCTATTATTCTTGCTATTATTCTTGCTATTATTCTTGCTATTATTATTCTTGCTATTATTATTCTTGTTATTATTATTCTTGTTATTATTATTCTTATTATTACTATTATCATTACTATTATCATTATTATTATCATTATTATTATCATTATTATTATCATTATTATTATCATTATTATTATCATCATCATTATTATTATTATTATTATTATTATTATTATTATTATTATTATTATTATTATTATTATTATTATTATTATTATTATTATTATTATTATTATTATTATTGTTATTGTTATTGTTATTGTTATTGTTATTCTTATTGTTATTGTTATTGTTATTGTTATTGTTATTGTTATTGTTATTGTTATTGTTATTGTTATTGTTATTGTTATTGTTATTGTTATTGTTATTGTTATTGTTATTGTTATTGTTATTGTTATTGTTATTGTTATTGTTATTGTTATTGTTATTGTTATTGTTATTGTTATTGTTATTGTTATTGTTATTGTTATTGTTATTGTTATTGTTATTGTTATTGTTATTGTTATTGTTATTGTTATTGTTATTGTTATTGTTATTGTTATTGTTATTGTTATTGTTATTGTTATTGTTATTGTTATTGTTATTGTTATTGTTATTGTTATTGTTATTGTTATTATTATTATTATTATTATTATTATTATTATTATTATTATTATTATTATTATTATTATTATTATTATTATTATTATTATTATTATTATTATTATTATTATTAATCTCATCAAATAAACATGTCTGCGTTTGTAGTCTTGTGGATCCGACGTCTCTGTGTTGCTTTGGCAGACAATGAAGATGTCTTGCTTTCACATCCACGTTGCTCCGTAATAGAAAACTTCTAGTGAGAAAAGCCAATTTTTTTATGTGATCATTTTGAGAAGATCGATAGCTTAGAATGTGAGTTTAATTTTGTAATGTTTTTGAGGAAAAGGCAAAAACCTAAAATAGCATGTCACAATCAGCCGAGCAGAGAACTGCGTAAGAAGATGGAGTGCAAAATGAGTTACTTTGAGATTACGTGTAAAAGTGGTATATATGTATTAGGGATTTTTCAGAAATATTTCTAAAATAAAACTTATTTACACAAATCTGACTAACTGTTAATACAATGTGGTGTCATGATAATTCAAGTTTAAAGTTGAATATAACTATATAAGTTACTATCATTTTATTACTACACTAGTCACTAGTCACAATTAGGATGTTTTTATTTGGACTGTAATTTGTCTCAGACCAGACCAGACTTGCGTAGGTATAAAAATACAAAGAAACCAGATCAGACCATTTCAGACCAAACCAAATCAGTTCAGACCAGACCAACAAATTACAATCTAACTAAAAACGTCCTTACTACAATAATATAATCTAACTAAAAACGTCCTTACTACAATAATATGATTTCTTAGTAGTTACCATTTTCTTTCTCCCCTTTTTAATTCGTTTGCATCGATTACATACATATACTAATTATATACCCATTGAAAAATATATTTGTGATACGCGTAATAACTAAAAAGGAATTTTATCAATTCAGGACCCGAAAGTTAGATTAATTATCAATTCAGGACCCGAAAGATAGATTAGTTATCAATTCAGGAACCGAAAGATGAAACGTATCAATATAGGACCCGAATGATGAAAAACTATCAATTTAGGACCTGAATGATTGGAAACTATCAATCTAGGACCTAAGTTGTCATGAATTTTTTAAATGTGTTGTAAAACAGAATATTCTTTTTCACAACGAATCTATGATCTCAAAGAGACATGACCGAGATACATTTGCCCACACGTACATATTTCAATATTTGTCTATATGCATTGTACTTATCATGACGAAAAATCACTTAACTACCATAATGTCACCATAATCGTCTTCATTTTTAATCACAGAATTTCTGTCACTTTTAGGTCATTAGATCTTGGGTCTATTGCATGCTCTAGATTCATTCTCATTTTTGAAGTGAAGTATTCTCGTTAAATGTTCCAAAATCTTCTTTATATATAATATATACCCACACTCTCTAGAGTTTCAGCTTGATTATTTTGCAATATTTACAAAATACCATATTTTGTGAATAAATCTCACTTTTGCTCCTATGAGTTTGATGACAATTCCACATTTAATCTATATCTTTCAATTTGTCCATATTTATGGCCCTTGACTAATGTTTTTTGACCATTCGTGGTCTTTTTCCGGTGATTTTAATCTTCGGCAACATTGCCGAAGATTAAAAAAAAAACACAATACTCATGTATCAAAAGTGGACAAAGTGAAAGACGTGGACTAAATGTGGAATTGACATCAAGCTCATAGGATCAAAAGTCAAATTTATTCATATTTTGTTAATTATACTACTCCGTATTATCTATGTGTGTATACATACCAACCGATCGAGATAAACATAAAATTACAATATCAGGATGTTTTTACTTGGATTGTAATTTGTTGGTCTGGTTCGATCTGATCTGTTTAAGTCTGGTCTAGTTTGATCTAAACTAGCCCGGTAAATGTCTGGTCTCTGTGTATTTTCCAACTATAAAAATTTGGCCTGATCTGTTTAAGTCTGGTCTCGTTTGAGATTAAAAACAATCTAAATAAAACAACTTTAAAGTTTTTACTACTACAAGCATGTATGTGACCTGATCACATAAACAAATTAACTTGGAGCAAATGAATTTGCATGAACCTATAGGAGGCTGATTTGGGATTGTTGGATCTTCCTCCTGTTTCATGATTCACAACAGCTGGCAGCAATGTGGATGAGATGCTATGTGTATAGTATTTATATAATTATTACTTCTTTGTTTGAAACACTACATGTATACATCGTCCTACCCTCTATTAAGGGTATATATATAGTGTAGGTGCATGTTCTCAATCGAAGATGGATCAGAGACATTCACGGAAAGTGTTTCAAATTTTCAAATTTAATCATGACTTTCTCAAACTTTTTTCACTACTTTTTACGGGCAACTTCACATACAAATTGGGGCATACGAAGACGTATACGCTTACGCACTGGGGTGGGTTTGGGGCGGGGGTTCACTCTCCATCCCCGTCCCATTTCTAAAAACTTTCCCTCATCCCCGCCGCATCCCTTGTTACGTTACTCTCAAACTCGCCCCATCCCCGCCCAGTGGCGGAACCAGAACAAAATTTGAGGGGGGCGAAAAAAAATCAAATCATTGAGTTGGAAAGATATATAATCTCTACTGTGTTCTTTTTTATGTATTTATATAGATTAATTTGATCTCAAATTGGATGAAGAAGAAATATTTTCATTTTCATGAAGTGACTCTTTATTTAGACAAGCGCACACATACACATACATATACAATCACATATATTTCCATCTATATTTGTTTTCTAGTGCCCAAACAAAACAATAGACTTTCTCTTAACCCGCGAGTTTATTTCGATTTAAAACACTTGTCATTTTATTTTAAAGTTTTGTTTAAATTTCGATTTAATACGCTCGTTTTAAATATCAAGGTTTAAATAGAAATATAGTGAAACAAATAGAGGAAGATAAATTAAAACTCCCATACGGAGTATATGTAAGTTACTAACTTATCAAGAAAATAATAATTTTGTTTTTCTCTTTTCAATTTAACGTTGTTTCTAGGTTATTTGTTTTTTAAAAGGATATTAATTGTTTTATTTATGCAAATGTATTACATAAATTTAATTATACACATATAATTAAAGTCACATATTTCAAATATTAACAAGAAGTTTTGGCATATTTGTACTAAAGCAAAGAATAAATAGTTATGTTAAGTTAAAACTTTATAGTCATTGTACTTAACAGAAAATGTAAATAACATGTCAATATTCGAAAAAGTAAAAAAAGTTAAATATTATGAATTGGAAAAATAAAAAAGTAAAATAAAAGTAAAAGAAATGTAGTGCGATAGGGAAAAAATTAAAACTAAAACAGTCACAAAAGAAGAGAAAGTAGGGGTCACAAAAGAAGAGAAAGTAGAGGAGGTTTAAACAATTTAAAAAGAACAGGCGCCAAGGGGACTCGAACCCGAGTATGCAGGGAATACCGGAGCGAGCTTCTACCATCTCTGCTACCTAGATATATTGTGAAAAAGAATATTTCATTTTACAACATGTTAATAAGTAGAAATAATGGCAAAAATAATATTATTGACTTCTACGTGTTATTATTTTGCAGAAATAATAATCAAAAATAACATTATTGACAAAAAAAGGACCCGATTTAAATTTGGACAAAAATAGGACTAAACATTACCAAATGGACTATAAATCTACAACACCCTTGACTATAAAAGGATATCCGGATTTTCTTGATTGATCGATGCCTGCGACCCGTATGCCATAAGCTTGATCCATCCCAGTGACTCCTTCAGAGTCCTTCTTGCCCGTCACAACTGTCTTTTTTCCATTACGTTGTCGCCACCGTCGACGTCCCAGGTAAGCTTCCCTTCTATTGTTCTTTTCTTATGTCTGAATGATCGAGAATCGATGGCGATGGTTGTGGCGATGGCATCTCCAACAGCTAGGGTTTCAAATTGACCATGACGACATTTATTCAACTATGATTTTAACATAGCAGCATGGCAACTAGGGTTTTTTAGCATGGGCGGTGATGTGTTGGGGTTGGGGGTGATACGGGGGCTATGGTCGTGCGAGGACTGGGGGTTGGGGAGGGGCCTAGCGGGGCAATGCCGATCATCACTAGGCAGAGGCAGTGATGTGTGGTGGTTGGCTGGGATGAGGTGGTTGCACTATTACAGGGGTTGGGGCGGGGTTTGGTGGCATGGGATTTGGGTATGCTGAAGAGGGGACTCGGCTTTGGGTTGGAGATGGGTCGGGGAGGCTGGCCGTCGGAGTGAGGGCGACGGGGCACTAACTCATTGACGTTGGTGGCTAGCGGTGGGTGGCTAGCGATGGTCACTATAGGATCAGGTTAGTGTAATTGATCGGATCTAAAGAATGGTTTATACGTGAGCAATATGAATACGCAAACTCAGGATTAAAACTTTGTATATATAACTGTGTTGATTGATTTACAGAGTGTACAAGCTAGTATTTATACAAGCTAAAGTTGGTACTGTGATCCACTACCTAAGGGACCGATCCACTATAATAGGGTAGTTCAAACTACTAAGTGATAATATTAATTAAATACATTAAGAGGAAATATTATCTACTTATTAATATTATCTATCATCCCCCCGCAAGTGAGGCGGTCTTGGAAGAACACCGAGCTTGAATCGATGAAGAAGAAACAGTTGTCGGGCTAAGGGCTTTGTGAGAGAATCAGCCAGTTGGTCTTTGGTGTGAACATGAGTGACACGAAGTAGACCCTTAGCAATCTGCTCACGAACAAAGTGGAAGTCGATAGCTACGTGTTTCATGCGAGAATGAAAGACGGGATGTGAGCAGACATATGTAGCGCTGATGTTATCACAGAAGACTGTCGGTGGGTTACTGAAAGTGATCTTCAGTTCAGCTAGAAGTTGACGTAGCCAAGTGAGTTCAGCTGAAGTAGACGCGACTGAGCGGTACTCAGCTTCTGTGGATGAGCGCGCCACTGTATTCTGTTTTTTGGAACTCCAACTGATGGGATTACAACCGAGGAAGACAACATAAGCGGAGGTGGAGTGTCGGGTGTCCGGATCACCTGCCCAATCGGCATCAGCGAAAGCATGAAGGGATAGAGGTGTAGAGGCGGATAGAAATATACCAAAATGAGCAGTGCCCTGGAGATAACGAAGAATCCGCTTAACAGCTTGCCAATGTTTAAGTGTTGGACGATGCATGAATTGAGCAAGTTTGTTGACAGCAAAGCTAATATCCGGTCTTGTGAATGCGAGGTATTGCAGAGCACCAAGAGCACTCCTGTAGGTGGTAATATCACACAGTGAGGAGCCATCATGAAGAGATAAAGATTCACTGGTAGAGATAGGAGTTGGTGTGGGAGCGGCAGAGTCCATTTGAAGACGGTGAAGGAGATCACGAGTATACTTATGCTGAGTGAGAAAGAGACCATGACGGGTACGTGTAGCTTCAAGACCCAAAAAATAGGATAGAGGTCCAAGATCCTTAAGAGAGAACCGATGAGCAAGAGATGTAATACAGGAGGATAGAGCTTCAGGACTATTGCCGGTGAGAATAATGTCGTCCACATAAACCAAGAGATAAAGAGTGACTCCTTTGGAGGTATAGATGAATAATGACGTGTCACACTTACTATTGTGAAACCCAACTGCGAGAAGATAATTTTTTAGCTCACAATACCATGCTCTAGGGGCCTGACGAAGACCATAAATTGCTTTCTGTAGTAGACATACATGAGTGGGAGCAGTGGCGTCAACGTACCCGGGAGGCTGCTGCATAAATACCTGTTCAGATAGGGACCCTTGCAAAAAAGCATTATTGACGTCAAGTTGGCGAATGGGCCAACGGTGCATGACGGCAATGGTTAGAACAAGACGGACTGTTGCCGGCTTAACAACCGGACTGAAAGTGTCAGTAAAATCAACTCCCGGACGTTGATGGAACCCTTTAGCAACAAGGCGTGCTTTGTAACGGGCCAAGGAACCATCCGGGTTTTGTTTCACCCGATAGACCCATTTACATCCAATAATATTTTGTGTGGGGGAAGCTGGAACGAGGGACCAAGTACGGTTATGAAGGAGTGCTTTATATTCGTCATCCATGGCTTTTTGCCATTCAGGGCTAAGGGAGGCCTGTTTGTGTGTAGTTGGGACAGGGGGAATAGAGACATGGAAGAGATATTTGGGATTTGGTTTGTATACATTATTTTGGGAACGAGTAACTGGTCTTGAAGGAATTGGTTGGGGGTTGGAATTAATGGGTGTGCTAGATGACTGGGAAGAATTGGAAGAGTCAGGAGAAGTGTACGTGTTGGTGTGAGAATTATTTGATTGAGATAAAAGGGGTGACTCATCATGAGTGGGAGAGGATATATTGGTGGAAGAGGTATTAGTTGGAAACTCGATTGAGGGAGGAGAATTAGGAGTCATTGAGTTGGCAGAAGAGGATAAGGATGGTTGGCTAACAGGAATTAATTGAGGAGATAAATGAGTGGAGGATGAGTTTGGTGCGGTGTGCGGTTGAATAGGCTGCCTGGTGAGAAAAGTACGGAGAGTTTGGTCATAGTGATTTTTATTTGGTGGAGAATTATTTTTGTAGGGAAATAAATCCTCAAAGAATAAAACATGACGGGTGGTATACACTTTACGGGTTTTAGGGTCTAGGCAATGGTGAGCATGGTATAAGTTGGAAAAGCCTAAATAAACACATGGTTGTGAACGAGGTTGAAGTTTGTGGGTGGTGTAGGGGCGTAACCATGGGTAACATAAACACCCAAATACTTTTAGAGAAGTATAATCAGGTGGTTGGTTAAACAATTTTTCATATGGACTAATATTTTGGAGAGTGGGGGTAGGCATGCGGTTTATAAGATAAGTGGCATGTTGAAAGGCATAAGGCCAGTAATAAAGAGGAACATCGGCCTGAAATAATAAAGTGAGTGCCGTCTCTACTACATGGCGGTGTTTGCGTTCAGCGGTGCCAACATGTTCTGGAGTATACGGGGGAGACATGAGATGTTGAATGCCATGTGTAGCAAGTAGAGGAGTAAGAGACTTAAATTCCCCGCCACCATCAGTATATAACGTGCATATTTTAGTCTTAAAATAATTTTCAATAAGAATGCGAAAATTATTAAAGACGGAGTACACATCAGATTTATGCTTGAGGGAATAGAGCCAAGAATATTTTGTGTAATAGTCAACAAAGATTACGTAATATTTGGTATTATTAATGGCAGAAATAGGAGGTGGCCCCCATACATCAGAATAAATAAATTCAAATGGCCTAGTACAATTTATTGAAGAAACATGAAATGGTAGTTTATGACTTTTTGCTTGAAGACAAGGAGAGCAAACTGATTTTTCGGGAGAGCATTGTAATTTATTTGTGGAGAGAATATGACGCTGAACAGTAGAATTGGGATGACCAAGCCTTTGATGCCATAAGTGGGTGGTGGCTGTGGCTGCTAATGGTGGAGAGGGGAAGGGCCATGTGTATAGATTGTTGTTACTCTGGCCTCGGGCCAAGAATACCCCGGTCTTTAGATCCTTCACAATAAAAGAATCAGGTAAGAATTCAATGGAGGTGTTATTTTGTTTGCAGAATTGATTAACAGAAATAAGGTTACGACGAATAAGAGGTGCACACAAAACATTATTAAGTGTAAATTTTTTATCAGATGAAACAATACCGGTGGATCCAATATGAGAAATTGGAATACCATTACCATTTCCCATGAGAACTGAGTCATTGCCATTATAGTCGGAATGAATAGCCAAATTGTTTAAGTCGGAGGTTATATGATGCGTGGCACCCGTGTCCAATAGCCAATTTTGATTGTTACCGGAATCAGGTAGGCTATCTGCCACATGTGCAGTTGGAGAAAACACACCTCTGGAGTGGCATTGTCTGGCGGTGTGACCACTTTTGTCACATAATTGACAAATTAGGCGCTGAGAAGGAGATCCGGAGAAGGCCGTATGAGAATCACCATGCCGATAAGATTGTTGAGAAGAGGAAGAGCTGCCAGACTGACGTGGGTGGCCTCGACCACCACGACCTCGGTTACTATTGTCACCGCGACCGTGATAGTTATTGTTATAGTTCCGACGCTGAGTATAATTGGCTGTGATAGGTGTTTCAGTAGTGTCTCCGGCCAGCATTTCGGCATGAAGAAAATGATCACGGAGATCCTCAAAAGATAGAGGAACACGCTGCACTCGTAGGGCTCCAACAATTTCTTTGTATTCTGAACCAAAACCAGATAGGATATAGGACATGATTTGTCCATCGGAAGGAGGATGATTGATGGTAATCAAATCATCTATGAAGCCACGCATGATGGTGAAATATTCCATCACTGGTTTTCCAGCCTTTTTAGTTGTAGCAAGGCTGTTGAGTAGAGAGAGCATACGGGTTGTGGACTTGTTTGCAAAGCTAGATTCTAACTTCTGCCATGCATCAGCAGAAGAGGTGCAGCTGTTGATAATTGGACTGACCGTATTTGATACGGTGGATTGAATAGCAAGTAGGACAAGCCGATCTTGCCTAGTCCAGAAATGATATGTAGGTGAGGATTTGTCTGGTTTCTGATTGCTTCCATCCACAAATCCTAGGAGATCGTATCCAAAGAATAAATTAGTGATTTGGGCCTTCCATGAAGAGTAGTTAGAGCCGTCTTGTGAGAGTTTCAGAGGGATTTGAGAGGAAGCATTGAGGGATATGAGTTGTTGGGTAGATGCTGAATCAAGAGAGATTGAGGAAGACATTTGGCTGGAATGGAGGGTGGGATTTTCTGACTTTGGTTAAGCAGGACGCAAGGATCAAGACAGTAACTTTACTGCCGTCTCTGATACCATAAAGAATGGTTTATACGTGAGCAATATGAATACGCAAACTCAGGATTAAAACTTTGTATATATAACTGTGTTGATTGATTTACAGAGTGTACAAGCTAGTATTTATACAAGCTAAAGTTGGTACTGTGATCCACTACCTAAGGGACCGATCCACTATAATAGGGTAGTTCAAACTACTAAGTGATAATATTAATTAAATACATTAAGAGGAAATATTATCTACTTATTAATATTATCTATCAGGATCTAGTAACTCGTCGGGTCAAGTAATTATATTGTAAATATTGGAATCAGATAACAATAATTGGTCGGATAACAGGTCGGGGCAAGTAACTATAAGTCTATAACTGGTCGGGTGAGTTAAGTGTAACTGGTTGGATTGTGTAACTATAAATGGACGAGTCGGGTAACTGTAAGTGGATGGGTAGGGTAATTGTAACTAATCAGGTCGGATAACTGTAATTGATTGGTTCAGGTAACTGTAATCAGTCCGGTCGTGTAATCGTAACTGGGTCGGGAGTGCAACCGTAACTAAGGAGAGTATAAAAGTCATAGGTCTCTTTTTTATAAACATTTAAAAGTAATCCTATCTGTGAGTTTCTATTTAGTAATATCAACAAAACCCCTAATAAGTATCCCGTGTTTTAGTTATTTTTGCACATCACAAATATATACGTGGGTATGTACGTGATCAATGCAAAAGTATTAAAAAGAGAGTAAGAAAATGGTAATTATTAGGAAAAATTGATAAAAATAATCTCAGTTTTTTCAGAATAATATATATACCACCTTTAGCTAATCTCTTTTTTTTTTTTTGGCAAAACCACCTTTATAGGTAATCTCTAAATAATCATATAGATAATATTTTACACCTCATCTTTTTTCGCTAGTGACATATCCAGTTGTTATACCGTATGACCGGTATACGGTGAGCACCGTATACCGTCATACGGTTTTAGGAATCTTTGGAAGCTCCGCATGAAACATGTATTAAAGTGATAGTGGGTCTTATTATTTATTTATTTCTCTTATTGTTAAAAACTATAATAACTTTTTCATTTGTAATCTGGTTTTTATAAAATTTATACCAAATTTTTTTATTTTTCATGATCTTTCAAATGAGACCAATATTGCCTATGTAATTTTAATATATTATCGAACTATTATATTAACCTATGTCAAATATGTAATTTTACATGTAGAAATATGTAACTCACGTTCAGGCAGGCAGAATGCAACTCGTGTGTATAAATATGTAACTCTACATGTAAAAATATGTAACTTTACGTGTAAAAATATGTAACTCGCGTTCAGACAGGTCAAATACAACTCGTGTGTATAAATATGTAACTCGCGTGTATAAATATGTAACTTTACGTGCAAAAATATGTAACTTTACGTGTAAAAATATGTAACTCGCGTTCAGGCAGGCCAAATGCAACTCGTGTGTATAGATATGTAACTTTACGTATAAAAATATGTAACTCGCGTACATTAAGATGTAACTCGCGTACAATAAGATATAACTCGCGCAGAAGAATATGTAACTTCATGATATATTATCAAATGTAACTTCAAAAATCAAAATAAACAAACTCAATGTCTTAAAAACCTCTAAAAATATATAAAAGTGATAAAAAATAGTTATAAAAAGTTTGTCCATATAAAAAATATAACAAAAAGTGTATGAATATAAAAAGTATATTAAAAAAAGTATATGAATATAAAAATTAATACAAAAAAATAGTGAATATTAATTGCAATATACTTATTTTATTTAGATTAATAATTTTTTGGTATGCATTGATAAAGAATAAAAAAAATAGAAAAGAATTATGAAATAAAATATACTTATTTATGTGGATTAATAACATTTTGTAAAAATTATGTAAGAAAAAAATGTAAATTCAATTGTATTTTACTTAGTTAAAGATAAAGAAATAAAGAAAGAAAGCACTAACTGGATGAAAAAGAAAGAAAACACTAACCGGAGGAAAAAGAAAGAAAGCACTAACCGGAGAAAAAAGAAAGCTTCCGTAATGAGTTTAGGGAGGGGGAAAACGACACCGTGTTAGGACCGGCATACCATGCTCATGGTATGCCGGTTGCACGGTATAATTTGCGTGACATATCATTCCAGATTTTTTGACTTTTTCTTTAGAAACATTACATAAATAATAACACATTTCATCGACCTTCCCAAAATAGTCAATCTCATTTAAAAAATTTGCATTTCCTCACTAGAAGAATTCTATTATTGTTTTTTAATCATCTCGGCACTTTTTCCATTTCATCTTCTTCTTATTCTCTTTTTTGTACAAATTTTCCTCAATAGTTTCTACCCGTCTTCTTTTTCTTCCATATTTTTACGCTATTTCGTTTTTGATGTATTACTATCCAGTTAATTCTTTTTCATTCAAGTATTTATTGCTCCCTACTCGTTATCTTCTTTATTTTTATTTGAACTTTCCTTTTTTTTTAAAAAAAAAAATTCCGGTAGGCAAACCACCAAAATCAGTGGGGCAAATCCCGGGGAACATTTGTCGTGTTTTATTAAAATTAAATAGTATACTGATGAAGATGGGGACTATACCAATACTTCTTCAATAAGGGCATACCCTTCCAAAATACAAAGAAAAAAGAATACAATTGGGGGGGACTAGACCTTACCCAATCGAAAAATTACAAAAAACGTAACTTCATCTAAGAAGGAAAATAGTAAAGACCACATTTATCTGCCCAAAGAGATTTCCTAAATTCAATATTCAAGTCTTTAGCCGAATAATAAACTTCCATATTATCAGTTCCGGGTTTACACAGATAGTGCGCAGGCGAGTTGGCTTCTCTAAGTGTATGTCTGAAAATGATATCAAACTCAACCGACCATTTTCTTAATTCCTCTACTATACCAAGCTTTTCCATCTCCCTGCCCGTTCAATGTTTTCAACCGCCTCCAAAACAGCCATAGAATCAGATTCAGCCTCAAATCCCCTGTATCCATGGCTTACAGCCCAACCAATCAATCTATGAAGCGCCAAAGAGTTTGAACTTTCCTTTTTACTCTCCTTTTTCTACTTCTTTTTTCTTACTTATCCCTGATTGTTTTATTTTTTTATAATTCATTTTTTCATAGTTGTATCACAAAGAGTTTTTCTCATAGTTGATGAAACTAATGTGTGGACCTACTTAGATAAATAAGATGATGTGGAAAGGGGAAGTTAAGGTAACAAGAAGAAATAAGTAGGGAAGATTGAAAATAAGATGAAAAGGAATGAACTAGAAGAGAATGTAAAACGGGAAATGGAATAAAAATACGTGAAGGAGAAGAAAAGGCAGAAAACTTGTCCGAAAATGAAGTTTTACAAAAATTCTCATACTAGAGTGACAAATTAAAACAAGAAAGCCAAAAAATAATTTACAAAGTGTCAAGGGATAAAATAAAATAAAAACCACCGGGAGAAATAGATAAATGATAAGTAGGAATATGGGAAGATTTGAGAAGATCAGTAACAGGTAAAATAAATTGTTTAACTAGTTTATTTCAAAGAATAGATAAAAACATGACATAGCATGTCATCAACCGATTAGAGGCTAGCAAAAGGAAATTGACCGCAAAAGTGTGATTAGTCTGAACTTACGCAAATGCGTTTTTTTTGTGAGAATATTTGTGAAAGTTAAGATTATTGTTATCAATTTTATATTATTATATTATTAAAAGTATCAAAGTACTTAACAGAATTCTAATGCGTTATGGATCCTTCAAAGATTTAAAATACCCTAAAATTTATGAATGATTCAGGTTTATTAACGCCAGTTTTAAAAAATATAAAGAAAATATCCTCCATTGGAAGAAATAGTGAATTGCAAAATAGGATTTTCATATTTTTATTCAGTTAAATTACGATTATGTTTTGACATTATCAGACTTTAAACATGTCAAAACTTTTCAAGCTTGATGCCATTTACTTATATTTAGGGAATAAAACATGTTCTGTTCTCGAATTGCAATGGTTGAATGTTTTTTTAAAGAAATGGTAAAACATTATTCATTTACAAAAAAGTGAAAAATCTTAAAAATCATCGTAACTTTCCGGCGGCTTTTCCGGTGGTGGTTCCTACGACCCAAATGGAAGCCAACAATCTAAAGTAGGGTTTCAAGATTCATGTAAAATGTGGACCTCTTCATTTATTACCGTCTTTTTCATCTGGTGAAAATGATCAAGACTTCTTCATTGTCTGCCAAAGCAAGACAGAGACGTCGGATCCTACAAGACTACAAAGACAGACATGCATGTTTATTTGATGAGATTAATAATAATACTGTAATAAATTAATACTACATAAATCAGCTAGTTATGTTGTTAATTACTACTAATTCCAAGTTTTGTGGTGTTGGAAAAATAAAGGTTATCCCGGTGATGCCGTTCCCCCGCCTAAAAAAGAGAAGATGATCTATAAGTTCTATATGCCCAAAGGAAGTGATTGCTCCTGGAACATTTTTTGCCCGCCAGAAGAGGAAAACTGTTGTCGTTTCCCATGGAATTGTTTCTAATAGAAACGTGAATCATGTGTGCCCAGTGTCTTTTCAATAGATGGATCGAGCAAGTCACATGTGCAAATTACATGTACACTCATATGCAATATAACTCTATTATTTTTCATATTAATGTACTCTGCATTATTATATATATGTGTAACTAGTGTTGAACTCAGGTGTTGCCTCGAGTGCTGTTGGTACTTTTCATACATGGTTTTATAAATGATATTTAAAACTTATGAATTTGGATGGCTCTTACCCAATTGATTTTGGTCGCCTTCTCTTTGGATTAAAAAACTTTTGAATTAGTGAAATGTAGAATTGATGAAACCCCTCTTAATATAAAAGTTATGCACATGATCTCATCGCGATTCAAACAATGTTCAAATCCATGTATTACGGTTAATCACCCATTTCATACCCTTAATCAGAATAATAAATTTTCACCGAGAAAATATGTGTCTTAGGGTCAAGTAAACATGCACGTAAGTTTATTTAGATATCTAAATGTTAAAAATATTAAAGGCTTTTGTTTTATCCAATCATTAAATTTGTTATTACATAATAGCTCATGTAAGACTCATCACAACACATGATTTTTTTTATGTTTGTTTTGAACTATATGTGGATAATGCGGATAACCAACATATAAAGGGGATTTCAAAGAATAAACTCAAACTAAATGACAATTTAATTTAATCTTTTTTTATTTTAGCCTATTAAATTTTAATAGGGTCTCTTATAAATTATTCTTAAGAGTACTTGTCAAAATGTTTTGCTTATAAAATCTTAATATATAATAATCACCTAGTCAAAATGATAAATGTTTAATTATAATTCTAATATCATAAAGTCCTAGATAGAGCACATTGGTCTTAAGTTGAAATTACCCAAGAAAACGTTGTAGCATAATAATAATAATAATAATAATAATAATAATAATAATAATAATAATAATAATAATAATAATAATAATAATAATAATAATAATAATAATAATAATAAAATGAACTTCGACCGGGTCGAGTACTAAATGAAATTCCTTTACGGAAGGATGTTTTAATACTATTACCTAATGTTTTGCTTATAAAAGATAAGAGAACTTGTATTTGTTTATGTCTTTTGGAAACAAGTTAATTGAGTTTTAAATTGGTTACATTAATTTCCCACATGAAAGATGCAACCCGAAATGATTTTTCCCCCAATACCCGACTCTACCCGACCCGTTCATGCATGGTTTACCAACTTATTTTGCGTACCGCGGGTTGATTAATAGCCAACCCGAACAAATCGGGTAGGCCAAAAAAATATAGCAAACCCGACCCAATCCGCCCGATGTGCAGCCCTAGCGGAGCATTACGTCGGCCACCCCCCTGCTGGTTGCGGTGCGAGCGCTAACATTGACTTTGGTTGAGCGTCACCCTCAACTTGCTGGGGCCTGAAAACTGGTTCCAGAGGTGACATGGCGCACCATCGCCTTGCTCTGCACATGGATGCTGGGGCACGCTGGCGGCCAAAACGGGTGGATTCCTCTGTTTGGAGTGACACGGTCACATTGGGACGAGATTCCGACCATCTTCCTGTGTGATTCTTACTAAAGTGATATAAGAGATAATAGAGGATCACAACGAAAGCACCAATTTTGGTCCGAAAGCACCAATTAGACTTTTAGGAAAGCTAATATACACACTCAAGCAAGAATCAATAAAGTAATACGAAAATGCAAAATAGCTAAGGGAATTTGGTTGCCAGAAATATCATTTCTATTATTTGAATCAGACTTGCCTTTTATAGAAGATTACAAATGGGAACTGCCAAACATAATAATGACTAATATAATCACAACATTAATATGAAATTAAATACATAATTAAATAGGACATTAATGTCTAGCCGTTACTCTTCCTGTCTGGTAGGTTGGCAGACCAGATGCTTGAGTTCCCTCCTGCTAGACTGAACGGCAGGCTCTCTGATGGGCTAGAGGTAGGCTCCTGACCGGGGTGGAAGGTAGGCTCCCCGGAGCCAGGCTCCTGGCCAAAATGGAAGGCAGGCTCCCCGTTGGGCTGTAGGCACGCTTCTGGTTGGGCCAGAAGGCATGTAACACCGTCTCTAAGTACATTTACTTTTACGTAAATTATTTATTGTACAATGAGAAATGGTTAAAGAATTTACAAGGTTGTAAATTTTTATTATTTCTTTTGCGTGAATAGTAAATTGCATTTGAGGCCCACACTGGGGGTGGGGACTACCCGATATTTCCGGGACCACATTTTATATTCATCTTGGTCTAGATAATATGTATAGGGTGGTTGATACTCTATTTGGGCCATAGCAAAGGCATGTAGTTGACCGGTTGGTCAAACAGGGCCCATATACCATAGCTGGTATTTCGTCAGATAACAACCCGTAATAAATTCCGGGGACTTCTAAATTTAATTTGGGGAATGTATGTTCATTCTAAAGGCCCAAAATGATTGGGAACATGAGATATATTTTATTTGACCCGATAAAATAAATTATAATTAAAACATTCCGAGAAATACAACTTTCGGGACCGAATGTACATTCGGAGATATAAAGGGATGATCTCCCACATGAGTGGGGGGGGGGGGGGGGGTTAGACATCAAATTGTCAAGGGGAGCTGCACAACTTGGAGGATAGGTGGCTGAGGTGAGGTTTATGGAATCAAATAATTTGTGGGCCTCTTTCCACACTTATTTGTCCACTGAGACAAAAGTTGGCCTCTACACTCTCTCACCCTATCACACTTCTGTTGGATATATGTAAGGAATAAATGTAATTAGATTTTGATGATGCTAGGATATTTAGATTAGAATTATAGAGTACCCCCAATTAGATTTTATGTATTAGTACTTTCTGTTGTAAGTATTAGTATAGTCAACAATCAGAGTTGCCCGCTTGTGGATCTGATCAGAGTTGCTCTATGAGAACTACCTATCAGAGTTGCTCTTTTGTGGAACTGATCAGAGCTGCTATGAGAACTGCTTTCAGAGTCGCTCCCGGAAACCATGAGAGTTGCTCATCAGAGAACCATAAGTGTTGCTCTTCAGAGACTCGTCAGAAGTCTATATCAGAAAGACATCAGAGTTCGGTGTATAGCTTCATCAGAACTCAAAATCCGACAAGCATCAGAGTTCCAACACCAGAGCTCGACTTGAAGCTACATCAGAACTACTCTTCAGAAAGCCATCAGAATCCAACGTATCAGAAGACTCCGATCAGAGTCCGACTAACACTTAGAAGAATTTCAAAGCTACTTCCAACGGCTGGGAAATTCATCAACGGCTAGAAGATTGTGCATGAAAGGAAAGCTCTTAAATGCACATTAAATGAGCCTGATACGCTTTGGATTTATTGCAAATGATTGACCGAGAAATCTGGAAGATATATTATAAATATAGAAAGCTTCCAAATCAGTGGGTCAAATCAACAGTACGCGCATTTAATGCAGTTGTCTCCTCCTCCAACGGGCAGACAACCTCAGTATATAAGCTACACGAAGAAGAACAAGGAAAATAACTTTTTGCTCTGAACTTCATACTACAAGCATTCTTGAGATTCAAACTCCACAACACAAAAACAAGACAAAGCTTACGTTGGGAAGATTCAATCTCACAATCTCTCATCCCCAACAAGAGCAAAGTTCATCCTGTTCTTCAACACTTCAAGATCCTCATCAAACATCTTTTGTAACGAAGCAAGTTGGAGGAAAAACTTTGTGTTTTTCAAAGGATCTTCTGAAAAGAAGGGCGTCCGAGTAACTGCAGTAGTGAAGTGGTGATACTTCCGGGAAGCTGAGTTAAAGGACCAGCCATCAGGACGTGGAATTGCATCCTGGGTGGCATCTAGGCTTGAAGAAGACGAGGAGTGCTTCTTAAGTGCTAGGGATTAGCTTTGTAACCGATCTACTTCAAAGCTAGTGGAACAGTGGACTAGAGGAACGCGTTGTTCCTTGAACCACTATAAAAATATCCGGTGTCATTTACTTTACTGCAATTTATATTTCTGCACTTAGGACATTAACTGATTAACTCTAAGACTTGGAATCTGTGTTCAGCAGATCTTGTTTTCAGAGCTATCAGAAAGGCATTTGCCTTAGTGTTTCTGAGGCTACCCGGACAGATCAGAATCCGCTGCCAAGGCCAGTTCTGATATCAGAACCAGCCTTTCTCTGTCACCAGAATCAGACCTTCTCTGATAAGTCAGTTTGGACTTTGAGAAAAATTTGAAAAATTAATCAGTCTATTCACCCCCCCCCCTCTAGACTGATTACCATATTAAACGGGACCAACAAGTGGTATCAAAGCCTCCTTGTTCTTGTAATCTTTTAGGTTACCCTCTGAACAAAGATCCACTTGTATCTAGCCTCTTTACTGATTATAATGGATAACTCTCTTGCAAAGCATCTTATGTTCACAGATCAGAAGTATGATGATTGGAAGATCAGAATGAAGGCACACCTATGTGCTCTTCATGATGAAATGTGGGAAGTCTTGGAGAGTGGCCCCTTTATTCAGTTCATGAAGATCAATCCTGCTCACTCTACTGATAACTCTCAGCCCCAGATGATTGAGAAGGCCAGGTCTGAATGGACCAAGGAAGAAAAGAGACAGTACAACCTCGACAACATAGCCAAGGACATTCTCTACAAGGCTATTGATGAAAGGTACTTTAACAGAATCAAGAAGTGCAAAACTGCCAAAGAAATCTGGGATAAGCTGGATGAGATTGGAGCAGGAGATGAGCAAGAAAGAGATAACAAGCTGACCATTGCAATGAAGAAATTTGATGACTTCAAACTTCTGCCAGAAGAATGCATTGCTAAGATGCATGAGAGACTGCTGATTCTCATCAGTGAGATTTCTGAGCTTGGGAAAAAGCTCACTGTAACACCCCCAAATTTCCCGCCCAAAAACATTGGTATGATTGAAAAAAAAAACTTTTATTTATTGATAATAAAATTTAAAGAGTACAGCGGAAGTCTAAATAGGGAAATGGGTGTTACCGCCACATCCGGTCATCTCTCAACCGGATGCACAGGCAACTAAAACAATAAAACTAAATAAATAAATGTTTATTTCAAGACTAAATTTAACTAAGACAACTTCTAACTCGCTCTCAGGTGCATGCATTCAGCAGTCAACATAACCATCATCACCTGCACAAATATAGTGCAGAAACAAAACAAAGAAAGAAAACAAAAATTAGCTTTAGAGCTAAGTAAGTACTACCCAACCCCGTAAAATAATCAGGTTTGGCAAAAATAGATTTTTATATAATACTATATAAAAATAACACACTCCATAAAAATTCTCTTCTTCTTTGATTATCTCAAAAATCACTTCTTCTCTAACTTCCTAGTAATTTAGAAGGGCGGTGCTCAGCCTTTCGACTGAGCCCGGTGGACCGTGGTTACGGACGGCCACCCCGAACAAATGCCGGTACCACAACTGCTCTTGTAGAAACGAAACGACTACCTTAAGTGTGCACACCCCCTAAAAGGGATTCCAAGCCCTCCGAGTAGTAAGTCGTCACGAGTAATCGGGACTCAGTCTACCAACTACCCCTGAATAAGATATCTCTGAATGATTAGGGGCTACTACTATAACTTCTTCTTAAAAGGGATCATAGATCCAACTGTTACTTCAAACTCAAACTTTACTTCTTAGTAGTAGCAACCCTAATCACCCTCCACATTTATCCGGATGTGGAAAACCGACACCGCGGATTTCTCCCGGGTGCTCACTTCTTATGAAAACGTAAATTTTATCTTGACTTTAGATATACTTCCAAAAATATTTCTCAATCTCTCTAAATAGTCTAAAAAATATTTAATACCCAAAAGTACTTCGTTTGCACTTCTCAAATATCATAGATCTAATATCACCTCAAAATCACATACACATAGTTCAAAATTCATACTTAATCACATAATGCATAATAAGCATATAATACGAGGAAACAATTTTGGATCGGCAGAGAAACTTACCTCAAACTCCAAATACTACTCCTAGTAAATTCTTCTACTTTGCTCCTCATCACCAAGGATCACCTTCTATTAAAATTCAAAAATCAATATTTTATGAACTTAGTCATATTCCTATACCATTTATTGACAATCCCTCTTATAAATTAATTGCTTCAATAATAAATAATTTCTATATTAGTCAAATTACCTTTTATTCATCCCTCTTAATCATCCGTGTTATTATATTTCATTTAGAAAAGCCGAGATTTAACCATCCGTGTGATTTTAATTTAACACAAGTCCACTTATAATAGCCAATATGTATTTTTAAATAAAATGACAAATTAACAAAAAGTGACGATTTTAAAAGCGAACAATAATTTATTATGAGTAATCCAAATATTAACATTCCTATTAGTCCATTTTATTTTACTTTAACCGTACTCATCATCCTTTTATCCCAATCAACTATTATTATTATTATTATTAAATTATATTATTATTATTACTATTATTTAGCCCAAAACATTAAACGTAAGCTGAATATGAAGATACGCACGCAGTGAAGGAGATCGTCGGCGTAGCAGGTTGATGGACGCTTCACGTACGGCGACGGCTACGGTTTTGCAACTTCTCTTCATTTCTGACGTCTACTCCAGCGGTGGTGTGCTGCCGGCGGCAGCAGGTTGGTTTAGTGACAGCAACTCACGGCGGTGCTTCCTCTCCAACAAACTGGCGACGTTCAGAGGAGACGGTTAAGTCCGGTGAACTCCTCCCTTCGTCGACCCAGTCCGGCCGACTTGCAACCACATACCCTCCGGCGACGTCCGTTCTCTTTTCCTCTATTTAGAGCAGGTCGTAACTCGTATATACGAATTGAAGCATATTTCAAGAGCTTGGTTTGTCGCTCGTTTTCCTTTGTGCCCCCGATGTCGATGGTTGTTCTGCTATTTATAGGCGTCTTCGATGATTCTAGGTCAGGCGTGAGTTACCCGAATCTTCTTTCCATTATAACCGGCCCAATTCCCATAAATATTGCCGCTTCGTCTTCCCATTAATATTTTTATTTACAAATATATGTTGCACGTGTGTGTATGTGAGTATACGAATGTATGTATTATCTATGCCGTATGCGTTGGTGAGTACTACTTACCTATTACGGAGTATTTATTTAATTTACTTACAAAGTTACATTATTCGTATAGACTACATAATTATATGAGTATGTACTATTTTATCGCTTTACTTTCGTCTCTAACATTTTTTTCTTTCTATTTTTATGATATAAATTATATCTAGTCTATTTTGTTTTATCTCTTTACTTTCATTTTATTTTACGTCAGATAGATTATATTTGCTTTATTTTTGTTAGACAAATTATATCTGTTTATTTTTATTTCTAAAATTTTTGTGGTGTCACACTCACCATCAAAGAGGTCAACATGAAGATCCTCAGGGGACTGCCTTCAGCTTGGAAGATGAAGGTGATTGCAGTCCAGGAAAGCAAGAACATCAAGACCTATGCCACTGAGAAACTCATTTCTGATCTCAAGGCTTATGAGTTTGAGATGCATGAAGAGAAGGAGGAAGTTCCTGATGAGAGGACCACCACTGCTCTCACTGTCAGCACCTCAAAGGTAAGTAACTTTGACCCTTCTACTTTTTTATCTGATGAGTATATGGCTGCCTTTGCCAGAAAATTCAGAAAGTTTATGAAGAAAGATGGAAGGAGTCCATCTTCCATCAGAAGACCTCATCAGAAGACCAAATCTTCTGAAAGCAATGGAGAGTATCTCTGCTACAACTGCAGACAGCCTGGTCACTTCAAGGCTAACTGCCCATTCCCTAGAGTGTCCAAGAAGCAAGGACAAGAAGGAGAGACAAAAGCTGAAGATCAACACAGAAGAAGAAGAGCCTTCGTCTCAGAGCAAGCTGAGAAAGATCCACTCTCTGAATTAGAGTCCAGTTCAGACTCTGACTCTGATGAAGCATTCTGCTGCTTGGATGTAGAAACTGAAGACCTTTGCCTCATGGCACAATCTGATGATGAGGTATGTTCTACAGCTGATTCTATTTCCTCTTCGGTAGGCACAGCCTTAAATGATGATCCAATGTCATCATTTTGGGAAGAGTTCAAAACTATCCAAGGATCTTATTCCCTTATTAAAGAAGAGAACAGTAAGCTGAAAGCTGAAAATGAGTCTCTTCTAAAGAGAATAAGAGAGATTGAACATCTTGAAGTCAGATACAATAGCCTTCTGAAGATGCAATCTTCTATGAAGGGTATCAATGACTTTCACAACTCTACCCCTGGTCTTGGATATGTTGAACCCAAGTCTGGTGAATCTTCTGTAAGGCCTAGCACCCAAGTTGCTAAAGCCAAAAAGGTCATAGTTTCACAGACTTGCAGCCCCTTCTGCCATGCTAGTACTTCTGGTACTAAAGTTGTACATGAGAAGGTCATACCAGAGAAGCAAAATCTAAAGGCCAAACCAAAACAAATCTTGAAAACTAATGAACCTGGCAGAAATTCTAACAAAAGGAAGAGTTTTCAGAAAAATAATAATCAAAGGCCTAATCCTATCAGACAATCTCATGACAATGGTATCAGAAACTGCTACCAGAGAGGCAGATATCAAGAGAAGATTAACTATAGGCAGAAGAGGTTGTCTGGTCAACCTCAGAAGCCTAAAGTTAAGCACCCCTTTGATCTTGATAATATATGGGACTTCTTTCCAACAAAGAAGGCTATGCAAAAGTATGCAAACAGAAAGCATGATCCTCACAAGCATCTGCCCAAAGTGAATCATACATCTGTTTACTACGACTACCAGGTGGACAATGGGTACCATCCACCATGGTTTCAGTTGATGAGACCAAAATGGTACCAACTACCAAGACTCCATTACCCCCCAGGACCCAACATTGCTTGGGTACCTAAATCTTCCTTTTAATTTTGCAGGAACTATGTGTTGGAGCTATCTCAGAGCAAGAATGGTTTATTGATAGTGGATGCTCCAGGCACATGACAGGTGACAAGAGTTGCCTATCAGAGTTCCAGAAATTCAATGGACCCCGAGTCACTTTTGGAGGAAATGACAAGGATGGTCAAACAAAAGGAAGAGGAAAGCTGATCAAGGACCAGATAGTCATTGAAGATGTCTCATATGTCAAAGGTCTGAAGTTCAACTTGCTGAGTGCTAGCCAGTTCTGTGACAAAGGCTACACAGTTGAATTCACCAAGACCTTAAGCTATGTCAAGCATGAGACAACCAAGGAAGTGGTTCTTACAGCCAAAAGAAGAAAGAACATCTATGTTGTTGACTGGCAAACAGCAAAAGATGGAACCTGCCTGATAGCAAAGGACAATTCAAAGCTAAGCTGGGACTGGCACAAGAAGCTTAGCCACCTGAATTTCAAAACCATCAACAAACTGGCAAGAGAACACATTGTAGATGGTCTGCCTGACATTGTCTACAAGAAGGAGACCCTCTGCAGTGCCTGCCAGAAGGGCAAACAAGTGAAGACCTCATTCAAGCCCATAGCTGGAGATCTTTCCACTTGTCCTCTAAATCTGATTCACATGGATTTATTTGGACCAGTTGAAACTCCCAGTGTTGGTGGAAAAAGATATACTCTTGTTATGGTTGATGACTACTCAAGATACACATGGACTGTGTTCCTAACAAAGAAGAATGAAACTCTTCAGAAGTTGCCATCTCTGTTAAAGCAACTTCAGACTGAGAAGAACATGAAGGTCAGGACAATCAGATCTGACAGAGGAACTGAATTTGTCAACAAGGTGATCAAGGACTTCTGTGATCAGAATGGCACATTCCATCAACTCTCTGCTGCCAGAACACCCCAACAAAATGGTGTTGCAGAAAGAAGGAACAGAACACTGAAGGAAGCTGCAAGGACCATGATTGCTGAATCAGGGTTGCCCATCAGATACTGGGCTGAAGCAATCAACACTGCATGCTACACTCAGAACAGAAGCATGATCCACAAGAATCATCAGAAGACCCCCTACGAGCTGTGGAAAGGAAGGAAACCAAACATCAGCTACTTCCATGTGTTTGGATGCAAGTGCTACATTCTAAACAATGGAAAGGATAATCTGAAAGTATTTCAAGAAAAAGCTGATGAAGGTGTATTCCTAGGCTACTCAAGCTCAAGTAAAGCCTATAGAATACTTAACAAGAGAACTATACAAGTTGAAGAATCCATTCATGTCAAGTTTGATGACAGCACCTCTGCTGAAGAAATATCAGAAACCCTGCAGAAAATCAATCTTGAAGACAAGGGTTCAGAACCATCAGAAGAGGTCACTATCAATCCGGTATTCTCAACTCCTACTACTAACCCAATTCTAATAGACAAAGATGAAGATGAAGAATCAGAAGATGAACCATCAGAGTTGCCTAGACAGCAACTATCAGAACCCGATCTAACTTGGTTAAGAGATCATCCTCCTAATCAAGTGATTGGTCAAGTCACCAGTGGTGTTAGGGCCAGATCTGCATCTAGAAGAGAAGCCATGTTCACCTGCTGCATATCTCAGATGGAACCAATGAGTGTAGAAGAAGCTCTAGAAGACTCAGACTGGATAAATGCAATGCAAGAAGAGCTGACACAATTTGAAAGGAATCAAGTATGGGAACTTGTTCCTAGACCAAAGCATCAGAATGTCATTGGAACCAAATGAGTATTCAATAACAAAGCAGATGAAGAAGGCAACATTGTAAGGAATAAAGCAAGGCTTGTAGCAAAGGGATACTGTCAAGAAGAAGGCATAGATTTTGATGAGACCTTTGCACCTGTTGCCAGACTGGAAGCAATCAGGATATTCCTAGCCTATGCTGCCTACAATGACATCAAAGTCTACCAGATGGATGTCAAGAGTGCATTCCTGAATGGAGAACTTGAAGAGGAAGTTTATGTTGAACAACCTCCAGGTTTTGTCATTCCTACTCAATCTTCTTGTGTATACAAGCTCAGAAAGGCCCTCTATGGTCTTAAGCAAGCACCCAGAGCTTGGTATGACACATTGTCCCTATTCTTAGTGAACCATGGGTTTACTAAAGGAAAGGTTGACAAGACTCTATTTCAAATTTCTGTTGCTAATCATATCCTGTTAGTGCAAATCTATGTTGATGATATTATATTTGGAAGCACTAATCCAGAATTATGCAAGAAATTTTCTCAAGTTATGCAGAGCAAGTTTGAAATGAGAATGATGGGAGAATTAAGTTATTTCCTTGGATTGCAAGTCAAGCAAATTCCAGAAGGAATCTTTATCAATCAAGGAAAATACACCAGAGACCTAATCAAGAAGTTTGGAGTAGATGGAAAATCTTCAGTCAAAATACCTATGAATGCATCTCAAGGAATTGGACCAGATGATGAAGGAAAGGATGTTGATGCTACAACATATAGAGGAATCATTGGATCTCTCCTCTATCTGACTGCAAGCAGACCAGACATAGCATTTGCTGTGGGAATCTGTGCCAGATACCAATCAAAGCCCAAGGAGAGCCATCTAATTGCTGCTAAGAAAATCATCAGATATATCAAAGGAAATCCAAATGCAGGCCTATGGTATCCCAAGGGAGGTAACTTTGAACTAATCGGTTATTCTGATTCAGATTTTGCAGGTTGTAGATTGGACAGGAAGAGCACTTCTGGTCATTGTCAATTGCTAGTTGGGAGACTTGTCTCCTGGTTTAGCAAGAAACAGAATTCAATCTCAACTAGCACTGCTGAAGCTGAGTATATTGCTGCTGGAAGTTGCTGTGCTCAATTACTCTGGATGAAGCAACAACTCAAGGATTATGGTGTGCAAGCTAAGGAGATCAAGCTGCTGTGTGACAATACAAGTGCTATTGCCATCACTCAGAATCCGGTGCTGCATTCAAGGACCAAGCACATTGAGATCAGACATCACTTTATCAGAGATCATGTGGAGAAGAAACACATTTCAATTGAGCATGTTCCAACTGAAGATCAGCTTGCAGATATTCTAACCAAACCTCTCTCAGAGGCAAGGTTTAACAAGTTGAGAGAAGAATTGGGAATGATGGATGATCTTCCCCGAGATACATGAATCAGAGTTGCAGAAGTACCAGTTGTGGAGTCATCAGTACACCCCATCTCTGGTACCTGAGCTCTTATCCATCAGGAGCTTGAATCAGAGTTGCAGAAGCATCAGATGTGGATCCATCAGAATTCCCCACCTCTGATACGCTTATCCGTCAGAGGACCCTATATCAGAATACCCCTTCTCTGATATATGGACTGTTATTCATCAGAGTGGCTGTGGACTTAGCAAAATTTTCTAAATTTCGGACGAGACTGTTCAATAAACCGGAAGTTACAATTTTACCCCTGGTAGTTATTACCACTTTTGGAAAACGGCTTTCCGCCCACAATCCATTTAATGCGACCTCGAAACCGCAAATTATATCAAACGTCCACTAACCCAAATTCATATATACTCATTCTAAAACCTAAATCGCTACTGCAATTTTACCTTCGTCCTCAAGCTTTATCTCTCTAAACTTCCAACCTTCAAACCTCTCAAATCTTTCCAAGAACCTGAAAATGAAATTCATTAACATCTCCGACCTCTCAGATTCGGAAGCCAAGGCACTTGTGGCTAACATTGCCACCGGAATGAAAGTTGACATGTCCTCACTACCTTTGTTGGCAGAAAACCAGAAAACAATGAAGGCGGTCATTGCAGGAATGAATGATTCCCAGCTAACAAAGATTGTGGCTCATCCTTATGAGCAGTTCAGTACCCTTGATGTGGCTGAGTTCTACCTCAACGCCCACATCACCGGCGACGCCATTCATTCTCAGGTGCAAGGGAAAAGCCTGAAAATCGATGCTGATGCCCTCAACGAGTTCTTCAACATCGAACTCGATTCACAAGATGAAGATACTCCCACTCTCATCGACCTGGAGTCAGTCGATGTCTCTGTGCAGACATTTGTGGACACCTATTGCCGGCTAGACGCTACCGGAGTAGATAAACTCTACATGAAGAAGAACCTGCTCAAAAGGGACTATGAAAAACTAATGAGCATCATGCATCGATGTCTGTGGTGCAAAACAAGCTCAACTGATCAAATGAACAACACCAATGCTAAAGCTCTGTATGCAGTTCATCATGGAATGAACATCAACTGGGGTAAGGTACTCTTCAAATCCATATCTGAGTCTGTTGAAAAGAAGGACAAGAAGACTGGCTTGTTCTCAACCAAGATGGGTCATGGTCTTCTCCTCTCAAAGGTCATCTCCAAGTCTCCACTGAAGCTCAGAAATCCATCTACTGTTGATCATTCCAAGACCATATTTCTTACTGCCTCTCCCAAGGTTCATGTGGCCATTGCTGCTGAGTTGAAGAGGGAAGATAGACTTGAGCAGAACGGGGAGAAGGTGGTTGCTAAGTCAAAACCTGCTCTTACTAAGCCCAAGAAGAAGTCTCAGACGAAGCAAGAGGCAACCACTGAGAAGATTGCATCAGAGGAGGATGCATCAGAAGCTGGTGCATCAGATGTGGCCCCCATCAAGAAATTGAGACAGAAGAGGAGAAGACAAGCAATCATTCAGAGTGATTCTGATAGCTCCAAATCTCCTATCAGAATGGCAAAGAAGAAGAAGAAGGTTCTCTCATCCCCTAAAGGATCAGCACCTCAGGGGGAACCAGCAACAGAGTTGGTTGATACACAAGAGGGATCTGCTCTACATATCTCTGATACTCAGGGGGAACCTGTCTCAGAGGTCCAACCCCTATCTGTACCAGATCTGCACGTCACCATATCTCCAACAGAGCATCTTACCACTGAAGTTCCTGAGTTGAATCCCCATGATGCTCTAGACAGGCAGTTCCAAAGGGTACTCACCTGGAGAAAATGGAGAATGGGGCCTCTGCGGCAAATCCTTGCTCAAGCTGCCCAGTTTGAATATGAGGAAGAGGAAGTCCTCAAATGGGCAGGTACTGATGATATCTCCTTGTGCTTTGACCTCCATTATCTGCACTCTATCCTTGAAAAGAAGAAGGTAATCTACAAAGGAAAGGTGAAGGTACTTACAACCTCACCAGAGAGGCATGTCAAGGCTCTAGAAGAACATGAGAGGGATGCCTTTGATGCCCGGCTGATGGAAAAGAAAAGGAGGGAGTCTCTGATCAAGATGAAACCCATTCCAGGTGCAGAGGGAGAGCCATCAACTGCTAATGACCTATCTCTGGCAATGATGAACCTTATCAAAGAATGGAGAGACTCGCAATTTGAAGAAACGGTTTTAGAGGTAATTCCAGAATCCTCTATTCCTCTGATTACTTTGCAACCCACTCCATCTCCCCCAATATCACTCTCACACAAACCTTCCACCCCCTTATCAACTCCACCAGAGAGCCCCCAACCTCCATCAGACTCACCAACTACCTCACCCAAGAAATCCCCCTCACCAAAACCATCCTCACCCTGTCACCAGATAACCCCCATCAGGAATCGCTCACCATCACCTCCTCCATCTCCTCAACATCAGAGCACCCCTGCTCATCAGAGTTCACCCCATCAGAGCTCCCCGCTTCAGAAATCCAAATCAGCTTCACCCCCTCCTCAACAGCAATCCCCCAAAGATCACTCTCCTCAGCACTCTAAAGCTTCTACTCCTCAAAGAGAACCTGTTGTGAGAATTCTTTCCTCCTCTGAGGACAATGATGGATTTCTCACATCCTCACTGGCTGGTGATCTTCAGTCTGCCAAGAGGAAGACCCCTACTCCTCCTCTATCTCCTGCTCGACCTCAACCACAGGTCAATGATGTACCTCAGCCAGAACCACCAAAAGCTGTCCTCATTCCCTTCCAGGAGTTTGTAGAATCAGCTGAAGAGTTTGGAGACCAAATGATTGCTGGACTAAACAAAATGCTTGTACTGAATCAGAAGCATGATGCACACCTTGATTTGGTTCAGTACAACATTGAATCTGAACTCGCCAAAATCTCAACCTCTCTCTCTACATTATCAACTACTTTCCTCAATTACATAAAGACATCCAATGAGAAGGTTGATAACATAGCCACAGAGGTTGCTAGCCTACATACTGTATTGTTCTCACAATCTCAGACTCTGTCAGCTCAGGACAAAGCTATTCAAGACCTGTCTGATGCTGTGGATGATCTTCAATGGTCCTCTGATAAGCATGCTGAGCAACTAACAGATGTAGAGGACATCTGCAAAACCTTGAAGGAATTTGACATCAAGCTGATAAATAGTGGAAAGGACAGAGATCACAAGCTGACTCTCCTCGAAGCTACTACCAAGGATATTCAATCAGCTGTGGGCAAACAGAAAGAGCTGATAGAAGGACTGGCCTCTGTCACCCAGACCCTTCCTGGAGCTCTGGAAGCAATCAAAGAAAATAATGTTACAGAGTTCTCCAAGATTGGACTCCTACTTGGTGATCTTGTTGATGCCAAAAAGGGGGAAGATATCAGAGAACCTGTTAAAGCTATCAGAGCTGCAGAAGGTACAAGCACCAGAGCTCTTACCCCTATCTCTGGTAAGCCTGATCCTTCAATATATTTTGAGAGAGCCAGGCAGAAGCAGATTGCTGCTGGTATTCAGAGACCAACTCCCCCAAAATCAAAGAAAGGGAAGAAGACAGCCTCCACCTTCACTCTAGCTCAATGGCTCAACAGTGATTTAGCTAAACCTGATGCTGCTCAATTCAGAGAAATGAAGAAGCATATGACCCCTATACAACAAGAAAATCTCATTTTGGATAATGATGGTCTGATAATCATTAATCATGGTGGCTCTATGCAAGAAGCAGAAGACTGGTGGCGAATGAAAGTGATCCCTGGCAAGGACTTATCAGAAGCCATCAGAAATTATCTTGATTGCAAGCTTGAACCTGCTTGGTCAGAATATCAGAATCCCAGGAATCTTGCTACAATCAGAGCCAGGATAAATGCTGATCTGAAAGAAATAGAAGCAAAGGAAGCTCAACTAGAAGAGGAAGATATCTAAACTCTACCCTCTTGTTGCTTTAAATATCCTTTATTAATAAGATAACCAGCTTGCCTCTATTTTGCATGGCAATTTCAAATATTTGCACCTTGTTTTATTTTATGCTCTGATATCTTGTGTTTTTTTTACTTTGCTTATCTGATTGTTTGTATCCTATTCTTACTATTTTCCTATGCCAAGTGCCCACCAAGCTTTTAAATGAAAAGTTTATTCTTAACTTATTTTTCTTCATGGTGAAAGGCACTTCTCTGGAAATAGTTTAAGGGTTTTGGCATCATCAAAAAGGGGGAAATTGTAAGGAATAAATGTAATTAGATTTTGATGATGCTAGGATATTTAGATTAGAATTATAGAGTACCCCCAATTAGATTTTATGTATTAGTACTTTCTGTTGTAAGTATTAGTATAGTCAACAATCAGAGTTGCCCGCTTGTGGATCTGATCAGAGTTGCTCTATGAGAACTACCTATCAGAGTTGCTCTTTTGTGGAACTGATCAGAGCTGCTATGAGAACTGCTTTCAGAGTCGCTCCCGGAAACCATGAGAGTTGCTCATCAGAGAACCATAAGTGTTGCTCTTCAGAGACTCGTCAGAAGTCTACATCAGAAAGACATCAGAGTTCGGTGTATAGCTTCATCAGAACTCAAAATCCGACAAGCATCAGAGTTCCAACACCAGAGCTCGACTTGAAGCTACATCAGAACTACTCTTCAGAAAGCCATCAGAATCCAACGTATCAGAAGACTCCGATCAGAGTCCGACTAACACTTAGAAGAATTTCAAAGCTACTTCCAACGGCTGGGAAATTCATCAACGGCTAGAAGATTGTGCATGAAAGGAAAGCTCTTAAATGCACATTAAATGAGCCTGATACGCTTTGGATTTATTGCAAATGATTGACCGAGAAATCTGGAAGATATATTATAAATATAGAAAGCTTCCAAATCAGTGGGTCAAATCAACAGTACGCGCATTTAATGCAGTTGTCTCCTCCTCCAACGGGCAGACAACCTCAGTATATAAGCTACACGAAGAAGAACAAGGAAAATAACTTTTTGCTCTGAACTTCATACTACAAGCATTCTTGAGATTCAAACTCCACAACACAAAAACAAGACAAAGCTTACGTTGGGAAGATTCAATCTCACAATCTCTCATCCCCAACAAGAGCAAAGTTCATCCTGTTCTTCAACACTTCAAGATCCTCATCAAACATCTTTTGTAACGAAGCAAGTTGGAGGAAAAACTTTGTGTTTTTCAAAGGATCTTCTGAAAAGAAGGGCGTCCGAGTAACTGCAGTAGTGAAGTGGTGATACTTCCGAGAAGCTGAGTTAAAGGACCAGCCATCAGGACGTGGAATTGCATCCTGGGTGGCATCTAGGCTTGAAGAAGACGAGGAGTGCTTCTTAAGTGCTAGGGATTAGCTTTGTAACCGATCTACTTCAAAGCTAGTGGAACAGTGGACTAGAGGAACGCGTTGTTCCTTGAACCACTATAAAAATATCTGGTGTCATTTACTTTACTGCAATTTATATTTCTGCACTTAGGACATTAACTGATTAACTCTAAGACTTGGAATCTGTGTTCAGCAGATCTTGTTTTCAGAGCTATCAGAAAGGCATTTGCCTTAGTGTTTCTGAGGCTACCCGGACAGATCAGAATCCGCTGCCAAGGCCAGTTCTGATATCAGAACCAGCCTTTCTCTGTCACCAGAATCAGACCTTCTCTGATAAGTCAGTTTGGACTTTGAGAAAAATTTGAAAAATTAATCAGTCTATTCACCCCCCCCCCTCTAGACTGATTACCATATTAAACGGGACCAACAAGTGGTATCAAAGCCTCCTTGTTCTTGTAATCTTTTAGGTTACCCTCTGAACAAAGATCCACTTGTATCTAGCCTCTTTACTGATTATAATGGATAACTCTCTTGCAAAGCATCTTATGTTCACAGATCAGAAGTATGATGATTGGAAGATCAGAATGAAGGCACACCTATGTGCTCTTCATGATGAAATGTGGGAAGTCTTGGAGAGTGGCCCCTTTATTCAGTTCATGAAGATCAATCCTGCTCACTCTACTGATAACTCTCAGCCCCAGATGATTGAGAAGGCCAGGTCTGAATGGACCAAGGAAGAAAAGAGACAGTACAACCTCGACAACATAGCCAAGGACATTCTCTACAAGGCTATTGATGAAAGGTACTTTAACAGAATCAAGAAGTGCAAAACTGCCAAAGAAATCTGGGATAAGCTGGATGAGATTGGAGCAGGAGATGAGCAAGAAAGAGATAACAAGCTGACCATTGCAATGAAGAAATTTGATGACTTCAAACTTCTGCCAGAAGAATGCATTGCTAAGATGCATGAGAGACTGCTGATTCTCATCAGTGAGATTTCTGAGCTTGGGAAAAAGCTCACTGTAACACCCCCAAATTTCCCGCCCAAAAACATTGGTATGATTGAAAAAAAAAACTTTTATTTATTGATAATAAAATTTAAAGAGTACAGCGGAAGTCTAAATAGGGAAATGGGTGTTACCGCCACATCCGGTCATCTCTCAACCGGATGCACAGGCAACTAAAACAATAAAACTAAATAAATAAATGTTTATTTCAAGACTAAATTTAACTAAGACAACTTCTAACTCGCTC
This sequence comes from Cuscuta epithymum, assembly GCA_945859915.1. Taxonomy (NCBI): domain Eukaryota; kingdom Viridiplantae; phylum Streptophyta; class Magnoliopsida; order Solanales; family Convolvulaceae; genus Cuscuta; species Cuscuta epithymum. Next base: position 3,741,870 of record CAMAPF010000031.1, on the reverse strand, counting down.
TCAGGTGCATGCATTCAGCAGTCAACATAACCATCATCACCTGCACAAATATAGTGCAGAAACAAAACAAAGAAAGAAAACAAAAATTAGCTTTAGAGCTAAGTAAGTACTACCCAACCCCGTAAAATAATCAGGTTTGGCAAAAATAGATTTTTATATAATACTATATAAAAATAACACACTCCATAAAAATTCTCTTCTTCTTTGATTATCTCAAAAATCACTTCTTCTCTAACTTCCTAGTAATTTAGAAGGGCGGTGCTCAGCCTTTCGACTGAGCCCGGTGGACCGTGGTTACGGACGGCCACCCCGAACAAATGCCGGTACCACAACTGCTCTTGTAGAAACGAAACGACTACCTTAAGTGTGCACACCCCCTAAAAGGGATTCCAAGCCCTCCGAGTAGTAAGTCGTCACGAGTAATCGGGACTCAGTCTACCAACTACCCCACCTTTAAAATTCTTGAATGATTAGGGACTACTACTATAACTTCTTCTTAGAAGGGATCATAGATCCAAACGTCACTTCAAACTCAAACTGTACTTCTTAGTAGTAGTAGCCTTAATCACCCTCCACATTTATCCGGATGTGGAAAACCGACACCACGGATTTCTCCCGGGTGCTCACTTCTTATGAAAACGTAAATTTTATCTTGACTTTAGATCTGAGTTTATAAGTAATTTACTAGTCATCATCAATTAAATCTGACTTTGTAAATAAAATATCCGAATCATTAATAATTATATTTTAATATTAATAAAATATAGGAATATAATCATGTCTATATGTTACATATTCAAATTATATGTTATAATTAATGGATCCGCATTATAAACTCTTTTTAATTTTAGTTTATTTAGTTCATCTTAATATCTTTTAATCTATCTAATTTAGTATAACTAGCCTAGTTGATAAATGATTTGGCCCAACTAATCAATGCTCTAGTCTTTTAAAAATAAAACAACGCAGCTTGAGTAAGAAGAAGCTAAGGGAAGACGATGGTTACTGTAGGTGCGACGTTCTCACGGAAGGAAGAAGGAGCGTCGTTCTAACCAGACCAAGGAGAGTCCAGCTCTGTAGCTGCTCTAGCGATGTCAACTCTGAAGGTGGTGTGGCGATTTGGCAGCATTTCTGCCGTGAACAACCAGTCCGGCAAACTCCGGCAATCTTTTTCGACCCTCCGATGACCTTCTTGCCTCTGAGCAACTACGTATTCCTTCTCTCCTATTCTTGTAGACTAAGTGATGGATAGTCTACCCGGGGGTATCTTATCCGAAGGGTTATTGCGGGAATAACTAGAGAGAAGTCAGAGTAAATAGGAGGAGAGAGAGTTGATTTTATTAAATGAACTCAGCGTGGAGTTGAGATGTAGATCGTGTTTTACAAGGGGAAATGGGCTGCTATTTATAGCAGCAATAAATGCGATGAGAGGACACGTGTCAGTAAATCAACGGCCGAAGGGTCACATCAGCCTGGTGGCACCGGCAGTGGTACGTCAACCGCATTGAATGCGGTTGGCGGATGTGACGCGGCATTAAATGCGGTGGTTGGCTGTCCCTAAAAGGAATCTTCGATGATTGAGCCAGTTTAGCCGAGGGCTCCTTGTGTAGCCGAAGGCTTGGTTCAGACGAGGGCTTCGCCTGGTGCCGAGGGCTTCATAGTGCCGAAGGCTCATGTTTTCGCCCGTTTTCTCCCAGTATCTTCTTATGTCAGAGAAGGCTGTCCTGTGAGTTTGGAGCCTTCGGCCTAGGAGGCCGAAGGCACCCCAGTGTGTATTCTGGGCTACTTTGAGGCTTGGGCCATTGCATTTGGGCCTGAGTTGTTTCCTGAGCTCATCGGACTCGTGTAGGAGAAATAGGAGTCTATGGGCCGGGGGTTCTTGGGCCATATACTCCATCAGGAGTCCCTCACTCCTTTTGCCGAAAGGTACTTGAGGGAAAAGGAGTAGATGTGTTGCTTCTTCTGGAGGCTTCATCATTTCGCTGGGTGCCTTTGCTGGGGAACTTGCCTTCCCCTGATTGCCGAAGGCTTCCCTCAGTCCCTCACAGGTCGAGGGTTTTCTGAAGGAAGGTATTCATGGCCTTCGAATGTTTGCCGGGGGCTCCCCTCAGTCCCTCATATGTCGAGGGTTCTCTGAGGGAAGCATAGATGTATTTCCCGCGTGTGTTGTGATGAGGGCTGCTTCATTTCCGCAAGTGACTTATGGAAAATTTCTGACATTTTGATTTGCCGAAGGGTGTAATGGTTTACGGACCCGAGGGCTACACGTGTTGTCTGTGAATTTTTATGAAGAAATTTTTGTTCTGTAAGATTCCCGAGGGGTGTATACCAGTCCCCCACTCCTTTAGGCCGAAGGCGAGTCGGGCTGAAGGAGTTATAATGTGTTTGTTGGGTTCCCGAGGGGCGATAACATTGATAAGCCGAAGGCTTATGCTGCTACGGGCTCGAAGGTGTTTGGTGGAATTCGTTGCCTGAAGGCATCGGTGAGTGATTAACCGGAGGCCATCATTCGGGGGCATCCCAGTGTTGCCGAAATATAGTCGTTGTAACATAGCCGTTGGGAGAGTGGCACACGTGGCATGCTCCCGTTGGTTGAAGGTGGGCGGGTGCCATCCATTGGTTGAACCGGCGGCCCGTAATGATGGCCTTTTTAAGTCGAGGCCCAGTTCTCGAGGCTGAAAGCCTATATATACCCCAACTCCGAACTCATTTGGTTTGTGCGTTTTAGAATTGAAGCGAAGCTCTGCCAAAATTTCTAGAGAGATAAAGTATTTCCTCCGATCAAACCCTAAGTCACAAGGTCAGTTCTTGCTCCGTTCCTTACTACCTTAGCATATTTTGCTTCTTTCTCCTTTGATCCTGTGTTTAGAGGTGTTAGGATAGCCTTCGGTAGGAACACTTAGGTAGTCTCCCTCAGTCACACTTCTCTTCCTTCAAAGTCATGTCCTCTCAAAGCGATTCCCAAGATATCTCGGGGGAGCCGTCGGCACAACGGGAAAGCTACGCGGACGTGGAGCCCTCGAGTGTGCAGTCCTCGGCGAACAATGATCCAGCGGTTGCCGAGGAAGTCCAAAATAACCTTCGTACTGAGCTGGAGGCGGAGGAGTTTGAGCAGGTTGTAGAGGATGAAGAAATGGCCCTCGCCCTCCAAGTAGCTGAGGAAGAAGAAGAGAAGGAGAGACAAGAGGTCACAATTGCCGTCCTCCCGCTTCGTGGTGCCGGCGAGGCGAGCACCTCCCGGCCACTAGATCCGGAACCCCTCAGTGTTGCCGTGGGGAAGAAGAGGAAGAAGGCGAAGGTTTCTCAGAAGAAAAAGCAACCTGCCGCAGATTGTGGGAAGCCCGTGGGGATCCCCGAGGGACACTCTTGGTTGAATACAGCCGCCCTCGCGCTTAGGTCGAGGGCTGACCGGGCAGAGTGCTACGTTACTCAGCTGCATGTGGGCCCCTCGGCGGAGGTGATCGAACCGGGGCCCAACGATCTCCTCTCCCAGGCTCCCGAAGGATGTTTTGCCGTCCATGTGCTGTCGGTAGCCATGGGCCTCCGGTTCCCGCTGCATCCTTTCCTTCTCGAATATCTGAGATACGTGGGTTTAGCCCCTTGTCAGCTCACCCCAAATAGCCACTCGTACATTACAGGCTTCCTTCAGCTTTGCCGGGCCCGCGGGGTAACCGCGACCCTCGAACTATTTTTTCAAAGCTTCAACTTGTGCCGGGGGGGCCATACCAACTCCGAGGGGTTCGCAAACCTGCAGTAGCTTGCCCCTTGGAGGCTTTTTGATGATGTGCCTTCGTCTCACAAGGGGTGGAGGGACCGGTTCTGTTATGTCAAGATGGCAGAAAACCCGTTTCCGAGGGAACTGCGCAACCACTTCCGGCGGCATCCGAAGGTGGGAAGTGCCGCTCTTCAGAAGGAGGGGAAGAAGATTGCTGCTTTCCTGCCGGGGGCCACAAAGCACGTGACAGTCAAGGACTCTACCCTCCCGGAAGATTTGCTGGCCTTAGGCTTTCGGCGTTATCGCTTTCTGGGTGAAAAGGACGAACAGTACCCCGTCCTCGAGAGAGCCCTCGGTAGCATTGGAGGTAGTTACCGGAGGGTCCTGTTTTTGTACTTAGGGTTTTTGGAGTTTCCTTATTTTCTTTCCTTTGTATTTGACCCCTCTGGTCTGACTCTGTTGTTGTCTTGCAGGTGTAAGCATGGATGTCTCCAATTTTGCTGCCTTGAAGAAGAAGCTGGCCAAGGAGCCGAAGAAAAAGAAGGAGACGGGGGTTCAGAAACTCGTCGATGATTTCTTCCGGAAGGATGGGGCTGTTCAAGTCCCGGAGGGTGAGGGACCCTCTCAAGCTGTCGATACCGGTGCTGGTGCCGGGGGCTCCAAGGCGGAGCAAAAGAGGAAGAACTCCGGCAAGGGCGTGATGCCTCCGGAGAAGAAGAAGAAGAAGGGGGGGGGGGCCGAGAAGAACGACGCCCCCATTGTCGTTGTCGAAGAGCACTCTTCTTCCTCCCCCGCAGAGAATGTCCTCCCTCCTCCCGGGGGCCAAGATAACAGTCTGACTTGGCCCCGGGATGATGTGCAGTTCTCTATCACCAAGGGAACTGCCATCATGCACGGCACCCTCAACCCGAGGGAGTTCCTAAAGGGTGCCACACCCCCGACTGACAAGTCGGTGCTGTCGAGGGCTAAGGATGATGCCCTCAGCGCCAAAGTGCTCCAAGCCTCTGTCACCGTAAGTCTCTCTTAGTTTTTGTTTAGTTGGTGATTTTGGTGTTCACATTTTTTTTCTTTTACTTTGCCAAACTGATTTTTGTTGTATGATGGTTTTGATCCGTAGGCTGCCCTCGGGCTCGGGGAACTGCTCCAGAGGATGGAGCAATACCAGGTGCAGAAGTTGCAGGCTGATGAAGCCCTGGCGGAGTCCCGGCGGCAACTCCAAGAAGTCCAAGAGACCCTCCGGCTGGAGAAGATGGCTTTCAACGGCATCCTTGAAAACAATAAGGTGATCGCCAGAGCCGAGGGGAAGGCCGACGCAGAGAGGGCCGCTGCCGAAGCCGCCAAGGTTGCCGCCGAGGAGGCCGAGGCAGCCAAGAAGGAAGCTGTCGCCGAGGCTGAGAAGAACGCCATCGCCGCTTTTACCGCTGAGGGGTGGAGGGCCGAAGACCGGAAAGGATGGATGGCCTCGGTCATAGAGCAGGGGGTGGATGCCTGGGTGAAAGGTCCTGGTGCCGAATGGTTAGCCCGAAAGGGCAAAGATTACTATGATGGCGGAGAGTTTTTTACTCAAAGCCTTATCTACCGGAGGCTCGCCCGGCACTTCAAGATTGATCCCAAGAAGTTCGACCCAACGGCATATGGCCTCCCCCTTCTGCAGCCAGACGTAAGAGTCCCCCTTCCCGAGGGAGAAGAAAGGCCGGACCTAGAGGATTCCGAGCTGATGGGTGAAGGCGGTGGCGAAGAAGCCGAGGATGACGCTGCTTCCAAGCTGAAGGAGGATGGAGCCGAGAATGCCCCAGCTTGAAATTCCCTCAAGCATAATTTTGTAATAGCTTGTAGTCTTCGGCCTCGGTCCACTGTATTTGTAATTAAAACATCTCTTCGAATTTTGAATATTGGTTTTTGATGATGAACGATTTGCCTTCGGGCCTTTATATGAATGCCTTACTTTGTCGCCTTCGTGCTTTTGTGAATGAATGTTTCCTTCGTTTTGAACTTGAATGCATGCCCCTGTTTCTCTTCGTGTTTGTGTATGAATGAATGTATGTTCTCCTTTCCCTTGCCTGGTTTCCCGAAGGCCAAAAGTTTGTGGACTTAGAAAATTCTCTAAGTGAGACCAGATCAGGGCCCTTCGGCTGTAAAGCAGAACTGCCGGGGGGTCGTTGCTTGTGTACTTAGAAGGTTTTCCAAGTAAAACTTAATTAGAACCCTTCGGACGTTTTGTAGAATCACCGGAGGCTCGTGATTGTGGACTTAGAAAAATTTCCTAAGTAAAATTCCATCGCATGTCTTCGGTGACGAGCCATGGGGATTACTTCCGGGTTGTAGCAATAGGACCGAGGGCTAAGGTGAACTAGATTTAGGAAATTTCCCAAGTGAAGTTGCGTACAATGCCTCCGGAAAGCTTGGAATCCTTCGTTTAGCAGTGTAGCTTTTGGCTATTGCCAAGTAGTTCGGGGGGCCGTCGGCCATGAGTCTGTAGGTGAAGAATTGTCCTCCCGAAGGGTCCACAATTGTGGACTTAGCCATTTTTCACAAACTTTTCATAGATGCTGTAGCGAATCCTTCGAGTGTGGGAACTGCCTGAGTCCCCGGTGCATATGGTTGCCGAGGGGTCCAAGATTATGGACTCAGTGAAATTCTGAGATTTGTTGAGATCGTTTGAATGAGCTTGGTGATCCTCCATCCCTTGGCATGAACCCTCCGGTTCGTGTAGATAATAGATTTAGCTTGCCTTAGAACTTTGTGTAGCCTTCGGCATGTTACATGGTTGACTTTGATCCAGCCGAAATTTTCTTGGGCCTCCGGTGGAAATCTTGTACTTCAAGGTTCCGTGCAATGAAGCCTTCGGCTATGTAGCCAGATGACTCGTTGTTGCGAGACTTTCTTGTGCCTTTGTAGGAGCCTTCGGGAATGTATATCCGGAGTGTTGAGCCTCCGGGGAGAGTAGTATCCGGGGGGTTCCTTCCCCCCTACACATCTTCCTTTTTTTTTTTTTTTTTTTTTTTTTTTTTTCTTAGATGGTGTAGGAGAGGCGTCTAGAAACTTGGTTTCTAGGGAAGGCTTGGCCTATATGGGAGGCAACGGAACAAACCGTTGGCTCCCCCTTCGGGAATGACCTTCCGATATCCCGAAGGGTTTGAGGGTCGTTTCCTCGGCCCGAGACATCGTCTGTTGCCTGCTTCCCCTTGGGGGATAGCACGGAAAGCGCCTCGGTTTTGAAAGTCGTCCCCTCAGCCCGAGACATGGTCTGTTGCCTGCTTCCCCTTGGGGGATAGCGCGGGGAGCGTTTCGTTTGTGGAAGTCGAATCCTGGGCCCGGGACATGGTCCGTTGCCTGCCTCCCCTTGGGGGATGGCGCGGAAAGCGTTCCTGGGAAGGGTTTTATTTGTGTGTAGAAACACAAATAGCCGGGGGCACTTGGTACCAGCCGGAGCCGAGGGGTGTTGCACCCCCCCCTTTTTTTTTTTTTTTTTTTTTTTTTTGTTTTTTGTAGGAATATGTAAAAGTTTCTGAAAACACTTGGTGTTTTCAAAGAGTGATGGGGGTGACCCATACACTTGGTACTTGGTACCTAAATTGTTGTTCCTCCTCATAAGAGGGAGTGGCCTTGGGCCTTTTATGGTGAAGAGATGAGGGCTTGGCCGCTCGTGTGTAGGAGAGAAGGGGGCCTTGGGCCGCTTGTACAATATGTAGGTGATGAAGGCTTGGCCTTTTGATTATTCTTCAAGAACAGACGGGGCCTTGGGCCATTGAACATTTACACTTGTTGAGGATGAGGGCTTGGCCACTCATTGATAAAATTTCACTAGGTGGTGTACATTCCAATGTCTAGGAATCTCTGTCCCATTAGGACGTTTTAACTTGTATGTCCCCGGTTTGACGATGGCTGAGACAATGTAGGGGCCCTCAAACTTGGGTGCCATCTTTCCTCCTTCGGTGGGTAGACTGGCCTCCCTTCGCCGGAGGACGTAGTCTCCCACCTGGAATTCCCGGGAGCGGACCTTGGCGTCGATGTATCCTTTGACTTGTCTCCTATAGTTTTCGGCTTTGAGGAAAGCTTGCTCTCTGCGTTCTGAGATGAGATGAAGGTCGAGGGCCATGTTGGCGTCGTTTACCTCGGGCTCATATTGCTCAACCCTTCGGGTGGGAAGAGTCACTTCTGTTGGAGCCTTAGCCTCGAAGCCATAGCATAGGGAGAAGGGTGTCTCGCCTGTTGCGCGCCGAGGGGTGGTGCGGTAGGCCCATAAGATGTTATGAAGCTCTTCTACCCAGCCTCCCCCTTCGGCTTCCAGCTTTTTCTTCAATCCTTCAAGTAGGGTTCGGTTGGCGTTCTCCACTTGCCCGTTGCCCTGAGGGTAGGCAACGGAGGAGAATGTGTGCTTGATGCCCCAAGCTTCAAGGAGGGCACAGAAGGGGGCTGCCTCGAATTGAGTCCCGTTGTCGGAGATGATTTGTTGGGGGACGCCAAACCTTGTGAGAATGTTCTTGAGGACGAAGTGACGGCACCGGGCCTCCGTGATGCTGGCGAGGGGTTCGGCCTCCACCCATTTGGTGAAGTAGTCAATGGCCACAATGATATACCGGTTGTTGGAGGTACCCCTCGGCAGAGGGCCAACTAAGTCGATCCCCCATCTGGAGAAGGGTATAGCGGTGCTGATGGGGGCATAGTTGACCGCTGGTCTGCCGGGGGCCTTCTGAAAGTGTTGGCAAGCGGTGCACCTTCGGGCTAGGTCAGCACAATCTCTAGCCATCGTGGGCCAGAAATAGCCCTGAACTATGAGCCTTCGGGACATGGAGAAGGGTCCCTGGTGAGCTGAGCAAGTGCCACTGTGCACTTCCTCCATGGCGACTTCGGCCTCATCCTGATGAAGGCACCGAAGGAGGGTGCCGTTGTAGGATCTCTTGTAAAGCCTCCCGTTTTCGATGGCGTAGCTGGGAGCCCTCAGCTTTGCTAACTTGGCGCGGGCTTCGTTTTGGGGCAATTGCCCTGTGGTGATGAAGGTGATGATGTCGGAGACCCAATCCTCCGGCCTTAGGTTAATATTCATAATGGGGCTTGCGTGGATACTCGAGAGGCTAAGTTCCTCAATTCTTGCAATTTTTGAGAGGTGTTCGGGGGATTCATCCGAAAGTTTGGATAGAATGTCGGCCTCGGAGTTTTGAGCCCTCGGTATTTGGGTGAGGGAGTGTGCCTCAAATACCTTGAGCAACTCCTTGGCGGCTTCTTTGTATTGTTTCATCCTCCCTTCCTTGGCTTCGTACTCCCCGGAAATTTGACCCACGACGAGTTTGGAGTCACACTTGACGTGGATCATCTTAGCCTTCAGATTAGCTGCCAGCCGAAGGCCACAGAGGAGGGCTTCGTACTCGGCCTCGTTGTTGGAGACTTTGAAGGAGAAACGGATGGCATAATAGGCGCGGAAGCCTTCGGGTGTGATCAGGACTACTCCCCCTCCGCATGCTTTGGTGGCCGAGGAGCCGTCGGTATAAAGTGTCCACCATTCATCGAGGGGTGCCGAGGGCTCCTCGTCAGTTGCTGATCTTGCGGTGCATTCCGTCACGAAGTCTGCCAGGGCTTGGCCCTTAATGGCAGGCCTCGGACGGATATCTATGTTGTACTGACTGAGGAAGATGGCCCATTTTACCATTCGGGAGGAACTTGTGGGGCTTCTCATGAGGGCGCCGAGGGGTTGATGGGTGAGCACCTGGACTGGATGAGCTTGAAAGTAGTGGCCAAGCTTCTTGACGGTCCAAACGATGGCTAGCACCGTCTTCTCGACGGGAGAATACCTGAGTTCGGCTTCCCGGAGGGTTTTGCTGACGTAGAAGATGGCATGTTGGATGCCGTCTTCCTCTCGGATCAGCACTGAGCTGATAGCCGCGGGGCTAACACCGAGATATAAGTACAAAGTCTCCCCCACCTTAGGTTTGGAGAGCACTGGGGGAGAGGAGAGGTACTTCTTGAGTTCGTCGAAGGCCTCTTGACATTCAGATGTCCATTGAAAACCCGCCGTCTTCCTCATGATTTGGAAGAAGGGGAGGGCCCTTTCGGCTGACTTTGAGAGGAAACGGTTGAGGGCTGCCAGGCGACCCGTCAACCGTTGGACTTCTTTGACGTTGCGTGGAGGTTCCATGTTGATGATGGCCTGAATCTTTTCGGGGTTGGCCTCAATACCCCTTCGGCTTACCATGTAGCCCAAGAACTTTCCTCCCTGCACGCCGAAGGTGCATTTCTTTGGATTCAGCCGGAGGTTGAATTTTTGCATGATGGCAAAAATCTCCCGGAGGTCGTCGGCGTGGGTGCCTGCCTTCTTGCTTTTGACGATCATGTCGTCAACGTAAGCCTCCATGGTGCGTCCCAGGACAGCTTGAAAGACCCTAGCCACCATGCGTGTGTAGGTGGCGCCTGAATTTTTGAGGCCGAAGGCCATCACAAGATAGCAGAAGATGCCTTCGGGTGTCATGAAGGCAGTTTTTTCAGCGTCTTCCTCATGCATGTAGATTTGGTGATATCCGCGGAATGCGTCGAGGAATGACATGATCTCGCATCCCGCGGTCTCATCCACTAGTTGATCAATGTTTGGCAGAGGGAAGGGGTCCATAGGGCATGCCTTATTCAGATCCGTATAATCCACGCACATGCGGAAAGTAGGAGGCTTCTGTGCAAGGACTACGTTTGCCAACCAAGAAGGGTATTTCACCTCCTTGATGTGTTTGATAGAGAGGAGCATGGCCACCTCCTTTTTCACAAATTCCCTCCTCTCGGCCGAGAGGGGTCTTCTCCGTTGTTGCACTGGCTTGGCCGAAGGGTCCACCGCAAGGTGGTGGGTGATAACCCTTCGGTCAATCCCTGGCATATCCTCCGGCCCCCATGCAAAAACAATGGAGTAGGCGCGGAGAGCTTTGGTGATGCCAGCCTTCAGGTCTTCGGGGAGCTTGGCTCCGATCTTCAGGACTCTCTCCGGCTTGGCCGGATCGAGTATCAAGTCTTCGGTCTCCTCGGCAGGCTCAGCCCTCGGCCTGCCTTCTTCCTCTTCCAAGGCCTTGGTGGTGATGGTGTCAACACGAAACTCAGTTTTACTAACCTTCTTGGTAAGCTGAAGGTAGCAGGCCCTGGAGAGTTTTTGGTTCCCCCTCGAATAGCCGATGCCGGTGGGTGTGGGGAACTTGAGGCAGAGGTGCCTCATGGAGATGACGGCTTCCAAGTCCTCGAGGGCAGGCCGGCCGAGGATGATGTTGTGTGCACAGTCGAGGTTGACGACGACGAATTCCACTTCGAGCTTGGCTCTATGGGATCCGTCGCCGAATTCAACCATGAGAGGGATGACGCCCTCGGCGTCAATGCTATCCCCTGTGAATCCGGAGAGGGGGGTGTTGATGTGCCGAAGGGACCCCCTGTCGAGTCCCAACTCTTGGAAAGTGCTGAGATACATGACGTTGACCGAACTCCCCGTGTCGACGTAAGTCCGGTGGATGATGGCGTCGTTGATCTCAGTGCGGATGACGAGGGCATCCCTATGCGGCAGTGAACCCGAGGGGAGGTCCGCATCTGTGAAGAAGATGGGATCCGCCCTCGGCCTCTTAGTCGGGGGCATGTGATTGACTTCCCCAATGTAAAGGGACTGCGCCCATTTCTTCCTTTGGCTTGTTGAATCGCCTCCGGTGTTGCCGCCATTGATCATGTGAATGTGGCGCTTGTACTGTTGATGGGAGCCTTCCCCCTCATCTTCGAGGCCCCCAATTTCTCGCTTCTTCCCCTGTGGGTTCCCCAAGGGGATGGTGTTGGGGTTCACCCACTTGTTCGCCTTTGGTGGCGGCCCTTGATGATGGAGGGGGCCCTGGGGAGGAGGACCCCTGATAAATTGAGACAAGTGGCCGGCCTGTATCAGCCTCTCGATGGCGTTCTTCAGCTGATGGCAGTCGTCGGTCTTGTGCCCATGGTGGCGGTGGAAGCGGCAATAGGGCTCGTCAGGACCGATGGCATAGATCTCGAGGGGTGTACGGGAGTCTCGCTCAACGAGCCCTCGCTCTTCTGCATGATCAAGGATGACGCTGACGGGATGCGTCAAGGGAGTGCGTGGGTGCTCAAGGAGGACGGGTTGCGCCCATGCCTTCGGATTATTCTTGTAACCGCCCCCGGTTCTGGCTTGGCCACCTCGGGGGCGATCGTTGTACTGCACCTCTCGGTTGACCGGAGGGGGAGGTCCTCCGGGCCGATTCCTGCCTTCATTCTTCTGAGAAGGATCCGTGTTGCGGCGGTCCTTCTCGATTTCCTCCGCTTCAGCATATCGGTCCCCCCGCTGAAGGGCCTTTGTATAATCGCGGGGGGGATCAGTAATGAGGCTCCGGGAGAAGTTACCGTTGCGGAGGACGGTGTGGAAGAGGGCCATTAGTGTCCGGTCATCAGCGCCTTCGACCTCGAGGGAGGCCTGCCTCCAGCGTTCCAGGAAACTCCGAAGGGTTTCTTCCCTCTGTTGTCTCACATTCAGAAGGTGGGAGAAGTGCTTCTTTGAGCGATGCCTTCCAGCAAATTGCGTAAGGAAGCGGTGGGCAAGTTCTTGCCAAGAATCAATGCTGCCTTCGGGCAACCGGTTGAACCACTCATACGCTGGTCCCTCCAAGGTGGAAAGGAACCAACGGCATAAGTATTCATCCGAGGCCCCCATCATCATCATGCTATTTTGATAGCGGCTGTAGTGCTCCTGGGGATCCGTCTTCCCCTCATACGGCTTGATGGGTTGCCCCCGGTATTTGTGGGGGATTTTGGCCGCCAACACCCTTGGGGTGAAGGGTGTTCTAGTGCGGAGTTGGATGAGGGGCTCGCCTGATCCCTCGGCAAGCTTACGTTTCATTTCCTCCACCTGTGCCCGGAGGTCAGCGTATTCTGGATCTGGCCTCGCTGTGGAAGCCGTCGGGGGTGCCTGACGGTTCTCCTCGAGCTGACGGAGGAGGGCTTCAATGATTTCGTCCTTGGGATCCTTCAGGGCAACCCCTCGGGAGTTGGCCCGGAAGGATTGCGCCTGATTGATTTGGTGCCTGGCGTCATCGGCGTGGAGGAGGGCTTTGCCTTTGCTCCGGGCGGGAGGCACGCCCTCGGCACCCGAAGCGGAGGCTCCGCTCTCCTGAGGCCTGCTGAATTCCTGTTTGCCGAGGCGGTCTTGGACCCCTCGGCGTATGGGAGCTCCCCCAAGCCTCTCAAGTGCAGAGGTCCGGGGTTTCTCCTTTATCAAGGGACGTTTATCCCTGGATTGGGCCTCTTGGGAGGCGGTGTCCTGTGCCATGACCCCTTCGGCGTTTCCAATCCCAGGGGGAGGATTGGTGAACAGAGGAGGGAGTGGTGGTAATTGAATAACATTCCCTGCAGCGTAGGGCTGGAGGGGTGCCTGAGAGGCGAGGGCTCCGGAATTGAGAGCCATGTTTTGAACAAAGGCCGCAAAGGCAGCCTGAAGATCGATGGCCGGGGCCGGAGGGGGAACTTGGTTCTCACTCCGATCCTTCCTTCGATTATCAAGGCCAATGCGGGCATCAGGGGTGTTCTTCTGCAGCTGTTGACGTAGGTCAGCGGTGGCTTGCTCTAATTCGAGGATGACACCACCCTCGGGTACTAAGAGCCTGTTGGAGGCCTCAGCCCCGTTAGTTTCGCCGGGGGCTACGTAGTTTTCCTCAAGGGTCTTGGATTGGGCACGGGTGGTTCTTCCCATTTTTGGTGAGTGTTTTGTGTTTGGTAGAGGGGGAGGGTTTCTTACTTGATAGTTCAGACCTCTCAACGAGAGCACCAAATGATGGATAGTCTACCCGGGGGTATATTATCCGAAGGGTTATTGCGGGAATAACTAGAGAGAAGTCAGAGTAAATAGGAGGAGAGAGAGTTGATTTTATTAAATGAACTCAGCGTGGAGTTGAGATGTAGATCGTGTTTTACAAGGGGAAATGGGCTGCTATTTATAGCAGCAATAAATGCGATGAGAGGACACGTGTCAGTAAATCAACGGCCGAAGGGTCACATCAGCCTGGTGGCACCGGCAGTGGTACGTCAACCGCATTGAATGCGGTTGGCGGATGTGACGCGGCATTAAATGCGGTGGTTGGCTGTCCCTAAAAGGAATCTTCGATGATTGAGCCAGTTTAGCCGAGGGCTCCTTGTGTAGCCGAAGGCTTGGTTCAGACGAGGGCTTCGCCTGGTGCCGAGGGCTTCATAGTGCCGAAGGCTCATGTTTTCGCCCGTTTTCTCCCAGTATCTTCTTATGTCAGAGAAGGCTGTCCTGTGAGTTTGGAGCCTTCGGCCTAGGAGGCCGAAGGCACCCCAGTGTGTATTCTGGGCTACTTTGAGGCTTGGGCCATTGCATTTGGGCCTGAGTTGTTTCCTGAGCTCATCGGACTCGTGTAGGAGAAATAGGAGTCTATGGGCCGGGGGTTCTTGGGCCATATACTCCATCACTAAGTTTGTGATGTTTTTAGTTTTGGTTTTAGTATATATGCTTACCTCAGCATAGGTATATATAATATACACTAAATTACATGAATTAAGTATATACTTCGTATATACTATGCTATATATGAGTGTATATGAGCAGCGGTAGGATGATGGTGTGAAAAATAACTTGCCGCTCCTCCCTATTTATACTTTTCAACCGAAGCCTCTCGTGATTATCCGATTGCACAACCATATTATTATGTGAGCATGTATGATAGGAAGGGAAAGACAAATGCATGTGGGTGAAATCCCTTGGTACCTTGGATCATACTTTGTATTTGCCTAAGACCCATGCTCGTGCATTGCAGACCCATGTGCAAGTATCTTTGGGGTTGGTTTCAAAAAAATAATATAAGGAGTAGCAATTATATTATAGATATATTCCTTCACATGTATTGTTTGTATGTTGTGTAGCATGACTTGATGGCCGGGGTAAGGCATGGTGCATGTATATTATTGGTACTATGTATGTGGTTGTTATTATTACTATGATATGTACTTCGTATATTATTGCTATATTATGTCTGTATTATTATTGTTGTATATTATTATTGTTTTGGCTCTATTATTGACATGTTAATGAGGTAGTCATACCATACAAATTATTAGTCCTAATACTCCTATGCGCAGAACATACATGTGATAGTGTATTTTATATCTAATGCATGTGTATTTTAATTTATGTGTGAACATATTCTTATCCGCCCCTTTTTAAAATAATATGTCTCTTTTAGAATTCATCATATGTTCTCAAAATTCCTCACTTATAAAACAAACCTCCCTTTCACTATTTAAGTCATTAAAATTTTATTTGATTTACTGAATTATTAAAATGTCATTTTCGTAACATTTTACTTGACTAATAAAATTATTTATTTTACATTATTTTTTTGGGGTATCACATTCTACCCTCCTTAAAAGATGTTTCGTCCCGAAACATAAACTAAAGAAAATTTATCCACAAATGAATACCACATCTTAGTTAATATTAAATTCTTTTTATCAAATTTTCGGAGTGTCACATTCTACCATCTTTAAAAGATGCTTCGTCCCGAAGCATAAGTTAAGAAAATATCCACCACACAATTAGCATGTATCATACGTTAGTTAATATTAAATTCTTTTTATTAAATTTATGAGTGTCACATTCTACCCTCCTTAAAAGAATGCTTCGTCCCTGAAGCATAATCCTAAAATTGTCTAATTAGGACACTCCTACCGTATATTCCACAAAATGAAACACCTAGCTAATATGCCCATACCTCAAAGTTTCATCTTACTAGTTCCAAATATTTCGTGGGCAAGCAGCATATAGGAATACACACAAATATGCTTATTTTAAACCATTATCAAATTCCAATAAAAAAAATGTCAAAATCTCCCAATCTCACCACGATCCTAAACTTATTCTTTCTTATTCAGCTTATTATTCCTAACTACTCCGTATCTTTTCTTTAAAAAAAATTTTGGAAACCTCTTATTAGCTTTTTGAAAACATTTACAAATAAACTTCTAGGTAAATTTCAATATCTTTTAGAAAATAAAGCTCTAGAGACAACTTTAGAAAATCTCAAAAATGTTATAATTTTTTTTTTTTAAACCATACTCACTTAAGAGGAACTTTTGTTTGAAAATCCCCAATTTAAAAACGTAAACTCTACCAATTTGTTGGTAGCTCTTAAAAATTTAAGAAACATTAGAAAACTTTTGAAAATTTGTTTGGAAACCTTTTTGGAAAGATACTTTGAAAAATATTCCCCAGAAAATCATTTCTCTGATACCAATTTGTAACACCCCCATTTTCCCTCCCAAAATAATACTTGAAATAATATATTTATTCATAATAAACTTGATTTGTTCATTCAAAATAGATGAAAAGTTTTGCAGCGGAAATAACACTAATTGGGAAATGGGTGTTACCGCCACATCCGGTCATCTCTTAACCGAATGCACAGGCAATCACAAAACTAAAAAAATCAGAGTAAAACAAGTGTTCAACATAATTGGATTGTTTATTTATGACTAGGTTTGACTAAGGCATCTCTAAACCGCTCTCGTGGTCATACAATCATCAGTCCACATAAGCATCATCACCTGCACAAATAAAGTGCAGAAAACAAAACAAAGAAAAGGAAACGAAAATTAGCTTTAGAGCTAAGTAAGTACTACCCAACCCCGTAAAATAATCAGGTTTGGCTAAAAATAGTTTTTCATATAATACTATATAAAAATGACACACTCCACCAAAATTCTTTTCTCTTTGATTTTTCTCAAAATCACTTCTTTACTAAAGTCCTCAACTTTTCTTTGAAAATACCATCGTAACTCTTCTCTTAGAATTTCTCAAAGTTCACTTCTTCTCTATCTTCCTAGTAATTTAGAAGGGCGGTGCTCAACACTGGTTGAGCCCGGTGGTTACGTTGTTATGTACGGCCACCCCGGGACTTTTGCCGGTACCACAACTGCTAATGGAAACGAAACGACTACCTTAAGTGTGCACACCCCCTAAAAGGGATTCCAAGCCCTCCGAGTAGTAAGTCGTCACGAGTAATCGGGACTCAGTCTACCAACTACCCCACCTTTAAAATTCTTGAATGATTAGGGACTACTACTATAACTTCTTCTTAGAAGGGATCATAGATCCAAACGTCACTTCAAACTCAAACTGTACTTCTTAGTAGTAGTAGCCTTAATCACCCTCCACATTTATCCGGATGTGGAAAACCGACACCACGGATTTCTCCCGGGTGCTCACTTCTTATGAAAACGTAAATTTTATCTTGACTTTAGATCTGAGTTTATAAGTAATTTACTAGTCATCATCAATTAAATCTGACTTTGTAAATAAAATATCCGAATCATTAATAATTATATTTTAATATTAATAAAATATAGGAATATAATCATGTCTATATGTTACATATTCAAATTATATGTTATAATTAATGGATCCGCATTATAAACTCTTTTTAATTTTAGTTTATTTAGTTCATCTTAATATCTTTTAATCTATCTAATTTAGTATAACTAGCCTAGTTGATAAATGATTTGGCCCAACTAATCAATGCTCTAGTCTTTTAAAAATAAAACAACGCAGCTTGAGTAAGAAGAAGCTAAGGGAAGACGATGGTTACTGTAGGTGCGACGTTCTCACGGAAGGAAGAAGGAGCGTCGTTCTAACCAGACCAAGGAGAGTCCAGCTCTGTAGCTGCTCTAGCGATGTCAACTCCGAAGGTGGTGTGGCGATTTGGCAGCATTTCTGCCGTGAACAACCAGTCCGGCAAACTCCGGCAATCTTTTTCGACCCTCCGGTGACCTTCTTGCCTCTGAGCAACTACGTATTCCTTCTCTCCTATTCTTGTAGACTAAGTTTGTGATGTTTTTAGTTTTGGTTTTAGTATATATGCTTACCTCAGCATAGGTATATATAATATACACTAAATTACATGAATTAAGTATATACTTCGTATATACTATGCTATATATGAGTGTATATGAGCAGCGGTAGGATGATGGTGTGAAAAATAACTTGCCGCTCCTCCCTATTTATACTTTTCAACCGAAGCCTCTCGTGATTATCCGATTGCACAACCATATTATTATGTGAGCATGTATGATAGGAAGGGAAAGACAAATGCATGTGGGTGAAATCCCTTGGTACCTTGGATCATACTTTGTATTTGCCTAAGACCCATGCTCGTGCATTGCAGACCCATGTGCAAGTATCTTTGGGGTTGGTTTCAAAAAAATAATATAAGGAGTAGCAATTATATTATAGATATATTCCTTCACATGTATTGTTTGTATGTTGTGTAGCATGACTTGATGGCCGGGGTAAGGCATGGTGCATGTATATTATTGGTACTATGTATGTGGTTGTTATTATTACTATGATATGTACTTCGTATATTATTGCTATATTATGTCTGTATTATTATTGTTGTATATTATTATTGTTTTGGCTCTATTATTGACATGTTAATGAGGTAGTCATACCATACAAATTATTAGTCCTAATACTCCTATGCGCAGAACATACATGTGATAGTGTATTTTATATCTAATGCATGTGTATTTTAATTTATGTGTGAACATATTCTTATCCGCCCCTTTTTAAAATAATATGTCTCTTTTAGAATTCATCATATGTTCTCAAAATTCCTCACTTATAAAACAAACCTCCCTTTCACTATTTAAGTCATTAAAATTTTATTTGATTTACTGAATTATTAAAATGTCATTTTCGTAACATTTTACTTGACTAATAAAATTATTTATTTTACATTATTTTTTTGGGGTATCACATTCTACCCTCCTTAAAAGATGTTTCGTCCCGAAACATAAACTAAAGAAAATTTATCCACAAATGAATACCACATCTTAGTTAATATTAAATTCTTTTTATCAAATTTTCGGAGTGTCACATTCTACCATCTTTAAAAGATGCTTCGTCCCGAAGCATAAGTTAAGAAAATATCCACCACACAATTAGCATGTATCATACGTTAGTTAATATTAAATTCTTTTTATTAAATTTATGAGTGTCACATTCTACCCTCCTTAAAAGAATGCTTCGTCCCTGAAGCATAATCCTAAAATTGTCTAATTAGGACACTCCTACCGTATATTCCACAAAATGAAACACCTAGCTAATATGCCCATACCTCAAAGTTTCATCTTACTAGTTCCAAATATTTCGTGGGCAAGCAGCATATAGGAATACACACAAATATGCTTATTTTAAACCATTATCAAATTCCAATAAAAAAAATGTCAAAATCTCCCAATCTCACCACGATCCTAAACTTATTCTTTCTTATTCAGCTTATTATTCCTAACTACTCCGTATCTTTTCTTTAAAAAAAATTTTGGAAACCTCTTATTAGCTTTTTGAAAACATTTACAAATAAACTTCTAGGTAAATTTCAATATCTTTTAGAAAATAAAGCTCTAGAGACAACTTTAGAAAATCTCAAAAATGTTATAATTTTTTTTTTTAAACCATACTCACTTAAGAGGAACTTTTGTTTGAAAATCCCCAATTTAAAAACGTAAACTCTACCAATTTGTTGGTAGCTCTTAAAAATTTAAGAAACATTAGAAAACTTTTGAAAATTTGTTTGGAAACCTTTTTGGAAAGATACTTTGAAAAATATTCCCCAGAAAATCATTTCTCTGATACCAATTTGTAACACCCCCATTTTCCCTCCCAAAATAATACTTGAAATAATATATTTATTCATAATAAACTTGATTTGTTCATTCAAAATAGATGAAAAGTTTTGCAGCGGAAATAACACTAATTGGGAAATGGGTGTTACCGCCACATCCGGTCATCTCTTAACCGAATGCACAGGCAATCACAAAACTAAAAAAATCAGAGTAAAACAAGTGTTCAACATAATTGGATTGTTTATTTATGACTAGGTTTGACTAAGGCATCTCTAAACCGCTCTCGTGGTCATACAATCATCAGTCCACATAAGCATCATCACCTGCACAAATAAAGTGCAGAAAACAAAACAAAGAAAAGGAAACGAAAATTAGCTTTAGAGCTAAGTAAGTACTACCCAACCCCGTAAAATAATCAGGTTTGGCTAAAAATAGTTTTTCATATAATACTATATAAAAATGACACACTCCACCAAAATTCTTTTCTCTTTGATTTTTCTCAAAATCACTTCTTTACTAAAGTCCTCAACTTTTCTTTGAAAATACCATCGTAACTCTTCTCTTAGAATTTCTCAAAGTTCACTTCTTCTCTATCTTCCTAGTAATTTAGAAGGGCGGTGCTCAACACTGGTTGAGCCCGGTGGTTACGTTGTTATGTACGGCCACCCCGGGACTTTTGCCGGTACCACAACTGCTAATGGAAACGAAACGACTACCTTAAGTGTGCACACCCCCTAAAAGGGATTCCAAGCCCTCCGAGTAGTAAGTCGTCACGAGTAATCGGGACTCAGTCTACCAACTACCCCACCTTTAAAATTCTTGAATGATTAGGGACTACTACTATAACTTCTTCTTAGAAGGGATCATAGATCCAAACGTCACTTCAAACTCAAACTGTACTTCTTAGTAGTAGTAGCCTTAATCACCCTCCACATTTATCCGGATGTGGAAAACCGACACCACGGATTTCTCCCGGGTGCTCACTTCTTATGAAAACGTAAATTTTATCTTGACTTTAGATCTGAGTTTATAAGTAATTTACTAGTCATCATCAATTAAATCTGACTTTGTAAATAAAATATCCGAATCATTAATAATTATATTTTAATATTAATAAAATATAGGAATATAATCATGTCTATATGTTACATATTCAAATTATATGTTATAATTAATGGATCCGCATTATAAACTCTTTTTAATTTTAGTTTATTTAGTTCATCTTAATATCTTTTAATCTATCTAATTTAGTATAACTAGCCTAGTTGATAAATGATTTGGCCCAACTAATCAATGCTCTAGTCTTTTAAAAATAAAACAACGCAGCTTGAGTAAGAAGAAGCTAAGGGAAGACGATGGTTACTGTAGGTGCGACGTTCTCACGGAAGGAAGAAGGAGCGTCGTTCTAACCAGACCAAGGAGAGTCCAGCTCTGTAGCTGCTCTAGCGATGTCAACTCCGAAGGTGGTGTGGCGATTTGGCAGCATTTCTGCCGTGAACAACCAGTCCGGCAAACTCCGGCAATCTTTTTCGACCCTCCGGTGACCTTCTTGCCTCTGAGCAACTACGTATTCCTTCTCTCCTATTCTTGTAGACTAAGTTTGTGATGTTTTTAGTTTTGGTTTTAGTATATATGCTTACCTCAGCATAGGTATATATAATATACACTAAATTACATGAATTAAGTATATACTTCGTATATACTATGCTATATATGAGTGTATATGAGCAGCGGTAGGATGATGGTGTGAAAAATAACTTGCCGCTCCTCCCTATTTATACTTTTCAACCGAAGCCTCTCGTGATTATCCGATTGCACAACCATATTATTATGTGAGCATGTATGATAGGAAGGGAAAGACAAATGCATGTGGGTGAAATCCCTTGGTACCTTGGATCATACTTTGTATTTGCCTAAGACCCATGCTCGTGCATTGCAGACCCATGTGCAAGTATCTTTGGGGTTGGTTTCAAAAAAATAATATAAGGAGTAGCAATTATATTATAGATATATTCCTTCACATGTATTGTTTGTATGTTGTGTAGCATGACTTGATGGCCGGGGTAAGGCATGGTGCATGTATATTATTGGTACTATGTATGTGGTTGTTATTATTACTATGATATGTACTTCGTATATTATTGCTATATTATGTCTGTATTATTATTGTTGTATATTATTATTGTTTTGGCTCTATTATTGACATGTTAATGAGGTAGTCATACCATACAAATTATTAGTCCTAATACTCCTATGCGCAGAACATACATGTGATAGTGTATTTTATATCTAATGCATGTGTATTTTAATTTATGTGTGAACATATTCTTATCCGCCCCTTTTTAAAATAATATGTCTCTTTTAGAATTCATCATATGTTCTCAAAATTCCTCACTTATAAAACAAACCTCCCTTTCACTATTTAAGTCATTAAAATTTTATTTGATTTACTGAATTATTAAAATGTCATTTTCGTAACATTTTACTTGACTAATAAAATTATTTATTTTACATTATTTTTTTGGGGTATCACATTCTACCCTCCTTAAAAGATGTTTCGTCCCGAAACATAAACTAAAGAAAATTTATCCACAAATGAATACCACATCTTAGTTAATATTAAATTCTTTTTATCAAATTTTCGGAGTGTCACATTCTACCATCTTTAAAAGATGCTTCGTCCCGAAGCATAAGTTAAGAAAATATCCACCACACAATTAGCATGTATCATACGTTAGTTAATATTAAATTCTTTTTATTAAATTTATGAGTGTCACATTCTACCCTCCTTAAAAGAATGCTTCGTCCCTGAAGCATAATCCTAAAATTGTCTAATTAGGACACTCCTACCGTATATTCCACAAAATGAAACACCTAGCTAATATGCCCATACCTCAAAGTTTCATCTTACTAGTTCCAAATATTTCGTGGGCAAGCAGCATATAGGAATACACACAAATATGCTTATTTTAAACCATTATCAAATTCCAATAAAAAAAATGTCAAAATCTCCCAATCTCACCACGATCCTAAACTTATTCTTTCTTATTCAGCTTATTATTCCTAACTACTCCGTATCTTTTCTTTAAAAAAAATTTTGGAAACCTCTTATTAGCTTTTTGAAAACATTTACAAATAAACTTCTAGGTAAATTTCAATATCTTTTAGAAAATAAAGCTCTAGAGACAACTTTAGAAAATCTCAAAAATGTTATAATTTTTTTTTTTAAACCATACTCACTTAAGAGGAACTTTTGTTTGAAAATCCCCAATTTAAAAACGTAAACTCTACCAATTTGTTGGTAGCTCTTAAAAATTTAAGAAACATTAGAAAACTTTTGAAAATTTGTTTGGAAACCTTTTTGGAAAGATACTTTGAAAAATATTCCCCAGAAAATCATTTCTCTGATACCAATTTGTAACACCCCCATTTTCCCTCCCAAAATAATACTTGAAATAATATATTTATTCATAATAAACTTGATTTGTTCATTCAAAATAGATGAAAAGTTTTGCAGCGGAAATAACACTAATTGGGAAATGGGTGTTACCGCCACATCCGGTCATCTCTTAACCGAATGCACAGGCAATCACAAAACTAAAAAAATCAGAGTAAAACAAGTGTTCAACATAATTGGATTGTTTATTTATGACTAGGTTTGACTAAGGCATCTCTAAACCGCTCTCGTGGTCATACAATCATCAGTCCACATAAGCATCATCACCTGCACAAATAAAGTGCAGAAAACAAAACAAAGAAAAGGAAACGAAAATTAGCTTTAGAGCTAAGTAAGTACTACCCAACCCCGTAAAATAATCAGGTTTGGCTAAAAATAGTTTTTCATATAATACTATATAAAAATGACACACTCCACCAAAATTCTTTTCTCTTTGATTTTTCTCAAAATCACTTCTTTACTAAAGTCCTCAACTTTTCTTTGAAAATACCATCGTAACTCTTCTCTTAGAATTTCTCAAAGTTCACTTCTTCTCTATCTTCCTAGTAATTTAGAAGGGCGGTGCTCAACACTGGTTGAGCCCGGTGGTTACGTTGTTATGTACGGCCACCCCGGGACTTTTGCCGGTACCACAACTGCTAATGGAAACGAAACGACTACCTTAAGTGTGCACACCCCCTAAAAGGGATTCCAAGCCCTCCGAGTAGTAAGTCGTCACGAGTAATCGGGACTCAGTCTACCAACTACCCCACCTTTAAAATTCTTGAATGATTAGGGACTACTACTATAACTTCTTCTTAGAAGGGATCATAGATCCAAACGTCACTTCAAACTCAAACTGTACTTCTTAGTAGTAGTAGCCTTAATCACCCTCCACATTTATCCGGATGTGGAAAACCGACACCACGGATTTCTCCCGGGTGCTCACTTCTTATGAAAACGTAAATTTTATCTTGACTTTAGATCTGAGTTTATAAGTAATTTACTAGTCATCATCAATTAAATCTGACTTTGTAAATAAAATATCCGAATCATAAATAATTATATTTTAATATTAATAAAATATAGGAATATAATCATGTCTATATGTTACATATTCAAATTATATGTTATAATTAATGGATCCGCATTATAAACTCTTTTTAATTTTAGTTTATTTAGTTCATCTTAATATCTTTTAATCTATCTAATTTAGTATAACTAGCCTAGTTGATAAATGATTTGGCCCAACTAATCAATGCTCTAGTCTTTTAAAAATAAAACAACGCAGCTTGAGTAAGAAGAAGCTAAGGGAAGACGATGGTTACTGTAGGTGCGACGTTCTCACGGAAGGAAGAAGGAGCGTCGTTCTAACCAGACCAAGGAGAGTCCAGCTCTGTAGCTGCTCTAGCGATGTCAACTCCGAAGGTGGTGTGGCGATTTGGCAGCATTTCTGCCGTGAACAACCAGTCCGGCAAACTCCGGCAATCTTTTTCGACCCTCCGGTGACCTTCTTGCCTCTGAGCAACTACGTATTCCTTCTCTCCTATTCTTGTAGACTAAGTTTGTGATGTTTTTAGTTTTGGTTTTAGTATATATGCTTACCTCAGCATAGGTATATATAATATACACTAAATTACATGAATTAAGTATATACTTCGTATATACTATGCTATATATGAGTGTATATGAGCAGCGGTAGGATGATGGTGTGAAAAATAACTTGCCGCTCCTCCCTATTTATACTTTTCAACCGAAGCCTCTCGTGATTATCCGATTGCACAACCATATTATTATGTGAGCATGTATGATAGGAAGGGAAAGACAAATGCATGTGGGTGAAATCCCTTGGTACCTTGGATCATACTTTGTATTTGCCTAAGACCCATGCTCGTGCATTGCAGACCCATGTGCAAGTATCTTTGGGGTTGGTTTCAAAAAAATAATATAAGGAGTAGCAATTATATTATAGATATATTCCTTCACATGTATTGTTTGTATGTTGTGTAGCATGACTTGATGGCCGGGGTAAGGCATGGTGCATGTATATTATTGGTACTATGTATGTGGTTGTTATTATTACTATGATATGTACTTCGTATATTATTGCTATATTATGTCTGTATTATTATTGTTGTATATTATTATTGTTTTGGCTCTATTATTGACATGTTAATGAGGTAGTCATACCATACAAATTATTAGTCCTAATACTCCTATGCGCAGAACATACATGTGATAGTGTATTTTATATCTAATGCATGTGTATTTTAATTTATGTGTGAACATATTCTTATCCGCCCCTTTTTAAAATAATATGTCTCTTTTAGAATTCATCATATGTTCTCAAAATTCCTCACTTATAAAACAAACCTCCCTTTCACTATTTAAGTCATTAAAATTTTATTTGATTTACTGAATTATTAAAATGTCATTTTCGTAACATTTTACTTGACTAATAAAATTATTTATTTTACATTATTTTTTTGGGGTATCACAAATATTATTAATTTGGGACATTAATAATTAATAGACCAGTATGTGGATTAACTGATGGCTATATTCCACTAGTAATGTGTATAGAGATATCAAGTGAATAACATAGATGCTTGTTAGTGAACAAGTTCGTTGGACAAACCCAACTTGAGGACACCACTAGGTTATATGTCATCAGTGTTGTCCTCGATAATGATGAGGTGCTATATTCTTACACTTGAGATAATCATGGATACTTACATGGGAATTAATATGTATTAACACCATTAAATGTTATCTTTAAATGAGTAATTATAAAGGTGGTATTATACATATTATGAACCATGTAGTGATATGTGAATTATCAAGATAGTTGTTGTCACTCTCGTATAGCGAGAGAAAGATATCTATTGGGCCCCTTGACAAGTAAAATTAATCAGCATGGCCATGCTCAAATGACGTGTCATTTGTTCAATATTAATCTTACTTGGTAATCAAGAAATATTAATTGAGAATAACAAGGATGACACAACCTAACCTTGTCTCAATTAAGATAACGTTTGACAGAAGAGAATTATTAGCACAAATTAATCATTAAAAGGTTATGTCAGATTTAATTGACATTTATATATTTTGGATAGTCATAATGCCTTGCTAGAGGCCGCTTATGATTTGTGAGGCTCGAATTAATTTTCTAGCCCACTGCCAACGATATATAAACCTACAGGGTCACACACCTAAGTGATTTGGATCATTAATGTTTGGTCCCTTCGGGGACATCCGATAAAATTGGAACGATACAGAGAAGATTAGCATGGCCCTTACGCAAGGATGACACGCACAAATCGAGAAATGGATCATTAATGTTTGTTAATAACATTGAAATAACCTGATTAGCCCATTTCGAAAAACGTTTTCGAATGGTATTGAGCTAGGGCCTCCAGGAGAGTTTTATTAGCTATAAACCTTCTTCTTTCCTCCTCTTATAAATAGGGCTAAGGAGACCCACAGATTTTAAGAGTTAAAATTCACATCTAAAACCTAGAAAGAGAGAAATAAAGAGGAGAACGCTAGCATGTTCCCTACGGGCGATCCAGTCACGTGCGTGTGGATACCGGTAGAGCTCGGGATCGTTTTCTCAGACTGTCTGACATCCTTGCTTAATTGTGACACCGCACCCGAACGTCCTCGAAAATTCAAATAAAAAAAAAATCAAAGTGTATGTATCGAATTTCCGATTTCCAAACAATTGTAAAACAACTTATGTTTTACGTAGGGTATGATTGAATATTGTACTGTTCAAACTCGTATATTAGTGTCGGGTTTTGCAAATGCTTATTTGGGCCTTATTAATGAACATAAGAGTCCAACATTACCTAAATGATGTTACATCACCTTTCAAGACAAGTTGAGGAAGGTCGGGCGGCCCAAACATTATTTTGGGCCCAACCTGCTAAAAATAGCAAGTATTCGAGAATGGCGTCCTAGGCCCACTCGGGGGTGACCCACACAGATAGTAGTCCAATAATATGAATGACAAATGCCAACATAAGTGATAGGATGATTAGACAAGAATACAAATGCCTACGGTCCCATCTTTGACATTATTGAGCTAAATAAAGGGAGTAGGATTTTTCCTTCTATAATATTCATCATGTAAATTATTGGGATGATCCTACACATATTGGGTATCAATAATATGATATATGA
Organism: Cuscuta epithymum; assembly: GCA_945859915.1. NCBI lineage: Eukaryota > Viridiplantae > Streptophyta > Magnoliopsida > Solanales > Convolvulaceae > Cuscuta > Cuscuta epithymum. The sequence continues at coordinate 3,714,889 of CAMAPF010000031.1, read as the reverse complement.
AGTTGACTTGGCCTACATAAATTATAATGAGTACAAAAAGACATCTCATGACAAAGATAAAACAATAGGGTCCATCTTTTCATTTTAGGAGTATTGGTAGGCATTTTGGACCCCAAATTGAATGGGATCATTTGGGAACCATCCCACATGACCTTGGTACCTGAAAACAAAGAAAAATGGGTGAGACAACTATGTGGGGCGGACATTTTGACTTAAGAGCTACAACATTACAAAAAGAAATAAAAGAGGAGGTCCACACCATGTTTGATTGCAATCAAACACATGCTTTTTGTGAACCACATGCTTAGATATCATTTTGAGAGCTCCTAAACACCTCCCCCTCACCCCCCATTCGAACGAAAAGAGATAAGAAAGAAGGGAGAGCCTCACACTCAAAAGAGAGAGAGATAAGGGAGCTGGCCGCAGGGATAATCTCCAGTTCGTGGAGCTCACTGTTTGGTCCGTGTCTTGAGAAATACTCATCCAAAAAGGGCGTGTGAGGTGTCCACTGAAAGTTCTCAAGAAGAGGAATCCATAGACGTGCGGTTTGAAGAAAACAGAGCAGTTTAAGGCCTCCAAATCGTCCGAACAAAACACAACCTCGCGGAATACGTTTTTGTATTCAAAGTTAGGAAACGAATTCGCCGGAAAACACCCGTTCTAGGGACTGTTTTCGTGTCTTCGGTTAGGAGTTGAGCTAGCACCTTGAGGAGGCTGTATAACACTCATTCATAAACAAGGAATCAATTCTCAAACTCCCTTGGCCGAAGCTTGAGCATTTGGGTTGAGAAGGAATAATTTAAAGCTCACTTAAGGTGAGGATGACCGACTATATTGCTTATAATCTTTGGGTTAATTTCATGAGATTTCCTAAATGAATACAAAGTGTGATTTGCATGGATTATTAATGATTAATAATGCCTAAATGAAATTACTATTGATTACAAGTATAGTTTGCATAATATACAAATTTGTGAATAAATTGTGTATGTTTATATGTTATGAATATGATGGCATGATAGTTGTATCAACCATGAATCCCAATTGTGATAAGTATGCTTTTATTTCATGAGGAGAAGTCATGAAAGTATAAAAGTGATATTTTGATATTAAGGCCAAATTACGCATGAATGAAGAATTATATTGAAATGAGTAAATAACTAGTATCTAAATATTAGTTGGAATTGTAGTTGAATAATGGATGAATGGATCCTAAGAAATTGAATTGTAAAGAATCGGTGATTATTGAGCTGGGCTCTAGACCGATGTAGATAACGGTGATTATTGAGCTGGGCTCTAGACCGTAGTAGTTATCGGTGATTATTGAGCTGGGCTCTAGACCGATGTAGGTAACGGTGATTATTGAGCTGGGCTCTAGACCGTAGTAATTATCGGTGATTATTGAGCTGGGCTCTAGACCGATGTAGATGACGGTGTTTATTGAGCTGGGCTCTAGACCGTAGTAGGTAACGGTGATTATTGAGCTGGGCTCTAGACCGTAGTAGATAACGGTGATTATTGAGTTGGGCTCTAGACCGTAGTAGATAACGGTAATTATGAGCTGGGCTCTAGACCGTGGTAAATAACGATGAATTGACACTAAACGAATGAAGTTAACTATAATATGATAACACCCTAGTTTGAGGGTCTTGGAAATTGAAACATTGATTATACTTTGTATAGTTGTCATTGTACTTGTCAAATGCTTCCAAGTACTGACCTCCCCTTCACGGGGGAGGCCACCTCACATTTTCAAGTAGGAGTTGAGCTTGCTACCAGAGCCCGTTGCCGGGAGAATCAAGGAAGGAAGACGACGTTCGTGTTTCCTCCGCTTCCGTTTTAAAACATTTAAATTAATGCTCATGGATATTATTTTCTGAATAACTATTTGAGGGCTTGTACGCCCATGTTTGCCAAGTGTGGCTTGAACACTTGTAATATTGTTTCCGCTGCTTTAAATAAATATTTTACATTATGTTTGTTTATGGATGAACTATGTGTGAATGATATTCCAGACGCCTTGTATAGTATGGATGTGTTGGACTGCGGTTGACTATTCGTGCTGTACGGCGGATTGTTGACGTGTCCGGGTAGGTCCGGGGCGTGACAATTTAATTGGTATCAGAGCCTTAGTCCGTAAACTTCATAATGAAGCTTCAAAATCTCTTTTTGAAAACGAATTTGAAAACCATGAGCATAAAAGTTTTGTACTTATAGAACTTTTGGTACTTGAGTTGCAAAGTCTCTAATTGTTAAGATGGTACCCTTAACAATTGGTATGACGGTGATTTGAGCCAAAGGATGTCTTTCAGAATTATTGATTTATTAATTTCGGAATTTATATGTGTATATTATATTTTGGATTTTTGTAAGGATGTGATATTCGAATATTTCGAATTTGATCCAATATATATTCACAATTATATTTGGAATATTTTGTGATACTCCCTCCGTTCTCTAATAGTTGTCCCACTTTCCATTTTTGGTTGTTCTTGAATAATTGTCCCCTTTCTATTTTTAGTAAGTTTTTGTTGTGCAAATGCATTTTTACCCCCACCTATTTTACCCTCATTTACTTACCTTTAATCTAAATCCATTTAATTCTCCACTTACTCCATTAATTAATCTTTACTTTCCACCTCTACCCATTTACTTCTCCATCGTATAACCTCTCCCCCTACCCATTTAATTCTCCACCGCTAAACCTCTCATTCTACCACGGTTCGTCTTCCTCATCTTCAACCTCTTGTCATACCTTCTTCCATTAATCTCTGATCTTTCTTTCCAGATGGAATATTAGACACGCGATTTTGTCGAACACTATTTGTCTGTTCCTGATACGTCGGACCAAGTTAATCCTTACGCGGATGTGCTGGATACGCCAGACCAGGTGACTGATCCATACTTGCATGTGCCTGATACGCTTGCCCCTAACTTCGAAGTCTTTGATACCCAGAGAAAGGAAGAAATCCGCCTTCAAGCCGTCCGGAGAGCATCTGAGAAAGCGCTGGTGAAGACTGAAGACTAATGGAGATGTGGAGGGTGTTTAAGTGGTGAGAATAAACATGCACCGTCCGATAAGTCATTTATTCTCTGTATTTCTTTACCATTGCATGGTAGTAAGGTTTTCTGATTTCCTGAGAATAAACAATCTGTAATGTATTGTTTGTTGTGTTGCTCTATGAATTTTATGGTTTCCGACACTGCTTTGTGAAATAAATGATGATTTCTTTAGAAATCATTGTTCTCTGTCATTAAACATACCTCTGTGACCTGAGATTGTGTTCATATGGCTGTGATGACACCCTTGAGATATGATATTTGGCTGCCATATCTGTGATGACACATATTTCTGATTAGAGCTTGTGTGAGCATGTTTGTGATGACACCTATGTGTGATCTGAGCTATTGTGTTCTTATGTGTGATGACACTTGTTTGTTAATTCGATCCTCACAAATCATAAGCGGCCTCTAGCAAGGCATTATGACTATCCAAAATATATAAATGTCAATTAAATCTGACATAACCTTTTAATGATTAATTTGTGCTAATAATTCTCTTCTGTCAAACGTTATCTTAATTGAGACAAGGTTAGGTTGTGTCATCCTTGTTATTCTCAATTAATATTTCTTGATTACCAAGTAAGATTAATCTTGAACAAATGACACCTCATTTGTGCATGGCCATGCTGATTAATTTTACTTGTCAAGGGGCCCAATAGATATCTTTCTCTCGCTATACGAGAGTCACAACAACTATCTTGATAATTCACATACCACTACATGGTTCATAATATGTACAATCACCACCTTTATAATTACTCATTTAAAGATAACATTTAATGGTGTTAATACATATTAATTCCCATGTAAGTATCCATGATTATCTCAAGTGTAAGAATATAGCACCTCATCATTATCGAGGACAACACTGATGACATATAACCTAGTGGTGTCCTCAAGTTGGGTCTGTCCAACGAACTTGTTCACTAACAAGCATCTATGTTATTCACTTGATATCTCTATACGCATTACTAGTGGAATATAGCCATCAGTTAATCCACATACTGGTCTATTAATTATTAATGTCCCAAATTAATAATATTAGACCAGGGACAATTAGAATATTATGCTTGTTTAAAGTGTAGCAATTCCACAATTAAGTTACATACTTAATTAGCTACTAAACATAATATTCAGGGACTAAATGTTAATAAAGAAAACTCACAATAATAATTAACATAAAATGAGTTTGTGACTTTATTAATGAATGAACATCAAATATTCATTGATAAATCGTAAACTATGATTGTCCTAGGGCATATATCCAACAGAAGTGTGATAGGGTGAGAGAGTGTAGAGGCCAACTTTTGTCTCAGTGGACAAATAAGTGTGGAAAGAGGCCCACAAATTATTTGATTCCATAAACCTCACCTCAGCCACCTATCCTCCAAGTTGTGCAGCTCCCCTTGACAATTTGATGTCTAACCCCCCCCCCCCCCCCCCCTCCCCCACTCATATGGGAGATCATCCCTTTATATCTCCGAATGTACATTCGGTCCCGAAAGTTGTATTTCTCGGAATGTTTTAATTATAATTTATTTTATCGGGTCAAATAAAACATATCTCATGTTCCCAATCATTTTGGGCCTTTAGAAGCTGTTCCGTTCACCTGATCTGAATGTTTCTGATCTGAATTTTTTAAGTTCTGATCTGATCTGATCTGAATTTTTCTGATCTGATCTGATCTGATCTGAATTTTTCTGATCTGATCTGATCTGAATCTTTCTGATCTGATCTGAATCTTTCTGATCTGATCTGAACGTTGCTGAACTGATCTGAATGTTGCTGATCTGATCTGATCTGATCTGAATGTTTCTGATCTGATCTGAATGTTTCTGATCTGATCTGAATTCTTCTGATCTGAATCTTTCTGATCTGATTTGAATATTTCTATAATTGTAATTATAATTATAATTATTAGATTTATAATTGTAATTAAAAATATAACTTAAATAAAATTACAATTATAATCATAATTATAAAAAAATAATTAAAATTAAATTTAAAATTATAATAATTATACCAATTACACTAATTATAAATACAGATACAATTATAAATGTAATTATATTTTTAATTATGATTAATTTTATAATTATTTTTTTTTTAATTATAATTATAATATTTATCTCTATAATCATAATTATATCTATAATTACTAATTTAAATATATAATTACTCCGAAGTAATAATAATTACAAAAATAACAACAAGAACAACAATCATATTAATAATAATGATGATTATAATTATAATTACATTGTAAATCATAATTATAATTATAAATATATTATGTTATATTATATTATATTATATTATATTATATTATATTATATTATATTATATTATATTATATTATATTATATTATATTATATTATATTATATTATATTATATTATATTATATTATATTATATTATATTATATTATATTATATTATATTATATTATATTATATTATATTATATTATATTATATTATATTATATTATATTATATTATATTATATTATATTATATTATATTATATTATATTATATTATATTATATTATATTATATTATATTATATTATATTATATTATATTATATTATATTATATTATATTATATTATATTATATTATATTATATTATATTATATTATATTATTATAATATAATAATAATTTTATATGATTAACATTATTATTATATTATTATTAATAATATTATTATATTAATATATTAATATTATTAACAATAACTATAATATAATAATCATAATTAATATAATAATAAAAGTGATAAATCATGTTTGAATTTTTTGATCTGATCTGATCTGATCTGAATGTTTCTGATCTGATCTGAATGTTTCTGATCTGGTCTGATCTGGTCTGAATCTTTCTGATCTGATCTGAATGTTGCTGATCTGATCTGAATCTTTCTGATCTGATCTGAATGTTTCTGATCTGATCTGATCTGATCTGAATTTTTCTGATCTGATCTGATCTGAATCTTTCTGATCTGATCTGATCTGATCTGAATAAAATAAGATTAAGGAATAAGTAATAAGATTAAGACGAACGGAACAGCTTCTTAGAATGAACATACATTCCCCAAATTAAATTTAGAAGTCCCCGGAATTTATTACGGGTTGTTATCTGACGAAATACCAGCTATGGTATATGGGCCCTGTTTGACCAACCGGTCAACTACATGCCTTTGCTATGGCCCAAATAGAGTATCAACCACCCTATACATATTATCTAGACCAAGATGAATATAAAATGTGGTCCCGGAAATATCGGGTAGTCCCCACCCCCAGTGTGGGCCTCAAATGCAATTTACTATTCACGCAAAAGAAATAATAAAAATTTACAACCTTGTAAATTCTTTAACCATTTCTCATTGTACAATAAATAATTTACGTAAAAGTAAATGTACTTAGAGACGGTGTTACATGCCTTCTGGCCCAACCAGAAGCGTGCCTACAGCCCAACGGGGAGCCTGCCTTCCATTTTGGCCAGGAGCCTGGCTCCGGGGAGCCTACCTTCCACCCCGGTCAGGAGCCTACCTCTAGCCCATCAGAGAGCCTGCCGTTCAGTCTAGCAGGAGGGAACTCAAGCATCCGGTCTGCCAACCTACCAGACAGGAAGAGTAACGGCTAGACATTAATGTCCTATTTAATTATGTATTTAATTTCATATTAATGTTGTGATTATATTAGTCATTATTATGTTTGGCAGTTCCCATTTGTAATCTTCTATAAAAGGCAAGTCTGATTCAAATAATAGAAATGATATTTCTGGCAACCAAATTCCCTTAGCTATTTTGCATTTTCGTATTACTTTATTGATTCTTGCTTGAGTGTGTATATTAGCTTTCCTAAAAGTCTAATTGGTGCTTTCGGACCAAAATTAGTGCTTTCGTTGTGATCCTCTATTATCTCTTATATCACTTTAGTAAGAATCACACAGGAAGATGGTCGGAATCTCGTCCCAATGTGACCGTGTCACTCCAAACAGAGGAATCCACCCGTTTTGGCCGCCAGCGTGCCCCAGCATCCATGTGCAGGGCAAGGCGATGGTGCGCCATGTCACCTCTGGAACCAGTTTTCAGGCCCCAGCAAGTTGAGGGTGACGCTCAACCAAAGTCAATGTTAGCGCTCGCACCGCAACCAGCAGGGGGGTGGCCGACGTAATGCTCCGCTAGGGCTGCACATCGGGCGGATTGGGTCGGGTTTGCTATATTTTTTTGGCCTACCCGATTTGTTCGGGTTGGCTATTAACCAACCCGCGGTACGCAAAATAAGTTGGTAAACCATGCATGAATGGGTCGGGTAGAGTCGGGTATTGGGGGGGAAATCATTTCGGGTTGCATCTTTCATGTGGGAAATTAATGTAACCAATTTAAAACTCAATTAACTTGTTTCCAAAAGACATAAACAAATACAAGTTCTCTTATCTTTTATAAGCAAAACATTAGGTAATAGTATTAAAACATCCTTCCGTAAAGGAATTTCATTTAGTACTCGACCCGGTCGAAGTTCATTTTATTATTATTATTATTATTATTATTATTATTATTATTATTATTATTATTATTATTATTATTATTATTATTATTATTATTATTATTATTATTATTATTATTATTATTATTATTATTATTATTATTATTATTATTTTTATTATGCTACAACGTTTTCTTGGGTAATTTCAACTTAAGACCAATGTGCTCTATCTAGGACTTTATGATATTAGAATTATAATTAAACATTTATCATTTTGACTAGGTGATTATTATATATTAAGATTTTATAAGCAAAACATTTTGACAAGTACTCTTAAGAATAATTTATAAGAGACCCTATTAAAATTTAATAGGCTAAAATAAAAAAAGATTAAATTAAATTGTCATTTAGTTTGAGTTTATTCTTTGAAATCCCCTTTATATGTTGGTTATCCGCATTATCCACATATAGTTCAAAACAAACATAAAAAAAATCATGTGTTGTGATGAGTCTTACATGAGCTATTATGTAATAACAAATTTAATGATTGGATAAAACAAAAGCCTTTAATATTTTTAACATTTAGATATCTAAATAAACTTACGTGCATGTTTACTTGACCCTAAGACACATATTTTCTCGGTGAAAATTTATTATTCTGATTAAGGGTATGAAATGGGTGATTAACCGTAATACATGGATTTGAACATTGTTTGAATCGCGATGAGATCATGTGCATAACTTTTATATTAAGAGGGGTTTCATCAATTCTACATTTCACTAATTCAAAAGTTTTTTAATCCAAAGAGAAGGCGACCAAAATCAATTGGGTAAGAGCCATCCAAATTCATAAGTTTTAAATATCATTTATAAAACCATGTATGAAAAGTACCAACAGCACTCGAGGCAACACCTGAGTTCAACACTAGTTACACATATATATAATAATGCAGAGTACATTAATATGAAAAATAATAGAGTTATATTGCATATGAGTGTACATGTAATTTGCACATGTGACTTGCTCGATCCATCTATTGAAAAGACACTGGGCACACATGATTCACGTTTCTATTAGAAACAATTCCATGGGAAACGACAACAGTTTTCCTCTTCTGGCGGGCAAAAAATGTTCCAGGAGCAATCACTTCCTTTGGGCATATAGAACTTATAGATCATCTTCTCTTTTTTAGGCGGGGGAACGGCATCACCGGGATAACCTTTATTTTCCCAACACCACAAAACTTGGAATTAGTAGTAATTAACAACATAACTAGCTGATTTATGTAGTATTAATTTATTACAGTATTATTATTAATCTCATCAAATAAACATGCATGTCTGTCTTTGTAGTCTTGTAGGATCCGACGTCTCTGTCTTGCTTTGGCAGACAATGAAGAAGTCTTGATCATTTTCACCAGATGAAAAAGACGGTAATAAATGAAGAGGTCCACATTTTACATGAATCTTGAAACCCTACTTTAGATTGTTGGCTTCCATTTGGGTCGTAGGAACCACCACCGGAAAAGCCGCCGGAAAGTTACGATGATTTTTAAGATTTTTCACTTTTTTGTAAATGAATAATGTTTTACCATTTCTTTAAAAAAACATTCAACCATTGCAATTCGAGAACAGAACATGTTTTATTCCCTAAATATAAGTAAATGGCATCAAGCTTGAAAAGTTTTGACATGTTTAAAGTCTGATAATGTCAAAACATAATCGTAATTTAACTGAATAAAAATATGAAAATCCTATTTTGCAATTCACTATTTCTTCCAATGGAGGATATTTTCTTTATATTTTTTAAAACTGGCGTTAATAAACCTGAATCATTCATAAATTTTAGGGTATTTTAAATCTTTGAAGGATCCATAACGCATTAGAATTCTGTTAAGTACTTTGATACTTTTAATAATATAATAATATAAAATTGATAACAATAATCTTAACTTTCACAAATATTCTCACAAAAAAAACGCATTTGCGTAAGTTCAGACTAATCACACTTTTGCGGTCAATTTCCTTTTGCTAGCCTCTAATCGGTTGATGACATGCTATGTCATGTTTTTATCTATTCTTTGAAATAAACTAGTTAAACAATTTATTTTACCTGTTACTGATCTTCTCAAATCTTCCCATATTCCTACTTATCATTTATCTATTTCTCCCGGTGGTTTTTATTTTATTTTATCCCTTGACACTTTGTAAATTATTTTTTGGCTTTCTTGTTTTAATTTGTCACTCTAGTATGAGAATTTTTGTAAAACTTCATTTTCGGACAAGTTTTCTGCCTTTTCTTCTCCTTCACGTATTTTTATTCCATTTCCCGTTTTACATTCTCTTCTAGTTCATTCCTTTTCATCTTATTTTCAATCTTCCCTACTTATTTCTTCTTGTTACCTTAACTTCCCCTTTCCACATCATCTTATTTATCTAAGTAGGTCCACACATTAGTTTCATCAACTATGAGAAAAACTCTTTGTGATACAACTATGAAAAAATGAATTATAAAAAAATAAAACAATCAGGGATAAGTAAGAAAAAAGAAGTAGAAAAAGGAGAGTAAAAAGGAAAGTTCAAACTCTTTGGCGCTTCATAGATTGATTGGTTGGGCTGTAAGCCATGGATACAGGGGATTTGAGGCTGAATCTGATTCTATGGCTGTTTTGGAGGCGGTTGAAAACATTGAACGGGCAGGGAGATGGAAAAGCTTGGTATAGTAGAGGAATTAAGAAAATGGTCGGTTGAGTTTGATATCATTTTCAGACATACACTTAGAGAAGCCAACTCGCCTGCGCACTATCTGTGTAAACCCGGAACTGATAATATGGAAGTTTATTATTCGGCTAAAGACTTGAATATTGAATTTAGGAAATCTCTTTGGGCAGATAAATGTGGTCTTTACTATTTTCCTTCTTAGATGAAGTTACGTTTTTTGTAATTTTTCGATTGGGTAAGGTCTAGTCCCCCCCAATTGTATTCTTTTTTCTTTGTATTTTGGAAGGGTATGCCCTTATTGAAGAAGTATTGGTATAGTCCCCATCTTCATCAGTATACTATTTAATTTTAATAAAACACGACAAATGTTCCCCGGGATTTGCCCCACTGATTTTGGTGGTTTGCCTACCGGAATTTTTTTTTTTAAAAAAAAAGGAAAGTTCAAATAAAAATAAAGAAGATAACGAGTAGGGAGCAATAAATACTTGAATGAAAAAGAATTAACTGGATAGTAATACATCAAAAACGAAATAGCGTAAAAATATGGAAGAAAAAGAAGACGGGTAGAAACTATTGAGGAAAATTTGTACAAAAAAGAGAATAAGAAGAAGATGAAATGGAAAAAGTGCCGAGATGATTAAAAAACAATAATAGAATTCTTCTAGTGAGGAAATGCAAATTTTTTAAATGAGATTGACTATTTTGGGAAGGTCGATGAAATGTGTTATTATTTATGTAATGTTTCTAAAGAAAAAGTCAAAAAATCTGGAATGATATGTCACTAGCGAAAAAAGATGAGGTGTAAAATATTATCTATATGATTATTTAGAGATTACCTATAAAGGTGGTTTTGCCAAAAAAAAGAGATTAGCTAAAGTGGTATATATATTATTCTGAAAAACTGAGATTATTTTTATCAATTTTTCCTAATAATTACCATTTTCTTACTCTCTTTTTAATTCTTTTGCATTGATCACGTACATACCCATTACAAAATTATATTTGTGATGTGCAAAAATAACTAAAACACGGGATACTTATTAGGGGTTTTGTTGATATTACTAAATAGAAACTCACAGATAGGATTACTTTTAAATGTTTATAAAAAAGAGACCTGTGACTTTTATACTCTCCTTAGTTACGGTTGCACTCCCGACCCAGTTACGGTTACACGACCGGACTGATTACAGTTACCTGAACCAACCAATTACAGTTATCCGACCTGATTAGTTACAATTACCCTACCCATCCACTTACAGTTACCCAACTCGTCCATTTATAGTTACACAATCCAACCAGTTACACTTAACTCGATCACCCGACCAGTTATAGACTTATAGTTACTTGCCCCGACCTGTTATCCGACCAATTATTGTTATCTGATTTCAATATTTACAATATAATTACTTGACCCGACGAGTTACTAGATCCGATCAATTACACTAACCTGATCCTATAGTGACCATCGCTAGCCACCCACCGATAGCCACCAACGTCGATGAGTTAGTGCCCCGTCGCCCTCACTCTGACGGCCAGCCTCCCCGACCCATCTCCAACCCAAAGCCGAGTCCCCTCTTCAGCATACCCAAATCCCATGCCACCAAACCCCGCCCCAACCCCTGTAATAGTGCAACCACCTCATCCTGGCCAACCACCACACATCACTGCCTCTGCCTTGTGATGATCGGCATTGCCCCGCTAGGCCCCTCCCCAACCCCCAGTCCTCGCACGACCATAGCCCCCGTATCACCCCCAACCCCAACACATCACCGCCCATGCTCAAAAACCCTAGTTGCCATGCCGCTATGTTAAAATCATAGTTGAATCAATGTCGTCATGGTCAATTTGAAACCCTAGCTATTGGAGATGCCATCGCCACAACCATCGCCATCGATTCTCGATCATTCAGACATAAGAAAAGAACAATAGAAGGGAAGCTTACCTGGGACGTCGACGGTGGCGACAACGTAATGGAAAAAAGACAGTTGTGACGGGCAAGAAGGACTCTGAAGGAGTCACTGGGATGGATCGAGCTTATGGCATACGGGCCGCAGGCATCGATCAATCAAGAAAATCCGGATATCCTTTTATAGTCAAGGGTGTTGTAGATTTATAGTCCATTTGGTAATGTTTAGTCCTATTTTTGTCCAAATTTAAATCGGGTCCTTTTTTTGTCAATAATGTTATTTTTGATTATTATTTCTGCAAAATAATAACACGTAGAAGTCAATAATATTATTTTTGCCATTATTTCTACTTATTAACATGTTGTAAAATGAAATATTCTTTTTCACAATATATCTATTATCTTGAAGTGGCACGTTCGAAACATATTCTTAATAACATAATTGTGTCGTAGAAACGTCATTTTTTATTGGCAACTTCAAATATTAATGGGGCATGTATCAAAGCAAAAATTTTAAGAAGCACGTAACGTGCTCATCTTACCGAGCACGTAGGGCACCGATTTCAAATGTTTCGTCACCTCAATTTGTAAAGCAATCAAATTTTTAAATAAATTGCAGTTTGTTTTAAAGCAAAATAAATTGCCGTTCAAACCCTCCGTATTGAATGTAAATAAACTGCTCACATAACCTATATTTCAAAAAAGCTCGTTTAAAATTTTAAGGAAAAATTGATCACGACGACGACGACGACGACGACGACGACGACGACGACGACGACGACGACAACAACGACGACGACGACGATGATGATGATGATGATGATGATGATGATGATGATGATGATGATGATGATGATGATGATGATGATGATGATGATGATGATGATGATGATGATGATGATGATGATGATGATAATGATGATGACTTGCTATACCTTTACATAAATAATTTCATCTTACACAAATCATCTCAAAATAATTTCAGTTTTATCTAATCTCTACACCTTATCTTCTTTCATTGGTCTTTGACCGTTGATGACTTGCTATATCATTACATAAATAATCTCATCTTACACAAATCTTCTCAAAACAATCTTATGTTTCATTTTTCTTTTCTCCCCCTCCCTTATATTTTTATCATTTGTGGTCTGATGGCATCACTGTGGCATTCCCAAGGAGGAGGTCACATGTTCGAATCCTATCCCAGTTCAAGGATGTTAGCATTAACATTAAGCAGATACTATATAGGTTGGAAGGAATTGGCCAAAAAAAATTCTTTTCCTTATTTACAGATTCTACTTCTCACTTTACTATGGGAGCTTTTTTTGTAAAATTTCTTGCACGGACAAAGTTTTCTTCTCTCCATTTCTTCTTCTTCCCATTTTTAATTTCTTTTCCCTTTTTATGTATTTCTCTTGTTAATTGTTCTTATTTTGTAAAAGATCTTTTTCCCATTTGTTTTTATTATAAGTTCTTTTTATTTTCACTTTTCCCCTTTTTCTTCTTGTTAGTTTTTTGGGGAGAAGGAGCATATTACCCACTAAGGTTTGAGCCAAGGAGCTAATTGGACACTTCAATACCTTTAGGAGCAAAATAAGACTCATTTGACTTTTTTCGGGCATATTACCCACCCAACTCCAACGTCGTTAGTTTTACTTCCTTTCGCCGTCTGCTCTTGGCCGGCTGCCACTGCCTTAGCTTCATCGTATTTTATTAAACATTGTTCTTTGCCTAGTTCCTTGGATCCGGAGCCTCTACCTTACTTTAGAGTAAGGTAGAGTGCCTTGCTTCCTCCCGGTCGTCCGATCTACAATTCAACGGTCGGAGATCTTGGGCTCCACTTTTTCGCCGATCTCGAGATCGTGTTGGCCGCTCCCCTCCCGTTCGATGCGCAAGGCACCCTCCTAGTCGGGTAGAGGATCCCAATCCCTAGTTCCTTAACTATATGGCTAGGTGGTACCCACCACCTCATTTAACTCTAATGTGTCAAACAAACAACACACATAAATACACTTGCAATCATGTATTTTTTTTATTTGTTATACCTTACGTTGAATTCCTTTTTCCTTTTACTACATACCCTTTAATAATTGCAACAATTTAACTTTCATGTTTTCCTTTTACACATGAAATGGTATGAACCGTACCATTTACTCAAATATTGTATAATAACCATCTATCATTTTGGTATTGTATATAATGAAATTCCGACCCCATTCACACATTTTTCTGGCTCCATCCTTGTGTGTGTGTATGCAGTATGCATATATATTTTTATATTTTTATATAGTGAATACACTACTTCATTACTTCTATTAAAAAAAAGTATGTACGTACGTATAAGCACAATTGTACAGATATGGGTGAAGTATAAGAATACGTATACTGAATACGTGTTGAAATATTAAGAACCCAATATAAAATAATTAAAAAACATAAAGGAAAAAACTGAAAAAAAAAAAACAAAATAGAAATAATCAAATAAACTAGAAGTCTAAATACTTTTTATGATTATATTAAAGTGAGGCAATCATTCTCCGTATTGATAAACATCAAAGGATTAAAGAAGCCAGGGTAGTAAACGGTGTTAGTTACTACGTTAGTGGGTGGGCAATATGCCATTAAAAGGTTGAATATTGACATTTTTGCTCTACAAATAACCTTAGTGTGTTATATGCTTCTTGATATAAATCTTAATGGTCTATATGCTCCTTTTCCCTAGTTTTTTGTGTCTTTTCTTCTTTCTTCTTGTCATCTTAGTTCCACCATCAAATATTTTCAAGTAATCGCTTTTAATAGGAATAAAACATACAACTTTTCCCTAAATAAGAGTCAATTTCTACTTTTTCCTAACTAGAACTGAACATTAGTTTTCTACCCATAATAGCTCTAATCTAGTTAATTAATTGTCCCCTAGTTCTCTTGGATAATCGGGTCAGTCCGTTGGTGACGGACAGTCAGGTGATGGCAAAGGAGTTAAGGAGGCCGTCGGGGATGGATCTCCGGGAACTAGCAGTGGCGATGTCAAAATGGGTTATTATTGGTGGTGGCGGTCGGAGGTGAAAGTGACGGCGGCGCCATACATAACAGTTTCGGTAGATCAGATCTGGATATTTTTGGTGGATTCCGACCGCAACTCTGGCAGAGTATCTTTGTCCAAGCTTCGAACCTACTCCTATTTGTGTAATTCCTCAATGTTTTGCTCTTATTTCGGAAATTAACTCCATGCATCATTATATATTTATAAGTAATTATAAGTCAACTCACTAATTCCATTAATTACGGAAAACAGTATGTTGGAAAAAATTATGCAAAAAATGAAATACGGAGTATAAGGAAAATAAAACAATGAAGGAAAAGTAAAAAAGGAAAAAATGATGTATACTCTTTACACGAAAAGGAATAAATGGGACAGAAAATTCCCTAATTAAAAAGGAGAAACAAATATGAATAAAATTACAATTAAACTAAATTAGAAAAAAATAAGAAAAATACCACTTTTCGGATTAGTATAATGTTTAGTCATGTTGTTATAACCTAATTATGATTATATTTTTTATAATAATAAAGCTTAATGCGCAGTAATGTTAAGTCAGGAGCTAATCGGGTGGGCTTAAGTGAGATTTGCTCCTCATGTGGGCTTATAACATGGACTCACTTGCTCCCTAAGGAGCATGTAACATGCTCGGTAAAAATGTAGTAGTGCACGGAGTATCAAAGTGGCAAAGGGGTGTGGTGTTGTTTTAAAAAAAGTGAAATTGTGTGGTTGGTATTGAATTGATAAAGTGTAAATAAAGTAAGAATGAATTCTAAGCACTCAAATATTACCTAATATGGTATGTGACAAACTTAATGGGACGAACGAAAAAGGTAATACGGGACAAAGTTAGGGGGACGGAGGGAGTATTTAACAATATAATAGTAGAAAAAGTGATAACAATGATCAACACCTACCACCTGTCTTATTTATATATAAGAAAAGAAATAGCTCATAAAAAATACAATTTTAACCCTAAGGAATCCTAAGTGTCTAGATCTCCTTAATCTGCTCATTTGCTATAACAATGACACATGGCCATTTTTTTGTTCAAAGTACCGAGCTATCCAATGCAAGGGAAGGGAACAGTGGTAGGAGATGCAAATGGTGGGGCCCAAGGTATAAAAAATCCCAATATTCTACTACATCCGTCCCTTTTTATTTAGCCAACTTTGACTTTTCCAGTCAAAGGTGATTAACTATTTTAAGTAACATATTTATGTAAAACATAATAAATTTATACTTTTATGATAGTATTTTCAACAAAGAACATTTTCATATAATTTTCATATTATCAATATTATCGTGTATAAATATATAATCGGTCAAAGTTGAACAACTTTGACATGAAAAAAGGTGTTTGGCTAAATAAAAAGGGACGGGGGGAGTATATAACATTATAACTCTTTCATTTTTGTTCCAATTTTTATAAAAAATATATCAAATTCATAATTTTTTGTGATCTTTCATATGAGATCAATATTGAATATATAAAAATATAATTTATTAATGATCTCTATAATTATGCTTAAAATTATCTATATACTTTTTCTAATATATTTTGCTGTCTGAATTGGGGACGTTACTGTAAGTGATCATTTTTAGCTACTTTTGATATATGTTTTTCTTGATTTCATTAATAAATAATTTCCCATTCTATTATGATTTTTTTGTAAAATTTCATTTCCTAACATGTTTTTTTTGTGTGTTTTTCTCATTCTCATATTTTTATTCCATTTCCCCTTTTATGTTTCTCTTCTAGTTCATTCTTTTTCATAAAAGATCTTTTTCCAAATCTACTTTTAATTTTGCTATATTTTCTTTTTATTTTCAATCTTCCCCTCCTTTTTCTTCTTGTAATCTTAACTCCACCCACCAGCAATATATGTCTTCTCCATTTCACATCATCGTATTTTCTAAATAAGTACACTCATTAATTTCATCAATTGCGGGAAAAAACCATGATAAAATTATGGGAAAATGTATTATAAAGAAAAAACAATTAGGGAAAAGTAAGAAAAGAAGGGGGGAAAGGAGAATAAAAAGAAAAGAAATTTTGAAATAAAAATAAAGAAGGCAACTAGTGAGCGGGATAAATATCTTTAACGAATAGAATTAACCTCATAGTAATGCATAAAAATGGGTATATAGTAAAGAGAAAAGAGGCAAATGAGCCCTCCAACTATTTGCAATTCTGCAATCAGACCTCTGAAGTTGAAGAATTGCAGATACACCTCTCAACTCATTGAAAATGATGTAATCAGATCCTTTTATACATGTTCATGAGGGTAAGAAGATGAAATATTATCGGCACCAGCGGGTAAAAAGGACCTGATTGCATCATTTTCAATGAGTTGAAGAGTATATTTGCAATTCTTCAAGTTCAGGGGCTTTATTGCAGAATTGCAAATAGTTTGAGGACTTATTTACCCCTTTTGTTTATAGTAAAACATGATACTTATTAACGTTTTGTAAAACAAAATATTCTTTTTCACAATGAATCCATTATCTCTAAGAGACATGACCGAGATACATTTGACCACACACACATACACATTTTTCTATATTCATTGCATTTATCATGGCAAAAAATTACTTACCTACGATAATGTTACCATAATCGTCTTCATTTTTAATCACGAAATTTCTGTCACTTTTTGGTCATTAGATCTTGGATCTATTGCATTACATTCATGCTCATTTTTGAAGTCTAGTATTGTTCTAAAATATTCCAAAATCTTCTTTATACTCACACACACACTCTAGAGTTTCAGCTTGCATTGATTATTTTCCAATATTTACAAAAGACCATATATTGTTAATTATACGTACTACTCCGTACTATCTATATGACTATATGTTTTTACTTGGAATGCAATTTGTTGGTTTGATCTGATCTGATCTGTTTAAGCCTGGTCTGGTCTGGTCTAAATTGGCATGGTAAATGTCTGATCTCCGTGTATTTTACAATTATTAAAATTGGGTCTAATCTGTTTAAGTCTGGTCTGAGACTAAAAACAATCTAAGTAAAAATTTACTGATATTCAACAAAGTTGTATATAGGCAAGTGGCCTGGTCCAATTTTGACATAAACAAATTAACTTGGAGCAAATGAATTTGCATGAACCTCTAGGCGGCTGATTTGGGATCGTTGGATCTTCCTCCTGTTTCATGATTCACAACAACTGGCAGCAATGTGGATGAGATGTTATGTGTATATATATGTATTTATATAATTATTACTTCTTTGTTTGAAACACTACATATATACATCGTCCTACCCTCTATTAAGGGTATATATAGTGTGGGTGCATGTTCTCAATCGAAGATGGATCAGAGACATTCACGGAAAAGTGTTTCAAATTTTCAAATTTAACCATCACTTCAAACTTTTTTCACTACTTTTTTACGGGCAACTTCACATGATGTATGCGCTTACGCACCAACACAAGTAATTAAAGTGAATCAAAGGATAATGATACATTAGAAAAAAAAGGATGACACCCCATCCCTGACCCCTCAACACCGACCGGACGGCACGATGAGAGGATGTAAATTGGACTATAATCATAATCTGACAGATAAAGAGTGGGGCTCCGTCCCCGATACTTACAGAGACCCTATGCATTTTTAAAGTGAATCAAAGGATAATGATACGTTAGAGCATCTATGATGACTAGTTAAATGTATTGTAACTTTGCTTGACACATCAGCCTTTTTAGTTAATTCATTTTCTAGCAATGTGAGAGTCTAATGGTTAGTCACAGTGCTTGCCTCTTGAATAGGCCCACAAATTAATCAATTTTGGAAATATACATTTTGAATGAATTGATTTATTAATATAACTAGTGTTTTACCCGGGCGTTGCCCCGGGCGAAAGTTGTGAATGTTTGAATCTTTATAAAATATATATTTTATAGAATATAAAATAATTAATCGTTTTACTTCAAATAAATTTTTGTTGATCGTGAATAGTAATTTAACTAAACAGAATATATTAAAAAGTGACATTGCAATGTAACACCGCACATTACATTGTAACCATACATCGCATTGTTAGGTTTAAATTGGGAAACCTCTTTATAAACGACATTCATCGTCTTGGTGAAGAAATTTGTTTCTTTTGAACATATGAATATCTTAAGATATCTTTACGCGTTACTCTTGGTATTGCAATATACAATTGATCATTAATGAAACTTCTCTTTCAAGGTATAGATCATATTTATGTGAGACCTTTTTTTGGCAAAGTATAGCCTTGACTTTTATTGATTATCATTGCAAAAACTTACCATCACAAGAAATTGCATTATTCGAAATTGAATAAAGTTGTCATATGGTCACAATGAGATTATTAATATGTAAATTATCTTTCATAACTTTTCAAATTATGATTTGTCATACTTGTTTTTTCAACCTGGTTATGACCAATTACGTTCTATTGAATAAAACTTATGCATGATTAATATTCGCCAATAACATTATCGGGGCTCCAATTTTCAAATGAAGGACATGGTTGGGCAATCCAACCATTGAAGCGCTAGTAATATATTCGCCATTGTACATATCAACATGGAAAGTAGTACCGGTGTGTGAAGAAATAATATTAATTGAACTAAGATATGTAACTCTTAGACCATCGATCAACGATAGCAAGTAGTTAGTTTCTCATGATGTTTGTTGGTGTAACGTCTGAAATCTTGGAACATGCATCGCGTATCAGCATAGCTTCATCCCATATAATCAAAGATGCGGCATGAAACAATTTTGTATTCGCACTTCCTTGATGAATATTGTAGGTAGCGCGACAATATTTATGGGAATATGAAATTAAATGAAGAGTTGGAATTTGCTTTAGTAGCTAGTAGAAGATGGAGATGGAGTTTATTTAACAATATATGAAGTATATGACTAATAATAATTACTTGTACTTTGCATTTTCTACAAATTTTAAGACCTCAACGTGCTCTTGTGATTCCATTTGTTGGAATAAAATGATACAAACTCAATATATATACTAAACATGTTGATTTTTACATTAATCGCACATCCTACTTTGGTTATATTTTATTCATTAATGTATTAGACATTTTTGGGAAAACATTGTTCAATTCGTCCCAAATTAAATTTCTAAAAAGCTCATTTTTTACTTACAACGAATTATATATATATATATATATATATATATATATATATATATATATATATATATATTCAATAATCAAAGTGGTGTGTTGGCAAACGTGAAAACGAAAGTGCTATAACTAAAAAAGAACGGATAAAATGTATAAAAGAGAAACTTTTCGGAAGCATACATTTGGCCATGTCATTATTATATACTTCTAATTAAGCCAATTAATTTTTTAAGATGTAATAGAAAATACTAATCCCATAATTTTATGGAGAATATAAAAATATAGATAAATATGATTTATATTTATTTAGGAGAATCACACAATGTGTATGTACTCAGTATTTACTTAATTACTCCCTCCATTCTGAAAAGATTTGTCAAATTGACTTTTCTTGGTCAATAACAATCAACTTTGATTAATGATATTTTTAATGCGAAAGTTATATCAAAATATCCCTTATTCAAAATATTTTCATAAAAGTATAAAATTAATAAATTATAAATTATATACAATATAATAATTAAAATCATTGTCTCAAGTTTGCCATCATTAACCAAAAATAATCATTATGCTGAACCTTTTCGGGACAGAGGTAGTATTATATTATACTTTAATTCTTCTCATATATTAAGTGTGATTTGAAAGGTAGTTTTGTTAGTAAATAAAAATGTAAAATTTTAAATTAAATGAGAAATTTATATCAAATAGTTTTTCATCATTATATCTTATTTTAAAATACAAGGAAATTTTCATCACACATATTTTTCAACGGAAACTATTGTTTTAATTGGGTAATATCCTATAAGGAAAACTAATTTGATCGGGAAGTTAATTAAAAAAATTATTGAAAAACACTACGACAAAATATTTATATATAAAATGCAGTACTTTTCAATAATGTACTTAAGTGACTTCTCAATCGAATTTTTAGATGAATTTTTGTGAACATAATCTAAACTTCATGAAGTACTCAAAACAATTCATCAAAAAACCACCAAGAACATCCTCAAATCGCGGTGGCTAGACGGCGGTTCTACTCCGGAATTCCGGGGGTGAACTTTTCTCCTCCGTAATATAAATAAAAACTATGAATTTAGGACTTAATTGCAATTAATATAATGAATATTCACTATTTGGATTCAATAGTAATCAATTGAGTAAATACTATGAATTTAGGACTTAATTGCAATTAATGACTATTCACTAATTGGACTCAATAGCAATTAATTGAAAATTCAATTTCAATTAGAAGGTTCTACTTTATTAGTAAGGAAGTAGATAAAAAATAATACTTATTTTGAAATATTTTCTAAATGGGAAAACGTAAATGGTATTTTAGACCCATAAATTATCAGTGTTATTGTTATTATAACGAGCATGATTTGAAAATGCATATTTTTAAAATTAGTGCAAAATTATGTATTTTGTTAAGTAAAAAAAGGAACAAGGAATAAGAAATGTTAACACATGAACAACAACATTCAAGCCTTATTCCTAAAAGAATTTTATATCGGCTAACATGGATCGATACATGATATTGAAACCAAAAGGAAAAGAATGATAAGGAAGATAAAAAGATAAATTATGATCAAAATTTTAACAACACATACATACATATTGTAAATGTTGGGATAATGGGCCGGGCCTAGTACTATCGGCCCGTTGGACCCAAGTCTAGGCGTGACCAAGCCCAGGACACAGCCCGACTAGCGGAAATTGGCCCGATCTTGTTTACTTATTTATTGGGCTAGTTGGCCCGTTAGTACTAGTTATTAAATTTGGCCAAGCCCATGTATCATTATTATTTGGACTTGTGGTGAATGCCAATAAAGAGGCCATCACCCCCATGTATTCCGGACGTTATTTCTAATGTACTGAAGTGCTGTCACTTTTTCTACCCGGGGTATTTTCTACCAACAGTAAAATATCAACTTTAAATATTTCATGAGAAAATTAAACTTTTTTTTTAAATCAACAAAGCAAAAACATTAAATAAAATAAATATACTAAATCAAACAATATAAATTCTAATTTGGTAATTACCATTTTAATTCAAATTTCTCTCCTTTCTAGCAAGTAACTTGTTTTGGCTATTGCTTGCCAAGCTAGAAGAAAAGAAGCACTTCAACAGTAGGCCGGTAGCTTCAAAATTGCAAGCAAATTTCTAGAAGTAATCATTGGAGATGCTCTTATATGTCGATTTAAATAATTCCTCTTTTTTGGGATCTCATTTAAATATCTACGTTTTCTTTTTTGGGACGCTCCATTTAAATTTTTATGTGTTTTTTTTTCAATTCCTTTTATATTAATTGTCCTAACTACGCTTCATTTTTACATTTGAATGGATAACATTAATTACCCCCAAAAGTCAAAGGGTATGAAATACATTTGTTTAATTTTTCACCTCGCCCAACCCTCAACCGTGACAGCCTCCAGGAACCACCACCGCTCCGATGGCCCATCACTTCCCTTGACCCTTTCCCTACGCCCCTCCCATGTCACACTAGACCTACCCCACCAGCCAACAGCAACCTACCATCTGTCCCACTCCTTGCACCCTCAGAGCCCCCTCCCAGCCTCCCTGATTTGATTTGTCGCACTGCCGGAAACTTAGATCCACAACCGAAACACGCCATCGCCTCATTATCATTGAACCAAAAAAAAGAAGGAACATAAGAGTGACGATGGTCGATGGTCGAATTGAAGCAGATTGACAGATGGCGGCAACGACGATGTAGCGATGATCGGAGGCGGCGGCGATGCATAGATGCCTGGCTAAGTGGTTTGGAATACATTTGTCCAGAAATAATGGTCCTAAGTTTGGTAAGTTTTCTAATACTACCAGTAACCAAAAGATTTAAGGGGGTTCAGACAACTTACAATACCACTTCTTGAAACTTGCTTTAAGCCATACAAACTTTTAAGAATTTTACAGACTCTCCAGGACTAGGACACTGGGACGGTACAAAGACTATTTTTGAAAAAAAAAATACATGAATTTTTTTACACTAAAAATATAGTCATTTTCTAAATTTCGGGTGGGCCGAGGCCTAGGTTCCCCCTAGCTACACCCCTGCATATCTCCGTGTGAATCACCATGTAAAAAAACATTATTTATATCAAGTTGATGCAAGAATCAATTTTTGGCAGTAGCAATAACCAAAAGAATTCTGACAATTGTTAATTTAACTATAGGAAAAAAGTATCAAAGTTATCCAATTCTTCTTCTGGAGTATTGTATTTTGCTACTAATCTAGCATTACATCTATCTAAGGAACCATCGGATTTTGAATATCCACTTACAACCTATGGTGTGCTGAGTCTGTGGTAAGTTAACTAGAATCCATGTTTTATTATTTTCAAGGGGCTGGAATTTCATCATTATATTGAAATTATTGATGGCTTTTTCAATTCATAAAACTTAATAGCTTGTTTGTAAGTTTTAGGTTCAATGATGTTAGATAGACCAACAGTAAAACATTTATGAGGAGAGCTTAATCTGTTATATGTGATATAATTACCTTGAAATCTATTTATGAGGAAAGACCATTTCATAGAATTTTACATTTCTTGAAATCAATTTTTTGTGACTCGATAAATCACAAAGTTTGTATCCTTCGGATCACAAAGGATGTCCAATAAAAACACATTGGATAGCCCTTTGATCAAATTTAGATCTATTAGCACAAAGGTTAGAAGCATAAGCAAGAGAACAAAAAATCTTAAGATGAGGGTAATCCGATTTTGCACCATAAAGAAACTCAAAGGAGAATTGTTTGTTAGAATAGCAGTATAGTATGGAATCTGTTAATCTGTTTATAATATGGATTACAGTCTGATAGTATAGAATTGTTTGTTTATGTGTGTAATTTTAACTAGTTTTATTGGTTGCTGTTTGGAAAAATACACACTTTTGGTGTAATACTTTATTTTTCCTATTTTGTTTGTGATTTGTTTAGATTAGATTTATTCTGAGCTTTGACTAGGTGAAGATCATCAAGAGGATCCTTAGAAAGGCCAAGGAAAGTGAAAGGGAACAAGATAAAGTGAAAATTTAAAAAAATAGTCATTTACCTGGTCGGGTATTGACTTGATCCGAAAATCAAATCTGATTTGAAGGCAATTTAACGTGCATGCAAAGATTTGGTAAAGATTTGTCTTTTACCCGATCGGGCAAATCAAAAACCCGGTCGGGTATATTATGACAGATGAAGATTCCATGCACTTACTTAAGAAACCCGCTCGGGTTTCTCAAAAACCCGGTCGGGTAAATGGCCATGGCAGCTCCAAACACCTATAAATACACCCCATTTCCTTCTCACTTATTCACCAATTCACATACTCTCTTAAGATCAATTTAGAATAACATTTCTTTATATTTTTCTAGCATGTTTAGTATCCAAATGAGGATCTAAACTTCCATTTCTTGGTGTTGCTCTTGAAGGTTGTTGATTATTAAAGTTGTGAGTTATTTTCTTAACTTCTTCCCTTGAATATTAATTCTTCCCTCAATCTATCTATATATTAATGTTGGCCAGTGTTACTAAGATGACAATTAGTTAACATCTTGACATTAGTTATAATAGTATTTATTTTCTTCCTCTATATATTAAATTATTAATGTTGGGGAGTGTTGCTAAGATGACAATTAGTTAATATCTTGACATTAGTTATAGTAGGATTTATCATCTTTAATATTCTTCCTTGAATATTAATTAATTCCTATTCATATTTCATATTAATATTTTGAACATTACTTAAAGGATCAACTAGTTTTGTTTCATCTATTAATTACTACTAGAATCGATCGACGAATACGCTTGTTATTTGTTGATGGTTTCACAAGTAAGTAACTTCGATTTATTAATGCACGGTTGTGGTTAATAAACTTAAGAGGGATTAATTTTGTTGGTTAAACCGAAACCGTTGTGTTAAGGTTATCAAACTCAATTGATTTCATCAAGGAGTTAAAGAGATTAAATGCTACTACCAAGTCGATATATGGCGGTGTTCTATACTTGACTAATAGTAAGGGTTATTAATGAACGGTCGTTGTTAATAACTACCCTCGATGAATTGGATATACTCCTCGATTGAGTATTCGAGAAGGGATAAGTTATAGATATAACAATGATCGACTAAAATATATCAACAAGTGGAAAGTAGCAATGTCAAGTCCTTTTTATCTCTGAATTAAATCACATTTAAGTCGTTCATCTTGGTATTTTAATTAATTAAATCATACAATCCCAAAACCCCCCTTTTATTACTAGTTCTATAAAGAGAGAATTATTCCTTTCCCTGTGGATACAAACTCTACTTCACCTATACTACGTATAAGTGTTAGTATCGATTTATTTTGACGCACCGTGACAAAGTGCTCGTCAGATTTGGCGCCGTTGCCGGGGAGGCAATTAATTTTCTTTTTATTTTATTTTAAGAAAAATAAATTACTTAAATATAGAGATTTTTATTCTTCTAAGCTTTGTTTGAGTATATGGTTAAACACTGATCTATAAACCAAATCACCTACCAAACAAATCCCGGAACAGAACAAGCCTTCGAGAGGTTTAGGAATTTATTTCCGATTACTTCTTCGGAGGAATCATCAAGTGCTAGTTCTTATTCTAGCGAGAACGAAGAGCCAATCACTATGGCTCAAGAGACAAGAACATTGAGGGAGCTAACAACTCCAAATCTAAACCAACAACCATTGTGTATTACCTTTCCTACACTCAATGAAGGTAATACTTTTGAGCTCAAATCAGGGCTTATTATCTACTTCCTTCCACATGCTAAGAGGAGAAGACCCGAACAAACATCTTTCGGAATTCCATATTGTTTGCACAAGCATGTGCCCAAATGGAGTCACCGAGGAGCAGATCAAATTGAGGGCCTTCCCATTCTCACTCAAAGACACCGCTAAGGATTGACTTCTATCTTCCTTCGGGAAGTATAGAAACATGGGCGGCTATGAAAAAATGCTTCTTGGAAAGGTATTATCCCGCTTCCGTCTCATCATCTTTAAAGAAGCAAATCGGCAATATTGAACAAGGTGATGATGAATCACTTTACAAATATTGGGAATTGTTGGTCCCAAAATAAGGATGTATTGAACAGCAAAATACGATCTATAACAATATAGGTAAGGTCTAGATAATGATATGATCAATCTAAGAGCAATAGAGCCTTACGCTATACTATCGAGAAGTATGAAAACTTTTTAGAGAATAAAATAGTACTGTATTGCTGATTATTCATGTCCTGTACCACAAGTACGCGTATTTATAGGCGCAGGTACAGGTACCGAGAATGGTAACCTAGAACTCTGGGCCTAGGCCTTTTTGGGCCTTAAACCCTTAGTTGGATTTATTATATCATAAATATATTAAAACGTTAATCTATTCTAGATAAATAAACAAGACATCAGACAAGCTTGATCACAATTAATATTTTTCCTCAACAATCTCCCCCTTTGTGATCAAGTGCCGTCTTGCTTCTTCTTCTCTTCACTTTTGAGCTTTATAATAATTCTTTCTGAGATTAAGTGCGTGCTCATAGTTTCTGAGTGAATTTCTTCTATCAAGTTGCTTTTCGATGGCCTGTATGATGTTGTCAATTCTGTGCAGTTCCTTCTGGTCTCCTTCAGTGGCTTCAGTCGATTTCTGTCCAAGTTCTTGTTTCTTTGATCGGAGCTGCTCCTGGATGATGTTCAACGTTCCGTCACAATACTTGTTAATTTCATCCACGAACATTAGACGTTTTTCGTTGTTATGATTCAGATAGATGACTGATACTGGATTGTCAAAGATATGATATGCTTCAAAGGATTCAAGGCCAGGTCTACTCAAGTCCGGTCTAGTAAGATTCACCTTTGAATAGTTGTGCTCTATGGTCATCTGGAGGTCATGAGAGGCGTAGAACCGAACTTGTCTTGTCATGAATCTTTTTATCGCCTCGAAGCCTTCTTTAGCGAGTCTGTCTTTGTGAACTGGAAGCTCCCTGCACCTCATGAACATTTGATAAATGTCATCCATGTGCAGTAGAAAGAAGTCATTCTCTTGACAGGTGAACTCCGAGCCATCAGTACGTTGTAGACGAAAAATCATGAACTTAATTGTCTCCAGGTAATCTTCTGTGATCTCCAAGATTTTCAATATGGGACATCCACTTGTTGCAAGATTGTGATTTAGAACTTGTCGACGTTGCCCTGTGGATCTATGTCCTAGCATATACAGATTTCCTCCTCTGTATTTTCCTTTCAAGTGATTGATTCCTCGCATTTTTAATTCACTGAACTGCTTGACCTTTTCTGGTTGTCTCCAAATCTTCTCTCGAATTTCTTCAAGAAAGGGGGCTTTGATCCTTATGATTTCCCATTTTTCTTTAGCTGGTTCTGGTTCCTTGAGGTTTTCTTTTTTATTCTCCCCTTCCTTGAGTTCGTCTTTATCGAGTCCAATCATCATTGCATGGTATTTATTGAGGAACTCTCTGAGATGCCAGCTTCGACACATTTCGTACTGATCGGCTTCCACTCTAAGGTCATCCCACTCTGTCCATTTGCGGGGCCATTGATCATGAACTAGAAGATCTTCAAGCTCATCTTGTATTGGATTGTCAGAGGGTTCAGAGGGAGCTTGTTGCTGTGTCGAAGGTGACTCGTCGTGTGAAACACCGGGATCCTCAGGACTGCCCGTTGACATCAGTTTCGAACTAGGTTCTAGCTGATGGCCTGAGTAGGAAGATGTACTCGTGGTAGCATCATCAGGACTTCCATTCCGTCCTTGGTTAACATCTATAGGAGATGCACCTCGGGATGTTATGTCTAGCTCGACCATGCTAGAAAGAGTGGCTAGGGATTTATGGCTGGCTGAAGTAGTGGGTTGCTCATTGGTAGAGGTAGAGGGTTGGTTTGGCTTAGAGGGTTGGCTAGTAGAAGCAACATGCTCAAGTATCCGCTGGCGCTTGTTCTCCCCCTCATGAGAATCCGAATCATCGGGATCCTCATGTGAACGTTTAGCGCCACGGAGACTGTCACGGCATGTGTTCTGTGTATCTAGAGCATGAAGAAGGGCTTTTTGAAGAGGGGTAAGGTTGCCTTCTTCCACGTCTAGTATACGGTCAAAGACCTCAGCTACAAGGTCCTCGAAGGGTATAGTTTTGAGATTGGGTTTGGTCGTTGTAGGGGAGGATACTAGTTCTGTATCCTGGGTTCCCCTTGAAGTGGATGGTTGTTGGTTTCCTAGGGTTAAAGGTTGGGAAATAGGAATGGAAATGGTTGGGGGCTGTGTTGTTTGAGGTTTGGGTGGTATATCCTGAATAACTGGGGTACTTCCAGAGTCTTGTGCATTAGCGGTTATTGCTTCATGCACCCATGGTTTAATGGTAGACTCTAGAAAGCTGTTCAGATATAAGAGGATGTCTTCGGGGATAATGGTTCCAGTTACGGGGGTCGTAACTGTTGTCACAGCATCAGTGAAGATAGCTGATGTGTGGCCTGCGTTCAATGATCGAGGCATTGTTGGCGTAGCAGGACTTCCGACCATCATAGTTTGCACTCCGGTCGTTGCATTCAGGGTGAGTGCACCTGTATGTGCAGTGAATAGTGTAGGTGTCCTAGAAAAATGTGAAAATGTAGGAATGGTGACACCTAGACTCGATGTGATAGAACGGATGGGGGTAGTGGTCCGGGGCTGTTGACCACTAAGTCTCTCAGCAGATTCGGAAGGAATCAGTGAGGTCGGTGTAAGTTCCCCTTGAGTTATTGAAACCCCAGTCTGTTGGGAGACTGGAGAGTGGATGGGAGATGGCTGTGCATGCGCAGTTGAACCGGATGCTGCGACTTCTACCCGGGAACTGACAAGGTCAGCTCCTGCTCCTAGGGGCGTGGTTCGGTCTATAGTGACGAAGGTGTCACAGTCATCGTCAAGTGCCAGCTCCTCCTCCACTGCACTCTTCTTTCTGAGCCTCTTCTTAGGCTTGGATGATGCAGACTTATCACTTTTCTGCTTTGAGCGCTGCTCACTAATAATGATCCCCTTGAGTGGTCGGGGTGTGAGTGCAGCCTCCATTTCTTCGGATGAGGAGTCGGATTTGATTGGAATGGCCTGTTTGCCAGCTCTTCTTCTATTACTGAGCAAAACTCCCTCCATGTCATCATCATCATCTGCATCATCATCCTCATCATCATTCCTCTCCTTTCCCTTGGCCATGCTATCAGAGGCCTCACCACCAGCCTTATTAGAAGGGGCCTGGCATGATGGTTCATCGGCAGTGTCCTCAGCATTAGGGTGGCCCTCAGCAGTCTGGGTCCTCTCGGAAGAGTTAGCAGACTGATCATCATTACGGCCGGGTTGCCACTGGTTTCTGTGGCGGGGCTCTCTTCTTTTTACTACCCTCACTTGGCTTGGTCCCTTGGGAAGGTCCAGCTGGGTTTTGCTGAACCATAGGAACCGTTCTCTTCAATGACTCTTTGTAGTCGATGACTGCCTTATCCCTCGGGTTTGCTAGATCAAGCAGGGAGTCCGGAATAGGCAGTGCTTCAGCTTTGTTGCTGTCCCTCTGGAAGTATTTGAGCTTGGGCGCAGCGAAGTGCTTGTCTTCCTTATGCTTAGGGATTGTAGGGGTGGCTTCCAACATGTTGTGGATCATTAACCCCAGCCACCGAGCATAGGGAATTGTGTTTCCTTTGTTTTTCTCTTTAATCTTCACTTGATCCATCAGCTCTGTCCAGAAGAGCTGGGCCATGTCGTAGTTCATATCAAAGGCAATCCCATGGAAGATTTGCAGAATTTGCTTGTTGCACTTGTCGTGTCCGGCGTGCTTAGGAGACAAGCATTTGTTGACCAGGCCGAACAGACTCTTCCATGGGTGCGGAAGATTTGAGATTGTGAAGTTTGACAGCAATGGCAGTGGGCTGTCATATCCCAGATCTTTCATCCCCTTGATCAGTTCTTCGTTGGAGGGGAGTGGTGCGTAGCTTTGGTGCATTGGGAGCTTCAGAGTCTCCCGGATTGTAGAAGGTGTTAGCACCACTCTCTTGTCAGCTAGTTTGGTCATGATCTTTGACCGATCCTTCTTACTCTCAGTTCGCATGCAGTCCCAGAATTGCTGCAGGTATACCATTGGTACTGGTTTGGCTTCGTTGAATGCAAACCAGAGGTAGTGCTTCTGTAGAATGGAGAGAATGACCGGGTCCTGACATTTGAAGAGCTTCAGGTCCAATTGGAAGTTGTTGTCGTACAGTGGGACCCAGTTCTCTTTTGGGTACAGTTCACCGCTTGATTGTGCTGTTCTGTCTGTTCCTGACATGATTGACTGAAAGAAATGGGTCAGCACAATTGTTCGTTTGAAAATTTTATTTTTGTTCTGTTTTTGCAATTTTCTAGATCAGGTGTGTATTGGTGGGACCTCGAGAAAATTTCTGAGTGTAAACCACGAGAACCAACTTCTCGAGGTTTGAACATCGAGAAGTAGGTTCTCGAGGTTTAAATATCGAGAAGCTCTTCTCGATACTCAAATATCGAGAACTTGGTTCTCGATATGAAAGTATCGAAAAGTCCTTCTCGAGATTTAAACATCAAGAACCATCTTCTCGAGGTTTAGTATCGAGAACCTCTTCTCGGTATTTCCAACTTCGAGAAGTAGGTTCTCGGTATTAAACATCGAAAAGACTCTTTTCGAGGTTTAATATCGAGAACCGAACTTCGAATTTTGAAATATCGAGAAATTGATCTCGAGTTCTAAACATCGAGAAAGTGAATTTCTCGAGTTCGTACTCAGAGAAATGTCGAGAACCACCTGCAAAAACATATATAAAAACTTTTCGATGTTCAGTTTATCAGTTCAAGAAAGAGGGTTCTCGAGGTCCAATAACGAGAAATTCCTTTCAAGTTTTGATTCGAGAACCGGTGCATTTTGTGCGAAAATCATATGAAAGTTATTTTTGATGCTCGAGAGCTTGAAATACCACCTTTTGGATGGATTCGAGAAGTTTTGAGATGTGAAGATCAGTTTGCGAGAAGGATGCTGGACTTCGAGAACTTAAGATGCGAGAAAATGAGATTTATGCGAGAAACTGTTCTCGAAATCTCCTTTTATATGCGAAAAGTTGGAACTTGGGCCTTGTGAAAAGTAATCTGGGCCCAAATGTCAAGAGCGGGCCCAGTTCAGAGAATTTTAAAATTTTGAGCCCCTAGCAAGAATTTATTAAAAAAAACTCTCTTAGATCAAAAAACTCCCCCTCGAAACGTGCATGAAAAAAAAGAAAAAAACTTGAAAAACACACACACACTCTTTTTCTCTCTTTTCTGATTTTCTACACACACACACTCTTTTTCTGATTTTCTTCTTTTCTCCCCCTCAAAGTATTCCTCTCTCTTTTATTTTCTCCCTTTTCTCCCCCTCAACACATGCAACGCACACCACACACGCACACATTTTATTCAGACCATGGAGATAACACGATTACATAGGATCGAGATTCAACATGCCTAACTTAGATACTAGGAACTGGAATCTCTTTTCATCCAGTGCCTTAGTAAATATGTCAGCCAGTTGAAGCTCAGTGCTTACAAAGTACAGATCAATATCTCCTTTCTCCACATGGTCTTTGATGAAGTGATAGCGCAAATCGATGTGCTTGGTGCGCGAGTGATGAACGGGGTTGCTAGTTATGGCAATTATACTCTGGGAGTCACTGTAGATCGGGATGTGATTGAACAAGAAGCCATAGTCTCTGAGTTGGGTCCTCATCCATAGGATTTGCGAACAACAACTAGCAGCCGCAACGTATTCTGCTTCGGCTGTAGAAGTTGACACACAGTTCTGTTTCTTGGAGGACCAACAGACTAGCTTCTCTCCCAGAAATTGAGCACCACCGGATGTACTTTTCCTGTCTAACTTGCACCCTGCGAAATCAGCATCTGAGTAACCAACAAGGTCAAAACCCGTGTCCTTGGGATACCAAAGTCCTAAGTTGACTGTTCCTTTCAGGTATCTCAGGATTCTCTTTACTGCATTCAGATGTGATTCCTTTGGATTTGCTTGAAAGCGAGCGCACAGGCATGTTGCGAAGACAATATCCGGTCTACTAGATGTCAGGTACAGCAAGGATCCGATGATAGCCCGATAGTTGGTAGCATCGACTGAAATCCCGGAAGTGTCAGAGTCGAGCTTTTGTGAGGGAGACATGGGGGTTTTCATGGTTGACTTGCTGTCCATCTTGAATCTGTTGAGCATTTCATGGATGTACTTCGACTGGCTGATGAAAATTCCGTCTGGCAGTTGCTTGATCTGTAGCCCTAGAAAGAAGTTCAACTCTCCCATCATACTCATTTCAAACTCAGTGTGCATCAAGTTGCTGAATTCTTTGCAGAAGTTCGGATTGGACGAGGCGAATATGATGTCATCGACATAGATTTGTATCAGCATGATGTCACTGTTCTCTCGCTTGATGAAAAGAGTTGGATCTATCTTGCCCTTCGAGTAGCCTGATTGTACAAGAAAATCAGATAGTGCATCATACCAGGCTCTCGGTGCCTGTTTTAGTCCATACAGAGCTTTCTTCAGCTTGTAGACATAATGTGGGCGTTCAGGATCAACAAAGCCTTCTGGTTGTGCCACGTAAACTTCTTCTTTCAGTTCTCCATTCAGAAACGCAGTCTTTACATCCATTTGATAGACGGTGAAACTCTTATGAGCAGCATAGGCAAGGAACAACCTGATTGCTTCAATTCTGTCCACTGGTGCAAAGGTTTCATCATAGTCAATTCCCTCTTGTTGATTGTATCCTTTTGCAACCAGTCGGGCTTTGTTCCTTATAATTACACCGTCTTCATCCTTCTTGTTCTTGAAAACCCACTTGGTGCCAATTATTGTTTTCTTTGGGGGTCTTGGCACCAGGGTCCATACATCTAATCTTTCAAACTGATTGATCTCCTCCTGCATTGCTATCACCCAATCTGGATCTGTTAGAGCTTCAGAAACTTTGGTTGGTTCAGATTGGCTGATGAAGCAAGAGAAGAGACATTCATTTGCTGTAGCAGTTCTGGTGCATACTCCACGTAGGACCTCCAATTATTTGTTCAACAGGATGTGCCTTCGTCCACTTCCGCTCATGTGCTAGAGGGATTGGAGTTATGATGGGGTGATCCGGGTCCTCAAAGATATTAGATGATGTTTGTTGAGGTGTAGAGTGCACTGATTCAGCAGGAGTTGTTGTTTGTGTTTCTGGTGAGATTTGTGTTGATGCCGTTGCTTGTGTTGCTTCTGTGTGATGATCTTCTGGATCTTCATGATCGGATTGAGAGAAAGCATCTTCTTCAGTAAGATCAATCAAAGGTGGCATCTGTGCTGTAGGTTCTGTTGTTGGTGCAGTCCTTTGCTGTGGATTTATGTTACGTGGATTCTCATAGAAGTGTTCAAAGAGAGAATCAAGAATCGCACGTTCAGTAGATGTTTGCTCAGTTGCTTCAGCTCCATCAGAATTTTGATGTTCAGAAAGAGTGGGTTCTGTCAAGAAGTGTTCAGATGCAAAATCTGCCATTTCATAAAATGCAACATGTACACTCTCTATGACAGTTCGTCGATCCCTCAAGTAGATTCTATAAGCTTTGGATTGCGTTGAGTAGCCAATAAACACACCTTCTTTGGCCTTTGGATCGAGCTTGCTTCTTTCACTTCTATCATTCAGAACAAAACACTTGCAGCCAAAAACTCTGAAAAATGATATGTCAGGAGTTCTGTTGAAAAGAATTTCATAGGGGGTCTTGTTGAAGCGCCTGTGAATAGTGGTTCGATTTTGAGTAAAGCACGCAGTGTTGATGGCTTCTGCCCATATGAAATGAGGAAGTTTGGATTGTATGAGCATAGTGCGTGCTGCTTCAACAAGAGTTCTGTTCTTTCTTTCAACTACTCCGTTCTGTTGAGGAGTTTTTGCCGCAGAGAACTGTTGAGTAATACCCTGAGATTCAAAGAAATCAGTAAGGCACTGATTTTTGAACTCGGTTCCATTATCTGTTCTCACCACTTGAACACTCTTCTGAAGAAAATTTTGAATTGTCCTGATGAAGGTTATGATGGTTTTTGTTGCTTCATCTTTTGTCCTCAAGAATTTGGTCCATGTGTATCGAGAGTAATCATCCACAATGACTAAAGTGTATTTCCGTCCATTGATACTTTGTACTCTCATTGGTCCACACAGATCCATGTGTATCAGTTGTAATGCTTGAGAGGAGGATGGGATTTGTTTTGACTTGTGAGAGCTCCTTGCCATTTTGCCTAATTTGCAGGCACCACAGTGGTTGTCAGCGGAAGTCTTCAGAGTAGGCAGCCCTTTCACAAGTTTCTTCTTGGACAGAAAGATCAGTTGTTTGAAGTTCAGATGTGATAGGTGTCTGTGCCACAGGCTGTTTTGCTCAGAGGAAGCTTTGGACAACAGGCAGATGGAAGAAGTTGATTGAACACTTTTCAGATCAATAGTGTACAGGTTTGATATCCTGTTACACGTTAATAATGTGTTTCCATAGCTGTCTATCACACAGCATTGTCTAGATTTGAACTTCACTTCCATCCCGCTATCACAAAATTGTCCAATGCTCAGCAAGTTATGTTTCAGTCCTTTCACGTAGGAGACAGCCCTTATTGTGACATTCGGACAGATGACGTCTCCATATCCAAGAATAGGAGACGATGCGTTGTTGCCGAATCTCACATTTCCTCCGTAGCATGAAGTGTAGTTGCTCAGCAGGTGTTTTATTCCGGTCATGTGGGTTGAGCAGCCAGAATCCAAGTGCCACACATGACCGTTCTGCAAAACAATTAAGTTTTCTTAGGTACCCACCGTAGGATGGGTCCTTCCTTATTAATCAAAAACATCTTTTTAAATTTTTCTTTGAGCTGTGATCCAAGGTCAACAGCTTTTTCAGTCAAAGTTTGAACCTTTTCATGTTCAGATTCAGATTTGGGTAACCATTTCTGCTTAATTGAAGGAGGAGATGAGACATGATCATAGTGAGTGAATGGATGTTGATTAAGATATGGCTTAAAAATTTCTACTTTGGAGAGTCTTTTCAGATGTTTCTTTGAATGAATTCGGAGGGGGTATTTTAAATGCAAAAAGTCATAATAACCCACACCAAATTCATTCTCAGATTTCCTTTCAGTCTTTTGTTCACTCTTCCTTCTCCATTTCACATTATTCACATCACTATCAAAATCAGAACTTGTAAAACTGCCAGTACAATCATTGACATAATCAGATGATGAACAAGGTTTGTCATTAATCTTAAAAACATTCAGCTTGGGACTCAAGACTGAATTATGAGTACAAACATGCTTAACAGAGCAAGAGTTACAATTATTTTTAGAATAAAACATTGCGCTAGAACAGGACTTCTTATTTCCCAAAAATATTTTCTTCTTTCCTTCAGCAACCTCTCTTCGTTTCTTCCTCCACTCCTCTTTCTTCTCCCATCTCCGACTCACCTTGGTTCCTGTAACCGAAGGAGACTTGGAGTGAGCAGATGGATTTTCAAAAATGTTGGGAATTTTGTGGTTATGATCAATGGTTGAGTCTGTACTGCTTGTAGATTGGGAGGCTGTGTTTGATTGAGACTGTTCTTTCAAAAGAGTAAGTTCACTCAATAATTTTTCCCTCTCACTCTCAAAACTCTTCCCTTCTTCTTCAAAACTCTTTCTTTGATTTTCAAGAGAAATGTGTAGATTTTCAAATTTCTTAATGAGAGGAGGAATGTATGGTTTATCAACCTCAGAATGTGAGTTTGAGGGAGGTTCCAAATCAGACACAGCTTCCTTTTCAGAAGGATAAGGACTCACGCATTCATCAGAAGAAAAGACAGGTTCAGCTGTAGCATAACTTTTGTTCAAAGCAGAATAATCAAAAGAGATTTGAGCTTTTGTTGTGTTTGTTCTTTTCTCAGCCTCAAGTTCCTCCGTTTCTTTTGCAGCCGTAAAGTGCATAAGTTTTGTTAGACCGAATCCCATGTAATTAACATCATACAGTTGTTTACATTTGACCTTTTTCAGGTTACAGGGATTCGATAGACCAAGACCTTCTTTGGAGTTATAGAAACGGGTATCCTTGGGTTGATTCAAGAAAATTGTTTGTTCAGTTTGATCACGCTTAGCTAACAAATCCTCAAGCTCTTTGATTTTCCTATAGAGCGCACTTCTTTGCTCATGTAAGACTCTTTTTAGTTCAATTGTTTGATTAAGCTCTGTCTTGGTGTTACGCAGTTCACTAGTCAATTCAGTTGTCCTAAGTGCCAACTTATCCTTTTCTAAGGTCAATTTTTCTACCTTTTTCGTTGACTCATCAAGTTTCAAAGTAAGACAGGCATTTTTATGCAAGTTCTTAAGTAAAACTTTGTGATTGTTATCAAGTCTCGTCTCAAGCTCCTTAATAATCTTGTCCTTTTCTATTAAAGAATGATTTTTGCATTTGCAAGAACATGAGTTTTTAGAAGGACTTACATTGCCGTTTGAGCTTTCAGTATCATCATCACCGGGGATCGCAGCATCACCCTTTCTTTCATCTTTCTCCACGATTGCCATCAAAGTCAAGTTTTCTTCTTCCTCATCTGAAGAATTATCCTCCATCCAATGGTCCTTCTCAGCGAGCATTGCAGCATTTTCATCTTCTTGCTTTGCCATGAACATCTTCTGCTTGTTCATGAGCATCTTCTGCTTATAATAGTTGAAGTCCCTTCTTCTTGGTAGGCGACAATCTTTGATCAGATGTCCAGCCTTTCCGCAATTAAAGCACTTGGGAGCTTCTTCTGCTGCAACAGCTCTTTCTGAGGAATTTTGCTCAAGCTGTTTCGGCTTGTAGTTGGATGAGGAAGTTCTCAGCTTGTTGGATGAAGTACTCTTCTTCACAAACTTCTTATTGAATTGCTTGGTTAAGAGTGCCATTTTCTTTTGCAGCTCTACCAGCTCCGACTCCACGTCTACTTCTTCATTGCTTTCTTTATCTTCAGACACGACTGCAGCTTTCTTCTTCCTTTGCATCTTAGTTGTACTTCTCGCTTGAGTTTCCAGCACAAGAGCAAGTGGATCATTAATTCTGTTTTCTTCGGGCTCTGCAGTGTCATTAACAAATTGCTGTAGATGGTCATGAATTGTGTAGAGATCAACTTCATCAAGATCCAGATTCTGTCTCACATTCTTCACTGTCCTCTTCCATTCAGGGTTCAGACTTGATAGAAACCGTATGTTCAGCTCCATGTTAGCTTTGTTCACATTGATCTTTCTCAGATCATTCACCAGCTTAACAAATCTGTTGTAAGTCTCATGCAGAGGTTCACCGGGTCTAGCCTTGAAGGAATCATAGGCAGTGAGAGTGCTTGCCTTCTTGGTTTTCAAGCCTAGGTTGGTTCCTTCCATCAGCTTTCTGATTTCATCCCACATCTCCTTAGCAGAATCCATACTGTCAATCAGTATATAAATATCATTCGGAATTGCTTGGAGTAGGTACGTTTTTGCCATTAAATCAGCTTTGACCCTCAATCTGTCCTCTTCAGTATACAGCTCTACTGGTTTTGGAACTTTCACTTGGTCGACAGGGGGCTCATTTTCATCGTCTCCTCCTAGAACCATCCATAATTGAGCCGGACCCTCTGTCAGTGATTCCAGCATAGCTGAGGAATTGTCTTTGCTCTCGAGGAAGTTGAGAAATCTGTTCTTCCACATAACG
This sequence comes from Cuscuta epithymum, assembly GCA_945859915.1. Taxonomy (NCBI): domain Eukaryota; kingdom Viridiplantae; phylum Streptophyta; class Magnoliopsida; order Solanales; family Convolvulaceae; genus Cuscuta; species Cuscuta epithymum. The sequence continues at coordinate 3,676,825 of CAMAPF010000031.1, read as the reverse complement.
TACTCATCTCTCCTGAGGATAGGGGGTCTGTTATCGTTACCCATTGAAAGAGCGTCCATATCTGCTGTTCTTGAGAAAGTGACCGTTCGAGTGATTGATCTGTTTTTAGAAAATAATTATTTCTAAGTATGGAATATCGAGAAGTTTAACCTCGAGAAAGATATTCGAGAACAGGGAATTCGAGAAAGTTTATCGAGAAGTAAGTTTTCGATATTAGGACTTCAAAAACTTGGTTTTCGATATTCTAGGTTCGAAAACTGAGATATCGAGAAGTCAGATATCGAGAAGTTCAATTTCGAGAACTAAACTTTTCGATATACTGATTATCGAGAACTGAAGTCGAGAACCTGTAATATCAAAATCAGATATTCAAAGTATAAATATCGAAAAGTACTAGTGCGAGAAGCTAGTATCGAAAACTAAGTTCGAGAACTCAGTATCGAGATCATTCTGTCGAAATCCTGTACTTAAAAATTTTCAAAATTTTGAAAACGAAGATTGCTGCTGAATTGTTTTCGATGTCGAGAAGCTTCCTGGATGAATCAAACTTCGAAAAACCTGCTGAAGTACCGAGAACCTGTTTTTCGATATGCCTTTATCGAAAACTTCAAATCTCAAACTTTACAGATATCGAAAATGAAGATATACTGCTGGTTCGTTTTTGAAAGACGAATCCAACAGTATAACTTTTACACAGAATTGTCCAAAAACAGATTTACAAAGACAGATTCAATAAAATATCGAAAACATAAAACAGAGCATTCTTCGCAGTTTTTCTTCGATGTAGATCAGTACTCGATCGGCTCTGATACCAATTGTTGGTCCCAAAATAAGGATGTATTGAACAGCAAAATACGATCTATAACAATATAGGTAAGGTCTAGATAATGATATGATCAATCTAAGAGCAATAGAGCCTTACGCTATACTATCGAGAAGTACGAAAACTTTTTAGAGAATAAAATAGTACTGTATTGCTGATTATTCATGTCCTGTACCACAAGTACGCGTATTTATAGGCGCAGGTACAGGTACCGAGAATGGTAACCTAGAACTCTGGGCCTAGGCCTTTTTGGGCCTTAAACCCTTAGTTGGATTTATTACATCATAAATACATTAAAACGTTAATCTATTCTAGATAAATAAACAAGACATCAGACAAGCTTGATCACAATTAATATTTTTCCTCAACAACAATTACTATAAAGTGTCCGTATTTTCCATGAAAACGATGCCCAGTGCTCTCAACAACAACATGCTGCTTGAATGATTGATTTTGAATGTAGAATACCTACAAGTTGAATAAAAAAATCACAACATAAGTCTAAAGCACGACACACACAACTAAAACTAAAAATATATAGTGAAATCTAAGTCTTATCTAATACAATAATATCTGCACTCAAAATATTCTCATTTAACTAAGACTCCAATTTAATGTATAACGCATCAAATATTAATATATCATACAAGTAAGTTATAAGCAACGACCATCACATGATTCAATTTTTTTCTCCCAGAAATAGAACTAGAATGATTACTAAAAAATTTTAAACAATACCTCAATTCATGTTAAATCGTATGGGATAAAAAATGTAACAAGGAAAATAAAATAACCTCAATTGGTTATATCCAAACTAATACATATTCTTAAATTTTTCATGTTTTATATATAAACCAATTGGTAACAGTTACTCTTGAATAATTTACTATATATATGGAACAAAGCTGTAGCTTAAACGATAAATATAGCTACATATTACATGTATGGCAACACCTTTTAAATGGTGTGTGTGTGTGTATATACACACACACATATATACATATAGAGGAATGTTCAGGTCCGAACATTCCCCGTCCGAACACCGTCCGAACATCCCCATTTGGGGTCCTTTCCGATGGAATTTTTTGATGAAATTTTTTGAGCATGTTCCTCATCAAGTCTAGTTTGTTCATACCAAATTTCAGCTCAAAATTCGATCGGGAAGGCATTCAAATGATTTTTTGAAGCTGACTGCGTCAAAATATACATATAAAAACGCAGTCAACTTCAAAAAATGATTTGAATGCCTTCCCGATCGAATTTTGAGCTGAAATTTGGTATGGACAAACTAGACTTGATGAGGAACATGCTAAAAAAATTCATCAAAAAATTCCACAGGAAAGGGCCCCAAACGGGGATGTTCGGACGGAGGATCCTGTCCGAACGTTCGGACAGGATCATTCTCCTATATATATATATATATATATATATATATATATATATATAGGGGGAAGATCTAATGCAAACCATGCTTCCGGTGCTAACTACAAACCAATACAATCCCTTAGATTTAAAAAACGGACGGCTGATGAACGTCATCCATAGTAATGGAGCGTGTGGTGAGATGCAGAGAATGTAAATCATTTGGGCTATTAATTTGCAGCGGTTAGTGGGGAAGGTTACCTATGTCATTTGACCTTTTAAAAACGGAGCTGCCACTAATATGGAAAAAATACGGAATCATTTCACCATCAATATTCTACCACTCATTAATGTAACCCACGTACCCACCACTAAAATCCAATCAATTAAGGTAATCCACTACTAATATTTACACCTCCATTTTTAACAAATTAAAAAAAGGTTCGTATAATTAATAAGCATTAGAGGAGGAAGTTGAATCCCTATATACAAATTAAGGTGAGATTTTGTCCAACAAAGAAAGTTGCATTATCGATTCAAATAATGGCTTCATTACAAGAACATATGATAGCATTTATAAAACTAATCTCTTAATTTATGGATTCAAACGCTCCATAATTAACCTTCAAATTTTTAAAACTTATAGATGGCCGGTAAGTTGGAGAGCCCTCGAATGAAGAAGTCAAATGGTATAAGTTTTTGCATATTAAGGTGACATGATGTGCATATTAAAATTACGAGATGTGCATATTAAGGTTAAAAGATGTGCATGTTAAGTTGACGCGCATTTCATATTTATAATGTCTCCATGACTTATATTAGACCTACATAATGATAAAATATATCGACGTTACGAATCTTATCACTATAAAATGTGCATTTTATTAGGAATTCATATATTACATTTTAGTATGATGATATGTGCACTTTGGAAGTTCATACTGCATCTTTCCGTTATGATATCTTCATTTTAATAGTTTATATGGTGCATACATTTTCTCATTATGACACGTGCATTTTACAAGTTCATGTATTGCATTTTAGTAGTAATATTCCATCTGCATCGTAGAAGACAATTTGATGCATCTTATCATTATGACCTTTGCATTGTATACTCGATTGACATGCATACAAATTTCATGATGTCACATTATGCATAATATAAGAGAAACACATTTTAAATGGTATATAATAGAAGTGCATAATACAAGAGAAACATGTCACATTATACGAATTTGCATTTTATCATTATAACATGTGCATTTTAGAAGTTCGCGTATTGAAATTTAGTAAGATTATATGTGCACATTAACATTTCACACTGCATCTTATCATTATGACATGTGCATCTTACAAGTTCTTATATTGCACTTTAGTAAGACTATAAGTGCACCTTAATAAGATGGCATGTCAATTTTAGAAGTTCATGCAATGCATTTTAATTAGATGGCATATGCATTTTAAAAGTTCGTATCGTGCATCTTATCATTATGATATCTGCATTCCATATTCAAATGACATAATATATGAGTACCATGTTCTAAATGGTAAAAAACAACATACTGAAATTACAAGAAGTTTGCAAACACGTCCCATAATTGTTAAATTGGTATAAAAATGACAGAAAAAAATAAATAAAAAATAATCTTTTCAAAAGATATTTTGATGGTTTTTTCACACCAGAATGTGTACGAAATTCAAGAACTTCACCTAAATCCATGGATTTTCAAATTGTTGAATTGATATGAAAACCAAAACCAAAACAAAAATGATGTGCACACAAATTCCATGGCGACGTCGGAATCCATAGCCTTTGAGAACTAATGTTCTCCCTATACATGCCAGAATTCATGACTTTGAATAGAAGAGCATCAACCCAATTCTATTAAATTTGAGATAGAGATGGAGAAAAAAATAAGATGGAGATGGAGATAGATATTGAGACACAAGCAGAGTTGGAGATGGGGGCATATACAGAAAGGTAGATGGAGATGGTGAAACTTTGATCTGGAGAGAAGATCGTCGAGCGTGAAAGAAAGGAAATACCCGAATGAGTTAGTTCTGTGAGTAAACGTTATTTAATTTCCAAATATAAAATAAACCTAATAGACTAATAAGCCCTCAACTGACTAATCTGATTGAGATGAAAGACACGGATGATCAACTAAAATAGAGGGCTAGAATTAGGTTTGTAGGTTAGCATATTAAGATGGGTTTGCATTTGATCTCTCATCTATATATATATATATGTATGTATGTATGTATGTATGTATGTATGTATGTATGTATGTATGTATGTATGTATATATATATATATATATATATATATATATATATATGGAGTGGTTCTAATGAGAACACTCCTTATTGAAAGAAATGAGAACAAATCTTAATCATACATCTTAGTAAATTAAAGGTCATAAAAGGATGAGATGCCCGGATTTATGGTGGGAGTTCAAACATTAAATAAATACTCTTGCATTCTCTAATTAATACGTAGGTCATTGAAGGGTAGTAGAGTAATTTTCAAAAATCCATCAATGTAGTATCGTTGGATGCTTATCACTTACCAAAAAATTAGGAAGGGAGATAAAAGGTCAAATCGTATAAAATGTTTTAGATTAAAAATTGATTTAATTTTTAAAATTATAATATGATTTTAACATAAATTATATCAAATTAAATAATTTTTTATTATCTTTCATATGACACCAATATGTCATATATAATTTTGGTTTTAAAAAAAGTATAATATGTATACAATTAACCACAACAAACATTTTCAGCTAATGCATGCACAAAAATATCTATTTTACACACAACCACTAATATCTAACACACAAGAACCATTATCTAACACACAATACCTATAAGAAAAACTAAAACAAGTATCTTAAGCACAAAATCCAATCTTTAATGCACAAAGAACATTATCTGACACACAATAATTAAAAAGTAATTAATACAATATTATATTTAACACATAAGGATTTCACTCAACCTAAACTAATATATAACACACAAGAATCAATATCTAATGCACAAGAACCAATATAAGATGCATAATCATCAAGAATAAATACACATGAAAACGTATCGTACATTTAATCCTTATAATAATGCACAATAATCAATATATATGTAATACACAATGAACGTATGAAAAAAATCATAATTTGATATACTAATTAATAATCATTCTTTGATACCTGTTGATCTAAATACACAAGAATAAATTTTTAATGCACACAAAATGAATACATATTAATTCAATGAAACAAAATGGTAATGTATTAATTGCTTCAAAAAATATACCTTATTAACAACTAAAGTTAAATATGTAAGTGGACGAACCTAGTGGCCGGTCAAACACTAACAAATTAGTATACCTACACATGATTATCAAAATACCCAACATTAAATGATTGTAATCTTATACGGATCTAAAGATATGAACGGCCAGGATGTGTTCTCAATTTGTACGTTAAGAGGTGTTCTCATTTGAACCAAAATCTATATATATATATATATATATATATATAATAGCACAACAATAAAAACAGAATATAATAGCAACATTTTGTACTAATATATAATGAAATGACTATTCATGTACTAGCAAAAACAGCTTCTTTAAGTAACACAAATTAGATATTAACACAAAGAAGAGATGATTATAACTGGTAAAAGACAAAGATATAAGCTATAAGGTTCTTATATCATCTCAAGATAAGTAGAATCAAATATACTTACCATTGGGGCTTAGCTTGATGAATTCCTTTTAGTTTCAGTCACTTGACGAATTTGCAGAAATCTAGTGAGTTAGAAGAATAAAATTAGTCATTTTATCGAGTTGAACCCATAACAATAATTAAGACATTCAAATTTTGAAAGTATATGTTAAACATCCAAATCTGCAAATGCATGTGATATTGTCATTGCTTAATCATAACTAATGTTTCAAAATGGAGGCTCAAAACTAATACGCAGAACAGAGAAAATAGTATATTGACCATTAGCGAACATTAATACATGTAAATCTCAATAGAGAGGGCTCTTACCTATTCAATATCTTCTCTCATGTGTCTAAATGCTAGTAATCTCTAGGGATTAAAACCATCAGGTACTTGACATTCAGTAGTGTAAGAACATGTTTAGTGTAACGAAAACTGTCTGCTTTTAATGAAAATTGAAAGGTTCAAATGAGTGAATTTTATTTTTTCTCATCCACTTTTACATATAATGCATATGTATTGAAAAGTGTTAAAAATGATATTTATAACTTCTAATATCTAATATATAGGTCCAATTATATTTCATGTCAGCTCCTTGACATGTAAACACCATGAAAAATAAACTATTTTATTTCCAATCTAAATAAACATTGAATGATAGATATTAACCCTTTCTATTTCTGACTCTTCTTTCTCCAGAGATCACCGAACTTTGATGCCATCTTTTCTTTAACCTACTTCAAATGAAGAGTAGTTTTTATTCCTTTACCTTGGCTTATGTTTCAGCCTCCATAGCCTTTTTGTTCATTCGTTGCTTCATGATCTCGTTTTCTCTGTAGACATTTGCAAGTTCTTTTCCTTCTCTTTCAGTTTGGCCCTTAACAAGCTTACTTCATCATATTCTTCTGAGAAATCATTTAAAACCACACTTGCAGGTCTGTTTCTTTTTCATTATCAGGGAAGTTTTGCTTGGGTGAAGTTGGTTTCATTATTTTCTTAATTTTTCTCCTCCACCAAAAGATCTAAAAGTTTCAAATCCAGTCTTTTGTTGCTTTCAAACTAAAAGATAAAAACTTACTCAACACAATTAGCAAAAGAAGCACTAAAGAAAAGAAAATTCTATAGTAAGAGAATTAAAGTATCAATAGAGGCACGAAAACCACAGAAGTTCATCAAACTTCACACCAACATGTGCATCTTTAGTACACCCCTTTACCGCTCTGGGTGACAAAACCACATCTCCAACGGCCAATTAGTCAACCCTAACATCTCTTATAACTCTAATTGAATCGCTTCAGTTCTAATTAACTGAAAATAAGTGTGATACATAGTATCTCACGAGCTCCTGCACACTTCACACACAGTACACACGAAATTCACTTTTCTATATACAAGAGTTTGACTTACAATAGTAAATTGTGTTGAGAAATTTTAACGAACGGATTCTAGACATTACCAAACAAAAAATACCAATAAGTTATCTTATAACCCATCGCAAATGTAAAGAAATTGAGCAAACTAAGAACGAAAAAGGAAACAAAAATCAAACTCAAGTATTTCATCGGTGGTTATCAAACTAAAACCGAACTTAAGTTTTTACCTGATAGCATGAAAGAAAGAAGACGTGCCTTAGACATGGGCGGTAGGCTGTAGAAAATCGGAGGTTAGTGAGGCGGCGGGATTGTTGATAGGCGGGAACAGTAGCAACACGAGTAGGCTGGCTGGTCGGTGGGAAGAGTAGCGACGCGGACAGGCTGGCTAGTCTCCTCATTCTCAGCTTTGTTCAAAAATATAGATTATTTGAATTGCTTCTCTGCTCAGGTTGGGAACGTATGTCTTTTCCGAGTTCCGACTCATCATGGCTGGAGGTTATGAAGTGGAGCAGGTTACTCTGCTGGAGAAGACGACCGCGGAGTCGTAGACCACTTCTCTATCAGCAGATTAGTTCTTCGCCTTTTAATATTTCTAGGGTTGGATGAAATACATATGAAAGGTCTTTTAATAACGGTGGATAAAGAACAGATATGGAATGTCGCTTATCAATATTACAAGAAATACCGCACATTGAGCATAACTTTTGAGAAATAATAAAAAGCACCCCGTTTTTCATCTTCTATAGCGGTTCTATTCAGGACCGTTATGGATAACTTCTATTATTTATAATTGAGCCCTTCATAGAGACACAAAACTTTTAGGATTTATAATACTTACCCCGCGTTAACATTTCATATCAGTTAGTTATAACCCCACATTAAATGTCTGTTATAGAATGCATTTTTTGTACTAGTGAATAATATTACGAAGAAACACCAGATGATAATAGACATATCCACACTTTGTTTGGTTCAAAAGAATGTGGGAACTAAGATGGGGTGGAGGGGAAGGTGAGGTGAGAAAATGGAATGTTATACACTTACTCCGTAAAAGTTTTAAAAAATGTGTAACTAAAGCATCTATTGTTGCATAATATAGTGTATCAACAGAACCATGTCTCAAAACCATGTCTCAATGAGAACCAAATGCAAGGAGCTAAATGAATGATAATAGGAATGTAGTCTACGTTTGCAAACTTTTTTCACAATTCACAAGTTTCTGTGAGGGGGTATGCTCTTATCAAGGGGTTGGTCGTCAGATTTGGTTTATGCTAGCTCCACTTTGAATCCTTGTGTACTTATTTTCAAATTTTAACACAAAAATGCTCAAAAAGTGTGCACACCATAGTTTTAGATTCTTACCCCATAAACTCTTTATAGACATTTCATAGAATCAGGCTAACTGCTTGAAACTTCTAAACATCTATCTTCTCAAAGGCTAATAATAGGCTATGAGAAAACAAAAACTATGAGCTTTCTGTTAAAACCAATATGCTCTTCAATTTCTAAAGGAGACCAATAAGACCATGTTTTCCCTTCATCTAAAGAAATTTTCTTTATTTATGACCTATAATGAACTGAAAAAGAAATCTTCTACATATAAGTAAGGGTTGCCTTAATTTTTAGAAATTGTGTGCAAACTATTAAGTTTTTGTTTCACGATGGGATAACTGAATAAAGTTTTTTATTCTAAATTTCTAATGATTGATCACATCACAAACCAAGAACTATACATCGTGTCTTAAATCTATTTAAAACACAACAAGAATGAAATGTTAAAAGTATTATGTGTTGCTTTAATAGCTTCTAAAACTGTCTTCCACTTAAACTTTTCTTAGAGTTTTGATAGAATAATATGAGTCACCAATGAAAATGCAAACATTTTCATTGAGACAAATTCGCAAACACTTATTGTGCACCATATTTGTGAAACAATCACCTTCCAATAAAGCTTTAGAAGGTGGAAAATACATATCGTGAACTTACTTTTTTCTCACAAAGCGGTTTCTATAGTATGAAGTTACCCAACAACCAGAAATACAAAAATCTAACTGTAACTCAGCATATAAAAGTTTTTCTGAAGCATTTAGCTGAAATAAACTTCCTGGGGCGTTTAGAAATCAGATGGAAACAATAGGGATGTTCATAAAGTGCGCTACTCTTCATTGTGTCATAAATCCTATAGTACTGGGTCAGTAGGCGAATTAAGTAGTGTTTCTTCAATCGTAACTCACGTGAGTAGTAAATTCAGGAAGGAAAAGAAGGAGAGACGAATTGTATTTACCCTGAATGCATCTGGAAAAGTCGAGTTAGATGCGGATGGAAGTGAACAGAGGACAATAACGAAACTGCGGAAGGGTACCAAACAGAACTATTTAACGAATAAGTGTGACTGCTTAGGGTACAAGCCGTCATAACAACATGTACCACCAACACAATTTTTATACCTAAATAACCCCTGCCCTCATTCACCTTTATAAGATTGTAGAGATACGAGGCGTCCGATAGATTCTATTGCCAAACCGATTAGTAAACACATACAATCAACATCAAGAGGACTGCTCAGGTCCCTCCGGGGGGACGGGAGGGACCGTCCAAACTTTACTGTTTGGGGCGGTTCCCGGTGGAATTTTTTGATGAATATTTTTTAGCATGTTCCTCATCAAGTCTAGTTTGTCCATACCAAATTTCAGCTCAAAATTCGACCGGGAAGGCAGTCAAATAAATTCTTGAAACTTACTGCACTTTATATATGCGCAGAATGTGCAGTAAGCTTCAAGAATTTATTTGACTGCCTTCCCGGTCGAATTTTGAACTGACATTTGGTATGGACAAACTAGACTTGATGAGGAACATGCTCAAAAAATTTCATCAAAAAATTCCACCGGGAACCGTCCCAAACACTAAAGTTCGGACGGTCCCTCCCGTCCCTCCGGAGGGACCTGATCTTTTCTGTCAACATCAATATCATAATCAAACAATTGCGGAAATAGTATGTTTGATACTTAGCCACACGTGGCAAATACGGGCACGCAGGCCCCCAAAATTTTTAATAGAAAACATTGAAAAAAAATATCCATGAGCAGTTTATCAATTTTGAATAAGAATGGAAGCACGAACCACGTCTTCCTCCTTGATCAATCACCCTAGGCAAAGGTGCAGGTAGTAGGATTCTAGCCTTAACCTGAAAAAATGTGAGGGCCCCTGGAGGGGTCAGTACTCCATAGAAATACTAGTGACAAGCAGGCTATACGAGGAATAACTAATGTTTCAGACACGAGACCCAAAAATAGGATGATACATATATTTATGGGTGTAACCATTGTTACCCCATTCCCAAGATAATACGTTCTGTATATACTTGTAAAATACTTGACCCGTAAGTCGTTTTCTCACAAAAAGTCTTTTAGAGATAAGGTACTTACCCAACCTTTCCCCTTTCATTCCTGAATGCCTAGCTCACAAGCTACATTCTACCTTCATAATATCCTACCGAGTTTCAGGAGTGTTTACCGTCCCAGGGATACTCAACCCCAACCGAGTTTTAGGATCATTTACCGTCCCGAGGATACTCAACCTCAACCGAGTTTTAGGATTGTTTACCGTCCTGAGGATACTCAACCTCAACCGAGTTTTAGGATTGTTTACCGTCCTGAGGATACTCAACCTCAACCGAGTTTTAGGATCATTTACCGTCCTGAGGATACTCAACCTCAACCTTATTCTTTACCAACCCTAACCTGGATATGGCTAACCTTTCATTCACTTAACTATGGACAATATCTAGTCCTATAGTCATATAATAATCCTTAGTAACCAACGTGGACAGGTCCCACCAGATCGGTCCACGTTAACCTACTCAAAAACTACCCGTTTTGAGTATAACCCAGTACTCGATCGAGTACCCACCAATACTCGGTCGAGTACAGGAGACAGTAGCCCGTAAGGCTAATTTTCAGGGCATACTCGATCGAGTACCTATCCATACTCGATCGGGTATAGGAGACAGCAGCCCTTGGGGCAGATTTTCAGCAGACACCCGGTCGGGTATGTGCCAATACCCGGTCGGGTATTGTAGTTGACTTGGCGGTCAACGCCTGTTTGACCGTCCAAACGGAGTCCGATTAACGTGAATTTTTACATGCATGTGCTACTTGAAGTCCTTGATCCAAAAATGCATGTTTTGGTCCTTGGAACATTATACATACCAATTTATAATCATTTCACTAGTCAAACCTACATTTCATGCTTTCCAACCTTGTTATAGTTCTTAACATAACATAACACATGCTTCAATACCATTAATCAATTCATAAAACATATTCTTGATTAACTTAGGTAATCTCATGCCTCACGCAAAAGTTATAAAGCATATAGCCGTCTTCTCACCTTAAAAGAAGCTTATGTAGTTCTAGCCTTTCCGATTGAGCTCCGGTGAAACTCCGGTGAATTTCAACGAACTACGGCGACAACTCCGGCGACCCTTTCAACTCCGTGAAAGTTCTTGAAATACCTTATACAAGTTAATAACAAGGTTTTATCATCATAAAACCCATACCAATACAAATAACCTCTAAAAGGTTATTTTCCGGTGAACCCGTCAACTATGCTCTCAAGGTTCGTTTTGGGTATAGACCAACCCCTCAACCCCCATTCTACACTTTTGAGTGTGTAGAACTATACTCGGAGTAGGAAGTATGATTAAAGGGAAGAAATGGGATTAGTGAAGTCCTTACCTTGTTAACCACAAGTTTTCCTCCAAACTCCCCCCTTTCTCTTCTTCTTTTTCCTTTCTTCTTCCTTCCCTTGCCTTGTGCGAAAATGACAATGGGAAATGGTGTTTTTGCAGAGTCTCTTTCCTTTTGGTTGAGGACTGGTCGAATGGGTGAGGTGTGGGGGTGAGGATAGTTCCCTTTTTGGCTTACTCACAATGATATGGGGGAGAGGGTCCCCTTTCCTCCTCATTTTGTCCCTCAATCACTTCTAGCTTCAATCACCCATATTAGGTGCGGCCCTCCTGGATCTTAGGGAGACCAAAGTCATGGGGTGGCCCCCACATATGTGGAGGGTCATCCCTTTGTGTCCCCAAGTGTACACTTGGTCACGAAAGTTGTATTTTCCGGACTGTTTAACTATATTTCATTTTATCGGGTAAAATGAAATATCTATCATTCTTCCAATTATTATTGGCTATAAGAATGAATGTATATTCCCCAACTTTTTATTTAATGGTCTCCATAATTTATTATGGCCTTTTATCTGTTAGTACGCCGGGTACCGATAAATGAGCTTTATATGCCCAAATGGTTACTCACATAATTTCTATAGCCCAACCAGGCTATCCACCATTATACACATATTATCCTGACCCAAACGAATATAATATGTGGTCCCGATAATATCGGGTGGCCCCCACTCCCTGTGTGGGCCCCACGTGAATTTTACTATTCACGTAAAAGAAATGATAAAAATTTACAATTACGTAAAATGCGTTTATTCATTTCTCGGGGTTCAATAAATAATTCGATAAAGTACAATTACTTGGGGGCGATGTTACAGGGAGCGCTTCAAAAAGCTTTGTGCTAGTTGCGCATACCCTGGGTACACAGAGCAAGACCTTATTGATGCGTACTATTTAGTAGTGCATAAACACCACATTTTAGAATGATTTTACATTATGTTTACTTAGCTTTTGTATAATTACGGTGTAATCTTTATCTTCTAAAATTAAAGTAGAATTAGAAGATATTAAGATATTTTGAGATGTAAGCAAAAGCATGATGAAAAGAAGAGGAAGGAGCATTGGAGACAAGAGCAAGCTTCATGGAGGACAAAGAAATGTGAAAAATCCGATATGATTTGACCCGGAGATCATAAGAGATCAAATAAAGCAAGTGAACATGGGAAAATCAGATTATGTCTTAGACCCAACCACCTCACTTCTCCTATAAAAACACCCCTTTTCTTCCTATTTTAGATACCAATTTAATCCCCTCTTTCATATACACTTTATTCTTGTAATTTAGGTAGTCTTTCCATATTGGTTTTGCTACTTTGAAGCTTAATGAATTGTAAGTTGTGAGTTATTTTCTTTAATCTTCTTCCTTGAATATTAATTTTTCCCTTAATACTATCTCTAAATTAATGTTGGGGAGTGTTACTAAGATGACAATTAGTTAACATCTCGACATTAGTTAGAGTAGTATTTATTTTCTTCCTCTATATTAATGTTGGGGAGTGTTACTAAAATGACAAATAGTTAACATCTTGACATTAGTTATAGTAGGATTTATATTTTCTTTAATATTCTTCTTTGAATATTAATTAATTCGTATTCATATTTCATTTTAATATTTTGAGCATTACTTAAAGGATCAACTAGTTTTGTCTCATATATTAATTATTACTAGAATCGATCGACGAATACGCTTGTTAATCGTTCGATCTTTTCACGGTAGTAAACTTGGATTTTTAATGCATGCATCTCATGGTTAATAATCTAAGGGGAATTTATTATATTCATTAATATAAAATATAATAAGGCGCTTCTTGGGAGGCAACCCAAGTTTGTATTTTGTTTATTTTCCTTTATTTTTGTGTGTTTGGGGGAGAAAAACCTTTTCACAAAAAAAAACCGAAAAAAAGTATTTTTGAGAAGGCCTGGGAAAAGCCCGACCGGGGTAAACTAAAAACTCGGTCGGGTGATAGGCTTAAAAGGCAAACCCGGGAAACCAACCAGCCGGGTAAACTTTAAAAAACGGAACAAGACCCGATCGGGTAATACCCAAACCCGACCGGGTAAATGGGCGAACAGGCCACTGCTTTAGGCAACGGAAAACCGTCCGGGTATTCTGAAAAACCTGGCGGGTTTACGGGTTTTTACCCGATTTTAAACCCAAAAAACCGATGGGTATACTCATCTTCCCCACTCCAAATTCGACATCTTCTTCCAAAACCTCCATAGCCACGCCCAAGCTTCCTTCAAATCATCCAAAACTCCTCCACGACACCTGTTTCAGTCCCCGACGTCCCTGGATACGAAGGCATCCATTTCTCCACAACAGCACACCGGAAAAAGTTCATCAAATAGTCTAAAAGACAGGTATATCCTAGCCGATTTCTATGCCCCGCTTCGTTGACTGCATTGATGCTATTCGACTTGATGTATGAGTTGTGTAATAGGCTAGGATTGACATCTTTGATAAATGTGACATACAAGACACGACAAAAAATTGTACTTGAATTTCTGGGATTTGTTGAATTTACTGCCAATGCTGAGGATGAATATGAAGACAAACTCATGTTCCGTTTATTCAACAAAGAAAAAGAATTAACAAAATGTGAATTTGCAGAATATTTTGGATTGCCAATTTTGGAAAAGGAAGAGAGAGGATGAAAAATAGACAACTCAGTTGTGTATGACCTGTGGAAACGGATAACAGGTGCTAGAACGATTGATAGATCTCACATGTATATTACTCACGTTCAACACCCTGTTTTTCGCATTTTGCTTAAATGGTTTGGTTACTTTGTTTTGGGTAGACCAAATAATCACCAAACTAGAAAAACCGATTTGGGAATCCTTGCAATGGCTATTTTGACGGAAGCTCCTAGGTTGGACATTGCCTCATTAATGTGGAAACATTTGAAAAAACAATGCGAGGCTAGCGGGGATGTATTTATATCAGGTATCATACTTCATATTTGCTCCAATTTTGGGCATGTTGAGAGATTACCAGTTCCAGAGTGAATTTTTATAAACACACAATTTCTGTTAAATGCCAATGATTTGAGCTTTTCTCACAAAGTTGGGGATAACATATTTTACAAATGGCAAATCAACCCCTCCCATCATTTCTTTATCTTGCCCAACGAACATGAACTCCCTACCAACATCTTTGATGCCCAACCTGGAGATGGAAGACACTTGTCTTCCTGAAGCAATCCCCGATCACTGCATGATTCCCGAAGAGATTCTGCACCAACTTGAGCCACCCCCACACATCCCCAATCCTCCACATGATCAACCCCAACTCGACCATCAAGCCCTCAATTCACCCTTTTTGAACAACAAATGCTAGCCGGGATGAATCGAATCTACCTTGACAACACGGCTATGGATGGGGACATTACTACTCTTTATGAGGAAGTCCGGCAAGTTAGGGAGGAGAACCGTTTGCGTTTTGAACGGTTAGAAGAAAATCAACGTAGAGCATTGGGACCTGTGCATGCATACTTTGATAACCACGGCTACCTCCAATCCATACCAGTTCAACATCGACACCCTATATGGTATGACCCCTCTTCTTGGGCTAATTTTGGTGGAGCTGGTAGTAGCGGAGGAGGCTATGGTGGCGAGGGTAGCGGTCATGGTGGCCACCACAACGAGAATGATGACGGAGAGCACTAGAGACAGTGCTTGGACGAAGTAGGGGGGAGTCACTCATTTGGTATGTACTCTTACATTTTCTACCCCTGAGCTTGCATTATTTTCTTTAAAACAACATATAAAAAAATTAAATGAAAGAAGAAAAAATGCTAGTTAGGTTGAAAACCCACAAAATGGGCAATCTAAGCAAAAGTGGCTAAAATGAGTGAGTTTGAAAAGGAAAAGGAAAACAAAAAGAGAGGCTAGGATGAAAACCTGAAAAGGCTCCTGGGCAGAATGAGAGAATGAGAGAAAATTTTATTTTTGTTTATGCAGGAACTCATTCAAATTGAGAGCTCTTGAATTTCAATAAATCACGAGTTATCCTGTTCATTGAAATGATGAAGACCCCTATTGTCATTCGGGTAATAAATGTAAAAGTTGAACACTTTACTTGCATTGAACTTATTTCTTAGTCCTATCTATATGGATTTTGAACTACTTTGTTGATTTTTACTCGAGGATGAGTAATGGACTAAGTAGGGGGGAGTTTGATAGTATAGAATTGTTATTGTTTATGTGTGTAATTTTAACTAGTTTTATTGGTTGTTGTTTGGGAAATTACACAATTTTGGTGTAATACTTTTTTTCCCTATTTTGTTTGTGATTTGTTTAGATTAGATTTATTCTGAGCTTTGACTAGGTGAAAATCATCAAGAGGATCCTTAGAAAGGCCAAGGAAAGTGAAAGGGAACAAGATAAAGTGAAAATTTGGAAAAATAGTCATTTACCCGGTCGGGTATTGACTTGATCCGAAAATCAAATCTGATTTGGAGGCAATTTAATGTGCAGACAGAGATTTGGTAAAAATTTGTCTTTTACCCGATCGTGCAAATCAAAAACCCAATCGGGTATATTGTGACAAATGAAGATTCCAGGCACTTACTTAAGAAACCCGACCGGGTTTCTCAAATACCCGGTCGGGTAAATGGCCATGACAGCTCCAAACACCTATAAATACACCTCATTTCCTTCTCACTTATTCACCAATTCACATACTCTCTTAAGATCAATTTAGAATAACATTTCTTTATATTTTTCTAGCATGTTTAGTATCCAAATGAGGATCTAAACTTCCATTTCTTGGTGTTGCTCTTGAAGGTTGTTGATTATTAAAGTTGTGAGTTATTTTCTTAAGGGAAAAGGGGCAAATAAGCCCTCGAACTAACCAAAAAAGGTCAAATAAGCCCTTATATAGGAGGCTCTGTCCGGTCATCGTCGTTTGGGGAGGTTCCCGGTGAAATTTTTTGATGAAATGTTTTGAGCATCTTCTCCATTAAGTCTAGTTTATCCATACCAAATTTCAGCTAAAAATTCAGCCGGGTAGACAGTCAAATGATTTTTTGAAGATAACTGTGCAGTTAAACATCGCAATATATTTCAGAAACTCATTTGACTGCCTTCCCGGTTGAATTTTTAGCTGAAATTTGGTATGGATAAACTAGATTTAATGAAGAAGATTCTCACAAAATTTCATCAAAAAATTCCATCAGAAACCTCCCCAAACGATGATGGCCGGACAGAGCCTCCTAAATAAGGGCTTATTTGACCTTTTTTGGTTAGTTCGAGGGCTTATTTGCCCCTTTTCCCTTTTCTTAACTTCTTCCCTTGAATATTAATTCTTCCCTCAATCTATCTATATATTAATGTTGGGCAGTGTTACTAAGATGACAATTAGTTAACATCTTGACATTAGTTATAATAGTATTTATTTTCTTCCTCTATATATTAATGTTGAGGAGTGTTGCTAAGATGACAATTAGTTAATATCTTGACATTAGTTATAGTAGGAGTTATCATCTTTAATATTCTTCCTTGAATATTAATTAATTCATATTCATATTTCATATTAATATTTTGAACATTACTTAAAGGATCAACTAGTTTTGTTTCATATATTAATTACTACTAGAATCGATCGACGAATACGCTTGTTATTCGTTGATGGTTTCACAAGTAAGTAACTTCAGTTTATTAATGCACGGTTGTGGTTAATAAACTTAAGAGGGATTAATTTTGTTGGTTAAACCGAAACCGTTGTGTTGAGGTTATCAATCTCAATTGATTCCATCAAGGAGTTAAAGAGATTAAATGCTACTATCAAGTCGATATATGGCGGTGTTCTATACTTGACTAATAGTAAGGGTTATTAATGAACGGTCGTTGTTAATAACTACCCTCGATGAATTGGATATACTCCTCGATTGAGTATTCGAGAGGTGATAAGTTATAACAATGATCGACTAAAATATATCAACAAGTGGAAAGTAAAATGCCAAGTCCTTTTTATCTCTGAATTAAATCACATATAAGTCGTTCATCTTGATGTTTTAATTAATTAAATCATACAATCCCAAACCCCCCCTTTTATTACTAGTTCTATAAAGAGAAAATTATTCCTTTCCCTGTGGATACGAACTCTACTTCACCTATACTACGTATAAATGTTAGTATCAATTTATTTTGACGCACCGTAACAAAGTGCTCGTCACAGTCATAATACAACTAACCCAGGTAACAAGAGGTAAATAAGACTGGTATTGTTGATGTTTATTCCTTCAACCCAAAGGCCCAACACCTTCCTTTGAATTTTGAGTAACTTAATGGAGTTAAGATAATGCAAACAAACAAAGGAAACAATCAGAAAGGAGTAGTAAATGAGTTGTATCTTATTAACTTAATAACAAGAGATCTGTTACAACACACTTTACTACAATGGTCCAAAATCGTTCGTCCGACTGTATTAGAAGAGGGGGGTGGGGGGGTGGGGGAGTAGTTATTGCTTTAGAATACACGTTGCCAACCCTTTACAATTATTTAGTAGTTTATAATGAATGAAAAGATTTTAAAAGAAAACATACATGCAATTGACTATTTGATTTAGTTATGTATGATGTAACAAGCTGTTGTAACAAACTAATTAATGTTTAAATCTCATACTTTCGAATTGCTTGATATAGCTTTTAAAGAAAAACTTAAATTAAAAAGAACTCTTAAAAATGATTGTGTCCCATACAAAACTAAAAACTTCTAACTTTTTATAATAATACGTAGTACAAAAACTAGAAAGCAAAAACTTATATCTACCAAACTTCCGTTAATAACATCTATACTATCACCATTCCGGCTTAAGTTTCTCATTAACAAATGAAACATTTATTAAGACAAAATTAAAGAAGGTTATTCAAGTATACACCGAGATGTAGTTTTAATGGGTATATAATATAATAAAATCATTGATGATAATTTTAAGGAAAAATTGAAAATAATAATCCCAACTATTGCCGGTCCGCTGAAAATAATCCTAACTATTGATTATTTTTGTATAATCCCAACTATATAGACTATCCGCCAATAATGGTCCATGACCATAAATTACCTCTATAAAAAGTGAATTTTAAATAGAAATTAAGCGTAAAAATTAAAAGTTGAGATTATTTATAAGGATTACTTGTTATATCTCACCCCATCCACTTTAGAAACTACAAGAATTTATTTATCGGGACCATTATTGGCGGAAGGTCCCTAAAGTTGGGATTATTATGTAATAATCAATAGTTGAGATTATTATGAGCGGACCGCCAATAGTTGGGATTATTACTATCAATTTTTCCTAATTTTAATATTATAGATGCACTAGTTTTAATATTTGAAGATCAATTTATCAATAAAGAATGCTAATTATTTTCTAAAATAGATATGAAAACCTTTGACTTTAAAAAATACAAATGAGTAACAAAAACTAGGACGAAGGGAGTATTCAAGAACCCTCAAGTAGGGAAGCTTGGAACGTCAAAAGAAAATTTAGATATTATCAATTCAAAAACAAAAGATAGATTCATAATTAACAAGAGAAGTGTATCAAGAAAGTGTGAGTGATTTAAAACTAAGGATAACAATATAACACCTAAAATACTGTGAACTTTAATATTTATTTTCCAAAAAATATAAAGTTCTTTGTACAGTAAAAAATATAAAGATTATTTAATCTTATTAAATTATTAAAAAATTTTCATGAAGAAAAAATCAAACAAAAAAAAGAGAGAAGTTAATAAAAAATTATACTACGTAGAAATCAAAATGTATGATATTTTAAGTTTAGAAGCTACTGGAAGCGCCCAGTAGAGAGTTACCATCTAACCCTGTGCTAAGCGACTCTGCATTTCATCCCTTGTCGGCCTCCTAGAGGCGCTACTTTAGCACTTTGGGGAACCAAACCAGCGTTTCTTCTTCCCCTTTACGGCTTTACCCCATAGCCATGGACGCCGAAAATCTGAAGCAATTGAAGAAATTCATTGAAGAGTGCAAGTCCAACCCCTCCATTCTCTCCGATCCTTCTTTCGACTTCTTCCGCGACTACATCGAAAGGTTTGTGTATACAACCATACTCTACGTTTGGCTATGAATGCCATGGGTTTCCCAAAACATAGACACTTATTGCTGTTATTATTAATTATTATTCAGTGTTTACTGTTTTGGTGATGTTGACTTCGATTCTCTTGTTCACTGTGATTGGATTTTATTTATGTCGTGCTATTCAGCATTGGCGGAGAGCTTCCTGCTGAAGCTTACAAGCATGAAGAGAATAAATCGGTATGGTGTCTAACTGTTTAGCTTTATTTACCTTTTTGAAAATTTCTTTTCTATCAGTATCCGGCATGAAAATCGGTAAGCCTGTCTCTTCACGGTCATACATCTCTCAAACAAGTACACTCATTGAAACACATATAGCACAGACTCAATTTGATAATATGGCTTTGTATTATACAAATACAATGTATAAGAGACTTTACAAACAAACGAGTAGCTTACTCACTTGTTCACCCTCCCTCAGTCACTTTGAGTAGCCTCCTTGTAGGATTTTCTCCTCAAACCCAAAGTAAGGTCTCCACCCACATTCATCACAATACACCCTTGGGCCTCATTCAAGGAGTCTCTCACTCTCAATCTTTTAAGAGTGATCTTTTAGAATGCTATTGAATGATCACTCTTACGGTCTCACCCTATTTATACTAATCTCTAATACAAGAAATTAGCCATCGAATTTTCTTCCGCTCTATGCTTCTAGTGGCTTCCAAAATGTACCCACAAGGTTCTACAATTTTCTGGAAGAATCTCAATCACTCCACATCGTTTCAGATTGTCCTAGAGGCTTTCACACGGTTCTAGAAAGTTCCACACTTTAGAGAACTTCACAATGTTTTAGAATATTCCTCAATATTCAAAAATTTTCTTGGAAATCTCAATTAAGGAGGGAACCCAACAACTGGAAGCAGAACTATATCAATTTCTGTTTCTTTTATATTATTACTTTTACATGTGTTCTAAAACGAACTTGAGAGTTGAGAATGTTATATATCCTTCCCCTTTTTATAGTACTGAGCGTTGAGGAAAATAATTTATGTGTTCAGAAGTCTCACGTGGTAGAAGAAAGTGATGAGGAAATGGGTGATACCAACGAAGAAGAGGAGCCTGAAATAGTAGAATCTGATGTTGAGCTTGATGAGAGTTATGTTGTGGAGGCAGACAATGATCCTCCCCAGCAGGTCAGGAATTATAGTGTGATATTCAGTTTTCAACTTCTAATTTTGATGTATGTTTTATTTTGATATCGTGAGTATTAAATCAATGGATGTAGATGGGAGATCCTTCAGTCGAGGTTACTGAGGAAAATCGTGATTCTTCTCAAGAAGCCAAAGCTCAGGCCATGGAAGCACTTTCTGAAGGTTATATTGCCACTGTTTTTGTTCATATGTAGTTGTATTTAAGATACACAATAAAATAACAATCTAACTTTTTTTCAAATGTGTAACTTCTTTACTTCAATCAGGCAAGTTGGGGGAAGCAATCGATAATCTCACTAAAGCAATAATACTCAATCCTACTTCAGCTATTATGTATGCTACTAGAGGTAAAGTTCTCTTGTACTTAGCTTTCTTATAATTCAATGTGATGTATTCTACTCCCTCCGTCCCATTTTATCTGTCTTACTTTCCTTTATGAGTTGTCCCAAAATAAGTGTCATATATCCTTTTTTGAAAAGAAATATGTGGTCCACAACATTTGACTTTATTATTCTCAAATCTCAAACCATAACTTTTACTTTTTCAACCACTTTATTAATAATTGTGCCAGAGCAAAACAAGACACATAAAATTGGACGGAGGTAGTAATATTTTTATGTGTAATCATGTTGTTTCTTATGTGTTGTTTTACAGCTAGTGTGTATATCAAAATGAAAAAGCCCAATGCTGCCATTCGAGATGCGACAGCTGCTCTAGAGGTTTTCATTTAACCAACTCTTTTGTTGTTTATTAAGATTTGAATTTAAATTATACAAATCCGGGTTTGGAATCAATCTGTAGTTGTGTATGTCCAAATCCATGTATTATGTATGTAAGCATGTTATTGCGTGATGCATGGTTGACATTCTGTTTCTGCTTTCCTGGCTGGTCTTTTCTTAGTAAAAGACACATTTCATGCTTTCTTGACTTATCAAGCACCTGGTGCGATGTCGTTATTTTGAAAATATAATTAACTGAAGTTTTCCATCATTTGCAATGGAGCCAAAGACTCACTATTTTTTTGTCTTGGGAATATGATGGAATAAAGCAAATTGGCTCACTAAACTGTCTGCGCTTCTTTGTTATGAAAAAGCAGCCAGTCCATGTAATTCCTTATGTGATTTTCACTATGGGTCATTTGGAAATAGTCTCTCCGACCCCCCCCTACCCCACTGCAGGTGGGAGCCTTTGCGGCAGTGGGGTAATGATAATGATGATGATGGATTAACTGAAGACATATATAGTTGTTTAAAGGTGCGGGCAGGTGATATGAGTTACCTTTTTATGCAAAGTAAGTTTCATGTGTTGCTACAGATTAATCCTGATTCTGCCAAAGGGTATAAATCACGAGGCATTGCTCAAGCTATGCTAGGAGAATGGGAAAAGGCTGCAAAGGATCTTCACATGGCTTCAAAGCTCGACTATGATGAGGAGATAAGTTGTGTACTTAAAAAGGTCAGCATCCTACATTCCTAGTTTCTTGACATCCGCCTCTGCTGTTTTGGCTTTTGTGTATACACTTTTTATTTAATACTGTGATGATATTAACTTTTAATTTACAGATGTAGCTGTCACATTTATTGGATTAAATATGTTTGCAGGTTGAACCGAATACACACAAAATTGAAGAGCACCGGAGGAAATATGATAGGATGCGCAAAGAAAGAGAAGATAGAAGAATTGAGCGTGAGAGGCAGCGCAGAAAAGCTGAAGCTCAGGCAAAACTACATTAGCTCTTACTTGCACTTTTAGAAGTGTAGCCATAATTTTTTTTCAGAGTATTAATATTTCTGGTATGCATTCAGGCTGCTTATGAAAAGGCTAAAAAACAAGAGCAGTCATCATCAAGTAGGAGACCTGGTGGCATGCCAGGAGGGTTTCCAGCAGGCATGGGTGGTGGCATGCCAGGAGGGTTTCCAGCAGGCATGGGTGGTGGCATGCCAGGAGGGTTTCCAGCAGGCATGGGTGGTGGCATGCCAGGAGGTTTTCCAGCAGGCATGGGTGGTGGCATGCCAGGTGGTTTTCCCGCTGGTATGGGTGGTTCTGTCCCTGGTGGAATGCCTGGTGGGATGCCAGGAAACATTGATTACAGCAAAATACTGAATGTAAGCATTCCTTTTATATTCTAATAAAAGTTAGCTATGGCCTGTCTTCACCCATAATAAATATGAAGTAATGCTTGGATCCAACCATTCTCATCATATCTTCTTGTCTGCTGCGTTCTTCTAATAGTTTCTGGGAGCCCCCCATCTAGCATGGTAATTAATTATATCATCACTTTATTGTTGAAATTTCAGGACCCGGAACTAATGGCTGCATTTAAAGATCCAGAAGTTATGGCTGCTCTTCAAGATGGTAACTGCATTGCCCTAATATTGCATTTTATATTAGGATTTATGTCTACATATAACTGGTGTGCAGTTTTTCCTAATCAGATTCACTAAAAAAAAGTTTTTCCAAATCAGAAATGAGCCTGATTGGATAGTTATTTTAGTTGACCTAGAGGTTAGAGGTACGTTGGTTTAAAGTTCAAAATATGGACATGGTCCAAGTCTATATGCTCTTGACACAAGAAAGTGTTGAATAAGAAGTTACATAGGCTAAAAGTCAAGGGTTGATTGAAGTTTTTTTTTTTCAATTTCATTCCACTTGCATACTTTGTCTTTCTGCCTTTGCAAATTTGTTGTTGTTACTTGTTACTGTGTGCTGGCTAGTGTCTGGCATTTTCTTGTCTAGTGTCTGGCTGTCTTGTGTTTAAACTATAAACATGTTGATTGGTGACCTGGCAATTCATGATATATTCAGGAAACTTGTGAAGCTATCTTCTCTAGAGCAAAGTAAGGCTTTATTGATGATATGATACAAATTTTCATTCCTTTAAATGTGTCATTTTTCAGTGATGAAGAACCCTGCCAATCTCGCCAAGCACCAAGCAAACCCCAAGCTAGCTCCAGTTATTACAAAAATGATGGGCAAATTTGCTGGATCGAAGTAACAGTGAAGTAACAGCGTTTGGTTAGAATGTATTGTTTTTGGCGCAGTTTGAGTTGAACTTCAATGCTATCCTATGTTTTTGATCAATTATTTTTAAAGCGTATACTAGTTTCCCATGATCATAGGATCTTTGTTTATTGGAGGTTAACCTGTGACATTTTGTAATCAAGACTTTTCAGTTAACTTATTTACTCTCCTTCGAATCCTCCTTGAAATGGTGAGACTGCATTCCCTGGAATGCTTGTGTGATTTGGTCATGGAAATGCAAGTAGTGTCTGTTTCAATTGCTTATAGGCTTCAGCATATGTCGTCTGAAATATATTCGTTCTCAGTCTCAAACCCCTTGTTCGAAAATGACGAGGGAATGTCTAGAATTAAATTAGGTTTGTTTTTTTGTTTTCTGAGGGGACTAGTCAAGTTATTCCCCAGCTGTTCATTTTAGAACATGAACTTGATATTTGCTTTTGTGATTTTGTAATCATATCATATTCTTAATTTTGACACTCATTCTAAAACTTAAACGTAACTCATATACAGAAAAATAAAAGTACAGAAAATAAAAATTAATGTGTAGGACGTGGAATAATTTGAACTATAAGTTTGACATCATTAATGTGAAATACCGTAGTAGATTTATATATTATTACTTTGGTTTCATTGGACACTGTACATTTTGAATAAGGTGATAACTAAAAAAGTGATTTTTTTAAAATTATTTGATATTTGTGCAAAGAAGAGATAAACAATGGGAATTATAAATTAATTATTCTAATTATTTTAATGAAAAAATGTTGAAGTTTTTGAGACGATCAAAATGTGAAAGTAAAATTATCGGACATGAAAGCTTGTTCAATGACGAAATAATGATATATGATAGTAGGGATGGACTCAGGCCGGGCGCCCCGCCCCGGAACCGGCCCGGACCGGTCACTGTTTGAACCGGCCCGGCCCGGGAACCGGGCCATAGGGCGGTTCGGGTCGACCCTGCCCGCTAGTCACACGGTTCGGGCTCGGGCCCTAGGAATGGTGAACCGGCCCGGCCGGTTCGGGCCCGGTCCGGGCCAAATTGAATTTTTCTTTTTTTGAATTTTTTTTAAGTTTTTGGGCTGGGCTGGGTATTTTGGGCCATTTGAGGTGGTTTGGGGTGGTTTGGGGGGTGAGGGGGGAGGTTGGGAGTGAATTAGGAGAAGCCAAAAAAAAATAGATTGGACCGAGGCCCGGTGCGGCCCGAACCGGACCCGGGGGTTACCTGGGCCGGTTCCGGGCCTCCCATATCGTGAACCGTGAACCGGCCGGGTCCGGGCCCGAACCGGCCCGAAGCAATGCCTATATGATAGAACTAAAAATTTGGTTCTACACTTCTACTATTGTGGATTTGTGGAGGTTCTATTTGATGAATTGATAATTTACCATTTCTAATAACTTGCTAGTATGTTAGCCATCCAAACGCTTTTGGACGTTTGGTACTTGGAAGATAGCTATGTGGTTATTTTAGGGTTAATCGTATACTAGTAGTATCGTATTAAATACTACTCGTTGCCTCGTTGGGTTGTGTATGCCCCATTTTACTTGTCATATTTTTCTTTTTGAGTTGTCCTAAAATAAGTGTTCCGTTTCTTTTTTTAGAAAAATATTTGTGTCCTAATCCATTTTACTTTATTATATTCAAACCTCAATCACAATTTTTACTTTTTCAACCACTTTATTAATAATCGTGTCAAGTCAAAGTGAGACACATAATACGGGACGAAGGTAGTACTATTAAATAATATAAAAGTTAAAGTGGATGTGCCTTTGTGCGTCACAATTTTGGAGTCGCACTGGGTCGTCTGCTAGGGATTTGGAGCAGTGCAAAGTTGTTGATGTTTAGTTTTTGTTTAGCTTCTTTAGCGAGAGAGCAACAGGGAGATTGAAGGCAACACAATAGGTGAGATAGAAACTTTGGCCTGCGAAAACAATGACATTTGTTCCAATCATGATGAATGGCGATGTAAGAGACATAAAGTGATCGGAGATGGGAATGGATGACGAGATGAATAATGAAGATAAAATATTGATGGCCCGCCCCTTACTAAACCACCACCATGGAGTGATCGCGGAGCCAGGGATCGGAGATCGACGTTCTACGGTTGGATTTGGTCACATGCGCTCTTGTGCTCTATTTTTCATTAAAGTTTTACTTTTTGTTATTTCATACTTTTTTATTTGGATAATAATTGCGAGTTGTGGGTGCTTTTTTTGTTGTAAGAATGAGAGGAAACAATCAGGCTAATTAATATGGCCGATTAGTCTTGCTCGGTATTGAGCAGTCTATTCTATGTCTAATCAGGGAGTGAGATGGTCTATTAATTATATGGTGTCTAAAGGAAAGTTTTGAATGGTAGTCGGAAAGTTTGATGTTTGAATGTTTGTTTCTATGAGTTTAATATAAACATTTTCAATACAAAAAATATTAAATATAAAAATCACGACAATTTTTAAGGAATATTAGCTCATCATTCGGTTCAAAAAAGAAATATTAGCACATTATTATGTGGTTTGATGACATCATCACTGATCTCTCAACAAGAAGGTTGCATACTTGCATGTTCGAATCTTATCTGAATCAATGATGTTAGTATCAACACTCATCCTTGCGATACAAATAGTTGTCAATGTGCAAAAGTTATATTATACTAAAATGTCGTGATCTTGCATGTAGACTAAGCATGATTATCAATGTTAATCTGAATGTAATAATTGTAGAAAACTAAAATACTTGAAGGTGTCAAATTAGGGTTGAGACCCTTTTGTGCGGGAGAGATGCCCTGCGGGAAGAATATAATGTGCCTCGAGATGGGAATCTAAGATCTGTAGCCGTTGGTTTTTTGATTTGACGGTTTCTATAAGCCGGGTACCATACCTTGCTCCAAAGCAAGACAGATGTTCTAGATCCATCAAATTAGAAATACATAAATGTTTGGTGTTACCAAAAAGGCACACATGTTAAACAAATATTGGTATACACGTAAACTAATAAATGAACACTAAAAATGAAGTATATTTATAAATGTTAAAAATATGAGGATCTATTTATTAAAGAATATACATATACAAGACTATTTTCAATATGCAAATAAAAATTTATGTGAATACTATTTTCACTAATCATTTTCTTATTTGAAAATAATATATTATCAGTGTCATACAAATCGAAATAACTATGTTACACCCCAAATGAAATCATAAAATAATGTCAAGATAAAATGATAATTAATTAGGTAAATTTTCATATTCTAACTAACATTAAAGATTATCTATAGATTAAGGGCATGTTTGGTAGCATTGGAATGGTCTAAATCGATTAATTCTGCTGAAATTGATTAAGTCATGACTGAAGTGGGTGAATTGGCTGAATCTGCTGAATTATGAAAAATATTTAAAATTGTATCACACAATTCATCACGCGAAATCAAAAGTTACGTATTTGATAAAAAATTGGCTAATAAGCCAAAAACAAGGGTCACTAAACGTGCTCTAAGTGTTATACTACCAAAATTGTATTCTATTTCTTTCCAGCATCTTAATAATGAGAAGTGTACATTGCAAGAAGACACATATTGTTATGGGTGAAAATTTAATTTTGTACACTTAGAGACATTTTTTGCGAAAGAATGAGCATATTGAAAGAAGACACATTGTTATGAGTGAAATTTAATTCTGTATACATTGATAGTTCACCAGAATATCACTAATATTATATAGAAAGAAGAGAGAGTTAAGTAGTAGCGAGAGAAACATATATGATAATAAATGAGTTTTCAAACCATTACACCATTCCTAAAGGGGGGGGGGGGGGGTAATATTGATGTGGTATCATCTTTGCTCGTCGAAGGCCTAACCAAGATTATGACTGTCTGTTTATTGAGACTTATGCTCTGTTGGATCTGTTCATGTGTCTTGTGGCTATATGTGAGTCATGAGTCTAAATCCATAGAGAGAATTCCCTAAAGAGGAGTAAAAATGTTTTGAAATTCTAAAATAGGACTATCGTGTTTTTTATTCTCTGAATAGGAGTAAATTTCTACCAAGTTTGGCACTACTCAGCTTTAAACATGACTTTTTTTTTCAAACTTGACAGATTACACATATTCATGGAATAAAAAAACACGATAGTCCTATTTTGAAATTTCAAAACGTTTTTACTTCTATTGGACAATTTCTTATATTCCATCAAGTTGGTCAACCTTAGTTATATTGAGAGCACTACGTAAAAAAACAAAAGAGGTAGGCGTGAGGCAAAAAACAACGGTACATATTTTTTTTTTGTTTTCTAAAAGTATATCTTTTATATTAAATCAAATCATGTTTTAAGTGCCTAATTTAAAAAGGTTCGGATAATGTGACAAACAACTTCATAAAATACAACAAATCAACACCCTTCCATAGGATATGGGATTCCTATGATAGAAAAGACATGAAAAAAGTGTTACCCAAACTAATAAATAGTCAGATGCTTCATGTATTCCTCAAAAATAATTAAGAATAACTATAAACCTAGAAACAACATCCTCAAGCATTGGACCCTCCAAAGATGCTTAAACCAATGCATCCATGTAATGATGTAAACCTCATTAGGATTGCATCATTATGATCATTTCATTTTCAATTATGTTAATGCTCATCATGTTGGTTATAATATAACAAGTAAAGTATTTAATGTAAAATAAATAACTACGTAGTACATTAAATGACAACATTTCAGTGCTTTATATTTTTCAGAATTATATTAAATACCTTAATTGCTCAATCACTTCTTTCCCATTTTTTGACATACTTTCTCTTTTTATAGATGTACAATTTAATTTATTTATAGTTTTAACATTTTATTTTGTGCTTAGGTTCCAACCCCAAAAATAGCAAATTGAAACAAATTATGGATAAACGTTTATTATAGGGTTTAATGTACCAAACACTCTCGTGAAATATAAATTCGGCACATTAGCCCTCTGTGATTTAAAAAATGCGTCAAACCCTCATGTGCTATAATTAATCATGCGCCAAACCCCCTCCAAGAACAAATTTAATTTTCAAAAAAATGAAAAATGATTAGTTTTTTTTATATAATTTAGAAATTTTGATAAAGTTACTTGTAAATTCAACCATATTATTAAAATAAGTGATTTCGAAATTGTAAAATTTGTTCTTGAAGAGAATTTTGCGCATAATTAATTATAACACATGGGAGTTTGACGCAATTTTTAAATCACATAGGACTAATGAGCCAAATTTATATTTCACGAGGAGATTTGATGTATTAAACCCGTTTATTATATGAAAGATCACATATTTAAAAATGTACCTTGTATAAAATATCCAACACGTACCAGAATCTCCTATTTTAATGCCGCTGAAGTCATAACTTAACTATTTGTGCATCATCCATCGACTCATTCAAAGCTGTAACTGTAAAATATAGATTTCATCGTTAATTAAAGCCCAGAATTTCTGCCATTTTTATCTCCAGTATAAACTCGCCACCCACACTCCGCCATAGAGGAGATCTCTCATCTCTCTCCTGCGTCAAAAACCAGAGTCAAAAACCTCGTTCATACCTATCCAAACAGTGGGTCCGCTGTACATTTCGCGAACCTTCACTCTTCGTCTTCGATAGAAGCATTCTGTGATTCGGGTCCTGCCGGAGTGTGATCGCCGGAGGGTTGAGCATGACTCAATCGATGTCGGGGCTTTCTCACCTTGATGCTTTACCGTCTACGCCGGGGAAGCTGAAGACGGAGAAGAGTAATAACTTGTATCGGCTCCGGTTCTACCCCACCTACTTCCCAAGGTTTACCCTCGGATCTTTCGCCTTAAGCCTGTTTATCCTCCTGTTCCTATTTTGCTCCCCGCCGGCGAATCCCGGCAATAACCGCCGAAATCTGGCGGACGTGGTGGAACCGTCTCGCACGGCCCATCTCGGCCCGAACTGGGAGCGTCGGGTTCGGGCGTCGGCCCTGCCTAAGTCTAAGAAGGGATTCTCGATCCTCGTGACCGGCGCTGCCGGATTCGTCGGGTCCCACGTCTCCCTCTCGCTGAAACGGCGGGGAGATGGGGTTCTAGGGATCGACAATTTCAACAGTTACTATGAAATTGGGCTGAAGCGGGCTAGGAAAACCATCCTCGAGCGCTCCGGCGTGTACATCATTGAAGCGGACATAAACGACGGCGTTTTGCTCCGGAAGCTATTCGACGCCGTCGCTTTCACCCATGTTATGCATTTGGCTGCTCAGGCAGGGGTCCGATACGCAATGCAAAACCCTAGCTCCTACATTCACAGCAACGTAGCAGGTTTCGTGACTCTTCTGGAAGCCTGTAAGGCTGCAAATCCCCAACCCGCCATAGTCTGGGCATCGTCAAGCTCGGTTTACGGTTTAAACTCCAAGGTCCCGTTTTCAGAGGACGATGTAACGGATCAGCCTGCAAGTCTCTATGCAGCCACGAAGAAGGCGGGCGAGGAGATCGCACACACATATAATCATATCCATGGGCTTTCGATCACAGGGCTGCGGTTTTTCACAGTCTACGGGCCATGGGGAAGGCCCGACATGGCGTACTTTAGCTTCACAAAGGATATATTGAGAGGCAAAGAGATCAAGATATTTGAGACGGCTGATCATGGCTCTGTTGCAAGGGACTTCACTTATATCGATGATGTCGTTAAGGGCTGTTTGGGAGCATTAGACACTGCAAAGAAAAGTACAGGTAGTGGGGGGAAGAAGAAGGAAGCGGCGCAGCTGAGGATTTACAATTTGGGGAACACGAACCCGGTGCCTGTTGGGCGTCTAGTGAGTATCTTGGAGAAGTTGTTAAAGGTAAAAGCTAAGAAGAAGGTGCTGGCAATGCCAAGGAATGGCGACGTCCCGTTCACTCATGCCAACATTTCTTTAGCCCAGAGAGAGCTCGGATATAAGCCCACCACTGATCTCGAGTCCGGGCTGAAGAAGTTTGTCAAGTGGTATGTCAGTTACAATGGCTCCAAGAAGAGGAGTGCTTGGTGATTGTGTCTCAAGTGAACAAAATGTGTTTTAATTGTTAGCGAGGGAGAAGAGGGTTCTGTTTTCAACATCTTTGCCAACTAGGCAAGGGGTCTTGGACTGATATGTTTGCTTTGTCAAGCTTTGCTTGTATATTATGTTGTTAGGAGCACCAAACCTCAGTGACATTATTACTCATTATTAGATTTATTATTTAATAAGTTAAATTTGTGTGGTTTTAGTTAGTTTTAATAAATTTGTAGATACTCCATCCTTTCTATGAAAGAAGTCATACTAGCTAGGGGTTTGTATTTGTTGTCGGGTGAGGTATTGGCCCAACGCCCCAACCTAATGGATCATCAGTCCAGCAACGTCATCGGTCCAATATGTCAGCATCTGCAATGGGCCAGCCTTGATGCGCAATTAGTCCAGCAATCTAGCCCCGCGGAATTCTGCTACCGCTTTGGCTCTAGACCGCAATGCCATTGTGGTCGATTGAATTGAATGTACTGCCTATGCTGACCATTGATGCTTTCAACTATGAATGATGCATTGTTTCTGTTGTTTATGGGCGGTTTCATAAACATTGAGAGTAGCCATATGCCATGCCGCCATGTACTTGACTCGCTCTCTTAGGGATCCTTCTGTGATTCATTTGTTCAATCATTTGTTCATATTCCATATTAGGTGTCACTCAAATTTTAAGAACATGGATTACCCAAGTAAAAGAGTGAGAAAACAGGTAAAAAGTAGAAAAAGACGAAGAACAGGGTGGATGAAGTATTTCTTTATTGTCTACATTGTCGCTCTTGATCTGTCTTACATTTATGTACTTACATAACTGACACCAGTAGGGGTTTTGGCCCATTGGCATCTTCTTGTCATAATTACATTTTTAGTGTCTTAAAAAATGTCCCAAATTATTATGGTTATTTCTGATTTCTGGTTTAGAAGCTTGACTGAAGTTGAAGTTTATTGTATTATATATAGACACATTTAATTTTGTGAATGATCTATATTTTCATCTCTATAAAACTTCACTATAAGTTTTATACTCCGTATGAAAAAATTAAAAATAAATTTTAATATGATCAAACTTTGTTAAAGATATTCAAAAAGTAAAAGACAACTAATGGTATGTTGATCACACAAAACAGTTACTAGGATATGTAAAATGAGTCCAACTCAGTACTTATTTCATCATATGAAGACTAACCTTTTTTACAATGCTTAGTTGAAGCTCTAAACAAAAGGTTTTCCTGATACATCAAAGTATCCAACCAATTTAAAATGGATTTTAAATTTTATTTTATTCATTATAAACAAATTAAAGAAATTTCCCGGACTAAAAGAACAGGAAAATGCACAAATATGAGCATGTACTCCATATTTCTTTGCTCTTTATAGGACTAAAATACTCCTATTAAACTTTATCTCCAAAACTATTCTTATATGACACTAGATGAAATGGTTGATACCTATAAAGATGTCATATTTTTTTCCAAGGGCACAAATATTATACGCACACCATTAATAACACTTAATTACACTCATCCACTTAGAAAATTATGAACCTTAATAAGGGCAATAACGGATTGCACATATAAATAGTTAATCATTGCAACTGAAGAATCTTTTTATTTTTCTAAACAAACTTGCGCAAAAAACAATGGACTATGTGTGGGAAATTCACCCTATATTGGAATATCTGTTCAAATCAAATGTAGCGCTTTGGGTATTAAAGGCAAGTGTTTTAGTTGCGGTGTTGTGAAGGAAACATGTATGACACTTTTTCCTTTCTTCTTTTTGACTAAACCTCAAAAGTTGCATGCATTTTGTCAATTTCCCGTTACTTTTGCATACAAAATTACAAAACATTTAATAAAGCCAAAACCGTTGAAACGCTTGTCAAAAGTTGCGCAAAAATGAAAGTTAATAATAGATAGAGAGGGAGGTGCATTGTCTGTGAAAGAATCCAGCAATGAGTACATAGGATTGACTACAACCATTCTCCAGTGTGTACCAATCCAGAATTTCTGGCCTGCTTTGTTAAAAGCATTATCACATCATAATGATAAAGACATCTAAATGAGTTTATAGTGTTTTAGTTCAAAAGCTTTCCTGATCTTGCAGAAAAAAGTGAGGGGGACCATTTTGATCTGCAGTCCTTGGGAGGAGAGGAGAGTAGAATCCAAATATGGCCTCCAATTTTGTCTTAAGGTCTCTTATGATTCTTGGGTTTTTTTGCTTACATTGTGTTTGTAAAAATGAAGAAGAGCTTGCAGTTCTTCTGGAGTTAAAGGATGGGCTGGACCCTGAAAATGAGGTTCTTTATTCTTGGAAGGCGTCTGAAGATCCGTGTAGTGGATCCTTTGTAGGGGTAGCTTGCAATGAGCACAATATGGTAAACAACATTTCTCTGCAAACCAGAAGCCTCACCGGGAAGTTGCTGCCTGTGGTGGCGAAGCTCGAGTCTTTGTCCGGCCTCTACTTGCATTACAATAACTTGACTGGGGAGATTCCAAGGGAGATTGGGAATCTAAAGCACTTGACAGATTTGTACCTCAATGTCAATGACTTCTGGGGGAACATACCCCAAGAAATAGGAAACCTCACTAGTTTGAAAGGTATGCATTAATAATGTATGTGTTGTTTCTGATACCGAGCTGGGATCAATTGCACAGAGTGTAAAATTATATATTTTAAACTTATTTTTCGGAGAAATGATAAGAGTTGAGAGGAAGAGTAGCTATAGATCTTATTTGTTAGATTATTATTTTACATTCAAATGATGTGGGCCAAACATTCCAACACGCACTCTCATCCCACTCCGGATCGGACACTTGAGCCAAACTGTCTCCGTGTGGGCTCCCTGAATCCATAAATCAATAGTCTTGAAGTTCCACCTTATAAAGTCTTATTGCAGCTAAAATTTTATGTTTTGGACACCTATTTTATATAAACTTCATACACAGTGATGCATTAAAGAAAGAGTTGAGGAACATGGATGACTTTACCTGATTGTCTTTAACAATTTCAAATTTTCAATAAATCTTCCACTTGGTAGGTAAGTTCACTTGGACTATCAGTGGAAAACTTTAAATTTTGGATTCTATAATTCAATGGGATGAGGACATTAGTTCTTGGCTGGTTAAAAAATAAACTAAAGTTTTTTACCGATTCCTTTGAGTTTATTTACTTCTTTTACCAGCCATTAATGAATACTTTTTGAAGTTTTTTTGTGCTTTGGTATTTCCAGTGTTGCAGCTTAGTTCTAATCAGTTAACAGGAGGAATACCTGATGAGATAGGGGCATTGAATAATGTGGAGGTTCTAGGATTGGAATATAACCTCTTGACTGGACAAATCCCTTCAAACTTGGGGAAAAACCAGTCAATGCTAAAACAGGTTTTTCTTGCCTTCAATCACCTCACTGGTGCCATTCCTGATGCATTGCCTAGTGCTCCCAAACTGGAGTCTCTTGATGTTCAAAGTAACAATCTTTCCGGAGCTGCCCCTTTGAGTGAGTTGCATTTATATACCGAGCATTGTTTATTTATTTATCTAATTATTTATTTATTTGAATGTATACTACTAGTAATAATAAAAAAGTAATGATGAATACATGACTTGTATAAAAGTAATGGACAAAAATGTAACATTTAAGAGGCAATGACCATGACAGTCTTTTACAAGTGACCATGGTAGTGTTCAAGTTTACAGTGCAATGACTATGTTGGTATTTTCAAAGTGACTATAATGATCATGTAATCACAGTTTTGCCCTAGCTCAGTTTAATATTATTATAGAAAAACCCATATCGTTTATGTTTAGAATCTGATTTCCTTTTTATCTCTCTTTATGTTTCGGTTCAAATGTGAAGCTTTGAATAGATTCAATGGCACGTTCCATGGAGAGAATAACTTGGGCTTATGCGGTTATGGAATGCCAAAGCTGAGAGCTTGCACAGCTTGGGATAATGCAGGCATCATTATTGACCCAGTAGGAGGGTCTGGATCTGGCAATAATACACCAGCCTCAGGTAGTGCTCCAAAGCCCGCCCCAGTGCCATGCAACCAAAGTCATTGTTCAAATTCATCATCACCATCAGCATCACCATTGATAATCTCTGATGACTCCTCCTCCTCCTCCACCTCCGCCTCCAAATTCCGAAAATTTGGCATTACTGTTGGGGCCGTATCTCTTGTTGTTACTTTTTTCGTCATTATGGCAGTTGCCATGTTTCTATATCTGAAGAAAGAAAAATTCGAGGACTCATCTAATAAGCCTTATTATGAAGATCAGCAGTCAAAAGAATTGGGCGGTGGAAGAGTTCCATCGACACGTTTGGCGAATGTCGAGTATTCAGGTCAATTGGAGGCGGGGATGAGCCCAAAAAGTGGTAGTTTGGTGGGGGATGATGATAGTAGTTTAGTAGGGTTTAAGTGTTACAACTTGGAAGAGGTTGAATCTGCAACTCAGCATTTCTCATATAACAACTTGTTGGGAAAAAGCAAATTTTCTGCTGTTTACAAAGGAATACTAAAGGATGGATCTCCAGTAGCCATCAAGAGCATAAATGTGACAGCTTGTAAGTCTGACCAGTCTGAGTTCATGAAAGGGCTGAGTGTACTAATGTCTCTCAAACACGATAACCTTGTCGAGCTGAAGGGTTTCTGCTGCTCAAAAGCAAGAGGCGAATACTTTTTGGTCTTTAATTTTATTTCTAATGGTAAGTTGGCATTGTACCTTGATGGCCAAAAAGAGGATAACAGCGGGCGATTTCTCAACTGGCCTAAAAGAGTTTCTATCATCAAAGGCATTGCTAGAGGTTTAGTATCTTACTCTTGTTTATTTATATCCATTTGTGTGTATTAAGACTTGGTTTCAATCTAGAAAAGTAAGATTTAATAAAAGGAGTAATGAAATGCCTTAAATGTAAACTTATATGTTGAAAAATTCGTTCCATAGCGTCCAAACATGAAACAACAAGCAAAAATATTAGATCATGTACTTCTTATCAGGTTGATCGTTTAATATGAAACTTCAATTCTTTAAATGTTATAAGAACTGATTTGTACCATAGTCATGAAGCGCCCCCCTATGAGAAAAGCACATCAGGACAAAGTATTGGTTTAGAGGGGTGCTGAAGAGTGAAGAGTTCTTTTCAAGCTTAATATATATGAAATAAAAACTGCGTACATCCGACCCCCCTTACCCCATCGTAGGTGGGAGCCTTTGCGGCACTGGGGTAAATGAAAA
The DNA here is from genome assembly GCA_945859915.1 of Cuscuta epithymum. Taxonomy (NCBI): domain Eukaryota; kingdom Viridiplantae; phylum Streptophyta; class Magnoliopsida; order Solanales; family Convolvulaceae; genus Cuscuta; species Cuscuta epithymum. The sequence goes on along the minus strand of CAMAPF010000031.1, from coordinate 3,640,272 downwards.
TGAAAATAAAAGGACCTTTGTAGGATTGAAATCCAAAGTCTTATTTTTGAAAGGAAATCCGAAGTCTTTATAATATATTTTTGTGTTTGAACAGAGTGAAGTCACTTAAAATTTCCCATTGAACAGGTCTAGTGTATCTGCACAATGCAGAAGCAGCCAACAAAACTGTCATGGTTCACCAGAACATATCAGTGGAGAAGATCCTGCTTGATGCAGATTTCAACCCACTGATCTCAGATTCAGGCCTTTTGAAGCTCTTTGCAGATGACGTTGTCTATTCTGCCATCAAGGTCAGTGCGGGGCTTGGGTACATGGCTCCAGAGTACATCACCACTGGCCGCTTCACACAAAAGAGTGATGTTTATGCATTTGGAGTCATCATTCTTCAAGTGCTATCAGGGAAATGTGTGCTGATGAACTCAGCCAGACAGCTGGCAGAGTCTGGCAACGTTGCAGATTTGATCGATCCTGTTCTGAAAGGAAGGTTCTTTGAAACTGAAGCTGCTAAGCTAATCAAAGTTGCACTAAATTGCACAGATGAGATTCCTGGACAACGGCCATCCATGGCTGAGGCTCTCGATGAGCTCAACCGACCCTGCCCCTCCTCTGATTGATCAACATTATATTGTCTTCGGCCGGTATTGCTATGCATGGTGCCTTGAAGCCTTTTCATTGAGTCACAAAGCTCTTACTCTCTTCTCACACTAAAGATTTATTACCACTTATAAATCGTTGTAAATAATCAAAGTGGTGCTATACTTCGCTGCTATGCAGAATTTTCCTTTCTGACATGTTACTTTTATAGTTTATACAGTATATCTATGTCTCTTAGTTACTTCTAAACTGTAATCATGGCTCCATCCATTCTCTATCTTAGCCTGAATATACACTTTGGTTTCACATATCATCTCTATATTAGTTTTGATGGGTATAATTATCTGATTAACCGACGGGTTCAATGAATCAGTTCAACACAGACCAAAAGTAAGGCTTTGGGTGACTAAGCATAAGGAAAACTGTAGCTGGGATTGAGACTACAAGGCACAATGGTGAAGAACATCTTACAGTTGTATCCTTAATTATTTATTATTGTGCAATTTGTAGTCTTGATAATCTTTATTTTGTCTGGTAATTAATGATTTACCTGGTGGGAGGTCTCTATATATATGCAGCTCTAACTTGAGGAATGTATCTTCATTTTACTATTACTTCTTTACTCAGACATAAAATATTCTACCTATCTATTCTTACGGACGGCATATTCATGTTTTTCTTATTGTTGCTCTTATTGTTACGTAGTATATATTCATTTGAAATCAGCTTTGAGGTTTAATGTTGAGTTATCCTGTTTAAAACTCAACAAGTTTAAATTCCCCCATATTAGTTCCCTCATTTTCATTTTCATTTATCCCAGTGCCGCAAAGGCTCCCACCTACGGTGGGGTAAGGGGGGGGTCGGATGTACGCAATCTTACCCCTGTATTAAAGCACAAAGAGACTATTTCCGGATGACCCATAGTGAAAATTGCGTCCAAAATTGCATGGACTGACTGCTTAACAAAGAAGCGCAGACAGTTTAATGAGCCATTTTGCTTTATTCCATCATATTTAAACTTGTTGAGTTCCCTAAATAATAAAAACCAATCTGAATCATGATAAAATGCACCATTGTAAAGGCTCAATAGACACAAAGAGTGAACCAGTGAAATCAATTAAAATGTTCAATATTGACACCTCTGAGACCAAGCTTACCCCTCATGTCAAGGCCACGGCCTGTCAACTCCAGGGTTAGCCACTCCTGAGGCAGGGGCAAGTGAGCCCGTGTCAAGGGTACAGGCCCATAAGTTTGCAGCCAGCGCACATACCAATAGATATTGTCCCGTAACTCAATACATACACAATTGATATGCACAATAAATTGTGATTCATAAATTATAAGTCACTTGATTTGTGAATAGGTTCTTATAACTTTTTATTACTAAGAAGTTTCTTTCCATAGTTGCAATTGCGATTATCCTAAGTCAACAAACATCATTAATATACTCGAAAACCTACAATAAGAGGGACCATATAAATATATAGCTTTCAAGCTAAATAAATTGTCACTTTCCCGGCCTGAGTTAAACTTTAGGAAAATCGAGCAAACAAATCGTAGCCATTTGAATCAATCTGATGTTAACAAGTAATCAAGTTACCTAGACTGACTTGAGCATTACACACAGTCACAGAGTAGCAACTTTGTACTGATATGATGATATCAGTGAATCTATTGATGAGCTCCATAAATTGTACTACTTCCGTCCCATTTATTTTGTGTCTCACTTTGACTAACCATTAGCTCATATGAGCCGTATATGACGTGCTTAGTAAAATTTTCGATTATTATACACCTCTGTCCTCAAACTCTCCTGGTGAAATCTAGGGCTGAGCATAACCCGAACCGACCCGCAAAACCCGAAGTTTTTTCCGGATATTATCCGAACCGAAATGGATATCCGGCCCGAAAAACCCGAAACCGAAAATCCTATTAATATTGGGCCTAGATCGGGTGGCGGGTAGGGTTTGTAAAATCTCAACCCGACCTGCCCGAATATCCGAAATATATTAAATAATTTAGTGTGTACTTTGAATATGTTAAAATACTTGTGTTCAATTATTTGTGTAATTATTTCTGCAATTTGTGATAAATTATTTTTGTAATCTGAATGTGCAGTGCATTAGTGTGTACAATTTTTGTCAAAGTGACATTCCAACACTTTAATTATCCAATTATAATGTGTTTTAATATAACCGAAATATTCGAAATATATTAAATTATGTAGTGTGTACTTTGAATATGTTAAATTAATACTGTGTTCAATTATTTGTGTAATTATTTATGTTCAATGTGTATTAAATTATTTGCGTAATTTGAATGTTTAGTGCACTTGTTTGTAGAATTTTTTGTCAAAGTGGCATTCAAACACTTTAATTATCCAATTATTATTATTTTTTTTAATATAACCGAAATATCTGAAACCCGTTCCGATATCCGATAATATCCGACTTACAAATATCTGAAAAACCCGATTTGAAATATCAAAGGGTCGGGCTTAGTATTTAATATATTAAGTTAAAGGTTTAAATATGTTTTTAGTCCCTCCAAATATAGCACACTTTGATTTAGGTCTCTGCAAAATATTTTCTTTGTTTTTCATCCTTGAAATTTATATTGGTTTTCGTTTTACTCCATGACTAGTGATAACAACCTTCGTTTGACAATGAAAGAACCCGGCCAATAGGTATCCTTTAATTCTTTGTCATGCCATTCAAAAAGTATTTAATTTCATTGTTCAAAAGGTTTTAATACATATTTAAAAAGTGCAAATAAATTAGTTTGAATATTGTTTTAACTCTCTTATTAATCTCAAAAAATTATAAACTGATGAATTTAAATGTTTCTAGTAGATTTATGCAACTGATAATAAAAAAATCGAATTAGAATTGTATTGGAGTTAGAGATGGACTAAAACCAAAATGATGCATATTACAGGGATGCAAAACATAAAAAATATTTTACAGGGATCTAAAACAAAGTGTGCCATATTTGGAGGGCTAAAACCATGTTTAAACGTAAGTTAAATACTACTCCGTATGCTTGTGTCTACCCGTAAGTCCGCTGCACTTCATCGCTGCGTCCCTCCTTCTCAAACCGTCTCTTCTCACTCTGGTAATCGGAGCTCTCGGACAGAATTAATGGATCAATTATCAGATGATTTGATTGCTGATATACTCTCTCTATTGGACACCAAGGAAGCCGCTAGAACGAGTGTTTTGGGGAGCAGATGGAGATTCTTGTGGGCTCAATCACCCAATCTTGATTTTGAATTCCTCGATTGGTATCAACCTAACAAGAGAAAAGAATTTGTTGACGGGATGAACAGGCTAATTGGTGCTTGTAAGGGAAAAAAACTTGAAAAGCTTACAATCAACTTCAATGATTGTTCTGTACCAGACGTTGATCATTGGATAGATTTTGGGTGTGAGAGGAATGTGCAAACTGTGAAATTGAGGATTCAGAATGAAAGGCATCCCTACATACTTCCAAAGATCATGTATACTAGTTCATCTCTAGTATCATTATCTTTGGAATTTTGTAATATACAACCACCTGAGGGAAAAATTAAATGGCCTTCTTTGATAAAACTCCAAATTTCAGGAGTCCAGATATCCCAACTTGTCATGGACAATATACTCTTGGCCTCCCCACGATTATCATCTTTGCAATTGCATCAGTGTTGGGGATTTACCCATTTGACCATTAACTCCACAAACCTACATGATCTAGTGTTGAGGGACCCAGAGGATCAAATAGATCTTGAGCCAGTCTTGACCATTTCAGCACCACATATAAAATATGTGGATCTGTTGGTGTATCATATGAAAAGAGAAATTCAGCTACAACCTTGCTCCTCACTAGTGAGCGTAGGATACAACTTCATCGGCATGGATAAAGTCATACCAAAAGCTGTATTCTTTAATACGGAGACCTTCTTTGAAGAGATCCATCACATTCAAGAGCTGCATTTACATGATGCTTCTATTCAGGTATTTCTTTCTTTTTTTTGGGTTTGCTACTTGAGTAGAAGATAAAGCTACTTAAGAACCATAATAGAAGATAAAGCTGCTTGAGTTTGCTACACATTTGAGTGGGGTCTTGGGTTAATGTACTGAAATGAACTTATATGCTGAACAGTTCTATTGTCCTGATGTTTTGAATTGTTAAACTCTCCAATTCAAAATGTACTCAACTCTTATATGGTGTTTTATTTCACATGAAAATAAAAATTCTTAATTGAAGCTACCAAATACTATGACCTAAAGAACTCCCAGTTGAAGTAAAACAAAGTGAGACATATGAGTACAAGGTTATATGCATTTGAAAAACCATTTTTTTTATATGCAGGCCTAAATCTTATGTCATATGTATGTATTGCTTTAGGCGGATTTACATTTTCTTAATATAATGTTATTTGCATTTCAAACTGCAAATCTTGATATGCAAATATCTTGATGTGCAATTATGTTGCCTGAACCCTACGCCATACATATTGTTTGAGGCAGTTTTACATTTGATTATAACTACAATGTTATTTACATTTTAAACTCCAAACCTTGATATGAATCATGTATTGCCCAGCCTGAACTCCACTTTTTATATTCCTTCATAGTAGACAAACATTTCAGGTTTTAGGATTACAAGAGAATATTTTATTTTCGAGGTGTCATTTATTAGTGGGTAGTTATGCGGATATAAGACATTACTTAACATCAAGGTGCTACTTATTTATTTAGATTATATTTAGGTTAAATATTGATGATGTTTTTAGGACGTAAAATCATTACTTTTAAGACAAAGACAAATATTTTTTGTTGAGGCTACACTTTATGAAAGATTGAAAAGTATCCAAGTTCTCATCTTTCTATTGAAGAATTAACAGTGGTAGAATATCTGAATATGTAATCATGAACATTCCCTACATTCCCTGATTTTTATCCAAAATAGAATTTAAAATAGCAAGTAGCAAGAGGAAGTGTTCCTCAATTCGTTTCTACACAATATATTTTCAAATACAAGTATATCTGTATATAACAACACATGAGTACATTTTGTTATAAATCTTCACCGGGTTTAAGGTGTGCACAATTGTTTTTTACACACCAAATAATCTCTGCTTCAAGTAGTTTAAGAATTTTGACTGTGTCATTAGGTCATAATAATTGTAAGGTGTTTGCATTTTTTTGAAGTTCAGGTGCAGGCAGTTATAGTAATATTGTGAATGAAGTATGTGGTGATTAGTCATGGTTTAGCAAATTGACAGAAACAAAGCGAACAACGGTGTAGTCCAAGTATATTTGGACTGATCACTAATTACTTGTTGAAATTAGGTTGTATCAAAACTTTTGGATCACGGTTGGCAGCTTCCAACAGGGAACATTAGGTGCTTGAGAATGGATGTTGCATGGGATGTTAAACAAACCCTTCTGAGTTCTCTAGATTTACCTCTGTGTACTCTAGTCATTCTAAATGCTTCTCCAACCATTGACACTTTGATCATAAGTTGTGATTATCCGCAAATGGTAAGTGTGAACTACTTTATGATAAATTTTGTTTGCTCAACATTATTAAATATAAGTTTGTCGTTTATTTTCATTCCAGTTGGAGGACAACTGGACCCAACTAGCAAAGGAGAAGTGCAATGGCGATTTTATAAATTTGAAGTTTATCAAGTTAATCAACGTGGTGGGAGATTCTGTTGGGTGTGTTTCGAAAAACAAAGAAAATTAATTAATAAAAATTAATTAAATAAAATGACTTAAATGAAAAACGAGAAATGAGATGAAGCAGAACAAGCCAAAGCTCGTGCTACGCACGATTTCCTTAAAACGTATTCGTTGCCTCCCGGGGTGCTAGGAGCGTTGCAACGATCGTTTCCCAGGATACGATGACTTCGAACAATAGTTTAGCACTCAAACTAAAGTTCCAACGAACGAGAACAAAGCTTAGAACACAGAAGGAATTTCGGAAACTGGAGGTGGTTTTTCACGAGCTCAAAAATGCGTGAGTACGTTTGTGAGTGGTGTAATGTTGCAAATCACCTGCCAGCTATTTATAGGAAGGATTTGGAGGTGTGTTAATGGAGGTTTAATGGATATGAACGTTGGCAATCAATGTCCAGCTCGTTGGCATTGATTCGTCCAAAAAACCGCCCATTTATTGCAAAGGAACGTTGGGCATTTATGGCGTTGTAACGTCCCAGCAGCTGTCTGCTGAGGAGCCAACTGCTCGCACGGAGCAGTAGCCTGCTGTGGAGCCAACTGCTCGCACAGAGCAGTAGCCTGCTGCAGAACCAACTGCCGAGCCTACTGCGGACGTAGAATTTTAGAAGATAGAATTTTCGGACGACATTCGTGTCCGCAGGTCGCCCGCGCACGCAAGTCGGGCTTTTTGTTCTCCGGTTTCGGGATTTGATTCGCACCCCCCCTGCGCGCGTGGAGAGAGCCTTTACCCTAAGGAATTTTAACTCCTTAAGGGGGGTTTCCCTTTATAAAGGGTTCAAATTCCCTTGGGTTTTCCGGTGTGGGAAAAACCACACTAGAAACCCATCATTTTCCTAGTTTTTTCCATTCCAACGGGTAAACTTCGAAAAGCGATTTCTCATTCACCCGTTATCCGTTTTGAGCGTACCATATATCGAATTGTAGCCCTAAGCAAGGACAATCCGAAACCACTTTGACCCGACCCAAATCGGAAGTGGACCACACTCAAAAAATTGCCCCAAAATGACCATTTAATGCAATTTCCAACACATTTTTCCAACAGATTCAAGTGGTGATCTCATCAGGACTTTGGCCCAAATACTTTTGGAGAGAACACCCGCTCTACAAAAAATGGAAATATGGTTCAATGTTCAAGATAGAGATGACTTCATGAAAATAAGCCAAACCGTGCATGCCTTCCCAAAGTCCTCAACAAAGGCTTTAATGTTGCTTCATTAGATCGATTACTTTTTGTGTGTGTGAGTGGATTACTTTTATGTTTTAATTCTCACATTTTACATGGAAATATGTTAAGATCCGAGGTTTCAATCCTAAAAGGTCAACCATGTTAGGAGCAGTATCCTTCATATAGCACTTTATTTATTCAAATCTTTTCGATGTGGAACATTTAACGCCCCTCCTTACGACCATACACTTCGTCTAGATCGTGCCATCATTAATTTTTTTTTATCGGTTCGTTTTTTTTCATCCGGACGTAATTGTCATTTTTTTTATAATCCTGTCATCACGATTCATAAGGGGCCCCATACTATGGATCGAATTGGCTTTGATACCATGTTAAGACGTTAAGACTTGGGATTCCAACCTAAAAGGTCAATCCTGTTAGGAGGAATAGTCAATATATTAATATAGCACTTTATTCATCCAAAGCTTTCCGGTGTGGGACATTTAACAAAATGGCGATTTTATAAATTTGAAGTTTATCAAGTTAATTAATCTTTCAAAAAAAAAAGTTTATCAAGTTAATCAACGTGGTGGGAGATTCAAGTGGTGATCCCATCAGGACTTTGGCCCAAATACTTTTGGAGAGAACACCCGCTCTACAAAAAATGGACATATGGTTCAATGTTCAAGATAGAGATGACTTCATGAAAATAAGCCAAACCGTGCATTCCTTCCCAAAGTCCTCAACAAAGGCTTTAATGTTGCTTCATTAGATCGATTACTTTTTTTTTTGTGTGTGTGAGTGGATTACTTTTATGTTTTAATTCTCACATTTTAAATGGAAATATGTTAAGACCTGAGGTTTCAATCCTAAAAGGTCAACCATGTTAGGAGCAGTAGCCCATGTATGAATATAGCACTTTATTTATTCAAATCTTTTTGATGTGGAACATTTAATACCTCTCCTTACGACCATACACTTCGTCTAGATCGTGTCATCATTAATTTTTTTTATCGGTTCGTTTTTTTCATCCGGCCATAATTGTCATTTTTTTTATAATCGTGTCATCACGATTCATAAGGGACCCCACACCATGGATTGAATTGACTCTGATACCATGTTAAGACCTGGGGTTCCAACCTAAAAGGTCAATCCTATTAGGAGGAATAGCTCATGTATTAATATAGCACTTTATTCATCCAAATCTTTCCGGTGTGGGACATTTAACAAAATAGTGACTATGGGATTACTTCTATAGTTTTACTAGACAAATGTATGACTAGATCTTAATTTTGACAAAAAGTGACTAAATATTAAATAAACAATCTATGCATCTATATATCTAGGGAACCGTGTGTACATAACTGTTCCCGTCGAAGCAAAATTGTTGGGCCGCATGAAATTATTCAGGAAAGAATTCTGCAAACTGGAACCAGCTAGATAAAAATAAGGGAATTTTTCACAAATAGACAAAAAAGTGAAATTAATATCACTTTTGTCACTTTACAAAATACTTTTCAAAAATAGATCAACTGGACTCCTCCTTTCAAAAATAAACTGTGTCCGTTGAACCAACTTTCCCGATTCCGGAATCTGCGCTTCAAAGAAGCGTATCACACAATTTTGTTTAATAAACTACTCCACTGGGCTACTTCTATCACACTTTGTTAATTAAATTGATATAAACCGCAAGAATAATTCAATTCTTGATTAAAAAAAAAAAATGTATGTGTAGTAAAAGAGATGAATATAATAAGATAATAATGAAAGTATTAAAAATAGATAACAATAAAAAAATACCCCCTCTGTCCCATTTTATAAGATATCTTTACTATTCACTTGGTCAATACAAATCATTTTTAATCTCTTACTTTATATATCAAAATTTTATGAAATTTGAATTATTTTTTGCAGGTTTTGTAGCGGTTTTAATGTAGTTTCTGAATATGTAATTTTTTTTCTAAAAATAATCTGAGTGCAGACATAGATCAGTTTGTTTTATCGTCGGTCAAACATCGTAAACCGAAAAGTATTTTATTATTCGGAATGTAGGGAGTAATAAAATAATCAAAACACATAATGCATAATAAAAATCGAGCTTGAAAACAAATAAGCTAGATTTGAAAAAACAGAATATTTATTAAAAAAATAAATCAGATATGAAACGTATAAAATTTTGATAGAAAAAAACTCAAAAGTAAAAATAAGAAAGATTTAAAATAACTTATAAAGTGGAATATCTGTAGAAATATAACAATTGATGTATTTTTATCTCTCAGAAGACTTCATATACCCTATAGTTTGTACTTCAAGCAATCAAAAATATAAATAATTGAAGTTTTTATAAAATTAATTTAAAAATTAAAATATATAAATAAAAAATTGAAAAAAATATCAAAATATAAAAATGAAACTAAACTCTATAATATTTGGAATCTTAAAAAAATAAAAATGGTTTTGTAGATTATAAAATATTTGAAAATATCACAAAATATCATAGGAAATTATAAACTATTTTGGAACAGTTATTTTTTTTTATGATGGAACAGTTATTATTTTAGACACCAATATCCATACAAAGTAAAACAAATATATTAATTGGATTAAAAAGTTTGAAAATCAAATTAAATTCTATAAAAGAAAATATAAATAGGAAATTGTTAAAGAAATTAAAAAGAAGTAAATTTAGTTAAACCAAAAATCATGAGAAATATAAAACTTGAAAAATAAAAATGTATAAAATAAAAATAAAATTTAAAATAGAATTTAATGTTGAAAATTTTTAAAATTTAAAAAAATGAAAAATACTCATTAGATAGATTTGTTGTTTCTTTTTGTTGTATATTGTTTCTTTTTGTTGATAACTCTGAATGTTTTGTTTTTTATTGTTTTTTTATGTTTCCCGTAGTTGGTTTATATATAGAAATTCAAATTTATCATTTTACCTGATTTAATATGAATCTATATATGATTTTTTACTTGAAAGAAGTAGCTATGTTAAATAAAAATCTGAATATACAAAAATCAAGAACAATTCAACAACAAAACAAAAATAAGTAATACAGTGCAACAAATAGCAACACGATGCAACAAAAAACAACAAGATGCAACAAAAAACAACAAGATGCAACAAAAAGCAACACATTCAATACAACAAAAAGCAACAAAAAACGATGTATAAAAGTATCACAACAACCATGTAGTTCAATCTAGTATTTTAATGTATTACATATATCCCCCTTTTCAGACATATGCAGAAACAGCCTGTAAGCTTCTTCAACTTTACCAACTTCTGCAAACTTCTGGATAAGGATGTTGTACGTCTTTATATTTCCAGGAAACCATTTACTAAATCTTCACTACATCAGGCTTGTACAAGTGTGATCATCACTTTATAACTTTGTTGATTTGTAAAATATGCTATAGGAGACAGCTTCTGAAAAACCTTAACTAACATTTCAACATTTTCGCTTGCAAAGGGTTCTACTCATATTGTTCAAAGTAAGAAGGGTGGGAAATACATCTTTGTCTACATTAAAATTGAAGAACAACATGGAGGAATGGTGATCAACAACCGAAACCAATCCAATCATCACATTGAGTAGATTGTCAGCCATGGGGAAATTCCCATCCATGGTTACTTCTCACTACTCTTTTGCTTCTGATATTAGTCTTTCTGAAATCAAGCTAACAACGAACTCTTTATAATCATTGGATCTAGGTGCAACTCCCAGCTTCCCTTTTTAAAAAAAAAAACATTTCTACATTGATCACATTTCTTGTTCCTCTCAATGGTTGTGAAACAAATCTGTATGCTATAAAATTGGGATTTATTTACATACATATCTCTTTTCCTCAACTCATCCAAAGCCACAACGGACTCTGAGACGAAACTGCCATTACATTGAGCTGCCCAAACTGCTTGTGATGTCATATCTAACCCCAGATAGCATTGAAAAGTCTCCTAAAAAGTTAGCATTATGCTATACACCTATCAGTAGAAATTTCACTTGCCCATCTAATTAAACTATAACTTACAATTCCTAATCCAAAAAGATTTAAAACTAGAAGACTGCAAATACAATCTTCAGAAGCCATCCTTTATGCCAATCCTTATATACTACATCTTTATTGACAATTTTTGTCTATGGTCTTCTATATCCTTCAAATGCAGAAACTCTTTTTGCCTGTGAAATTTATGCAGAAACGGGAAGGTCATCCTCTGCAAACTTCTATTAGTTTCCAGATTTCCTAATACTGGAGTTGAACATTTCATCTTCATATTAAAGTTCTATTTGAATACTAAAACTGCAGAGCACATTTGAGAGGTCATCAAACTGAAAATTGGTTTAAAAAACTATTGATACTAACTTTTTAAATTAATTTTAAAAACGTTCGAATAGAATCTCCGCCAAACCAAAACCGATCAAAACAAACTTATATTCAAGCAATCCAATCATAAAACTTCCCAGGAATTCAAATTACTTCAAAGCACTATCAATGAGTGCAGGTCTTAGACTATTTACGGAGGAGATGAAATTCAAAACTTCAAATACCTTATGAACTTATTCATTCAAAAATAGGATGAAGAGCTCGATACCGAGGGAAAGCTCTCACTTGGACGTTGGAAGAAGATACTTTCTCGGATCTGCATCGGAAAGTTCAACTTGGAAACGCAACTGTAAGTATCGTGCTAGAAATTCGCAAATCGGCGACTAAGCAATAACAAAACGACGACTGTGCTCAACTCGATCTGCAAATTCATCCCATGTCCACTCTGCTCTTCATCGAGAAAGCTCTGGCAGGGACGAAGAAGGTAAATCCACTCTCTCATCTCCATAGGAAAAACTTGGTGCTGCCCGACCATGGAATCCCTTTCGTCATTCACTCGCTCTCGAAGCCTTCCAACGAGGGGGTGTTTCTCTCCGTTAAATTATTGAGTCACGCTAGAGGTACATACACTCTTACAAAAAGTCTTACAAAAGACATATGTGGCAGCATCATATTATTTTACACATCACATCACTTTTACATCAAAAGTCATTACAATAGACACATCACCTGTTTGTAAGTTTTTTTGTAAGTTTGTTTGTACTCTTATCATTTTCCTAAATTATTTTATCTAGGGAGGAGGTGCGCAACAGAAGTCTAAAATTGAAATAAGAAAACATAATTGAAAATACAAAAGATTATAAATGAAAAGAAAATATAATTGAGACATAATTGATATATGGGGCACAAAAGTGGATCATACGGGTAATTTCCACTAAAAATAAAAGGTAAAAGGTCGGCCCAAGTGGGCCACATTTTAAAGCCATAATTGGAGGCACCAATGTATAACGAAAAGTAGTCCAACACTATTAAAAAAATTAGTGTCCATCTACAGTACACATTAGGGTGAGATTTTGGAACCGGGAACCGTAGAACCAGTTGGAACCGAACCGTTATAACCTGGTTTAGTTCGGTTCCTATAAATGATGTATTAGTTGTTAACGGTACGGTTCCTAATTGTTACTAACGGTTCAGTTCTTGGTTCCTATAAAAATATGTGTACAGAAACGTTAAGGAACCATTATTAATAAATAAAAATAAAAATAATAATAGTGGTAGTGATAGTAATAACAATTGTATCAACAATAACAATAATAAGTACAACCAATGATATTTAGCCAACAATTCTAATTCAACCAACGAAAACAAGAGTAATCAATATTGCATTAGCATGCTTTTGCGTGTGCACAATTATATGTGGTAGTATTGTGAGTAACAAGTCGATTTGAACTTAAATTTGTGATATGTGATGAAGACAAACAACGTACCAACAAAGTCTGTGTTAATGTGGTATATTTGCAGTAATTTCACTAATTTGTAGTTTCTTTACACAGTTACTTGGATATATATGTACACCTATTTTATCGGATGATGATTTATATTCACTAAAAGCATTATTTTTTAATCTCCTACTAAATTTAGACTTATTTTATTTGATTTATCCAGTTAATTGATCAATTGCATGTCAAGCTTTTTAACTTTGATGTATGTATTTCACTCTCGTGCAACGCACGGGTGGAGTTACTAGTTTTAATTAAAGTTCTAATGACTTCAAACATCAAAGGTCAAATATAAGTATGTGAACACTTAATAATAAAATAAAAGAAATTTTCAATTTTCATTTAATAAGTAAAACATAAAAATCGTAGTTATGTGATAACAATGAAAGTTGTTCTTCATGACAGTAGCAATATAGGACGCCCTCTCTAAGTCTTTCAAATCTATATGCAAGTAGTATAATTTACAATAAATCTAGTAGTTACAACTTACAAATATCATGAAGATGGTGAAGTAAATCAACCGCAAATTATTTGAGTTATTATATATATAAATATATACAGAAATGCTCAGGTCCCTCCCTTCCCTGTCCAGCCGCCGTCCGAACTCCGCCATTTGGGGCGGTTCCCGGTGGAATTTTTTGATGAAATTTTTTGAGCATGTTCTTCATCAAGTCTAGTTTGTCCATACCAAATTTCAGCTCAAAATTCGATCGAGAAGGCATTTTTTTTTTTTTTGAAGTTGACTGCGTTTTTATATGTATATTTTGGCGCAGCCAACTTCAAAAAATGATTTGAATGCTTTCCCAATCGAATTTTGAACCGAAATTTGGTTTGAACAAACTAGACTTGATGAAGAACATTCTCAAAAAATTTCATCAAAAAATTCCACCGGGAACTGCCTCAAACGACAAAGTTCGGACGGGGACTTCCGTCCCTCCGGCTAGACCTGAGCAGTCCTATATATATATATATATATATATATATATATATATATATATATATATAATATGTGATGTAACAAAACTTGATTTGTAAAAATGAACTTAATGTATTCAATCTCATGTGCAATATTGATTACTTTTGTTTTCGTTGGTTAAATAAGAATTGTTGGCTAAACATCATTGGTTGTACTTATTATTGTTATTGTTGATACTATTGTTATTTTTATCACTACCACTATTATTATTATTATTATTATTATTATTATTATTATTATTATTATTATTATTTTGGTTTTTATTTATTAATAACGGTTCCTTTACAGCTTCGTGCACATATTTTTATAGGAACCAAGAACTGAACCGTTAGTAACAATTAGGAACCGAACCGTTAACAACTAATACAACATTTATAGGAACCGAACTAAACCAGGTTATAACGGTTCGGTTCCAACCGATTCTACGGTTCCCAGTTCCAAAATCTCACCCCTAGTGTGTACCGTAGACGGACGCTAATGTTTTTAATAGTGTTGGACTACTTTTTTTTGGATGAAAGGTAAGTATATATAAGCCACCCAAAAATAGCATTTTATAATGCATCAAATCCAAATCAAAATGACTATCTAAGCTAGAATAAACTAACCTAGATATAATGCATCAAAATAATGGGACAGTCCTCACTTCACAAATCACTAATTAAATAAAAGTCTACCCCATCTAAGGAAGCCGTAGCTTCCCCATCCAAGAATTATTTTACCTTCATTCCAATCATTCTTCCAAGTCGTCTTTTATACTTCTCATTTGTGTGACCCTTTCTCTTCCTACTTTTTTTTGTGGTTTTCTTGACATACTGGTCATTTTCAGAATCAGTAGTATCACAATTCTCTTCCATATCCGAGTCAAGATGGCCATAGACCTGTCAATGGGTCGGGTCCGGGTCGGAACGTAGTGTTCCAGACCCGGACCCGCTAAGTAAATAAAGGACCCGGACCCGACCCGTTTACCTGCCGGGTCTAAAAATTTGGACCCAGACCCGGACCCAACGGATCTCGGAACCGGGTCGGGTAGACCCGCCAAGTATCATATGCACAACATTATATAACTTTTTTTTGACAGAACATTATATAATTTTTTAAAATTAGCAAAACATGTATATTAAATGTAAATCAAAGTGCACAAATTTAAAAGCAAAATATATCTTCACTTTAAAAAAAATCAAGGTTTATCATAGAAAATTAGTACTTTTATTCAATAAAATATCGGTTCTTGTAGATGCATACAATTCCGCACTTTGTGTCTCTTTCTCTCCCACAGAAAACTCGTATATTAGAATAGAAATTAGGTCACAAAAAGTTCTTTTGGACTAAAAGCATATTATATACTACGTAGTACGTACTATTATATTATCACTTATACATTAGGTATGTATTAATTCGTTTCTTTTTAATCAAAGAATTAAAACTAATCACTTTATATATATTAGTTTGTATTTTCATTTGAAGTATTATAACTAATCTCTTTATGTATTAGTGTGTGTGTGTGTATACTAATAAGAAATCTTAAACGGGTCCGGGTCCTTAATGGGTCGGAATCATAAGTACCATACCCGACTCGTTTATTAAAAGTACTAACGGGTCCGGGTTCGGGTCTGGGTAAACGGAATAAAATAAGGACCCATACCCGTTAAAAACAACCGGGTCCGGGTCGGGTCCGGGTCTAGACCCGACCCATTGACAGGCCTAGATGGCCATCCGAAGTAGCAGCAGCCTCAACGTGGGCTTCATCAACGGCAATTGCAAGCTTGGCAGTTGTACTAACTGGTTTGTCCTTCTCCGGCTCTACCATCCTTATTGGTGTGGCAGAAAGTTTCGACGTGGTCACAGGTTCTGGACTCTCAGCAGCCCTTGCAAAGTTCTCTTCGTGCGCGTCCATCTCTATAGCCTCCTTGTTAACCTCCTCGACCGTGGCAGCCGGTGCAATTGGTTTATCTCCAATTTCATCAATTTTCTCAACTTTATCCTTAAGTTTTTCATCTTCCCCAATAGCTTTCACCTTTTCAACCGTCACTCCAACATCTTGTTTAGCTAGTTTTTGTTGGATGAAATTTGTTGGATAAACCTGCAAAAATTCGTTAGTAAAATAATATAGCTCGAGTCGCGTAAACACTGTCCTCAAGAAAGTATTTCCGACTAGCGAAAACCTTTTCCCAAGATAAAACGAGCTCTTCGACGTAAGCCGGTAACAAAACAACGAGAGTAAAATGAAATTAATCCAGCAGAGGTGTAATATATTAATTAGGGGATGTTCATCTTAAAATAACTTTTTGTCTAGCAAGCTAGCTACTAAATATGAGGAGTAATATTTTCTATGAGAGCAAGAACAATTGAATTTTGAAGGCTGGTTCTTCTATATCTTCAAGCACCGTACCACACAAACATGTACTACCTCCGTCCCGTTGGAATGTTCCCACTTTCCTTTTTTGGATGTCCCAATGGAAAGTTCTCATTTCCTTAAATGGAAAGTTATCCTACATCTAAACAGTGTCAAACAGTGCAAAACAGTGTCAAACAGTGTCCAAACAGTGTCCAAACAGTAAAAATTACCCCCTGGTAAGTTTATTTCCTTAATATGTGTGTAGGTCAAACCGTGAACATTCCAACGGGACGGAGGGAGTATATATACAGTAGTGTCGCAACCCACAGGTGATAACGTTTGTATACATTATATAATACTCCATAGTAACGTTGAGCCATTAACTTCACTTAATTACTCCCACGTTGAGCAAATTAAGACTCCAATATACTCATGGTTTGAAAGTTCATTATTAAACAATGAATTTTAATATGGGGTTAACGTTTCAAAAGTGAATAAACATTTTAAATGTTTACCGTTACTATTTGGAAGAACATTCATTTTTCTTTAAAAGAATATACGAAATTATCTAATTTATTAAATTGATTAATAGAGTAATATTATTAGATAATAAGAGATAATAATTCATTTGAAATACTCTCAATTTTTTCAACAATCCCTCACATATTTCAAATGAATATTTTTTAATTTTGAAAATAGTTTGGAAAATTTCTGCTGGATTAAAGGAATGAGACTTTAAATTTGGTGTCCGTAGACTATGAACCAAACCGAAACGATTAAGTCTTAATAAACCGAGCTTTTGGTGAAACCTATAGTTTCTTGAAACCAACAAGCTACTATTGGTAAATCAGGGTCTTAACGGTCGTGTCTCACCCTGCACAATTTCTCGTTATTACGCCGTTTACGCCGTAAGGCCATGCGTGTGCTTGGTTTTCATGAGTGCTCTAGAAGTTTTGTCATGCTTCATGAAGGCGGCCCCACCTCACACTCATATAGGTGATATAATCAAGTATGTACCGTTTTTGCACACCACCCTTAAGTTAAAGGCTATGATAATCATTAAGAGCTTTTAGATCACCCTCTCAAAGAATGCGGTTTCTAGCCTATATCTCACATCATGGAAATGAATAATTTTAGTTAGGCTAGCAGAACTAAATAGAAGACTTGTTATTACCCATTTGTACTTGCTTCATGGGATCTCCAATTACACAATTTGGGTTCCCATCCCCATTTGTTTCAAGTGACACTAGTTCCATTTCCTTCGATGTTTCGGCTATCATTCTTCGTCGTAGGGATTCTGTCAAAGGAGTAGCTAATTCCTTACGACTTCAAAAAATTAATGGAAATAATTCCATTCTCAAACATCATTGCACCACTTTTGAGGGTGAATGAATATCCTCTATTTTATTTTATCTCATGTGAGTCGACTCAGATGTCGTCGTATCCTGGAAATACAACGGATAACTCTCAATGAGAAATAACATCGACGTGATTCTCAGTAAAAAAGTAAGAATATTTTCTTTTGGATTGAAATTTGTTGGTCTGGTCTGAACTGGTCTGGTAAATGTCTGGTCTCTGTGTATTTTATAACTACAACAGTTTGGTCTAATCTGATCTGAGACTGAAAACAATGCAAAAGAAAACGTTTTTCTTAAAACGTTTGATTGATTTTGGACTTAGAACTCGGACCGAAAATATGTACGAGGGCTAGCTAGAAGACATTGAAACTGTTAAACAAACTGCCTTTCACTCATTACTTCATTTTTATATTTTGCTTTAATTATTATTTTTGAATATATGCCAACAGTAATCTAACATGCATCATGTTGATTCTGCAAAAAAGGAATTCCTGATTAATGTAAGCAATGTTATTATTATGTCTATAATTAATTATCTTTCGATCTACTTTGACTTAAACAAAGAAGGAAGTCTAATTGAAAATGAAATTGTGCAATTCAGATTTAGGTCCTCACAATACGAGAGTAAATCAAAAATTCCTTTTCTAAAAGAATAAAACATGAATATAATTTAATTGGTGCGGACAAAATAATTAAAAGACAATAACTTTATTGAAGGTGCTGAGGGAGCACAACTAACTAAAGTCTAAACCTAAAGAAATCAAATAACAACTAAACTAAATAAATTTCATCATCTAAACTACATTTGATGTAATGAGCTTAAACCATTGACTTTGAGGATTTCTCTTGTCACCCTCTTCCAAACCAATACACTTCCTTGTCAAAAGCATGGAGGTAGAATAAGATGAATTGAAATCCAAGCACAATTCCAAACCATTGTCATCCTTGCTCTTCAACTGGAACATTGAATCGGAAGCGGCTAACTTCCACTTATTAGTACTTTGATTCTTGTCATCATCTTTGCAGCCGTGGGAGAGGGCGACCGGGATATCTTCGCCTACCATCGTCACACATTTAGAAGATTCGATCATCTTGATCGGCATCCCGTCTGCCTCGTGGGCGCATCGGCTTGCCCCTAAGCAGTTGCTCATCTGGATTTGATCTCCAATCGCTCGTGCACATTGCCCGGTCAATGGATGGTAAAGTAACTGATATGTTTTCTTGCTCAACTTTGGATCTTCATACCAGTTCAAGTAAATTAAACCATAAAATCATTAGGAAGGGAGAGAAAACAAATGCATAACTGATTGACACATATGTAAATTAATTAGGACTTTGATAACATATTTTATGTTATATATTTAATTACTAATAAGATGTAAATAAACTGTGCACCAATTAAGATTCAATCAAAGCACTACTCAATAGTTAATATGCTAAGTACACGTGTTTTAAAAAAGAAAAACATATAACTGTATGACATTCTCCGTATTATGATGGCAAAATATAATTGAAATAGAAAATGGACAAACTTAAAAGCTAGGTAGTATAATGAATTAAAAAGTAATCGTAAACATATACTCCGTATATTGATCAATTTAATTTGGAAATTGTCAATAAATAATGAAAAACAATTTTTTGTTCTTTCAAGAAAACAGCTAGAAAAATACCGAAAATGGGTATTCTCTCATTGATAAAAGTTACTCATAATATAATTCTAAAGGCAAATATACATACCTATGAGTTTATGTTGTAGAAACTGTAATTTGGAGAGGAATTCAGGGTTTCTAACAGCAGTCCAATTGGTATTGAACATGCCATAACTCTCATCATGACCATGTTGACCATCCCTAAGGTAATAGCTTCCTTGGAGAGTCCAAACACTCCATTCCAAATCCAAATCAGCCAAATAAGAAAGTATGCAAGGAAGGTGAAGATTGTCAGCAGCTGCTCCATTACTATCTCCCATTTGGTTTATACCAAACTCACTTACAAATAGAGGGGCAACATTAATATTGGCATTATTATTTTTTCCTCCCCTAACCAAGAACCCTTCTTTCTCATCCATTTCCTTAGTCACATTGAGGCAAACCTTGTTCAAAGGTTCATTCAACCATGCCTTTGACTGCCCTTCAGTGAATGCATATCGATGAGTCTCATATACAACCTTGTTCTTCATCATATTCAGATTTAAAGGCCTTTTCTTCAAGAAAGTGAAGTCCAAATCGTAGTCCAAACCGGAGATGATGACAAGAAGATCGGGGTTTATGTGGTTGGTTGTTTTAGCACCCTTCTCTACGTACTTATACCATACGTCCACGTTCTGTAATGGCCCTCGTAGCTCATTGCGCAAGCTTATCCCTATAACCTTTTGCATATATGGAAAGGATCATGTTATTAAACATTCATGTTTTGATTTTATATCAAATTATGACAATATGGAATTCAATAATTCAATAAATGATTTAGAGAAAATTATAGTTTTAGTCTCACAGTTTATGTACGTATCCATGTTTGATTATAGAATTCACTCTCTTCCAAAAACAAAATCACTCTAGATCGATCAAATCATATACTCTAATGTGCACGGTGCACATGTGGCATGAGTGATAGCCACATAAATATTAGCAAATAAATCATCTCTCTCCTTATTTGAATGATTTTATACAATTTTGGTAAGTTTTTCCCTGCAATGTCAACAACAATGTCAACATCTAGACGGTCTCCTTGACATTGTAGAGAAAAACTTACCAAAATCGTATAAAATCATTCAAATAAGGAGAGAAAGAATTTATTTACTAATATTTATGTGGCTATTTCTCATGCCACGTGTGCCCCGTGCACATTTTACCCTTGGAGATGCTCTAAGTCTATAACTAATAATTCTTTCCATATCAAGGACTTTCAATTGCATAGCAAACTGATTAGCAATGCACTATTTTTAGTGAAAAATCGTTGATGTAGACAATATTATTAGTTATAGCATTAAACATGTTTTGTAAGTACGTAAAGCTATTTCACAAATAAATCCCAATTTGAGTTTGGGTTTTTAATTGAAATTTCCAAATTAAAAATGGGAGAAATACCATGAAGCCCGAGATAGCTAGCTTCACGTTTTTTTGAATATAGCTAGCTTAATGTTAGTACGTCATCGATCAAGATCATTTTTAAAAGGTAATGCACATAAAAATAAAGCATGTATTTGATTATCAACGAATTGAATAAGAGACAAGTTGTTTCAAACAACATTGTATATATTACGCACTAATCACACCGTAATTAACATGTAATCTAATACTCCGTATGTAGTTTCATTTCAACGAGATAGCAAAGTTTTTTAGGTTCTTTGTTAAACACACTTATGAAAAATGGGATATTTTATTTCATTTTAATTAAACATTTATATTGAGACGGCATGATTAATTTGTGTAGTGAGTAGAGGTTGGTTGGATCACAAATAATCAATGAATCATAAACATTATAACTAACAACACTTGGAGTTTAATTTTTCTATAAATTACTAAAACTGAAGTCATTAAAATATATTTACAATCACAAGGTTGAATTGGTCGATCGCCTCATCGACCTCAACCACTACATTATATTGTTCTTGAATTATTATAATTTAATAGGATGTTTATTATGGAGTATTATTTATTACTAGTACGTATTCATAATTTCATATGTCAAATTTTCTGCACTATGCACGTTATTTTGGTACAAATTGCCAGTCGTTTAAAAAACCCGTTTAACTCTTGGAGTAAGTTCTCAAAAAAAA
The DNA here is from genome assembly GCA_945859915.1 of Cuscuta epithymum. Classification (NCBI taxonomy): domain Eukaryota; kingdom Viridiplantae; phylum Streptophyta; class Magnoliopsida; order Solanales; family Convolvulaceae; genus Cuscuta; species Cuscuta epithymum. Next base: position 3,618,509 of record CAMAPF010000031.1, on the reverse strand, counting down.
AACTCTTGGAGTAAAAACTTGGAATTGTTCACTTTGGCCGTTAATAATACGTACTAGTATAATGAATAAAAAAAGTGCCGTACTAAATTATACGTAGTACGTAGTAACTTTTTTTAACACTGTCTCAATACTATACAGTACATACATTTGAAACATTTTTTCATTATACAGTTTATAAAAAAATGTAAATAGTATGTCCAAAGATAGATGAACATTAAAGATCAAATCTCAAAAGTCAAAACCCAAACGTTAAATTATAATGACGGAGTAAAGCTAAAGCATAATACTCCCTCCGTAACTTAAAAATCTTCCCACTTTCCTTTTTCGTCCGTAACACAAAAATCTTCTCATTTCTAAATCTTCCCATCATACCCTCAATAATTCTTAAAATAATACACTATTACAACTACTTTTTTGGATTTATCCTACATTCCACCACATTATTCCACTATTTTCCCATCATACCCTCAATAATTCATATCATCTTTCACTATTCTTAATCTACCTACTTTTGAAATGGGAATATTCTAAAGTTACGGAGGGAGTAGTATATACAAGTGTAGCATACCCCTGGTAAATTTTTGGAGTGCTTAGCAGCAAGACTAAGTCCTTGTAACCATTCATCACCGTCAAAATCTTTACTGCCAAAGAAGCCATTCCCATCATTGTCAGCACAACACCACATTGGCTTGCTAACATGGTTATCCAAAACCATCATGATTCCATGTTTCCCGATTTCTTGAATCACGGCCTTTCGAGCGTCGAGCAAATTGAGGTTCAAAAGGTTCGGGTTGTTGCGGGCTATACCCGTGATTGCTTCGGTCAAGCCGAGGTCAACGAACATCTCGATCACAGTCCGGTTCGCGTGGCGGGTGAACATGTGTGTGGCCCATGTGAGCCTCACACAGTTGAAACCCATAGCTGCCACGTCGGAGGCCAGCTCGCTCAGCGGCCTCCGATCTAGGCCCTCGGGTAACATGGGTTCTAAGTGCCCGGGCCAACTAGCACAAGCCAACTTCACTCTTTGCCCGGTTTTGTCATTCACAATCCATCTTGAGCTTGTGGAAAGTGGTTGAGAAGAAGATAGGGAAGCAAATGAAAGAAGCAAGGCTATTATTCTTAGTATTGGTTTCATGATTACAGTTGGTTGATGGAAAAAAAAAGGCCGGTTGAAGGTGGATCAACTGGATTGTGCATGGGGTATTTAAACTAGTATGTGGCACGGTAAATAAATAAATTACGTATAAATTAAAACTCAACTCTTCAACTTAATTGAATTTTTTTTTGATGTATATATATGATCTGATCATCATTATCTTCATAGTTCATACAAATAAATTAACCGTGGGGTCATTATTTTACTCCGAAATAAGGGCGGGTTGTTTTGTTTTCGATAATCTTATCATTATATATATATTCTTGGTTTATTTATTTGTTTTAGATAATCATCTTCGTTTTATTTCGGAGATATCAAAACGGAATTAGATTATCATTATCCACGTTTCATTATCTTGCGGGTACGTAGAAAATGTAATATTGGAACAAACTGGTACTGAATAGGTCATGTATAGGTAGGGTTCGATCTCAAGTTAATATAATTAAAATTAGAATGAGAATAGCTACGCTGTTTAAATTAATTTAATCAATTCATTATATAGAGGTGTTAATTTGACTTAAGAGTTCAGAAGAGCATTTGGTTGGAGGATGTTGAAAAGCCATTTCTAAATGCTTCATCGTAGTCTCGATTTCTTTTAATGTTTGAGACTTTGATCCTATCGGAAAAACATTTTAAAAAGCAATAAAACTTGCACACATCAATAGAGTAGTTAATTAAATAAAGGTAATATTCCTTTTCTATAAGGATAATAATTACATTAAAATATTCAAAGTATAGCCAAGGTTAGCCAACTAACTAGCTATAAGGATAATAATTACATTAAAATAATCAATAAATAATACTCCGTAATAAAAATATGTAGATCATTTCCTAAAAAAAAATGTAGATCATATGTTCTGCAACAAATACCCGGGTGGGTATATAGGATGTTTTTACTTGGACTGTAATTTGCCCCGGACCAGACCAGACCAGACCAGACTAGTCCAGTCCAGACCAGACCAGTTCAGACCAGACCAGACCAGACTTGGATAGTTATAAAAATACGAAGAAACCAGACCTTACCAGATCAAACCAGACCAGTTCAGACCAGACCAGACCAGACCAGATCAGACCAGACCAGACCAGCAAATTACAGTCCAAGTAAAAACATCCATAGTTGGGGCGCTGATCGAGGCCATATATCAGATACATGCATGCACATGCAAGTTTGAATATCGGCTCAGATATTTTTAAGTAGTGTACTACGCGTAACACTGAATTTCAAATTTTAAGAACAAGTAATTTTTCTAAAATATTATTAAAAGGTAGATTCTATGGTACCCTTAAGGTATCATACCCTTGTGTACATTGATCAATCAGAATGATGCAGTTGAATTATTTAAACAGAAATTGCCCTAAATAGAAGTAAAAACGTTTTGAAATTCCAAAATAACAGTATCATGTTTTTTATTCCCTGAATAAGAGTAATCTGCCAAATTTGAAAAAAAAAATGTCATGTTTTAAAGCATTGTAATGCCAAATTTGGCAGAAATTTACTCATATCAGGGAATAAAAAACATAATACTCCTATTTTAGAATTTCAAACATTTTTACTCCTATTTAGGGAATTCTCTCTTATTTAAATCTAAATTACAACGGAAATAATGATTTGGACCAATCAAATGGATGATAGATATAATACCTCATTTTTAAATGAGTACCGGAGTTGTCACCTTATTAAAATACGGAGTAAAATTTAAGGAGAAATATACTATGTATTATTAAAGTAATATAAGTATACTTTTATATTCATTACGGTTTATAATTATTCTTAACTAAAAGTCACTAAGGCTATCAGGCTATGTTTGAAAGAGGCTTTTCAGCTCAAAATTGGATGAAGTACTCTCTATATTTCATGATTTTCATCCTATTATTTTACAAACGCTAGTCCTTCACGGACCCCAAGAAATCCTGGGCGTCCCCCACTTGTTTCCGAATTGGACTAAATTGACCTCTTTATTTAAGGAGTGTTCGGGGTTGATTAAAAAGAGCGCTTTTCAGCTTTTGGCTTAAAAAAAGTTGAAAAGAGTGTTTTCAAATGATAGCTTCTGCTTAAATTAATCACTTAAAGCTAAAAGCTGGAAGCAGGTAGAAGGGTGCTTTAAACTGCTTCTCACTTTTTCTATTACACAAAAAGTACTTATTTTACCAAACACTACCAACTTTTACTTTTTCAGAATCACTTTTTTCTCAAACACTACCAACTTTTACAATTAATCACTTTTCCCAAAATCACTTTAAAAAATCACTTTTTTAAAGTTGAAGCAATCGCAAACACTCCCTTAATCTCATTGATAACTCCGTATATGATTTAAGGAGTGTTTTCCATTGCTTAATAAAAGTGCTTTTGAGCTTTTTGCTTAAAAAAGCTGAAAAGAGTGTTTTCAAATGACACCTTCTGCTTAAATTAATCACTTAAAAGTTAAAAGTTTGAAGCAAGTGGAAGGATGCTTTAAACTGCTTTTCACTTTTCCTATTACACAAAAAATACTTATTTTACTAAACACTCCCAATTTTTACTTTTTCAGAATCACTTTTTTCTCAAACACTACCAACTTTTACTATTAAGTACTTTCTCCAAAATCACTTTAAAAAATCACTTTTTTAAAGTAGAAACAATCGCAAACACTCCCTTAATTTCTTGCACGGCACCATCGACTTATCAGTTATCCCACGCTAGTCCGTGGATATTCTCTATCCAATGGTTATCAAACATGAACAAACAATTACTACACTTTTTTAAAATGTTAAGTCGTACAACTTTTTCACATATACTCTTATTTTCATAATTCATAAACAATATATCAAATTAAATATTGTTTTATGATTTTTAATATGAAACGAATATTTCATGCGTTAAATTACAAAAAAAAATCATGTGTGTTTCTTCTAGTTTAAGGGCAGCTAATGTGCATTTTACTAAAGTATTAATTAAGAAGACATTAGTTTATAAGAAGGCAACTTTGAACTATACATAGCATATTAATTTGACCAAATTCAAATATTATGAATCATTAATTACAATTATAATGGCAATAAGAATTGGTTTAGTTGGGCTAAAATTTTATGGTCTGATCTGGTCTCATCTGTACCAGTCTAGTCTAGAATAGTCCAGTTTATTTTCAAATGGGTTGGTCAGGTAGATTTATGTTCTATGTTTATCATATATAATACAACTATCAAAGTCTGATTTGGTTTGATATGGACCCTATCCAGTTTGGTTCTAGTTCCAATCCCGGACTGGTCAGTACTGGTTCATGGGTATGGAGGCCGTAACCGACCAATAAAAATATGGGTCCCGGTTCTACGTACCTGGCCTGTCCCCGGGCCAGTTCTGGAGACTTTTTTTAAATAAATTTATTAATAATATAAATAAAAAATATTACATTGTGTCTGGTAATATTTATCTACCCCACTATCTTTATCTCCATTATCCTTTTTGATCTGTTTCATTGGGTTTGATTCGCATACAACGTTCGGTAATATTTAGATGGTCATATATTGTAATACATATACTTTCTTTAATCATATTTTAATTGAATATTGTCTTTATTCTGTTACATATAACTATGATCGACTATTAAGAATATTTATTTAAACTAACTTTAGACCCATATTAGACTTAAAATAGATCAAATCAGACGAGACTAGACTTCGATAATTATATTATATTATATTGATTTAGACAAATTAGAAAATCGGTCTAATTAAAAACATTCTTATTGACATTATACATGGATTAAATTCCACATAAAATGTTTGATTAGATGTATATGTATTTAGTAAACTCGTATACCGGTGGGCGTAGCTCAACTGGTAGCAAGGGAGTGCCACAAGGGTTAGGTCTCGGGTTCGAATCCCGGCAACTGCGATGAGAGGTTACTATGCTGAAAAATGCATAGGGTCTCTGCAAGTACTGGGGACAGAGCCCCACTCTCTATCTGTCAGATTGTGATTATAGTCCAATTTACATCCTCCCATCGTGCCGTCCGGTCGGTGGTGGGGGGCCCTCAGGGATGGGGTGTCATCTTTTTTTTTTTTTTTTTTTAGTAAACTCGTATTGGATAATGAATGAAATTTCCAATTGATTAAAAGTATGACTGTGCGTGTGAACTCGTTTTATATTAGCCTATTAGGCGGAGTTTTAACTTGCATCCCTTTTCATTTTCGTTAAAACTAAATAAGGTTAAAATAGTCTTAGTAGGGTTACAGTAAAACTAACGGTGCGTCAAGTGAGCTTAAGTTGAATAAAGGACTGAAGTGAGCTTAAGTTGATTTGAATGGGCCGAACCAGAACATTAAAAAAAGTAAACGTTTCAACTCAGCCGACAGAACTGATAAAAAGGATTCCGTACCATTTATATTAATCTTATACTCCGTATTAGTATTTCTTTATATTTCACCATTTCTTGAACATATGTTCCTCTTTCTAGCTTAAATTCTACAGTTTACCCGTGTCCAATTTTCTAAAAAAGTAATGCTTGAGTTGTACTAGTGCTACGGTGCTACTAAAATTTTAGAGCCCGTTTGGTAGCGCGAAAATCGGCTGTTTTAACTGATTCTGCTGAAATTTATGAAGTTCTGGCTGAACGTAAATTACATGGTACAGCCGGCTGTACCGTGCGCACGGTACAGCCGGCCCTTTTTGGCTCTGGGCTTCTTCCTCGATCTTGCTCTGACCTTTGATCGATCTCGCTCAGCCTTCTTCCTCGATCGATCTCGCTCAGTCTTCTTCCTCGACTTTGCACCTAGCTTCGCACCAGTCTTAGATGTCGTCTGGTTCTTCCATCTGCTTCGCACCACTTGTCTCTTTCTCTCCTAGGTAGTTGCCTCTCACACCTGATCTCCTAGAATGGGCACAACAGATTTCCTCTGTCTTTCTTTTCACTCTTTTCTTTTTTCTCTTTTTCTTATTCAATTTTGGTGATTGAGATTGAAATTGTGATTTTGGAAGACAAAGGGATCCTACTGCAGAAAAAGGAAGTCCCTACTACTATTGATCTTAAATGAGTTTTATAAAAAACTCAAATGAGTATACACATTAAAAAATGAACATACACAACTGAATATTAGACACATTAAAAATGAGTTTTATATTAAACTCAGATGAGTATACGCCTCAAAGAAATGAACATACACAACTAAATATTAAACACATTAAAAATGAGTTTTATGTTAAACTTAAATGAGTATAACGCCAAAATCAATGAGCATACACAAAATGAGATTTTGAATTTTTTGATACTCATTTTGTAAATTATGTATGTTCATTTGGTACAACTTTATGCTCATTTTAAAATGATGCACATATCAAATATAACGCCCAAAATTAATGAGCATACACAAATGAGCTTTTAAATTTTTCGATACTCATTTTGTAAATTATGTATGCTCATTTGGTATTCCTTTATGCTCATTTTAAAATGATGCATATATTAAATATAACGCCCAAAATCAATGAGCATACACAAATGAAGTTTTGATTTTTTTGATACTCATTTTGTAAATTAGGTATGCTCATTTGGTACTGGTTTATGCTCATTTGAAAATGATGCACATATCAAACATATCGTACTACAATAGATTGACATATTGAAATTAATTACAAACACTATTTAAGAATTTTTTAAAAACGAAAATTAATAAAAAGAAACTGAATTAGAAGGTATGAAGCAGAGACCACGGGTGCTCACAGTTAGGCTCTTAATACTCAGAAGAACAGACTCGATGCTCAATAAAATTACATCAATGCTCATTTACGACAAATCGTGAACTTCATCAAAATTACAAAAATGCCACCGGCTGTACGGTGCCCAGCCGTACAGCCGGCTGTATGGTATACGCTTCCTTGGCTGAAGTGGCTGCATTGGCTGATTCTGCTGATTTAAGAAAAAATCATTTTTAAAATATATGTTATTAATAAAATAAAGAAAAAATTATATGTAAAAATAGTTAAAATGGTCATCTATAGTAACTTCAGCCAATACAGCCAGAAAAATAACCCCAACCTTACTTTTTCTGCTTATTACCCAATTCAGCGCGCGGAAGCAAAAATTATGTGTTTGGTGAAAAAGTTGGCTGATAGCCTGATAAGCCGAAAAACAGTGTTGCCAAACGGCCTCTTATATTACTAATTATATAATTAGTGGAGAATTAATTAATAAGTAGTGTATAAATAAACTTCTATGCTAGGCTTAGTCGAGGTTAATAGGCTGGGTCGGGATGGTTCACGATAGTCCGGGCCAATGGTCGGGTTGGGCTTCAAATACTCTACCTATGTCCATCTCTTCAAACAGTGGGCCGACCTAGGTTGTGACCTCTATATGGCCGAGCTCTTAAGCAAATGGAATAAGATGGGAAGGCCTCCACAAACCCATGAGCCCACGAGCTAAATGATGATCCCTATAGAATTGTTAAAGTGATTGTCGTACACCGGATCTGTTTACGGGAGCACTTTTTGATTTGTAAAATGTTTAGTGTACATTAATTGTACACAAAACTTCCTTAGTTGCTTGTCTACACAGACAATTCGTTTAAACTAGTAATACTTGTCAAATTATTTGGGCACACGGAGAATGTACACATTTTTAGCCATCACTACGGCAGTACGGCACGCCATACCACCCACTGCCTCTGCGCACGCCACTGGCACGCCGTTCAACAGCAGGTCGTCAGCGGCACACACATCCATATCCATACCCTATATAAAAGTCATCGCCAAAGCTTTTATCACTGAAATGCAATCATAGGTCACCTTATTGGCTTATTCCATCGGTTAATTAGAGGTGCCCATACATTCATATCACTCTTGACAATTAAACTAAACTAGTTCACTCAAAATCGTTAAGATCAATTGATTCATTCATCAATGAATTAACGACCCAATTTTATCTCCGTGCATTTTAAAGAGGTATAGGCCGGTGGTCGTTCCCTTGGCTCTGGGCATTTACGATCAATCGGGTCTCATTGGACTTTACCAACTTTGAATGAAATGAGAAATAAGAAAAGTAAAAATTGTCTAATTGGAATGTGTACACAGAAGAGGCAAATACGTAAAATTATAGATTAGTTACTTTAATGGAAATATTACAAAGCTTTTAGGACAACTAGAAAAAAAAGTTGAAAAAGTTCAATGAAATTGAAATGATATATGATGGAGTAATTTTTTTTTTTGTAATCTAACAAATTCAGCAAACTCATATTTCAACTAGAATTTCACCAAATTCGATATATTCAACATTTCAACCTGTTCAACAAAATTATTAAATGGAGCGACTTCTTTAAACAAAAATAGTGCCTACATGATATGAGAGACAGCTAATTAAAAAAAATAAAAAAAAATTCTCTCTTTATTTGAACGATCTAATATGTTTTTGGTAAGTTTTTTCCACAAAATTAAGTATAATGTCTAGATATAAACATCGTAGTTGACATTATTGATGAAACTTAGAGCATCTCCAATGGTAAAATGTGCACGGTGCACACGTGGCATGAGAAATAGTCACATAAATATTAGTAAATAAATCCTTTCTCTCCTTATTTGAATGATTTTATACTGTTTTGGTAAGTTTTTCTCTACAATGTCAAGGAGACCGTCTAGATGTTGACATTGTTGTTGACATTGCAGAGAAAAACTTACCAAAATTGTATAAAATCATTCAAATAAGGAGAGAGATCATTTATTTGCTAATATTTATGTGGCTATCACTCATGCCACATGTGCACCGTGTACATTATAACATTGGAGATGCTCTTACCAATAACACATGAAAATTTAAAGAAATGTCATAATCCGAGAAAGACAATTTCGGCCAGCCCATACGCCCATATTAGAAGATTTAAAATTTGCATCATTGCATGATTTCGTTTCGAATCATTGTTTTTCGGCAAATACTTAATTTTTGCTTTCACGCGTTGAATTGTGTAATAAGCAGAAAAAGTAAAGTTGAAGTTACTTTTCTTGCTGTATTGGCTAAAGTTAGCGTAGATGACCATTTTTGTTATTTTTACATATAATATTTTCTTTATTTTACTAATAAAAATATTTTAAAATATTTTTTTCTTAAATTAGAAGAATTAGTCAATTGCAGCCACTTAACACTTTGAATAAATTTTAGGAGAATCAGTCAAATCAACAGATTTTTGTGCCCGGTTGTTATTTTTTTTTTCCTTTAAATTAGCATCATTCAAAGTTGGCTGTTTCAGGAATTCAGGCGGATTTTTTTTGTTCTCTTTTCACTTCAAGCGCGCGAGTTGGAGAAGTATAAAAAATGCATACAGTTTCTTCGCAGTTTCAGTTGGCGCAAAATACACCAGTTTCCATTTCTGTTTCACTTCGATCAGTACTATACCTAGAGACCAACTTCTTGTACGTAGTAGTTCTTTATGCATTTAGCTCAACTCAGGAAGGAGCCAGCGACGGTCTAGGCGTTTCTGACAGTTTTTGAAAGACCTTGCTGAAAATCAATAGGAAAACAAAAAAAATACAGAGTTGCTGTTAAGTTTGAATATATTTAGCTTCTCCAACAAATTCTCGAGTGTTCTGCACCGCCGTTTGTAGCATCTGTGCTTTAGGGAAGTGCTTGAAAATTTTGAATTCGAGTTGTCGGCTTTGTTGTGCGTGAAGTGTGTTTCTGCAGAAAAGTAGTGAAGTTCGTCGTTTTTCTAAGCGGAGTGATGGATCAGAAGCAACTATTGATGTCAGCTTTGGGCGTCGGAGTTGGTGTTGGTATTGGGCTGGCTTCCCGTCAGACGGTCGTAAGCAAATGGACTGGTTCTGCTTCGAATTCCGTTACGATGGATATTATGGAGCAAGAGATGCTCAATACCGTTGTTGATGGCAAAGATAGCAAAGTAACCTTCGATGAATTTCCTTATTACTTGAGGTAATTAATTAATTAATTAATACTCAGAGGCATCTTTTTGCTCTTTCTTATGCTTTTCATCTGATCTTCAGTGTGTATTTTCCCTAACCTGTACTGTGGTTGTAAAATATCCAAAATAGATTTGTAGTTTTAATCCTTAACTGAGACTAAAATTTTCTGGTATGGTATATGGACTTGTGTGTTTAGTTTAGTGTGGTCTGGTTTGGGACTGAAATAGAAAACTTAAATAGACCTAACTAGATAAGATCAGACTTAGACATATCAGCTTGAAATTATTAGTCCAAAGTGAAAATATACTAACTCAAAATCTTAATTCTTGATTTCTTGTATGTTGATCCTTTAATATATATAGTCATTGCCTTAAATAGAAGTAGAAGTTAAATATTTTTTTCAAAATAGGATCACTTCTATTTAGTCAAATCACCTTATTTTTATTTTTACTCGTATAGAAATCTATTTTTAGTCGTATATATTTAGTTGAGGTGGAACAAACTTATTAACAGCTATGAGAGTTGAATGCTGATATCTTTTCATTTATTGTGGTGTGATAAAAGTGAACAGACTCGGGTCTTGTTAACAAGTGCAGCCTTTGTTCATTTGAGAAGTAATGACTTTGCTAAGCATACACGAAACCTCTCCCCTGCAAGTCGAACAATCTTGCTCTCCGGGCCTGCTGGTTTGTTATATGTTGATTGAGTTGTTTTTATTTATACTATCTGTTCTTCATTTGATGTTGAGTGGTTTAAACTGTTCTGTTCTTTTTTTCCATTAGAGTTGTACCAGCAAATGCTTGTGAGGGCATTGGCACATTACTTTGGAGCCAAATTGTTATTGCTGGATGCGACAGATTTCTCGCTGAAGGTAAGTTTTGTCTTGGCCATGAAACACAATCTTGCTTACTACGGGTGTGGTAAACTCTGGTGGTTTTGTTTGTATTCTTCAGATTCAGAACAAATATGGACATTCTACAAACAAATCTGTAAGTTTCTGAAGCACTCATATCCTCATACATAGTATTATGTATCCAATCAATGGATAGAAGAACGTTTATAGTTGATACCATGGGAAATTTGGATATTCTAATTTGTTATTAATGTTCTTTCCTGTAGTCTTTTAAGAGGTCTATATCAGAGACAACATTGAACCGAATGTCAGAATTTTTCGGATCTTTCTCCATCCTCCAGCCAAAGGAGGAGAAGAAAGGTACTTGATCTTATTTTCTTAGATTCTTTAACTTCTGAAATGTTAATTACCATCTACATTTTACTTGATATTTTCATTTTTTTGTTTTCTAAACCATAAAATGTTCTCCAAGATAAGATCCAGCATTGTGCCATTTGGTATCATTATGCACTACCACCTTATACTAACCCCATCCCATAAAAGGATTCATGTTTGAGATATTACCCGAAATGGGACTAAATAGGTTTGAAAATTCCAAACATGGGACTGTCATGTTTTTATTCTCAAAATAGGACTAATTACTGTCATGTTTTGGCAGTACCAGACTTAAAATATGACAGTATTTTCCAAACTTGACAGTAATTACTCCTATGTTGGGAATAAAAACATGACAGTCCTATTTTGGAATTTTCAAACTGTTTTAGTTCCATTTCGGGAACTTTCCCTTCTTGTTTTGATTTCAGTATCACACGTAAGTCTCTTTTGATCAGGGGTGTAGAGTGGGGGGCTAGAGGGGGCCTCGGCCTCCCAAGAAAAAAATTGTGATGTATATACATACGATAAATATTTATAGGTAGTAAAAAAATATAGTGAAATTTTAAGCTTTGGCCCCCAACATAAATTCTTTTAGCCCCGAGCCCCTAACCTGCCATTTCTGGCTCCGCCGCCTCTTTTGATAGAGGGAGTTCTACACATTGCCTTACTTCACTGAAACTTGTTACATTCATATGAGTCTCTGTTAATACTGATCTAACAAAAATGAATTCAACAAATTTTAATTAATAATGAAAGAGTTAAAAATTAAGAGTTCATTTTAAAGTAAATATGATTATATGAAATCCTATAATTTCAGTAAATTTCTAGTGAAGGTGAAATAGCTCCTTTCATTTTGTATCCAGTTTGTTGAGTCTAAACACATACTTCAGGGAAGAAAAAACATGTGGTTGACAACATAATGTGATTCTCTTATATTCTCTTTTATTTATTTTTAAATTTCTAGTGAAGGTGAATAAATAGCTCCTTTCATTTTGTATCCAGTTTGTTGAGTCTAAACGCATACTTCAGGGAAGAAAAAACACGTGGTTGACAACATAATGTGATTCTCTTACTCTTTTATTTATTTTTAACCCCATACACAATATTTTCCATTTTTTTTAAACTCTGATGTCATATGTTGATTAATATTGGCCGACCCTAAACTCTTTTGGGACTAAGGTTTGGAATGTTGTTGTATAAATACCTTAGAAAATGCATGTGCTGCCTTGCTTTAATATGTGTTGTACTTTTTAATTGATGATGCCATGATGGTCTCCATATAATTTGGTACTTCATCCCATTTGATAGGTCCAATATGATTCTTGCACAGATATTAATGCAACAAATGATATTTGGTTGATTTTCTGATACCTAACATAGGATTTGGTTCTAAAATGATAAGGGACCAAATCGAGGATAGAGTATGTAGCAGTTTTAGTTTGATAAAGAAAGTTTATTGAATATTAATGAATCCATATACAATCAGTAGTATTTTGTTCACTTATATAGCTGAACTTTAGCCAAACTAACTCAACTAGCTAACTGATATTGGCGTCAAAGGCTTCTAACTGACATCCTTTTTCAGTTTAGCTATTATCCTTTATAGTTTTCCCATTTTAACCTAAATAGATGAGTAACTTTTATGAGTAGATTAACATGTGAAATCACAAACAGCAAGTTAGAAAAAGTAGAGAGCTAGTGGGATCGGAGAACATGAAAGTATACAAAATTGTGGGACAAACTAAAAACGGAAGTAGGACTTATAAAAAAGGAATGGAGTAAAATATGCAGTTTCTCTCTCTCTCTCTCATGAAAAACTTACCAATAATATACTATAAAATGTTTTAAGTTATGACATGGCAACAGTTCCCGTGATAATATATTGATTTGCAACTATATTTTACTCACCACAGGTACCTTACGTAGGCAGAGTAGTGGAGTTGATGTTGCATCAAAGTATGTGGCATTGCCCTGCTCTTGGGGAGTGTAGATATGGACTTCTTTCATTTTGTTTTCCTTTTCTATGCATATCCTGATTTCTCCTTCTGCTTGCAATGTCTGCAGAGGAATAGATAGTGCCTCAAGTCCTCCAATGTTACGAAGGAATGCCTCTTCCTCATCAAATATGAACAATCTAGCATCATACTCCACCACATCAAATCCAGGTTCTTAATATTGAAGTGCATCGTTGCACAGTTTAATTCAAAATAGAATGAAATTTCACTCACTCAGATCCTCTTCATTGTAATTCAATATAGAATGATTTTTTTCAGCGAGCTCCTTCATTCCCTTCTGTTCGCGCATTCTCTTTCAAATAAAATTCTTTTGATATTTCTTTTTGTTTTTAATTTTGAGGTATATATTTGCACAGGCTCTCTAATGCGTACCACCAGCTTTTCTATTGATGAGAAGCTTTTTGTACAGGCACTTTATAAGGTAGTACATATGCACTATTACAAATACTACGTATATGTTACTTTGTTTCTGTTCGGAAATAAGTATCTTACTTTGTCAGGTTTTGGTTAAAGTGTCAAGAACAAGTCCTATTGTTTTGTATCTTAGGGATGCTGAAAAGCTCCTCTGCAGATCAGAAAAAGCATATGTCTTAATTCAGAAAATGTTGAGGAGATTGTCTGGATCAGTGTTGATCCTGGGTTCAAGAATTGTGGACTCTGGTGATGACTATAGAGAACTAGATGAAAGGCTATCTTCTGTATTTCATTATAGCATTGAGATCAAACCACCAGAAGAAGAAACCCATCTTGTGAGCTGGAGATCTCAGCTAGAGGAGGACATGAAGATGATACAGTATCAGGACAACAAAAACCACATAATGGAAGTACTGGCTGCTAATGATATTGAATGTGATGATCTTGGTTCTATTTGCATAGGGGACACTATAGCGCTCAGTGACTATATTGAAGAAGTTGTGGTATCAGCAATATCATACCATCTGATGAGAACCAATGATGCGGTGTACAGAAATGGAAAGCTTGTTATTTCATCAACAAGGTCTTAACTTCTATTCATATAACCCACATCACCTTCTTCCTTTCATCGTGCTGCTCACTTGTAATCTTCTTTCCTGAACTGTACTGACGTAATGCCTTTGTGTAACTAAACAGCTTATCACGTGGCATGAACATATTCAACGAAGGAAACTCCGCTGGAAGGGATACATTAAATCTTGAAACAAAACCTGAACCAACCAAGGTGAATTTTTGCTTACGCCCTCCTCCCCAGAGTAAAAGCTCACCTTGACTGAGGACGGAGAGTCGGAAATTAGGAAAATGAAAACCGTGCGAGTGTTGTATAGTTAGAGAAATGTTATGAAACACAGTGTTTTCTTTAAAAGGAAATGAGAAATAATTTGGGGATGTAGAGAAAAAGAAAGTGGGAAATTTACATAGGTGCAGAAGGAAGATCATATACATACAAATGTGGGATGTAAAAATTAGGGAACTAACTTTCATTATCACTTTGAATAGGATTCACGTAATGGAGAAGAAGGCAGTAGAAGACCAGAACCAAAAAGAGAAATTTTAAAAGCACCTGAAAACAAGAGTCTAACAGCATCTGCAGCTCCAGTTGCCCCCATTACAAAGGAAGTCACCACTTTGGGCACTGTTACAAAAGCTAATGTAAGTGGTGCTCATGGTTTAGGTTGTTTCACTGTTTTTCATTTCCTTAATAAAGCTTGAGATATCCCCTTGCTTGTTGGGTTGTATTAGGATGTTCCTCCTGACAATGAATTTGAGAAGCGCATAAGGCCTGAGGTCATACCAGCTAAAGAGATTGGTGTAACGTTTGCTGACATTGGAGCTTTAGATGAGATCAAAGAGTCTCTTCAGGAGTTGGTGATGCTTCCTTTACAAAGACCAGACCTGTTCAAAGGTGGTCTCTTAAAACCATGCAGAGGTATTCTGCTTTTTGGCCCACCAGGCACGGGGAAGACTATGCTTGCCAAAGCCATCACTAAGGAAGCTGGTGCAAGTTTCATCAATGTGTCTATGTCAACTATTACATCTAAGTGGTTTGGTGAAGATGAGAAAAATGTGCGCGCGTTGTTCTCTCTAGCTTCCAAGGTTTCTCCAACTATTATATTTGTGGATGAAGTTGATAGTATGCTTGGGCAGCGCTCCAGAGCTGGGGAGCATGAAGCCATGAGGAAAATAAAGAATGAGTTCATGGCCCATTGGGATGGCTTACTAACAAAATCATGTGAAGGAATTCTTGTTCTGGCAGCTACAAACAGACCATTTGACCTTGATGAAGCAATTATCAGGCGTTTTGAGAGAAGGTACGTGTAGCACTTCCTGTTCTCATCGTTTTTAACTTGGTTAGCTTTAATAGAAAAATAGAATCAATGGTGCTCCAAGTCTTGCATGAACAAAGCTTTTCCTGTTTTGCCTTTTAGACTCCAAGTTATTAACACCGATCGCAATTATGCTCAAGTAATTAACACTAAATTATATAACATGAAAATACTCTTGAAGATTTTGTATTACTATATATTTTTGAAATAATACTGCACTGTAGACGAAATATATTAATGTAAATAATAATGGTCAAATATTGACATTGAAGACCGCAAAATTCAAATTAGGAGTTTAAATAGAGATGGGTGTAGTATATATGTATATATAGCATTCACTTCTTCAATTAGTTGATCTAAGTGTTCTAGTACGGAGTAATTATTATGGTTTCTGCAAATACAGAATTATGGTAGGCCTACCTTCAGTAGAACAGAGGGAAAAGATCTTGAGGACACTGCTTGCAAAGGAGATGGTAGATGAAGGATTGGACTTAAAGCAGCTTGCTTCATTGACTGAAGGCTACAGTGGCAGTGATCTGAAGGTTTATAGTTTAGTTTTTTTAATATGTAGATGTATACAAGCATGTTTTTATAGCTGAAATATTTTGGAATGCCCCCAAACAGAACTTGTGCACTACTGCTGCATATCGGCCTGTTAGAGAGTTGATAAAACAAGAAAGGCTTAAAGATATAGTGAGTGCATTACTGCATTCTCATTTATTAGCACTATTATAACTAATGTAATCGTTATAGTCAGTTTTCATACTTCTGTGATTCACATAATTACCATAATTTGCAGGAAAAGAAGCGCCTAGCCGAGGATGATAAAAACACAGATAGCCCAGCAACATATGACGATGTAGAAGAAAGGGTCATCACTATAAGGCTTTTGAATATGGATGATCTTAGGGAGGCAAAAAATCAGGTAGTGATCTTATTTGACTTCTTTGTAGATTGAATTTATAACCGACCGATTGCCTCAAAGTTTTGGAACTGGCACATGCAGGTTGCAGCTAGCTTTTCAGCTGAAGGATCTATAATGAATGAACTGAAGCATTGGAATGAATTATATGGTGAGGGAGGTTCCAGGAAGAAGGAACAACTCACATACTTCTTGTAGAAATGTTCATTTCGATGTTATACATGAAGTAGGGGCACATCTCCCAGGCCCATACGTAGAACTTGACATCAAACATGCGCACAAAAAATTGCACAACTAGCACACAATACAATTACGTAATGAAAAAAACTATACAAGGGGTTCACCCAAATAATGAATCTCAGATATTACAAATTGTGTTAATTTCGTGTGACTTTTGTGTGTGCAAGTACAACTCAATACTAGTAAAAGTTAGCGGAACTAGTTTTTTTCAAGTGCAATAGGAAGTTGTCTTCGGTTTAGGGTTCTCAAGTAGTGCTTTAAAAAGACTTTCGGACTATATGTAGTTGTGAAAGAAAATAATCATCTTGTAGGTGTACTATGTTTACTGAATTTTATCATTATAGTGCAAATGTTCTATGATTATCATGATATCCCTCAGTTACTGTAGTAGTAAGATTTGTTTTCAAGCTTTAAAAACAAATCCATCTAGACCATGTCCGACGCTCTGAATTTGTTAAGATGTGCAAATTTGCTAAGATGGGTAAATATCCGAACTTGGTGATGGGGGTGGACTCGGGCCGGTTCGGGGCCGGTTCGGGCCTGGGCCCGGCCGGGCCTCAGTTCATGAATGGGGAGGCCCGGAACCGGCCCGGGTAACCCCCGGGTCTGGTTCGGGCCGGGCCGGGCCTCGGTTCAACTTTTTTTTTGGCTTTTCCTAATTAACCCCCAACCCTCCCCCCTCACCCCCAAACCACCTCAAATGGCCCAAAATACCCAGCCCAACCCAAAAACTTAAAAAAATTCAAAAAAAGGAAAAAAAAATAGGTCCGGACCGGGGCCGGTTCACCTTTTCAAGGGCCCGAGTCCGGCCCGGAACCCCAGCGGGTCGGGCCTATCCGGACCGGTCCCTGGCCAGGCCGGCGGTTCGCACCGGTTCAAACAGTGACCGGGCCGGGCCTCCCGGCCCGAGTCCACCCCTAGGTGATGGGGGCACTTCATGCACCACTTTTGCGTTGCTTTCTAGGGTGAAATGGTACAATTGTGTTGACTCTTGAGCGAAAATGGGGAATATTTTTCCCTTTTTGAGTATATGTAATTGTTGTGATACTGACCCCGACCTATTACTATTCCAGAGACCCAATATATTAGCCTGGTTGTAGCCCACTTTTGATGCCCGTGAGACCCATTAGGGTAGGATTGTACCCAAAAAATGCATCACATACATTTATATATACATTCATTTCATTCATCTATTCCATATCATTCAACATATTCAACTATTCAAGCATGAGCCTCTAAAAGCTCCTCCATAGCAAAGAGGATTACATAGGAGCAGAGCCGTGCGGGGCATGAGGCAGATGAGGCACTTGCCTCAGGGTCCAAAAAATTGTCAAAATTTTAGGGCCCACAATTTCAGATATTTCTTTAGTATATATATATATATATATATATATATATATATATATATATATTAAATTTACATATTGGGCTTCCTTTGCCTAACCTTTGTCCGTTGTTGTACTTCAAAATGGAAATGGGAAAGTTCCTGAAATAGAACTAAAACAGTTTGAAAATTTCAAAATAGGGTTGTCATGTTTTTTTCCCCAAAATATGAGTAATTACTGACATGTTTGAAGTCTGGTACTGCCAAAACATGGCAGTAACTAGTCTTATTTTGGGAATAAAAAACATGACAGTTCTATTTTGAAATTTTCAAACTTTGTTAGTCTTATTTCCAGTAATATTCCAAAGGAAAACCCAAAAAGTCCCCAATTATTTTTGTTCGTCCAATTTAGAAGCGGAATAGCCATCAACGCTCAAATGGAAAAATAAGGGGTTTAAGGCGATTTGCGATTCTTTCGTTCTGGCCTAGACTAATCGATCAACAACAACGTTAATCTTTCATCTTCTTTGCTTAGCTTCTAAATTTCTAATATTTTTCTATTTAAAGCCTTAAAAGGATTTATAGCTACCAAAATACAAATATATTTGTTGAGAATAAATTTATTGAACATCTGGATTATGCCGAATTAATTAATACTTTTGCAGCTAAAACTCTCCGTCGAGTTGTACTTAATTTGTTATTTGAATACTTTGACATTAATGCGATTTTTATTTAATTAGTCGTTTTTATGATGTTTAATATTCAATTTCAAAGAAAAATATAGTAAAAATAAATAAATAATGTATAGGGCCTTTTATGAAGTTCGACTCAGGCCCGAGTTTTGGTAGGATCGGCACTGCATAGGAGTCCGCTGCAACACAAGCCGGTTTCTTTTTCCTCGCATGCTGCAGTCAAGAGGGAGAGCCTCTCAGTAGATCGCTCCACCCCGAGGGGAAACACTAATTAAACAACACTACTCAAAGATATACATTCAAGGAAGACAAGAGAAGAACATGAGCGAGATTATAATTTTTCGAGCAGGTTCACGTGGCCACTACTTGTGTTGGGATATTGGACTCCAACTTATTACTCTCTCCGTCTCATTTATATTGTCCCAGTTCCTATTTACTTGGTCAATACAAATCACTCTTAATTTCTTACTTTATATATAAAAAATTTATCAAATTTGATTCAGGTTTTTGCGACTTTGTAAAGCTTTAAATGTAGTTTCTGAATATGTAATTTTTTTCCTAAAAATAATTTGAGTGCGGACAGGGATCTGTTTGCTTTATCGTCGGTCAAACATCGTAAACCGTAAAGAGATAATATAAATGGGACGAAGTTAGTACTATTTTGGAGGCCTGATATAATAGTCCACTCATGGGCGGAGCTAGGGGTGGGCCAACCTAAGCCATGTTCCACCACAAATTTTAAAAATGGCTTATTTTTTAAGGTAAAAAATTTCGTGTTAAATTTTTTCTAAAAATATTCTTTGTGTCGGCCCAGTCCGACCCAGTGCCCTGGCTCCGCTCCTGAGTCCACTTGTGAGGTCCGTTCGGCCTATTAGCGTAGGATCGTACCCCCCCCCCCCCCCCATATTAATAGGAGGACTTCCCTTGATGTTAGGGGCCACTTTGCTCCCCCTCCACTAGTCTTCTTGTCCATTTTGCTTGATGTTGTTCCCAACTCCATTAATGGCTGCTCAAACCTTATTCTTGTAAAATGTAATAATGTGAGGAATACCAATAAGAAGAAAGTGGTTTGAACATTAGCTCGAAAAGTCTCATGATTTTCACCTAATTGGGTTTCCACGTTATAATTGAGTGTTCATACTATTTATTTATATTTATACACTTAAATTCATGTTGAATTAGTTTCAACAATAATTTTAGAGGACTTCGCTTACAAATTGTTGTAAATAGTTGGTGATACCATTATAGAAATTGCATGCCCAAGTATCATATAAGCTCGGCTCAACCTTAGATATTTTTAACTGGACTAGTTTGAGTTCTAGACTAGATCAGACTAAATTAGATTTCGGCAATTGTAAAGGACACGTAGAATAGACATTTACAAGATCATATGAGATTTAACATCAACATTAGTTATTCTTTACCAAAATGGACGACGACCAACCATCGTCTAGAGAAATTACTACTCCCTCCGTCCCCTTAAGTTTGTCCCGTTTTACCTTTTTGGTCCGTCCCACTAAGTTTGTCACATACCATATTTGGTAACATTTGAGTGGTTAGAATCCATTCTTACTTTATTTACACTTTATCAATTCAATACCAACCACACAATTCCACTTTTTCTTAAAAACCACACCACACCCCTCCGTCCCAAACTTAGGGGGACGGAGGGAGTAACTCTCAAATAGATATAGTCAATTCTCATACCTAAGCTTCCTTTGACTATGACCGATCACTCTCAAATACATATCTAAAATGTTATAATGGTCAATGAGGGTTAATACCCTTTTGGGTATGAAAAATTGTTCGTGTAATTCTACAGCATTATTAGGTGGTAATTTCTGCTTAACTTGTTGTACGGTTCATGGTTTAGTTGTCTTGTCCTTAGAGCTTCCGTTAAATAAAACTCATGATCTTATTGTCTTCCGTTAGTTATCGTGTACTCCGCACTTCTTTTGGTCCGCGTCTTTGTTCTGACAATCAGAAATTGGAAATAGGGCGTCCATTCCACAGCGGACTGCACACAAACGAGGCTTGCCCTTCCGGCTTCAGTGGGACGTCGACGACAGCAGACTCAAGCGGCAACCTAGATTTAGCCGAAACCCACAATACCAGCGTCGACTAAAATCAATCTACGTTGGCGGTGAGTCCTAAATGGTAGCAGACTTAAATCGACCTGCTAGAACTCGGGTTAGTAAGAAAAACACGGCTGCTATCAGTAAATTTAGGCGTTATAGGAGACTCAAGGAAAACGAGTCCCTTCACTCCCAGAATCAGCTGGACAAAGAAAGGAGCAGTCTGGAGAGGTGCGTCGTCAATTGCAGCTACGGCAAAATGCAACTCCAAACTGAAAAAGGCACAATCCAGTAAGGTATCAGCCTATTCTTAAGTCAGATGGGTGTGAAATTTCAATTGAAAGTAAATGCTTTGGATTCCATATAATCAATAGTAATGCACTGAAAAATAGGGCGTCCCCAAAAGACTAAACACGATCTTCCCTATCTTGCTTTTGGTAAGAAGAAGATTGAAGCAATAAAGAATTGGACTGAGACAATTTGAGGTTTTGGAATTACTCACAACTTTACTATGATAAATCAACTTAGATTTGAGTGGTTAAATCTATCCTCCTTATCTGATTTTCTAGCCTGGCACTCACCTTGATCGAAGTGTGAAGAACATCAAATATACTGATTTTGTTAGCAAGAAGCTTATTATGTTTTTGGTGGCTGACCTTTAAAGATCTATTCCATGACAAATGTGTTGAATTGATTCATTCCAAATTTGCTTTGACTTAGTGCCTTGATACTTGTTATTCTTCTTTCGATGTTTTAGTTATTCCAAATTTCGTAGTGGTAGTTATGTAACTGTGTGCCTGTGCCCTAGGTGTTGGGATCATAAATTCATTGCCATGGGAGTGTCAGTATAAATGTCTCGATTATGCCTTTCTGTTTGCTGTAAGTAATTTACCATAATCAAATATGTACCTTCTTTATAACTTTTTATACAAGTCGGTTCTACAATATTCTCTGAGTTCCACTCATGAAATTTGTTAAGAAGTAGGACCTATCTTGTTTTTATCATATTTTAGTTTCATTATATCATTGGCTCATATTAGTTGACATAGGTAGATCATATCCATGTATCTGTATAATTGGGTGTACTGTTGTGTATGATGTAGTTATGTGATGTTAGTTTATGCAATATATTCTTCTAAGCTTTAAATGCAAGATACTTGTGACTTTGATAAGGAATAAATGACAGTCCTAGAAAAAGATATTCTTTTGATAATTGTTGATAGTGTTCCAGCTTTGGACACCCCACAAAGACAAAACTGTAATGGAAACATGCAGAGAACATTCAAAATTTATTTATGATTTTGCTGACCAAAGATAGTTCAGGTTTAAAACGTTTATTTGAATGTGGTTATATGTCAGCTATAAGACTTTGTAGTCTTTTACTACTTTAGGCGTGTCTATCTCTCAGATGTTCATCATTCCTTGATATGTTACCACTCTGATCAAACAAAGAAAGTCAGAAGCACATCCAGTAGGCATATGAAAGAGTGGCCCTTAAATTATGCGTCTTTGAGACATCAAATTATGCGTCTCTTATTGTATTGTTTGATAGCGGCATGATATTAGGTATAAATTTCCATGTCAACGTACTTAAGTAGTTAAGTACCATAAACTATATGTTTTTCTTTGAGACACCTTATCTATACTATCTTATTTGGAATGTCCAAAATTGAATTACTCCTAAGTGGTGGTGCACAACAAGTGATGTTTACTGCAGATGTAATTTTCACAGATGGATAGGTGAAAAAATGTTTTTCATGAATGAGGATCATATTGTGCACAACTTTTGCATGAGTGCATCACTGCAAGTGTGAATGTAGGAAGTTTGAATACTTTTGCTCTGAAGCCCGGCAAAGAGTTCTTTTAAAGTAATACTTCTGTTATTAAATATTTGTTACTCCGTACTACGTAATACATTTTGGTTCCATCTCATGGTTTGACTGCCTCCCCATTCATGTTATGCATGTATGTCTTTAATATATACTCCACGTTGTATTATGTTTTGACTGAAATGTTGTGTTGCATAGGTGTGGCCACTGCTATAAAGCTGCAAAGAGCTCAAATAGAAAGGTCAAGTTGGGCCATGTGCCCATGTAGACTTGAATGTTGAAAGGCAAGTTCCAGAATGCACATTTTGAGCTTTGAATGTTGAAAATACTCCCGTGTTGATCACTTTGGTCTAGATTTCATTTTATTGGGCTCTCAAAGTTCATATGGGACTATGTTTTTTTTCTTTGGAATTTTAAGAAGTTGCATGTTGCTGAAGATAAAAATTATGTACTACGTATTTGATTCTTATAGGGTCCGTTTGGAACCTATAAATTATTATGAAAAGAAAATGAGGAGGGAAAAAGGAGTAATGTTGGACGTGGATTTTATTAAGGGTAAGTAAAAGACAGTTTCAAACTTGATAAATATATGTTATATGTAATACTCAGTATTCAATATGACTGTATATATGTTATATGACCTCTACAGAGTAAATATATTTTACAAAAAGGCATAATCGAGAAATTTATACTGACACTCCCATGACAATGAATTTATGATCGCAAAACCTAGGGCACAGGCACACAGTTCCATAAGACCATAACTACCACTACGGAGGACCTGCAAACATCGAAAGAAGAATAACAAGTCTCAAGGCATTGAGTGAAAGTAAATTTGGAATGAATCATTTATTTCATTTATTTCATTTTCATTTACCCCACTGCGGCAAAGGCTCCCACCTACGGTGGGGTAAGGGGGGTCGGATGTACGCTGTCTTACCCCTGTGCTAAAGCACAGGGAGACTGTTTCCGGATGACCCATAGTGAAAATTGCGTCCAAAATTGTATGGACTGACTGCTGCTTCATAACAAAGCGCAGACAGTTTAGTGAGACATTTTGCTTTATTCCATCATATTCTCAAGTCAAAAAATAATGAATCTTTGGCTCCATTGCAAATGATGGAAATGAAAAAAATTGTCATGGAATAGATCTTAAAGGTCAGCCACCGAATAAGTTATTCGATGGGAAAAGTGTATATATATATATATAAAGTAATTGTCCTAAATAGGACTAAAACATTGTCAAAACTCCAAAATAGGACTATAAGTTTATTAATTCATAAATAGGATTTCAGATTACAATTTTGCCCTCTTGTTATTGAATCCAAACAATTGTCTTTCTCCTGGGTCTGCGAACAATCGGCTTCGCCCTCACTTGTGATTCCTCCCCAAACGCAGCTTTTCTCCCTGCGATGGAATGCAGGCCTCCACCTTCGACCGCAGCTGCCCTCCCGCTCGACGCCGGCCACATCGTTTTCTCCGATGAAGACAGGTTATCCTCTCTAATTTGTTCTTATTCTTCCTCTTCTTCTTGTTCTTCTCAACTTCCTTCCTCATGCTCTGTTTTCTTCTTCTTAAGATTATTTTGATTCCATATTGCTTTTTTTTACTTTAATTTTTCAGATTAAATAAAAAACTATTTCAGATTCTTAAACATTTAGATGAACAGAGAGATTTCCACTTTCAATGAACGAACAATTTGAATTTGAGAATTATTTATGTATTTACTAATTTTGATTAATTAGGAATCTGAGAATGGCATAATTAATGGTTATTAGAAAAAATTGTCACTATTATATCATTACACCTAATCAGATGGCAATTTTGATCTGAAATTACAAAATTTAAAATGCCATATTTTTGCGAGTTTGACAAATAAATGTCAGTTTTCTACCCTCCAGTGAGTCTGTGAAGACCTCTATGAGGAATGCCACTTGATATGCGAGAATGCCACAATAATGACACTTTCGTATAGAAACATGACATTCTCAATATGGCATTTCCAAATATTGTAATGACATATAAGTGACATTTTGTAAAAATATCCAATAATTTTGAAATTCTCTTATTCAAAAACTGACATTTTCTGGAATCATTAATCAAGGCATTTTGAGATTCAAATTAATCAAAATTGATAATAAGAAATTCAAGTTTAAATTTATCTTCATTTGAAACGAATTGCTGGATAGTGGCTGCATTGGGGGCAGCGGCGGTCTGAGTGAAGGGCAATAACTGTGATGCTTTTCTAGTGGATGGTTGCGGCACTTTTGGTAGAGGATGGCTGCGATAGTTTTGGTAGAGGATGGCTACGACTGAAGATAGCCGCTGAGATAGTGAAATTAACGTTAGAGTTTTATATCAAGGGCAATTTTGTCAAGCTCCAGTACTTTTAGTCCTATAAAACGCTATAAAACGTTAGAGTCCTACTTTTGCAATTTCATAAACTTTTAGTCTTATTTAGGTGAATCACTCATATATATAGTTGTATATATATAGTTGTGTATATATACACTTTTCCCACTGAATACCTTATTCTCACTGAATTAATTATCCTTTATTGGTCACTTCATGTTGTTTATATATATATACAACTATATATATATATGTGTGTGTGTGTATATATATATATATATATACACAACCTAACCTTTAGTTTTACTTTCCCTGTACTATTTATTTCTCTTTGTACCCTTTAAACTTCATTAAATAAATTAGGGAGATGTTCCCCGGCACTCCCCCACCTCGGGTGGTTTATTCCGAAAAAAAAAATAGTATTACAACCTAATTATTATCCCATTCGTCCCATTTTACTTGTCTTACTTTTCTTTTTGGGTTGTCCCAAAATAAGTGTCTTCTTTCCTTTTTGGAAAGAAATATGTGGTCTACACCATTTCACTTTACTATACTCTAATCTCGACCACAACTTTTACTTTTTCAACCACCTCATTAATAATCGTGCCAAGTCAAACTAAGATACATAAAATGAGACGGAGGTAGTACTATTTTTCTTGTGCAGGAAAGTTAATGCATCAGTCTCATGTGATGGTGAATTGGTGATGACTTCCATCCAGAAAAAAATGGATGAATTTTAACTGATAGCCTTTAGAGCGGATGATCAATTGAATGGAAAAAAACTTTTCTGATAGAGATTACTAACTTAATGGCTTAGATCTTAGTTATACAAACATCATTTCTCCAAATGCAATATGTTGGAGGTTTAAAATTTCCGTCAACATCTAAGACTTTTTTACTCATTACATGAGTCTAATTATTTCTCATAGTAATAACATGTCCCGATCTGATGCCACAATGTTTTGGGTTTGGTTTCATCGACCGGTCTGCCACTGTGCCAATTAGGTGACTGTAAATTATAAAGGGAAAAATAATTAAAGTACCCCAAACTTTGAAGGGGTGTGAGGTAAACACCTCAAACTTTGAAGGGATGTGAGGTAAGCACCCCAAACTCGCATATGCAATTTAAATAATCCAAACTTTATATAAAAAATTATTTTAGCACCATGTTCATGTATTACTTCGTATTTCTTTCAAAAAATGTTAATTTTTGTGTGTGTTAATTTTATAATTTAGAATACTTTAGCATTCTAATCTCCCATTGCAATGTTAATTTTAAATAGTATTACATTCACTCTATATAATTGCAACGTTTTCAATTTGCTATTTCATATTATGTAATTAACACCGCAAATTTACATTTTTGAAATAAATAATGCATGGCCATGATGTTAAAATAACGTTATATATATATAGTTTCGGACTTTGGGGTAGTTCATTTACATGTAAAAGTTTTGAGTGTTTATCTCACACCCTTTCAAAGATTGGGATATTTTAGTTATTTTTCCCAATGGTAAAACATCAACACACTTCTCTTTTTAGTGTTTCCATTAATTTCCCTCACTTCATTTATGTTCTAGATCTCTTTTTAGTAATAAATTAATATATTACCAATTATTTTGACTGCTTACTATAGTAAATTCTGGCACTAAATCAATTTGTTCTAAGCAAGAGTACATAATTGCAATTACATTATGTAAAATATTATTGGGCATTGACTTTATCGCGCAACGCGCGACAAAAAAACTAGTTTTCTTAATAAAAGTTGAACATATGCACGGAAATGACATACACAAATGCAGTAAGGTGAATATAGTAAAGGTAAAAAGCTCACAACATTAATGGACGCGTTTAGAGTTAGAGGTAAGTTATTATTTTTTAAAAACAATATAGAGGCTGTCGGCCTGTCGCTGTCGTATTGCGCCATTAGCATGGGTGGATTTGCTTTTATAGCTTTTGCAAGTGAA
Organism: Cuscuta epithymum; assembly: GCA_945859915.1. Classification (NCBI taxonomy): domain Eukaryota; kingdom Viridiplantae; phylum Streptophyta; class Magnoliopsida; order Solanales; family Convolvulaceae; genus Cuscuta; species Cuscuta epithymum. Next base: position 3,591,534 of record CAMAPF010000031.1, on the reverse strand, counting down.
AAATAAAGTATGCTTTTGTTGATTGAAAAGCATGCACAACAGTCTGAATTTAGGTTCTATTATTATTATTATAGTGCCAATGTCCTGTGCTTTTATAAGTGCAAAATAAAGTACTACTTCCATCTCATTATGTAAAATGCACTTGGGTTTGGTGTGATTTTTAAGAAAATAAATGGTCTGGCCCGGCCCGCTACTGTGCGGGACCGGCCCGGCCCAGTGCTTCGGGCCCGATACCGGTTGAGCTAGGTGTTTGGGGGGGTTGGGGTTGGGGGTGAGGGGGGGGGGGGTTCAGGGGGTAGTTAGGAAAGCAAAAAAAATTATAAACCGGCTCGAGGCCCGGCCCGAACCGAACCCGGTGGAAACCCAGGTCGGTCCTGGGCCTTCTTCCAACCATAAAAAGCCCGGTTGGGCCTAGGCCCAACCCGAGGCCATGCCTACTTATTCTCCTCTCAATTCCAACAATGGTTTGCGGTGTGTTTTGCTATATATAGGATGTAATACTATTGTTTAATTACATTTGGATGCACTTTTCCCGTTCTAGATCCGCTTCTCTTAGAGCATCTTTAATGGGAAAGTGGATTGTATCTCCTAAAAAATGGACACGTCACTTGAGTAGAAGGCCTGTGCAGCTGAGGTGGATAAATGGACATTTAAAATAAAGGAATTGCTCCAATGCAATCGTGGATGCACAAAATTAGTCACACGTAGCATAACAATAGCCGCATGTTTCTGTAACTTTTCTTCTAGCGTTCTTCCTCATCTTCAAAGCGGCATACCTGAAAAAAGCAGTAGCTTGAGGTTACAAACTGGTTCACTTCTTTTTATTTTTAAGTAGCCGGAAAACACTTCCGTCCGAGTCATCAAATTCTCTTCTTCCATCTGTAACCTCAATTCTTCTTCTGTCTTTCTCTTCTTCTTTTCCCCTTTTCTTCTTCCACCCCAGACCTACTCTTCCATTCTTCCTTCTTGCGAGCTAGACGAACCCCTGAGCTTCAACAAGGACACGGGAGAGGTCCAGAGGGGATAAAGAGGGCTGGTCTCACCAAATTCATGAATCATCACACATTACTTTGGAATGGCTGAAAAGATTTGATAGCTTCAGAATTGATGGCTTTACTTCCATGATGTATAATCAAAATGGGTGAAGACGATTTCCTCTTCAACGCAGGTCATTGGGGTGGTCGTGACTACTCGTGAGTGCTTGTCTGGGTGGAAGAGCTCTGAAATCCATCCATGGCGGCATCGTTTCTTGCATAGGAGAAGAAATAAGCAGGGGGCGGAGGGGGTGGTCGTGAGTGCTTTTCTGGATGAACAAAGAAGCAGGGAAGACGATGGGGTTGGGGGCGGCTGAAGGAAAAAAGAGAAAAGGAAAAAATCATTAAATCAACCCATGGAATAATTTTACTTGCCGGCAAAGACTTCCGTAGCAAATAAAATTGATGACTCAGACAATGGGAAATGCCTTCTGAGAATCCATAGAGAAGTAGAGGGTCTGCGATTTAATGCATGCCAAGTCAGCAGTCCATTTCTTTTCTACATCACCATTGGAGCAACTAATTAATCTCAATGTGTATTTATTTGACGTGGCAATCCATTTTTACCTAATTCATGGTCCCACTAAAGATGCTCTTAGAGGTCATCTTTTTTTCTCAAATCGTCTATGGCAGTGTCGATGGCTCGTCCCCTCCCGAAACACCATCATTAATTGGAATGATGGTTCTATACCCTTTTCAGATCGGCACATTTCAGATCAGAATAAGAGTCATTGGTGATATGTCGGGAGAGATATGTTTATGAGTCCAGAGCGCTACATGAATGGACAATGTTGGCTAGTTCCTAATGTATTTATCATTTCATTTAGAAAAACAACTTAAATATCCTAAACTTTTATATAATACTCCACAAATGTAAAAATTACCCAAAATACCCAAAAGTTTATATAAAAATTTATCTTAGCACTATCATAATTTTTTCCACAAATGTAAACTTATAGTGCTAAACTTTAAAACTTTAAAAACTTTGGGCATTCATAAGGTTGAAATTATTTTTCTAAACTTCAATATTTGAAATGAATAACATCAACAAATAAGTTTATAATGTTAATTGCACAATGCACACTAAAATACGCTTAGATATTTACTCAACACTATAATTTTACATTTGTGAAAGAAAAAACATATGATCATGGTGTTAAGATATTTTTTATATAAAGTTTGGGGTACTTATATTAGATATGCAGGTTGGTGGTGTTTACCTCATACCTTTTAATCGTTGGATTTTTACTCGAGTTGATATTGTTTTTAATCTATTGTTATCTATTATTTTTAATCTATTTATTAAATTCAATATGTTCTTCCAAAAAAAATCAGTATGCACGATTTCCACTCAGAAAACAAACCCTTGATTTTTTACATGTACCAATCAATGTTTGCAAGGACTGAAACGCGTTCCCACCTCCTAGGAATCTTAGTCATGGCTTGTGCTTTATTTGGGGCGAGCATATCGAGTTTGGGTTAGGTTTTTATCTATTTCAGTTTCGATTTGATTTGAAACGGGCCGGAAGAATTAGTATCAAACAAAAATCATGGAGTACTATTTTCGGTTTGGTTCGGTTTGGTTTATTTTAGTTCGGTTTTGTTATTTTTTAAAAATATACGAAGGTTTTATTGAATTTCTTTAGTTCGGTTAGGTTTTGTTCGGTTCCTATCGGTTTTGATTCGGTTCGATTTAATACGATTTGGAAGAAATACTACCAAACTCAAACCAAATTACATATGATCCGGTTTTGGTTTGGTACTGTTCGATTCGGCTAAATCAAACCAATATGTTCACCCCTAATTTGCACCATCTATTTTAAGTTACTAAGTTAGCCATCATCCTACATATTAGGAATTTGGCTCCTCTCCAGTGACTGAATTCTTCCACTAGGAGTGGGGAAATGGTGGGGTAGGGAAAAATAAAAAATAGGATTTAATTATTTTTGTGAGGGAGATAGAGTGAAAAAGAAATGGAGAAAGTAAATGGAGAAGGAAATGGAGAGGAGTATGACTCACATATTAGAATGAAAGGTCGTTGGAAAAGTGTTGCGATATAAAGCTACCTAGACAAATCATTAAACAATGACATGTGAATGCTTTATTAACCTTTAAAAACCCACCTGTATTTTGGAAAAAGTAAAAAAACTACTACGTAGATGCTTTTTGGTCTTTGGGGAAAATGTAAGTTTCGAGAACAACATTTTTTTCTAAATTTAGAAAGCTGGTGAAGGAAAGCGTTTCTTTTTTCTGTTTTCTATATCAGGAAAGAGAACAAGTAAATGTGATTACTGTTTTTCAAATTTCCAGGCAGTGCACCAGCACGGTCCACGAAATCTCGGCATCCACATTATAGAAAATAGAAATAGCACAAGTAAAAGAATGAGCTAAATAATGCAATGCATACAACTTGACATTGTTCATCTGATTTGGGTGCCAAAATCATCAAGGGTGTAGCTAAGCAGCTTGAATGCATGTTACTGCTCCAATGTTTCTCAGGCTCTAACACTCCATAGTTATCTCAGCAATATTGAAGGGTCTAAAATGCATCAATAATAATTCATATTTCAAAAATGTGTTGCAAATTCAAATATAATGAAGAATTAAATGTCAAATATTGCACTACAAAAAAAAACCATTGAAATAATCACGCATTTTGTTAGGGATCACAGTTCAAAAAATCCCTAACCAATGATTTTGTTAGGGATTTTGTCGGTGATCTCATCCCTGACCCCAGCGCCCGGCCTGACAAAAGTATTGTTAGGGATTTAGTATCCCTAACAAACACTGTTAGCGAATTGTCGGGGATTTATCCTTTATAACCAAGTACGGTCAAAATTTCGCTTCTAATGGTAACTTTTTGTCACGGAAAAATCCGTGACAAAACTATAAAATGAATACGGAGTATTTTTATTTAGTTAGGGAATAAATCCATGACAATAATCAATTTTAACTGTTATCGGGGATCTGTCTCTGACAAAATCAAACAACTACTTTTTCCAACTTTTTTTGTTAGGGATTTTTTCCCTGACATATATTCCGTCCTAAAAAATTCGGCCGGTGGCCTGTTTTAGGGCACAGTCGAGATTTTGTTATGGATATTATCCCAAACAAATTTTGTTGGGGAAATATTCCTGACAAAATTGTTTGACCGAATTTTTTTGTAATCCCTAAAAAAATCCCCGACAAGCATGATAGGGACAGTATCCCTGACTAAAATCCCTGACAAAATCATTGTTTTTTTGTTGTGTTGCTTTGATTAAAAATATAAGAGCGTAGGATAATAAATTGAAGGCTCATTTGGTAACTTTATTTTTTGACTTATTAATTGATTGTTTGGCATGACAATTTTTAAGAGATTTTTTAAAAATAAAAGATCTTTTTTTGAGATGCTACAATGAGTAACATTTGAAAAGTCTGTAGTTTTTAGCATTAATTAGTCTCAACAGCTTGTATGTCAAACAAAACTAAATCAAATAGCTACCAACTTTTTATTTTTAGATCTTTTTAGTCACTAAAAACTACGGAGTATCTCAAAGCCATTATATATGTTCAAAGCAGAGACTATTGTGAAAGAATAATTGTGGAATAATGGCTTAACCCATCAGGGAGCCCTAGCGTTGTATTTATAATAAGAATATTAAGAGTAATTACACACAAGTCCTTATAATTACACTATTACACCCCCTTAATCTGTGCAGGAGAAATCACGTGCAGATTGGAACGTAAAAATTCAAAACGATGACTAGATAAATTTTTAGTAAATATGTCAGCTAACTGATACTGAGTAGGTACATATTTGACAGTCAAGTCGCCATTTGATACACGTTCACGAACGAAATGGTAATCAATCTTGATGTGCTTGTTGCGGTCATGCTGAATAGGATTAACTGCAAGATAAGAGGCTGAAACATTGTCACAAAATAACTGAACAGGTGCAGTGATGCGTATGCCCATATCGATGACTAGGGACCAAATGAATAATGTGTCCTGGACTGTGTACGCCACTGCTTTGTATTCGGCCTTTGTAGAAGACTTGGACATGGTTGGCTGTTTTTTAGATCTCCATGAGACAAGATTACCGCCAATGAACACGGCATAACCTGTAGTGGAGCGACAGGAATCCGGACACCCAGCTCAATCAGCATCTGAATATGCCACAATAACAGAAATGATTTGTCCAGTTCAAAGACAAAGACCGTGAGACAAGGTGCCCTGCAAATATCTATAAATTCTCTTGACAGCAGCAAGGTGAGTAGTATGTGGAGCATGCATAAACTGAGAAACCAAATGTACGACATATGTAATATCAGGGCGAGTAATAGTCAGATATTGTAATGCACCTACCATACTACGATACTCAGTATCATCACTAAGAAGATCACCATCTGTGAGTGACAAAGTAGTGCGAGATGGAAGAGGGGTTTTGACCGGTTTGACTGTGTGAAGATGGAAACGATGCAAAAGATCAGACACATATTTTTGTTGAGAGAGGAACATACCTTTGGATGTACGGCTGACATGAATGCCCAAAAATAATGAATGTCCCCCAGATCTTTCATTACAAACTGGCTTGATAATAATTTAATAAAGAGAAAACTGTCAAATAAGTCCTCGAACTTTCATAAAAAGGTCAATTAAGTCCTTCTATAGGAGACTCTGTCCGGTCATCGCGATTTGAGGTGGTTCCCGGTGAAATTTTTTGATGAAATTTGTTGAGCATCTTATTCCTCAAGTCTAGTTTACTCATATCAAATTTCAGCTAAAAATTTAATCGGAAGCGCATTCAAATTAATTCGAGAACGCGAAAATGCGCAATTATCTTCAAGAATTAATTTGAATGTGTTCCCGATTGAGTTTTTAGTTGAAATTTGGTATGAGTAAACTAGACTTAGTGAATAAGATGCTAAAAAAATTCATCAAAAAAATTCCACCAGGAACTGCCCCAAATCGCGACGGCCGGACATAACCTCCTATAGAAGGGCTTAATTGACCTTTTTATAAAAGTTTGAGGACTTATTTGACAGTTTTCCCTTTAATAAATTGAGTGACCAGAGATAAGGAACTACTAGTAATGAGAATATCATCCACATACAAAAGAATATAAATAACACTGGACTGGGAGTGATAAGTAAACATAGAAGAATCGGACTGACTCTGAGATAAGCCATGAGAGAGTAAAAAAACCACTGAAACGATGAAACCAAGCTCTTGGAGCTTGTTTCAGTCCGTATAGAGCCTTGTGAAGACGACAAATATGAGAGGGATAAGTAGGATGAATGAAACCTGGAGGTTGGCGCATGTATACCTCTTCAGTCAAGTGACCATGGAGAAAAGCATTTTTCACATCTAGTTGCCTAACCGTCCAACCCAAAGAAATAGCTATGGATAGAACAAGACGAACGGTGGTGGGTTTGACCACCGGACTGAAAATCTCTGAAAAATCCACCCCGGCCTGTTGGTTAAAACCCTGAGCTACCAAACGAGCTTTGTGACACTCAACCGATCCATCTGAGCGGTACTTAGTTTTGTATATCAATTTACAACCGACCACATTTTTTGTTCTGTCACTAGGCACTAAATCCCAAGTATGATTGGATATGAGAGCATTAAATTCGTCTGCCATAGGTGCCCGCCAAATTAAACTTTTGTTTTCTTGAGAAAAACAGGTGAGATCATTAGGGAGAGCTAAAGTGTTTAAATTAAAAATAGTTTTTGGTTTAAAATACCATCTTTAGCTCTCGTGCGCATGGGATGGACACTGGGAGCCACAAGATCGGAATGGGTAGTGTGGGACAGGCTGACAGGTGGTGTAGTGCTTGTATCCACCGGGGAAGGCTACTGGATGGCGGTATGAACAGTTTGGGAGGTGTCGGATGAGCTGGGTGTAGACACGTACAGTAGGTGAGCTGGGAGGGCTGTTTTGTGGACTGGTCCTTGGGCTGGTTCGTGGACTGTGAAGAGGAGTGGCAGCCGGTGAGTTGGGCTGAGAAGGCATTCGTGAATAGGTCTGGCTGGGTAGAGAGGTGCTGGGATGGGCAGCCATGGTGGCTGAAGGTGGGAGAGATGATAATAGAGTTGTGGTCGGTGGGGAGGGTATGGTGCGGGATAGAGGCCGGTCGGCAATGCCGCGGGTACAGAGGGGGTATAGGACGATTTACATAGGGTAGGATAGAGAAAATATTTTTCAAGAAAAACGACATCTCTGCTTATATAGACACAGCATGTTCGGGGATCAAGACATCTATAGCCTTTGTAGCCTGGAGCATACCCGAGAAAAACACACATAATGGATCGTGGGGATAATTTATTTGAAGAACAAGCTATGATATTTAGAAAACATGCACACCCAAAAACACGAATAAAACTATAATTAGGTGACTTTTGAAAAAGAATCTCAAATGGAGACAGACCATGCAAAACAAGGGACGGTAAACGATTAATAACATAGGCAGCCGTATATAAAGCATCAACCTAGAAACCGGAAGGTAACTGAGCTTCGATAAGCATGGTGCGAGAGAGCTCAAGTAAATGCCTATGTTTTTGTTCAGTCACACCATTTTGCGTGGGTGTATTCGGGCAAGATTTTCGAAAAAGTATGCCACATTTGAGAAAATGATTTTGAAAAGATGAATTAACAAACCCACCACCACCATCACTTTGAAAACATTTAATTTTACAGTTAAATAAATTTTCAACTAAATTTTCAACATTCAATTATTCTTTCAACCATGTGAAAGAATAATTGTGGAATAATGGCTTAACCCATCAGGGAGCCTTAGTGTTGTATTTATAATAAGAATATTAAGAGTAATTACACACAAATCCTTATAATTACACTATTAAGTATTAGAACATCGAGTTTTAGACTTTCCTACATGTTCAACTTCAGATTTGTGTATGTGCGCGCAGGCTGACATTTGAATAAAAAGCTTGAATAACACAAGGTGTCTAATCACAATCTAGATACTCAAGTGAACCAACAGGAGCACAAACACAATTATATAACTTCTTGGAATCCAAGCTTTCTACTCCTTATCAACTTTTACCCAATACACAGGGGCGGCCCTAGGGGTGCAAGTGGGGCGGGCGCCCTAGACCCAAAAAATATGGGTAAAAAATAGGCCCAAGTTTAGTTCTTTGTAACAATTTTTCGGACCTAAAGTAACAATTTTTCGAGTGGAATTTGTTGAAATTCTTCTGAATGGATTTTTTAGCGAAACTTATGATCATGTTTTCTACGAAGTTTAGAGTATGTGAAAAAAAATCAGTTTAAAGTTTAATTTAAAAGTCACCTAAATAAATTATTGAAAACACTGCTTTTTTATACATATTTTGGCGCATTGTGTTTCAATGATTTATTTAACTGACTTCACGATTGCATTTTAAGCTTAAATTTTATGGACATTATCCACACGTGATGAAAAACATTCTCTTAAAATTTCATAGAGAAATTCCACTCGAAAGCATATTAGTCTGATATGATTATTTGATTAGTTTATTAATTGATTCCATTCATGGTTGTTTGATTTCTTGATGGTTGATTGTTTTCTATTGAGTGTTGGTGTTATAACTTCTTGATTTTGATAGACAAACATTTTCAATTAGGATAAAATTTATAAACTTAATTAATTTCAAAGTATAATACAGAGTAAAAAGGATGGAATCTGATCTGAATACGATAAATACAAAAGAATAGAAGATTACAGAAAGCGGCTATAAGTAAAAAAAGCTCAATGGAAAAGTTGTTTGTGTAAAGAAGTCAAATTCTGAATGTTCTCAAGATGAGAACACATAGTCAAATTCTAAATGTCTTGAAATGTTATTATTATTATAATTATTATGCATGTCATTTAAGATAGAAAAGAGTTCTACAAATTTTTTGTAACATTAGGCCCATTTTAATTTTCCACCCCTAGGCCTTCGAACATACAAGGCCGCCCCTGCCAATACATAAAGTACCCATAAAGGAGTACTGTAGAGACATTTCTTTAATTAAGCCGCAAGAAGATACTTTCAAGGATGATATTCAAAATTAAAGGCCTTACCTAATTATAATATTCTTATGAAGTAGTTAAAATAATGTTGTCTAAAAGGAAGTTTTTTTAAAAATGTGCGTTTATTAAACTTTTAGTATTTATTATTATTATTATTATTATTATTATTATTATTATTATTATTATTATTATTATTATTATTATTATTATTATTATTATTATTATTATTATTATTATTATTATTATTATTATTATTATTATTATTATTATTATTATTATTATTATTATTATTATTATTATTATTATTATTATTATTATTATTATTATTATTATTATTATTATTATTATTATTATTATTATTTATTTGTTTGTTTATCGTTACTCTCATTCGCGTGATAAAACAATAATATGGTCTATACTTATGTTTATATGTTAGCATTTATATCATTTCCATTTTTCATCCCGGGCAACGCAGCGGTGGAATACTAATCTTCTTTAATCCTCCTTTTCTAACTTTTTTTTAATTATATTCGACTTTTAAATCTTAGACTCCAAGCTTAGAGGGAATATAGAAAAATGAAATAAAAGAATTCTCATTTTTAGCTTATACGTATAATTTTATGTTTTCATTTTTTTTTGGATGAAATGTAAATATATATTAACACCCAGAAAACCTATACATCACATATCCTAGATCTCCTAAAACCTCCCCCACCCCCACATAATGCGGTGGTGAAAGGGGGTTTTTATTTGATATAATCCATGCCAAAATAACCAAGTATAATACTTGGTCCATCAAGAGGTTCACAAAAGTACATCAGTGCTGCCCTTGCACGCACACAGATCAGAGGCTAAATTCTAAACAAAGTACAAAAGGATTTTCTAAATCAAACACCATAAAGTCCAAGACCATGCCGCCACATCCATGATGTCCATGCCGCAGTGTATCAAGTGCCCAAGCTGCGATATCTATAATATTCCATGCCTCGGCGCACCAAACAAAAATGTAGCAGTCTATTCGACACCTCGGCATCCATAAAATCCATGTCGCGGCCTTCTACTCAGAAATTAATCAAGTCATGCGGGTATAAATTGAAAAGTATTTTATACACCACATGCTTGATTTTTGCAATGACTTCCTCTTCCTTGACGTCCCCTTCATCAAATCGGTTGGTGTTCCTAGCATGCCAAAGGTAGTAAACCGTGGCACCAAACGCAATCCGGACAGCCTTCCCTTTGATCTTTGATCCTTTATGATCTTTCAAGATCCATTTGACAGAGCTGCAAAGCGTGGTCATCTCTCGAGTCATGCCCAACCATTCCTTAATTTTTCCCCAGACCCTACAAGTGTAATGACAACGAAAAAATAGGTGTAGCATTGTTTCCAATCCACCCTTGCACAGGTCACAACGATTAACAATATGTAGGTAACCGAGGTTATCCTGTGTAGGTAACCGGTTCCTCATAGCGAGCCATACATTGAATGAAAACTTCGGAGGGATGTAAGACTTCCAAATGAAGCTCATCCAGACTCTCGACGTCCCCTTAATTCTCAACAATTCATAAATCTTTCCGGAAAGGAGTTTACCATTTACGGATCTACTATTTAGGCCCATAATTGTATCATTCAAATTGTTAAAGCATCCCAAAATTTGGTCCCGAATTTGACTCAGTTTCTTCATGAACATTGAGTCACGATTGTGTGGGATAAAATCACACACACTCCTACCATTGAGGTAAACCCCATTTACCCACCTCACCCAAAGTGTGTCTTTCTTCCTATGGACATCCCAAAGTGTTCGAGAGAGGAGAGCATGGTTCCAAATCTTTGCATTATGAATGCCAAGGCCTCCTTCCTCTTTTGGTAGACAAATGTCGTCCCAAGCCACTTTAGAATATTTCCCACCCCATAGAAAAATTCGGCAAATAGTAACTATCCTATCTAGGATTGTTTGGGGGACCGGGAAAACCTGAAGCCAAAAAGATTGGACCCCTTGGATCACGGATCTTATCAACTCTAATTTTCCGGCATAGGATAAAGTCTTTGTGTTCCAAGCCTTTAAAAAGTTTGAAATTGTATCAAGCAACGGTGAATATTGCGCCACAGAAACCTTTAGAGGGGCCAGTGGAATTCCGAGGTATTTGACCGGGAATGTGCCACGGCCAAAGTCGACAAGGGCCATGATCTCCTGGAGATCATTTTCATTAACTCCACCTACAAAAATGTTTGACTTATCATGATTCACTTTAAGGCCTGAAGCATCCCCAAATTCTTCAAGGACTTTGACAAGTATTTCTATTGAATAAGTGTCTCCCCTAGAGAAGAGTATTAAGTCATCTGCATAGGCCAAATATAATGTGTCAATCCTAGTTTTGCACATTGGGGGTGAAACTTAAAATTTGGCCCTTTGGTTTTCAAATTAATAAGTCGAGAAAAATATTCTAAGCAAAGGACAAATAACAATGGAGACATTGGATCTCCTTGCCGAATACCCCTCTTACCCTCAAAGAAACCATACAAAGAACCATTCAAGGAGACGGAGAATGAAGCCGTGGTTACGCACTCCATAATCCATCCAACTTTCATAATGCTAGAGAATGTGTGAGTGCCTCGTGTTTGGTGCATGTGTATGTGTGTAACTTTACATAGTTAATCACCCTAGTCACAAAATGAAATTGTATAATGTCTCTAGGGCCCTTTATTTTACATTGTCATGAGCTCATAAACTTTCAGGACTAACCCTGTGTCCCTGTCCAACTTCAAATAAAATACGGAGTAATACGGAGTACTAACAAACGTTGAAGCAGTATTGAATATTACGATATTACGTTGGATTCATCGAGCAAACAAACTAAGAGGCCGTTTGGTAGCACGAAAATCGGTTGTTTTGGCTGATTCTACTGAAATTTATGAAGTTCTGAGTGAAGTGGCTGCATTGGCTGATTCTGTTGATTTAAGAAAGAATTATTTTGAAAATATATTTTATTAATAAAATAAAGAAATAATTATATGTAAAAAGTAGTTAAAATGGTCATCCACATTAACTTCAGCCAATACAGCCAGAAAAGTAACTTCAGCCTTTTTCTGCTTATTACACAATCCAGCGCGCGAAAGCAAAAATTACGTGTTTGGTAAAAAAGTTGGCTGATAAGCCTGATAAGCCGAAAAACAGTGTTGTCAAACGGTCTCTAAACTATTTTATGTAGGGGTGTGCATAAACAGGTCCGAATCAGTCTGGAGTCTGGACCGGTTGCTATCAGGTCCAGTCTCCGGTCCATCCAAACTACAGATTCCGATTCCGATCCTAACCGGTTCCGGTTCTGGTCCGATTTTGGACCGGTGGACACCCCTAATTTTATGAATAAGGGACCTCAATGAGAAACAGTTTTGTTAGAGGTGCCACTATATGTGATTAACTGATAACTTAATACCATGATTGCTTTCCTGAATTCCTTCTCAACCGGAATGAGTAGAATGGTGCTGATACATTCTTTAAAAATTAGGGTGTTATGATTATAATAATTTCTTTAAAATGTTAAGCGCCATTAAAGTGGATTTGTTGGGAAAACAGACCTGATTCATACTCTTTGTTGTTGTTCTACATTAAGATTACTACTATTTAATACTTCCATTCATTGTATCTCTGGCAAGTGGCAAGTAACACGTACTAGGGGTGGCTGGGTGCATTCAAGCGAGTCAAGCCTGAGTAAGACTATACTTGAGGTCGAGTTTGTAAAAAATTGAATTACTCGAACTCAGGCTCAATCAAGTAGTGGAATTCAAACTCGAACTCGACTCAAAAGGGTACCAAAAAAACTCAAATTTCGACTCGAAGAACTCGAATTTTTGTGCAATCCTTTTCAAGCCCAAATACTCGACATTACTCAGAGTTTTAGTAGGGTTATGTAATATGTAATATAACTAGTTTCAACATGCAATTTGACGAAATGAAACAGAGATGAGTGGACAAGCCCTAAATTGCTCGTTTCAGAGGCTGAGGTCCTAGATGCGTTACTTCTTTTGCCCAGTAATCAAAACCTATTATTGCAGAATTCAAGTTATGAAATGCCACGATAATTGAGAGTTCAAGTAAAACAGCTTTTATTTTAGGGTACACAAGATATATCATATGTACACACATCACACAGGAGGAAAGGGTGGCGGAATACAAGCTATGTACAAGGAAATATGAGCAAGGCTAACTAACGAAAAGACCAAAGACCACTTCATCCATGATAGTAACAAACGACAGACCCTGCACGAAGACCCCATTTCCTAAAAACAGCCTTGCTAGCTGATTAGACAATTGGACAAGTAAATACCAGAGATTACACCGAAAGAGGTATCATTACGCTGAAAATGCTTGTTACATCCAGTTCTTATGACTCGCCATGTCCATTTTCTTTGTTAGCAGCGACATTAAAGCTCCGCCATGTACCCTCCCTTCGCCAATTCTGTCTGGGCTGCTAGGTTCCTTAACATCAAAACATTTGCTCCCAAAGGGACATGACTCAGTCTGCATGATGTCAACGTCCATGACATCATGAGTGGCAGTAACATTCAACTTCTCAGGTTTATTGTTAGGTGTTGTATCATTTACTACAACACCGATATTGGCCCCGCCATGTACCCGATTGTCCTGCACTAGAGCACCATGTGATGCACATAACCCCATTTTACCCCTAGCCAGTGAGTTACAAGGACCATCACCTATGCCAAATTCACGACCAGGTTGACCCCACGAACACCTCTTTCCCCCACCATGTGCCTTGCAGAATTCAGTGCTTCCTTGGGCACTTTTCCCACACCCTTCAAACTTACATCTTTTCCCCCCACCATGACGCACACAAAAATCTGTTCGGCCCCTTGCGCTCTTCGTGCAGTCAGTGACGGCACACCTCTTACCGCCCCCATGTGCTACACAGTAAAGAGTCCCTCCGTGCACACTTTTTGGGCAAACCCCTCCATTTCCTTGGAAGGAACATCTTTTTCCTCCGCCATGGCCCTTGCAATAGGGTGTGCTCCCCTCTGCACCCTTTGTACACCCTTCAAAGCTGCAACGCTTACCACCCCCATGCGCCTTGCAGAACATTGTGCTTCCTTGTGCCCCTTTGGAGCATTGCGGATATTGACATCTCCTGCCACCGCCATGTGAAATGCAGAGTCCAGAAAGGCCTTCGGCACTCTTGGTGCAGTTCTCTTTTTGGCATCTCTTGCCTCCACCATGTCGAATGCACAGCCCAGATTTCCCTCTGGCGGCACGGCTGCAGCCCTGGTGGCTGCAACGACGGCCACCTCCGTGTGCGATACAGAAATCTGTACGTCCTTCAGCACTTTTTGTGCATCCTAGGAACTCACACCGACGACCGCCACCATGGGCCTTGCAGAATGCAGTTCGACCCTCTGCTCCTTTGTGGCATCCGGATTTCTGGCACCTCCGGCCACCACCATGGGCAATGCAAAGGCCGGAAGCACCTCTAGCTCCTTTCACGCATCCCTCGAACTGACACTGTTTGATACTACTACGTTGCTGCTGCTCTAGCTGATTTGTCACCCCAGAAGTACAGGTTAAAGAGCTCTTTAGGTTAGTCATGCGACTCAAACAGGGATCATGAGAAGCAAGATCTTGATTGATAAAGTGACTAGCCTCAGAGCTATTCTCTGTCTGTAATGGATTGAAAAGACTCCCACTTTTCCAAGAAGATGACGTTGATCCTTCATCTACTTTTGCTCCAACAGTAGTGTCTGGCAGAGTCATGGAACCATGTGACGAAGTAAAACATTGATTCAGAATAGTAATACCAGATTCACTAGGGCCACTGGAAAGGCTCAGTTCCAGATCAACATTAACCGGTATATCAAAGGCATGTTCTTTCTGACAGCTAGCGGACTTGATGCTAGGGCTCAGTGACTTTTCATTGCCAATATGGAGAGTGAAATCCAATTCTAGGTCCATAGAGGACTCTGCATCAGTTTCTTTAGTTGAAGACGTTGAAGTGCAGATGGTCGCAGTGGCTGAGCTCATGTTACTCTCAGAGGAGCTGGATGAATGGCCCAGGCCCAAACACAGAGAGGACCCAGACAGCTGGTTGATAGGTCCATCAATCAAGCTCCATTTCCTTTTGATTCCCTTTGGGAAATTACCACATGAGACAAAAGAGCTAAGAGAATCAAGTCGCAAAGTGGTATCAGCGCAACCATCTCGAATTCCCACTCCTATTTGAATTGGATTCTTCACACTATTATACGCATTCAAGGTCAGGTCCACAGCAAAATCAGAACTGTGGAATCTGGGATCCATAAACCTTGAATCTAAACCTTGACAAAGTTAGCACTGAGCCAAACCTTAAAATAGTAAAAGAGCACTTAACCTGACTTCTGGGCTAACGAACAGACTAAATTAGTAACAAATTAAGAGCAACCTGTCCACAAAACAGCACATCCCACCCCCACTTACAAAACCTGATGTATCACGTCGATCCATTTCTTTAACAATTTAATCCCGACAGCTAAGTGTCAGCAATGGCAATGCATGGAAAATATAAGCAATCTTGAAACCATAATCAGAAGATAACGACAAACCATCATCCTGCATTATAAAGAAATATGTTATGAGCGGCACTAGGTTGCACATTGAAGTACAAAAATAGAGTGCAAAGGACACAAATACACTAAAACAGAAAAGAAAGGTACAACAATAATGCCATCCTTATGAATGAAAAGAAAAGCAAACTAAACATTAATCTATTTAGGTAAAACTGTGTAAGGGAAACATCAATTGATATCCACATATGCTTTTTGTGTTGGAGAGAGATGAAGGGTGGTAGAACAGGTGCCTTAATGGCAGTTTTAGTGAAAGCTTAACAAGTACATTAACCATAAACGAGGTGCATATTGCATTACCCAGCATTAAATTCTACACATGTAACTTAGTAGAACCTTCGTTGGGATTCGGAACTTGGGACAGTAACCCTTTATTTTCAAGAAGAGAGCTTTTATACATAAAATGGATATTATAATCATCCACAATCTTAGACAGACAATATTCGCATCAAACCCAAGCACGAAACATCATCAATATGTGTAGCCATAGGCAATAGTGCATTACTCGGCTCCACACTCAATATAGAGAACACCGCCACGGGACTTCCAATAGTCTAGAATCTTACATCCCCCTAAAACCCTATATGCTTTAACATGACTTATATTACTAGCACCACAAACACTAAACAATTATAGGGCTTCAGCCCTGCTCACATCAATAGCATAGGCATTATGTAGGCTCACACATGCAACAAAGGCTGAAAACTCTTGGAACTCAAGGCACAAAAAGAACAAACATATTTTTGCATTTGTTACATCCCTGGGGAAAAAAACTGGATACAGGGAAGGTTTTTATTAGCTAGTAATATTATAAGTCTATATATAATTAGACGTTTGGAAAGAACTTTACTTGGGATTTGGGAAATTATTTAATGGTTTAGCATATACCTGTTGGTTATTGTATTAGCATTGGGATATGGCCATACTCAATTAAAAATGGTCATATTTAAAAATGGTCATATTTAGAATAATACAACCCAGATTTTTAGAAAAGAACTTTGGGAGTTTTGGGTCTCACAAGAACCCAGTCCTAGAGAGCTCAGGGTCTCAAGAAAAATACTAAAACTTTCAATATTTCTTAGCCCGTGGCATTCTTCAAAATAACACACAGACGAACCTGCCCTCCTAGCAGTGAACTCTAAGAATCGTAGCGCTTGAAGAACCAATGAGCTCAAGAAGATTATGCATCAACTGCTGAAGCACATTGGCGGAAATTAGTCAACCCGGAAGACACTCAGTCATTCATTAGTCTGCAATCCAGCATGTAGTGGGAGATGGCACACTTCGAACAAGGAAGATTCCAATTGGGAACCACACAACACAAACATAGATTTTCCAACATACTGGCTGAGAGGATCTCCTGATTCAGTTGCACCATTGAGATTTGCATTGTAACATCGCACGTAGACCAACTAAGGATAAGTTAGTATGCAACTATGCAGGGGGGGCAAAACTATGGTATTAGAATTTAGAAGTCCTCCTTTGGTTTAACATACATGAAATCATTAGAAAGAGATGGGAAAAGGTCCAGACTATTACAGGACTGAATGAACTTCTCTGTATTCATATGCGCCTATGAGGTATAAATCCAGAAGAAAATATCAGACAAGCATCTAATGTAACAGAGAGATTGAACTTCTACTGAACAATTATTACCCTACTGGGACTCTGGGAGTTCAGATATGTCAAATTCTTTAGGTCAAGTTATTTAGCATGTGAGTCCTCGAAAAAAATCCTAAATCATATGGAGTAATCTACTGAGTTGGAAGTCGGAATGATTGACAAAACAGAGTTACTTGCCGAATTTCCAGATATTTTCATTATTGGGTCATTTACTTTACTGGGTGCAACTCGGTTAGGGCCAACTCTGAAAGATTTCAAATAAAAAATTGACAAATGCATAAGGTTAACGCTCTAACTACTAAAGTATTGCAACAAGTACATAAGATCAGAAACTCATTTACACCTTAGAAACCCCATGATTGATGTTTCTCTCTGACAAATTCTTTCACTATAGAACAAATGTACTCCGGTAAAGAACTTATTATCCCTGATATCTTCCCATGTGAGCAATTCGAAATCCATATACTATTATTCAATTAATATTCAAACACACAGTAACAGCACCAATAATGAACACTAGATCCGCAAAGATGAGAAAAATTAAACCCTCCAACTATCGCGGAAGCAAAACTTTACATTTCTTCTCGTCCAAACAAGACAGCAACATGAAAAGTGAAGTCTTTAAGGTTCAAGAATGATATAAATATACAGATTCGGCTGACACAGAAAAACAGAGCTCAGGCAGCCATGGACACGGCTAAAATTCATAACTTTTCCGGGGGAAATAAAACATAAAACCAAACTACCAAAAAACTACCGGATGATATGAATCTGAAGAAAACATATCAGAAGCACTAAATCGCACGAATCAAAAATCAAAAAGCGGGGCGGCGGGATTACAGATTGAAGAAAGTACCTTTCTGGGATTCAATTATTTCACCAGACCAGAAGCGTTTCAGTGAGGGTCAGATGAGAAGTTACTATATCGATGGCAAATCAAACACGTAGCAGTTATTGGTATGCCCAGAAGGAGAAAGAACAGGGCTTTTTATGAGCCGGCACAAAGCGAGGGTAGCAGGAGCCAGGAAGTGAGGACAAAATGATGAGAGAGAGAGAGAGAAAGGAAGGGTTCTCGCGCGTGCGTGTATGGCGTCCGCAAATGCAGTTATATACACGGGCGCGCGTGCAGCGAGAGGGGCGCGTGGGGAAGCGGAAATGCGCGGTGGTACCGAGTCATCGCATAATAAAGCGGTGGATGTACGTTGAGCCTGGGCCCACCGGCATCTTTCTAGCACACCTAGCGTGGTCGCTCCTGCGTTTCCTCTCGTCTCCACGCCCCTGCCCGGCGTACTGTATGATTCCACGGATATTATCTGCCGATGCCGCGCGTGAGTGCTGTAATTCGTGCCCTGCGACTGGTGTATAATTATTAGACCAGTCATGTATTTGGGCCGTACAATACCTGCGACTTTCATTTTTTCTACTCCTACAAACATTACTCCAATACGGAAGTGTTGTTAAGGTACGTAATGTTCTAAACCCGTTTTACAAACAATATTTTGTTTGTCCAAAATATTGTATGTGAATCCCGATTTACAGACAGAAAAAAAACACTTCACAAATATAGGTGGGTACAAGGTTAGTATAAGAGTGAGTACAAACATCATTTTTGTATATTAATATAGAAAATTCATACTTCCTCCGACCCGAATTATAAGATACTTTTCGGTTTACGATGTTTGACTGACGATAAAACAAAAGGATCTCTGTCTATGCTCAAATTTTTTTTAGAAGAAAAAAATTACATATTCAAAAACTACATTACAACCGCTACAAAACCTGCAAAAAATAATTCAAATTTCATAAAATTTTGATATACTACCTCCGTCCCACTAAGATTGGGACAAGAGAAGGTGGCACGATTATTAAGAAAAGTGGGTTTGTGTGGTTGATATTAAATTGATAAAATAAGAATAAAGTAAGAATGATTTAGAGTCACACAAACTTTACCAAATTTGGTATGAAACAATCTTAGTGGGACTTCCCAAAAAAGTAAAATATGACAATCTTAGTGGGACATGGGAGTATAAAGTAAGAGATTAAGAGTGATTTGTATTGACTAAATGAATAGCAAAGACATCTTATAAAATACTCCCTCCGTCTCTTAAATTCTGTTAAGTTTGATCGGCATGAGGATTAATAAAGTAAAAACTCTATGTTTGAAGTTTGTGCAGAGGAGAGATAATTAACTGGAACCACAAATTTTTTACTTAAAGGAAAAATGACAAAGTTGGTGGGACATAAAAAAAAAGAAAAGTTGGCAAAGTTTTAAGGGATAGAGAAAGTAATATTCAAACAATTATGATAAAGGCGTTTGTAATTTCTAAGAATTGATACAAAATCAGTCACCCCATACAAAACAATCTAATTTGCTATGCATGAAATAGATAAATTTAAGTTTAAACAATCGGAACTGAAACGTTGTCTATCAATAGTATTCCAAATATCCAAACCAAACATACTTGAAGTAAAATAAAGGTAAGTACTACTAAAAGGAAAAGGAAAAAGGGTCAAATAAACCCATGTACTATTGTGAAAGTATCATCTAAGCCCCTTTACTAAAAAAAAGTATCACACGAGTACATCTACTATTAAAAAACAATCAACCATGTCCAACCACCGGGAAGCAACCTGCTATAACAGGTTAGAGTAAGTTTTGACCTTTTTTTTTTCATTTTCCATTTTCTTCTTTTCTTGCTCTGGCCATGATCCGATTGTTTCGATATGGGAAAGTTCCCGAAATAGGACTAAAAAAGTTTGAAAATTCCAAAATAGGACTGTCATGTTTTTATTCCTAAAATAGGACTAATTACTGCCAAATTTGGAAAATACTGCCATGTTTGAAGTCTGGTACTGCCAAAACATGACAGTAATTAGTCCTATTTTGAGAATAAAAATATGAAAGTCCTATTTTAGAATTTTCAAACTTTTTTAGTCCTATTTTGGGTAATATCTCTTTCGATATTCTCGCTGCAGCCATTTGTTGGCTTACCTTTTTTCTTCTTATCTACCCCAGTGTACTCCATAGTCCATATCGTTCGTTCCATTGTTTTTTTTGTTGGTTGTTCTTCTTTTTCCCCTTTTTTTCCTTTTATATTTGTTGTCTTTCTCTTTAAAAAGTATTTTTGGCATTTTTCTAATTATGTCAATAAAATATCATCATTGGCTCATAAATAATCTCATTCTTGAAAAGTAAAGATATGATTTAGAGCCTGTTTGGTAACACTGTATTCGACTTATCAGACTTATCAGTCAATTTTTTCACCAAACACGTAACTTTTGGAGTTACTGTAGATGACCTTTTTAGCTATTTTTACATATAATGTTTTCTTGATTTTATTAATAATATATACTTTAAACATAATATTCTTCTTAAATCAGCAGAATCAGCCAATGCAGACATTTCATCAAGAACTTCATAAATTTCAGCAGAATCAGCTAAATCAGCCGATTTTCCGGTTGTCAAATAGGCTCTTATTATTAAAGTTTTTTTTGAGAAAAATCAGACTTTAAATCTTTCAGTTACTATCCCATGTTTTTTGGAGGTATTATCCATGCTATTTATATAACATTGACATTTTTAATATTGTAACTTTAGAAATAGTAAAAAAAATTATACACTTCCGTACAAATTTTCAAATCTTCCACACCGACATTTTTTGTATCTAAAGTTATACCGTAGATAAAATCTTACTCCGTAATTAAAATCATTCAGACATTAAATGTCTAGCGTAACCAAAAAAAATTTCAAACGCGACAAAAAAATTATACACTTTTTGTGACATCCATTTACTGTTTTTATCATGGATTTTTCAGAGTGAGAGGCCGTCTGGTAACAATATTTTTCGGCTTATGAGGTTTATCAGTCAACTTCTTTACCAAACACGTAACTTTTATTTTCGTGCACGAAATTGTGTAATAATAAGAATAGGTAAAGTCAATGTTACTTTTTTTGCCGTATTGGCTGAAGTTACAATAGATGACCATTTTAGCTATTTTACATATATATTTTTTCATATTTTTATTAATAAATTATATTTTAAACGTAACATTTTCTTAAATCAGCAGAATCAGCCAATGCAGTCACTTCAGCCATAACATCATAAATTTCAGCAGAATCAACCGAGTCAGCCGAGTCAGTCGATTTTCGTGTTACCAAACGACTTTAATTGTTTTTTTCTTGTTCCCTAACTCATCTAACAGAAGTTGTCGGCACGTACAAAAGATTCTGAAAATATGTACAAAAAATTACATTTTTTACCGACTTAAACATCTAAGTCTGTTCTGGACATTATTGTCTGTAAGCATGAACTCCTTCGACCGAATCTGATATAGTAAACATTTGGTGAATGTGTATTTTGTTATTATCTAAATATAACATGATCTTGTTAAATCTGATCTAATCTGATTTGATATGTTTAAGTTGGGCGTGGACTCGTATAAGACTGGAAATTGTAAATTAAAAATAACCTAAGAAGGAAGGAAGAAAAAAAAAAGTAAAAAGGAAAAAGAAAAAAATGCAAAGAAAAAAGAAAAATTTAATGTGGAACGAAGAGAACAATGAAGACAGAAAAATTAGGAGAAAGCAAAGTTGAAATAGAGAATACGATAACGAAAAACAATGAGAAAATGAGCTTGAAGCCTTTGGGGTACATGGGAGTAAAAAACGGCCTGGAAAACGTTGAAGAAAAAACAAGAAGGAACAGAAAATGGAAAAGAAAAATGTGGATGACTTGTTATAGCAGGTTGCTATTAGGTCACTTGACCATATTGATGTTTTTTTGAAAGTAGGTATACTTAAGTGATTCTTTTTTTAGTAGAAGGGCTTAGGTGATGGTTTCGTAATAGTACAGGGGCTTATTTGACCCTTTTTTAAAATTGAAACAAAGTATTTTCACAAAATTCTTCCTGGCACGGAGTTGGTTCTGGAGGAGGACGGACTCTACCATTATCTACAAAAACCAAAAGAAAAGCAGTCATAAATCTCTGACCAAACAAAGCTGATCGGGACACCAAAACAACTCCCCACGCCGAGAGAGACAAAACAACCCAAAGCGCAAGTGCCCAGGAAATAACCGTCAAAACACAAAACAAACACAACTAGAAAAGAAGATCAACTTAGTTGGTCATACCCTACCAAGAATTTTTGTTGCCCGGAACAATACATATATGGAACTCGTTACCCACTTGGATGTGTTGTTCATGCTCTTTCAGTTTTACATGGATCTAGAGGTTGGACGATGCATATAATCCAAGAGGCAGGCGGACCGCAACAACGCATCAGGCTGGAGTGCGAGTGACTGGAGGCGCGACGTCACAATTCGCCTCTCGCCTAGGGTTTCACACGATTTCTTTTATTAATAATTAGGAAAATTTGTACAAAATTTGTACACACTATATAAAAACATCAAATTTTATCAATTTTATTCTCCATTTTTTTCCTCCTCTCTTCCCTCTGTACCCAGTTTTGTTGGATATCCAAAAGAAGATCGGATCATCTTCTTATCTTCTTCATGATCTTCTTCCCTTCTTCATCCTCTTCTCCTCTACTTTTTTTATATTCATTTTTTACATTACTTGCACAAAATTAGTTTATTTATCAACTTCCATCATTTTATTATCTTTTCATTTTTTTCAAATTGCATGTAAATTGAGGACACATACAACTAAATCATTCATTTGAAAGCATATTGTCAATGAAATATTTTGTTCACCCAAACAATCAAAATTGATCACAAAAACAATTATTGTCTGTGAACAACATAATTATTTTTTGAAACAAAATCTATGTGAACACAGACAATTAAAAATGACAACGCAAACAACTATCGTCTGTGAGCCCACAACTATTGCATGTGTGGTGAAATATATATGAAAAGTCTACATTTTGATCACAAAAAAAAGCGTCTGTGCACATACAATTATTGTTTGTGCACACAAGCATTGCACACAGATTGATGGTTTGCACGCAAGTGTCAGGCGCCTGTCAGTGTAGTTTTTACACGAAAATTAATGTATGTGGGCATAGACAAGAATTGTCTGTACACACACAACTCTTATATGTGCTCGCTTGCAGCTCCCATGTGCCATCACACCAATTTTCTATTACCGATATTTGTTTACAACTTGTGTACAAGAAGCATTTCAGTAATAATTAAAGACTTTTTGGAATTTGGAGTGAAATGAGCCTCATACACGTCCCCTACTTCCATTCATGAATAGAGATCTTGAGGCAGTGAATTGTCAAAAGAGAAAATTTTCTATTGCGAGAATTATCAAATTGATCATGTTTTATAAAAAAAATGGAGTCCTGAATGACTATACTATGGAGTCATATAGTCTGTGTGGCTTCACAATAGCCATCTATTTTTATAGTGGAGAATCTCATTCTAAAAATGATTTCTTATTCTACTCCCTCAATTTATATTGGCTTCATAGAGTCTATTTATAGGAAACGAAACGGGCTAACCTAGGGAATAAGCGGGCTAGGCCCAATAAAAGATATACATCAAACATAGAGGACACTTGGGCATATGAAGTGTCGTTGGGCCGATACATAGAATGGGCTAGGCCCCATAGAAGAAATATATAAGAAATATAAATGATGAAAATGACTAAGTCCCCACAAAGCTTGAGAGACCCCGAGCTCTTGGAGGTCAGATCTCGGGA
Source organism: Cuscuta epithymum (assembly GCA_945859915.1). Classification (NCBI taxonomy): domain Eukaryota; kingdom Viridiplantae; phylum Streptophyta; class Magnoliopsida; order Solanales; family Convolvulaceae; genus Cuscuta; species Cuscuta epithymum. The sequence goes on along the minus strand of CAMAPF010000031.1, from coordinate 3,567,607 downwards.
GCCCGTGCTCTTTTGATGGAGAATCCTCTTCTGGTCTTTGGTTCTGCTGGGTAGCATTGACCCTTGTGTCTGACTTTCAATGTGCCCTGACCAACCTTGCATTAGTGTTTGAGCTCAGAGTCGTGACCGACCCCCGGGGTGCTTGAGGTCGGTCCCATGGATTGTCTTATATGGGTGATTCCTGAGCTTGACATTTTCCCGACCTCGAGGTCGGACTCGGATGGGTTTTCTGTCCGATACTTCCCGAGTTTGATACATACCCGACCTCGGGGAGGTCGGGTTCAGAGTCTTTTGTGCTTTGCTAGCGAAAAGGTTAAGCCCACGACTGGCCATCTGAGCTCCATAAGGTCAGGCTCAGATGAAGCGATTCCCCCGGGGGGTATTTCCACTAGTCTTCAATATCGTTGGAGTCAGTCTTCCGCTTGTTTCTTCTTAACTGTGCATTAACCTCAGAGTGTTGCACGGGGTCGGATTTGGTACTGAGCTCGGGGCGGTCGAGGTCGGGTTCGTATTTTGCCTTCTCCGGGCCATTCCTGAGCTTGGGTTTTCTCCGATCTCGGGTTCGGGGTCGAGGTCGGGCTCGGGCAGAACTCTGGTACTTGGTTACTCTCCTAAGTCTTTGTAGCCTTTGATCTGCGATTATGATACCCTGGGTATATGAGAATATACTCCATCACATACATTCAAATAAAATAGAAAGACATTATCTTCAATTTTACATGTGTTTATACATCAGTTTATATCTTTGAACTTGGCCATTGTCGATGGCTCAATAGGAACTTTGATTATTACTTTGAATAATGGTTTGTTAAAAAGGAAAAAGAACGGTTATTTGGAAAGTTAAACTAAAATAAGTTTAACAATATATAACTTATATAGTTGAATCTCTTTGATGTAAATAGTGTAAAACCCAATTTGTTGTGGTTATAAAAAAACTTATTTTTTTAATAATGGGTGTATTGTATTTCAATATTTCAAAACATGACCACCTAATTGAAAATAAACTAGATACATATGGTACATTTTATTTCATAATAACACTAATAGTTTTCTATCACGATCGCATATTCACAATGATGTTTCATTGTATTGTGTGGATATATATTTCTCAAACATGTTTATCATAAATAATACGTAGTAGTTATAATAATATGATATAAGATTTTGAATTACTTCTTCTATCATTTTGTCCTTGGAATAAAATGAAAAATTGTATATTGTGGTGAATCTTACTCCAATTTTCAGCACAACGTGCAAATTTCCATGACTTATCGGGCAAAATGCCAATGTAATGATGTTTTATATGTTCTTGACATTCTATTTTTCTTTGAAGCAAGAACAAAGAGTGGTTATATATGATTAACTAGGGGAGAAAGATGCAATAATGAATTGACTTTGTTTTACGAGAATGAGCCTCCGACTATATAGAAGAAGTTACCCATTACAAATCACCTAGGGAAAAGGTGCAAATAAGCACATGTACTAACCAAAAAAGGTCAAATAAGCCCTTATTTTGGAGGCTATGTCCGGCCGTCACCATTCGGGGTAGTTTCCGGTGGAATTTTTTGATGAATTTTTTTTATCATCTTATTCATTAAGTCTAGTTTACTCATACCAAATTTCAGCTAAAAAAGCAATCGGGAAGGCATTTAAATGAATTCTTGAAAATAACTGCGATTCTAACAGTGCAGTTATCTTCAAGAATTCATTTGAATACCTTCCCGATTGAAGTTTTAGCTAAAATTTGGCATGAGTAAACTAGACTTAATGAATAAGATACTCAAAAAAAATTATCAAAAAATTCTTCCGTTAAAAACCCCAAATGGCGAAGTCCGGACAAAACCACTTAAATAAGGGCTTATTTGACTTTTTATATTAGTGCATGGGCTTATTTGCACCTTAAATTCAAAGCCCCAACAACACATACTTCTAAGACAATATTAATCGTTGTTCTTAAATGAATAAATGCTTCAACCAACACTATCAAATCATCTCATGTATCTCTTAGGATGTTTTTACTTGGACGGTAATTTGTCCCAGACCAGACCAGTCCACATCAGACCACTTCAGACCAGACCAGACCAGACCAGACATGGATAGTTATAAAAATATAAAGAAACCAGACCTTACCAGACCAGATCAGACCAGACCAGCAAATTACAGTCCAAGTAAAAACATATAGCAATTGAGAAACTAACAAACAAATGCACCTTATGAATTATGATTAATCATAGGTAAAATATCAACAACAACCTCAATTTACTTTCATTGAAATATAGAAAAGAGCTTTTGTCACTTTTAGTCCTCCGACTATTATGTCACTGACATTTCTGACACTCAACTTTGATTTTTCCCACCTTTTGTCCTTAACTATTGTGCTATAGACACTTTTGTTACTCATCTTTGAAGATTTCTGTATTTAGTTCTTTGACTTTCATAAAAGTGACTTGTTTAATTCCTCACTTATTGTGTCAAAATCATAGTAAAACTAAAAGTGTCAATTTAATAATACTTAGGGAACTAAATGTGGGAATCTTTAAAGTCGATGACTAAAAGTGTTTCTAGCAGGATAGTCGAGGACAAAAAATGGAAAAATCAAAAGTCAAGTATCAAAAGTGTCACTAACACAATAGTTAGGGAATCGAAAGTGGCAAAAACTCTATAGAAAATCCACATTAAAGACCACCTACCTCATCCTCCTGTATCCACTTCTCCAATCAAGATTGGCAATAACTTTTGAGTTTTGACCAAATATCTCCCTTCACTTCTTCCGACTATGGATGTTTTTATGCACTGTAATTTGCTGGTTTGATCTGGTCTGGTCTGAACTGGTATGGTCAGGTTTCTTTGTATTTTAATAACTACCCAAGTCTGGTCTGATCTGATCTAGTCTGGTCTGGGACAAATTACCGTCCGAGTAAAAACATCCTATACCACCCCGTCATACACCGTATATAATATTTTCTATTAACAATCAAGGAGTATTTCAAAATATAAAGAAAAATAAAACATTTTAGAGAGCATGCTAATTAATTTTCAAAGCACATTAATAATATTTCTTCTAAGTATACTATTTAAAGAATTCTTTGGAGTTACATTTGTTCAGCACTAGTAGTGTTTTGACTATTTAGTGTTGATAATTAAAGGGAAAAGTACTGAAAAGGTACGTGTGGTTGGACCCGTTTTCAGATAGGGTCATGTGTTTCATTCTTTATCAAAGTGGTTCATGTGTTTGAATTCCGTTATCACAAGAGGGTCACACCGTTAAAAACGTCTGAAAAAGACCGTTAAAATTGACTCCGATTTTCAAAAGTGCCTGGAAAATTAAAAGAAAAATACCGAAAGGTGCGCCTCGTCAAGATGACCTCCAAACCACCTTCGCCTTTAGATTGTTCGGATGTGTTTAAATTATTTTTTAAAAATGATTTTGCTAATATCACTTTTCCGGTGGACTTTCCGGCGACAGGAGTGGCTGAAAACAAAAAATGAAATATGGCCCAGCGGTCGTCTTATTGAGGCGCACCTTCCGATATTTTTCTTTTAATTTTTCGGGCACTTTTGAAAATCGGAGTTGCTTTTAACGGCCTTTTTCAGACGTTTTTGACGGCGTGACCCTCTTGTGATAACGGAATTCAATCACATGAACCAGTTTGATAAAGAATGAAACACATGACCCTATCTGAAAACGGGCCCAACCACAAGTACCTTTTCCGTACTTTTCCCATAATTAAATTAAAGCATTTTTATTTATATGGAGAAGAAAAAGAAAATTGTTAAATGAAAAATTATCCATGATAAATGCTTCCACAATTCCATTGGTTAGGAGAGAAAAAACAGCCCAAACTATTACAAAACTACATACTTGGTCCATGAACCCATCCTTGGTCTAGACTCTAGAGAGGTTCACAATAAAATTTGTTTTCTTGCTCTTTTTTGAATGAAACGTAAATACATATTAACATTGAAAAAATATACAATTTTTATAGAAAGGTGATATTTAGGAAAAATTGAAAATCATAATCCAACTATTATCGGTCCGCTAACAATAATCACAACTATTGATTATTTTTGTATAATCCCAACTATATAGACCGTCCGTCATTAATGGTCCATGACCAGATAACAAGTGAATTTCAAATAGAAATTAAGCGTAAAATTAAAAGTCAGGACTATTTATAAGGATTACTTGCTATATATCTTCTCATTCACTTTTTTTTTAACCGGGATTCAACAACTTTCATTAATTCAACAAGTCATTTGCCACTTGGCTTACAATACAATCCGGAATAGAATCATAACTACTACTATGATCTGAGATAGTAACATGTGTTCTTGCTAAAGCATGAGCCGCACGATTCGCAGATCGCTTACAAAAAGAGATAACATAATTACTCTTTGTCTGAACTAAACAACGTATATCATCAAGAATCAGATCAATGTATGCCGCACCCTCACTACTTTGGACCCCTCGAGCTATTACTTGTGCATCAGTTTCTACTTCCACCCTATCCCATCCCTCTGAAATTCTTGCCAGGACAGCCTCCCGAAGACCTATTGCCTCCGATTCCGCCGGAGACCATTCCAATTTGCATGATGCCCCTCCTGCTTTCACAAATTCTCCCTGATCATCTCTTGCAATCTAGCCCCAAGCTCGCACTCCTCGTGTAATGTCAACCGTTGCATCAACATTGATCTTGATTACTCCTGCTCTCGGCCGCTTCCACCTCCGGTCGTCCCTCCTTGCCTGACTCGGTGACCTTGCTGCAGCCGGTTGTGCCTCCCTCCATGTTAACAACATACTCGAACAACAACTAATAACACTAGCTGAGCTTTGCCAATCTCCCTCCCAGACTAGAGCATTACGACGCTTCCACAAGCACCAAGCCAACATAGCAACCTTACACCGCTTCTCCTTATCTGGTACAGAGAGTAAGTTTTGAAGCCATACCTCCAACGCGACTTCACCATTACGAGTAGCTATGCCCGCCTCCATCCACACTTCAGCCGCTCTCGGACAGGATCACAAAGCATGCTCCGACGTTTCTTCATTCACTTTAGAAACTATAATAATTTATTTATAGCCGATCACGTCGGGATCATTATTGGCGGAAGGTCCATAAAATTGAGATTTTTTGAAAGAATCGATAGTTAGAATTATTATGAGCGGACCACCAATAGTTGGAATTATTACTATCAATTTTTCCTAATATTTATCGATGATGTCACATCACCATGCTAGTGAAAGACATCATGGAAAATACACTATAGAAAACCTTATAAACAATATGCAAGCTGCTTGATTTTGGGATCACTTTCACTTTTGTGCAAGTCAGGATACATATTACATAGCATTCTTGGTTCTCCACAACCCGTAAATTATGCAAAAGAAGGCAAATTAGATGGCATTTGGTTCAATTTGTGCAAGTCATAATATAGTAGCATTCTTGGTTCTCCACAACCCAGAAATTATGCAAAAGAAGGCAAATTAGATGGCATTTGGTTCAATTGAACCGATATCAACATATGTCAAAGTATTGAGCTTTTTATGTGTAAAATTTGTGGGCTTGAATAGAGATGCACTAGGACATGTGAAGTCCATACTTTGAAAGGTCGAACTCAATGTTTGAAAATTTTAAATTCCTTTATTGATTACAAAACATTGCAATAATATAGAACACACTCTCCTTAATAGCAAATGTATTGTTATTTTTTCCTATCTCTCAAATTGAGCTTATAGAACACACTCTCCTTCATTTAGTTTCTTGCAGGGCCGGCTCAATAGATTAGGAGACCCGGTGCTAATCACGTAAATAGGCCTTATACTAAATAAATATAATATAAAAAACAGCCTTTAAAAAATAACCCAATAAAGACTAAATTCAAATGTGACATTGAGATATAATCATATTTCGAACCTGAACAACCAAAATCGGTAAAAAACTAAAACTGAAAAGAAATGAATTAAAATCACGAACTAAAAAATACAGAGTAGGATATTACTGAAAAAACTACTCCCTCTGTCCCTTAAAACCAAGCTTGTCCAAACTGTACGATGAATTTGTGCTAATTACTATAACTAGACCTTATACAGGCCTTATGTAATAAAGAAGTGACACATTTATAATTAACAATTGCATTTTAATTGCATATAAATATTAGTATTTAATGTTTGTATTTAAAAACAAAATACTAAAATAGGGATCTTTAATCAAATAAAAAAGAATTTTGTATATTATGTAAACTATATTTAAAATTTTGAGCCTTCTGAATCGAGAGGCCTTGTGCGGTAGCACTTCTTGCACGCGCTCATCTACGGCCCTGGTTTCTTGGTTAAAATGACATATTAAAAAAACTTCTACCTTTTGCGTCTAAACTTATACGTTTATAGTTTATATGCCTTTGACAGGTAATTCTCTAAAAGAAATAATTGCACACTTGTTAGTAAAATAAAAGGTGATAAAATTTTACATTTTAAATGTAATAGTTTTCACTTTCATTATAATATTTGTATTTAGTCTTTACAGGTTCATGAGAGTATTCATAATAATTTTGATTATAATTACGCAAATAAGTTTTATTTAAATAATATTTTTGAAGAAACTTGTTCAACCGGCCATATCTAGTTCTCCGTACTATGTTTTCAACCTGCTCGCATCAAGATATTGCTGTGTTTTTCAGAACACTTTGTTTGAAGACAAGAAAAAAAGAGCAAATGGAGACCGTCCAACAAAACATGTTTTCAACTTATCATACAATCTAATTTTTGAAAGGTATCTTCCTAATCTTTTATCGTTTGATTAATAATCCATTGTTCTGGTTTATAATTTCTTCTTCCTGCATCCTAAAAGCAGACTGAGGACATTTTATCCACGCACAGTAATGGATTCGGATTTCTTGTCAAGCGATCGAAGTTCCGGCACCGAGCCGAACTTCGCGTTCGCCTTCAATGACAGCAACTTCTCAGACCGGATCCTGAGGATTGAGATCTTGCCAGACTTGCCGGACTCCAAATCAGGCGACGAAGGTTGTAGCAGCATCCTTGATTGGGCCTGCAAGCGCAAGCGTCGTAGGGAAGAAATGATGAAGGATAACGGTACGTTTTTTATATATCCTGAGCGTGCGTATCAATACGTCCAATCCCCCGCCCCTATCGGTTTGTTCATGCGCTTCTGGTTGATTATGTGAATATTAGAAATTGAGCTTCCGAAATGAATTTGGTTATGCTTTGTACCCGAACTGAATGGTTGCTTGAGAATAGTTTATGTAGCCAGAGACCATATTTTTTTAATCTTTTGGGATATTTGTCAGTGAGTCCCCGGGTGAGGATGTGAGAGGTGTCTGCCTATCTGGTGAAGTGCTCTGCTGCACCCATATGAGATTAATCATTTCAGAGAAGCACATTGGAAAACAAGCTGCAAAGAAAACACGAGGAAATTAGTTTTCAGAAAAAACTGAAGTGATATGGGTTATATAATAAACTACTCCATAAGAACTAGTCATACTTATTTACTAATCATCCTAATTTTGAGAACTGAAAACCAGCCACTTTTTTCTGGCATTTTCCTAAAAGAGGAAAAACATAGAATATATTATATTGAAGAGCCCCTAGGAAGTAGGAAGTGACTTCAACATGAAATGATGAAAGTAGTTCCTTATGGATTCTCATTCAGGCTACACGGAAAAAGGGCAATTGTTGGCTTTCTAGAGCGGGCTGATTTCGTTGCTTTTCAAGAGACACAAAGAATGATCTAAAGACTCATGAGTAGATACATCTAAAACCATATGTTTAGTCTGGACTAGCTTATATGGTCCAAAGTTCCAAACTTTTATGGAATATTGATGAGACTAGGAGATGCAGTAGACACATGGAATGAGATCAGGAGAATGAGGGTACTACAGGCCCTGAGAGCACCATCAAGTCAAAGCACAAGGTTATACCACCATTTAGTTAGAGAAGATTGAATAGATATAGGACAGGTTTCAATGGTAAGCTTATCATGTGTAGATGATTGATAAATTAATAATAAAAGAGATAAGTTAGAAGGTATTACTGGACATGTGGTTCGAGACACATAAGTCAAGAATCCCGAGACGAGACATTAAACTTCAAGACATGAGTTATATAGGTTGTACCAACGTGCGCGATAGATTGTTTCAATTCCTTCGTGTAGAAGAATTTAAACAACAGATGGATTCAAACAAAAGATTCGAATCTCGATAACATTGTTTGATACGGTTCTGTCACTCAGGATTTTATTTCAGATTTTTTTTATATTCTGTGCGAAGGATGGAATGGTTGACAATGACCTAACATATATCTCGTTTATTCTCTTGCTGAAGTACTCAACTGTCCCATTACTATGCACGAGATATTATATTTAGCCATCCATCCTTACATTTTCCCTACATGGGTCTCCATTGACATTAGTTTTATCTTTTATCTTTCTTATGCTCTTTTATCCTTTTATCTTTTATCTTTCTTATGTTCTTATGCTATTTATCTTATATTCATCTTAATCTTATCCATTTCATATTTTTATCTTACTTAATCTTTTTATTCTTCTTATCTTTCTTCTCTTTTTGGCCCTTTTATCATGGATCGATTCATGCTAGCCGACCCCAAAATCTTTTGGGAATGAGGCTTGGATGTTGTTGTTGTCGTTGGGTCTCCATTGACAGCACTGATTTTGCTTAAGTAAGAACAATGAGGCGTATCATTTGTGTGCAAAGATTTGAAGCGTTTTCATACTCAGAATATGTCTTAAAGGGACACATATGGGTATCAGTTCATGTGAACGGGACTGCCACAGCATACTATACAATTGAGCACAAACTCTTTCTCTTGCTTGATTTGCAAATTTTTTGTTGTTAAAATCTTCTTATCTTTCCTCATAAACCATTATTCCACTACACACTCCCAATGTTGATAATTTTGGGAGCTTGTCAACTCCATATTAGTGATAGTACGTTCTTTTTAATAGATTTACAACATAAAATGACCATGCCTGGTTTACTTTGGCAATAGTGTGCAGATAGAAAAACCGAAAAATTTGAAGTTACAGAATTCAACGAGAACTTTATAGTTTATACACAGGTCATCGGGAAAATGAGTTCTTGCAACAATCTTGCCAAATTCGTCCTCATGGGACTCGAGACTCTTAAATCAATACCATGTTTCTTAGATTTATTATGGTAAGAGAAATAGTTATTTATAGAATTCAAGATTGGACTGGGATGGTCAAATGGGCCATAAGACGCCTGAGCTACACCACACTAGAATATTGATTCCAATCTATTAGATAGCTCAACTTAAGGTCTTACACCACACTAAAAGTTTTGTCAATTTTTTCGGTGTGGGACTCATATAAAGATACAGATATCTTCAGTGTAAAGGCTTTATCTTTCAGCCACATTGGTAGCATATTTCAGTGGTCTTACATATAACATGCACCTTGGGATCAATGGATTTTTATAATGTGTTGGCCCAGATATAATCACCTCGTTTCCACTCAACTGGTTGCGAGTTTGTGACTATAGTTTTGAGTGTTAAAGTGGTGTTACTTTGCTTCAACAGCCACAAGTAAACATTTTGAGAACATAGAGGAACTACCTGAAATTACACTTTTTCATATGAGAATATTTATGGTCGCTGAAATGTTCTGCAGATTACGGTTCTTACTCTATGGAAAGGCTCAATGAGAATATGAAATGAAGATTCAGTAATAAATACATTGTTTTTATTGATAAATTAGTTTACAACATACTCTATGTGTACACAATTTTTCGGTTATAATAATCTAAAACAAGTGTTCCCTTAGGCCTTAGCTCATTCCTTGTAAGGTTTTGGGTTGGTGGCATATGGAGGCGAACAAATATTTCTAAATTTGTCTTGCATTTCCAAAATGAATCACATTTTGTTTATAATTTCTTTTAAAAGTGCTTCTCTTAGTTGTTTAATAAATCTCTTATTTTTAAAATAAGCTCATAGAAAAGAATATCCAAACCTTTCTCTCCTATATCCCGCATTGCACGATCTTTGTTATCATTTTAGCCTTTTCACTTGTTACTTGATTTTCCCACCTAAATGATCTACATCTTTTTTACTTTTCAGCTGTGGATGTGGTCTTTCACTGCGAGGAGCAGGTCTTAGCCTGCAACACGCTAGATTGTGAAGATGGCCCTCTCTATGAAAATTTAGATGATGAAGCTGTAGCTGCGGTTGATGAAAAACCATCTACCACAGAAGCTCTAACAGAACACCCTGGTAACAATTCAATTTTTGGGTTGACTGCACTTAATTCAGTGTTCCCTGTATCACTTTCTGTCAGTACTGTGACTGTTTTTCTCTTAAAATGAGCTTTGACTAAATTAAAATGAAATCTCAATGATCAAGAATTGACCATTCCATCTTACGGAGTGAGTTATAATTCCTATTCTCATATTGTCTCACTATCCCGATAAATGTAACAAATAATAATAATAAAGCGATATATAATCATAAGGCACTGTGTTTACTAGTTTGGTTTCATTATAAATCTTAGAGGATTTTGTAGGAGAGGAGGCTGCTCAAGGAAATGATTCATCATCGAATATGGATTATTCAAGTGTCCTTGAAGTTAAAACTATACATATTAGCTCTCCGATATTGGCAGCAAAAAGTCCATTCTTTTACAAGGTTTGTGATTTTGTTTTTCATGCAGTTCTGCTTCACTTATGTGGCCTTCATGGCTTCATGGTTCATTCTCTTATTTTCCTTATTTCCTTTTTCAAGCCTTGTTCTTGTGGAGTTGCAGTATCTTGTCTTGTTTTTTTTCGAAAACTTGGTCACCATACTTTTCCCTTATTCGTAGTTGCTATCTAATGGAGTTGGAGAGTCTGAGCAGCGGCATGTAACATTACAAATCCATGCCTCTGGTAAGCCAGAAGCATTCACTAATTTTTATTTTATTAATGTACGAATTTCATTGTCAGCATTTCATTTTTAGTACCATGGCTACATTCTACCTCCGTCCCAAATTAATTTGCAAATTTGACTTTTCTTGGTCAAACAGTTTCATTTTATTTGCTTAATTCAGATGTCAATGTTTAATTATATTCTAATTTGGAGTTTGCAACTTTGAAGAGATTTTAATGAAGTTTATGAATATGTAAATTTTAATTATTAAAAATTGAGTTAATTATCGATAGGGAGCATTGACTTTTATTATTTGTTAACTAAAAAATGTTGACTTTGCAAAACAATTTGGGATGGAAGGAGTAGTACTCTTCGTTAATTATCTCATCTAGCTTTATTGATCTTATAGTGTAGAAGAGGCCAAGTGAATCCTGAAAAGATAATGATTGATACTTGGCTATTTTTTGGCACATACAATTGAACCTCAGACAAGTTGGAGCCTTGGTGCACCGGTTAAGGTGATTCTTTGTGACCGAGAGGTCAAAATTTCAAGTCTTGGAAGCGGCCTCTTGTCAAAATTTGACAGAGGAAGGCTTGACCTTGATACACCCTTGTGGTGGGATCCTTCCCCGGACCCTCGCCTTGCGGGGATGCCTTCTTGCACCGGGTTTTCCTTTTATAATTGAACTTCAGACCTTGGGGGTACAAGTCAGCGAAGTCACAATCCAACCAGGCTGTTCCTTTGTTTCTAAACCAACTCATATTTGGAACTTGAATTTCTCTATATGTTACTCCCTCCGTCCCATAAAATTTTTCCAACATTCCTTTTTGGTCCATCCCGTAAAATTCTTCCAACTTTCCTTTTTGGGACAATTTGTGTGGCTCACATTCATTTCACCTTTTTCTTACACAACTACAACCATACATTTCCACTTGAATCCACTTAATATGCGTACCCAGTCAAAGTTGGAAGTTTTTATTGGGACGGAGGGAGTATTTGTTAGAGAACATAGTGAGTAAAAAGTCAAATAATTACCATTTTTATGGTAAAAAGGGACAAATATGCTCATTTCACATACTATGCCAAAAATATATACGACTCCCATGACTCCCACATATAATCGAAATTCAGACCTCGGGGGTACAAGTCACAACACAACCAGGCTGTTCCTTGGTTTTCTAAACCAACTCGTATTTGGAACACTAATTTCTATATATGATACTCCCTCTGTCCCATTTTGGTTGTCCTACTTTTCTTTTTGAGTTGTCCCAAAATGAGTGTCTTGTTTCCTTTTTTGGCAAGAAATATGTAGTCCATATCATTTCACTTTATTCTACTCAAATCTCAACCACAACTTTTACTTTTCAACCACTTTATTAATAATTGTGTCAAATTGAAAGAGGACAACCAATTTGGGACATAGGTAGTACTTGTTAGAGAACGTGTGAGTAAAAAGGCAAACAATTACCATTTTATGGTAAAAGGGACTATTATGCTTATTTCACCTACTATGCTTAAAATATAGACTCGTCCCACATCTTGAAAGAGTAGTCCTTTTTTTTTTCTAAAAACTATCCGAAAATGTCATACGTCATAAATAGAAGCTAAGTTTTCACGTACATTGCCAAGTAGCTTATACAAGTTCAGTAGGATAAATTTGTTAAATTGAAAAATAATTTTAAAAAATATATGAGTAAAGTCACCAAACACTTTCTTGTGAATGATCGTGGGATCATATCATATAACATTTTATTGGCCCATGTTCATCATTTTTAACTGTTCTGGATCATTCGTCCTGCTATCATTTATTTTTATTAACTCCTCAAATAAGACAGAGGAGCTCAATCTCACTGTGTCTGTTATGGAGCAGAAGAGGTTGCCTTTATGGACCTGCTGAAGTTTATGTATGGCAATATGTTATCAACAACAACTCCAACTGCCTTGCTTGATGTGCTAATGGCTGCTGACAAATTTGAGGTTGCATCATGCATGAGATACTGCAGCAGATTATTGCGAGATCTACCCATGACTTGTGAAACAGCCTTACTCTATTTGGACCTTCCTTCTACTCTTTTAATGGCTGAACCAGTCCAGCCTTTGACGAATGCTGCTAAGAAGTTCCTTGCTACTAGCTTCAAGGATATAACAAAGTCAGTTTCTCTGTCAATGAATTTCTATACTTTTCTCATGGAGTTTTGCTCTATTTTTGGCATGAACTCTCATTATCTAGGAATTAAACTATATTTTTCTCATCAACTCTCATTATCAAGAAATTTTACCACACTTTTATCATCATCATGGGAGTGGATCTAATTAGATGCTGTTGGCTTGTAAACCAACCAAAGCCCTTCTCTTTATCCAACATTGTGTAAAGAAACTTAGCTGTTAATTGATATAATCAAAATAGACTTCTCATTTTTTTCAATCTTTTACAAGGTTCCAAACGGATGTACTGAACTTGCCTCTTGCTGGAATTGAGGCAGTGCTGTGTAATGATGGTCTCCAGGTTGCATCAGAGGATGCTGTTTTTGACATTGTGTTGAAGTGGGCACGAATCCATTACCCAAAGTTGGAGGACCGGCGTGAAGTATTAGGATCACATCTTTGCCGTCTCATTAGGTTCCCATTCATGTCATGCAGAAAGCTGAAGAAAGTTTTAGGCTGCAACGACTTTGATTCTGAACTTGCCACTAAGGTCGTAATTGAGGCTCTCTTTTTCAAAGCAGAACCATCATACCGGCACCGTTCCTTAGATGCCGAAGAATCCAATACCTCCATCCATCGTTTTGTGGAGAGGTCATACAAGTACAGGCCAGTAAAAGTCCTTGAGTTTTCCTCGCCTCGCCCACAGTGTATCGTTTACCTAGATTTAAAGCGGGAAGAATGCTTAAAACTCTATCCTGTTGGCAGAGTTTATTCCCAAGCCTTCCATTTGTGTGGACAGGGGTTCTTTCTGTCAGCCCATTGCAACATGGATCAACTCAGTTCGTTCCACTGCTTTGGGCTTTTCTTGGGGATGCAAGATAAAGGGTCAGTGTCATATGTCGTTGACTATGAGTTTGGAGCAAGGACAAAGCCAATGGAGGATTATGTGAGCAAGTACAAGGGGAACTACAAATTCAATGGCGGGAAGGCGGTTGGCTATAGGAATCTGTTTGGCGTACAGTGGAGTGCATTTGTTGCTGATGATAGCCCTTTCTTCATTAATGGAGTTCTCCATCTTCGGGCTGAGCTAACCATCCGACAGTCGGTGCGAGAGTGAGAGACAGACTTAAGAATGATAGCTGTTATTACTGTAATTTCAAGCAGAATTGTTTTTTGAAAAAAAAAACATGCGCGGTATATGTCCACTTTTTTCTGAGATGAATTCAGTTGCTGTACATCCTTCAGACTTCAATTCAGTATATTTCCTTTTTCCCAAGGCCGGAAGATTAGGTGTGGGTGCCTGCTCGCAGTTCCTGACCTTGTTTTGCATTGTTTTTTTTTTATTATCTTTTTCCATAATTTTCTGAGGCTCATTAAAATAGTGTGAAGATGGGAAATATATTGGATTTTATTAAAATGAAATATATTATACAGTATGCATACTAATGCCCTATGTACCAAGAAAGTACTCAAAGCTGTGAATTTTATGCTCCTGTAGGATTTTCGCGGTAGGGAATTAGATGATGCTTGAAAGACCCTAGATGTTTACTACATTACTCTGATGGAGTAATCAGAGTGATATCTGCTGTGTTCTTGTGATACAAATACATTATATGGATCCATATTTTTCTACCATCTCCATCTTACACTCTTACTAAACTTTGCCAAAAAAAAAACTATCCTCTTATTTCAAAATAACTAAATTAACGTTAATATCGTTTTTTCCTCCTGTATAAACTGCCAGTCAAAGCTTGACATAATTTTTAAGGGCAAGGAATATATTTTCTGTAGTTTTGTACTTTCTTTAGCAAAACTACATGCATTGTACACATAAGTACAAAGGGTGTATGTGGTGCGGTTCATATCAGGAGCTTGATACGAGTTAAGAGACGTGTTCCCTAGTCCATCCCTCCCTTTTATTTACAATACAACAAGGCTCACAAAAAAGTAGTAAAATTTCTAGTTCACTACTTCAATGATGCAGTGCATCATAGAGAGAGTGTATCTCTCATAAAGTACTACGGAGTATGTTTTAATTTGACAGCAGGACAATATGTTTTACACGAATACACGATAGGAAAAGAGAAGAGAAAATTAAATGTAGAGTTTGAACCTTTTCTTTATAAATCACTATGTACGATTTTTCAAAAATGAGGCTATTCATAGTGATAATAAATTTTAAAGTGCACTAAATGCATTGTACACATAAGTACAAGGGGTGTAGGTGGTGCGGTTCATATCAGGAGCTTGATACGAGTTAAGAGACGTGTTCCCTAGTCCAGTGGAGGGTTCAGGAATGAGAGGTCACCGTGGGGTGGATTTTTTTAATCTTTTGTACTCAATGTGAAATTAATTCTGTTCAACAAAGGTGTCCTCCAGACTCCAGTCTAGGCTTGGCCCGGGGCCGGTCCGACCGGACTGGGAACCGGACCAGCCCGGTGAACCGGTTCCGGTACCAGGCCTAGGCCCGACCCGGGGGGGTTTATGGGGGGTGGTTCAGGGGTTGGATAATTGGGGACCGGCCCGGTCCGGGTATTTTTATTTTTATTTATTTTTATTTTTTTTGGGTTTGGGCCTATGGTAGGTGGGCTCAGCTGGGTGTTTTGGCAGGGTTTGGGGGGGGGGGGGGGTTGGACCCCGTTGGAATAATCTAAGAAAACCTAAAAAATATAAGAACTGGCCCGGCCCGGAACCGGTAGATGCCCAGGCCGATCCTGGGCCTTACCCAATAATTTCCAAGCCCACCCGGAACCGGAGTGGGCCCGGTCCATCCCTATCCTCCACTGATGAGGGCCCAACACAGGACATGATCATCTGTTTGTTGGGCTTGCTCAAATGCCTTGAGTATTTAGATATTTTGTTTTAGACTGTTTTCAGTTCCAGATCAGATCAGACCACACTTTCATAATTATAAAATATACAGACACTAGACATTTACCAGACCAGATCAATTTATACCAGACCAAACCAGACAGATCAGATCAGCAAATTTCACGAGCTCACAAGCCCGTATGCTCCATCAACCCCATAGGAAGGTGCAGGGAGAAATAGTCATCCAAAAGGGTGAAAATGGAGAAAATTTTGGGAAGATCGACCCAAAATTTGGCGCATGTAATAAAAACCAAAAGAGCGTAAGATCAATTTAAATACTTCGTATATTATCTCTATCACTTGAACACACAGACTTCGCCTTATAACCACACTCACAAGAAACCACGTCCAGCAGTCTCACGCACCTAACACTCTAACAGCAGTTTGTTATACCCCGTACTTGGTAAGTTGGTACTTCGTATGATGGTATAAAATTTCAGAATATTGATTTTCCTTAAAATTAAAATAATTTAGCATTACCTACGAGAAGAGACCAGAAATATAATCCCAAAGAAAGACTAGAATATTTTGCTACGCCCAGGCTGAACTCTGAAGCTTTGATACACTAATTGAAGATTAAAAATAATGATTAAGTTGTATTATTATGTCTCTCTGTCTCATTTCACGAAACATACACTTATTCTGATTTAATAGTGTTATAGAAAAGAAAGATCGCAGACCAACATGATAGTCAATCAAGGTCTGCACCAATCAAATAATTTAAATAAAAAAACTGCATAGAGGGAAAGCTTTTCTAATGCAAGAAAGGCCTGGGGGGAGAAGAGGAAATACAAGTACACAAGTGGGCAATAGCAGCTGATAAGTGATGTGGTAATCGCCATTGGCTGCATAACACACGGAAGGCAGGACCTTACATTTATTGGGCTGCAACCTGACCAACAAGCAGCTTGCGGATCTGCAGTAGTGATGGGGGGGGGGGGGGGGTAATCTAGTTAAAGCAATGCTACTACATCTAGCAGATACTATATAAATGAAAGCGTCTATACAACGTGTAGCATTCCAAAAATACAAAGCGCAATTATGTCTGAAAAAACTACACCATTTTACTCAAAAAAAAATTAGGCTGTCTTCTACTAACATGGTACTCCGTACCTCTTGAGGTTGAGCGCCTAATTAAGCAGATTAGGGAAAGACTGAATCAAGTTGATCATGGACAACCTTTTAGAGAAATGGTCAAAACGCAAATGCAGCAAACTAAAATAGCCCATTTATACTTTATTTTAGGCCGAATTGAGACGAAGTCCCTACTTTTACACAATTTTAAAAAAATAACCCATACCCAAAAAGCTCACAACAATATTCCTTACTTGTGTTTACAAAAATAAACCGCAACTTAATGGTGTTAACTTTCCATTTTTTTGAATAAACAAAGGGTTAGAAAATGTCTTACATAAATTGATAAATGTAAAATATTTTTTTAAAAAAATTAGTATACCATCCATTTTAAATTATATATAGTAAGAGATACCAAATTATGATACATAGCAAGCTAAAATGTATACCCTCCCCCCCCCCCCCCGAGGCAAAGGCTCTGCTTTTGCTCCGACCTCCGGGAGATTGTTAAGGGGGGAGTCAAGGGGATCCCAAAAGCCTGCACTTAATTAAAGGGAGAACTACCAAATAAGCCCTCGAACTTACATAAAAAGTGCAAATCACCCCTTATATAGGAGGCTTTGTCCGTCCGTCACCATTTGGGACGGTTCTCGGTGGAATTTTTTGATGAAATTTTTTGAGCATCTTCTTCATTAAGTCTAGTACTCTAGTTTACGTACCCATACCAAATTTCAGCTAACAATTCAACCGAGAAGGCAGTCAAATGATTTTCTGAAATATACTGCGTTGTTTAACTGCGCGGTAATCTTCAAAAATTTATTTGACTATCTTCCCGATTGAATTTTTAGCTGAAATTTGGTATGAGTAAACTAGACTTAATGAATAAGATGCTCAAAAAAATTCATCATAAAATTCCACCGGGAACCGCTCCAAATGGTGACGGCCGGACAGAGCCTCCTATATAAGGGGTGATTTGCACTTTTTATGTAAGTTCGAGGACTTATTTGGTAGTTCTCCCTTAATTAAAAAATATCCCCTCAACAACCCCCAAGATTCTCCCGTATGGCCTTTCGCTTTCTTCACCCTTGTTGCCCACTTCTTGGTATCCCTACAAGGGGAGACTGCCTCCGTCAGCCTCCAGGCGATAACTCTCGAAATTTTAATAGCTAATTACTTCTCCAGCTATCGACGCCCGCCTTCTTGTACTCATGTTAATTGTATCTGTATTAGCCACTTTTCACTTATCACTCAAGTGGTAAAGCTGGCTATCAAGCGATACAATCAGGTATACGATTTTTCTTAATCTTTTAATGCCAAAAATGAAAGTGTATTAATATTTAATGTAATATGACTAAAAATACTTGGAAATTTCTATTATAATGAAGAAAAAAGATTGAATATGTTTAAATATTGATAATGAATAAAAGAGAAATTTTTTTTATGACTATTTGTTCGTGTATATGTACTATACAACAACAACATTGGAGCCTTAGTCCCAAAAGAGTTTAGGGTCCGCTAACATGAATCGATATATGAAATCAAAGTTATAAAGGCTTCGTGTATATGTACTATATTGTATGAAAAATATTTAATAGAGTATTATATTACATTCATACTGAACCCAAAATCTTTTGGGACTAAATCTTGGATGTTGGTGTTGTATTAAATTACATTCAAAATGGAATTAAGTCTAATATCAAATATATTATTGTTAATACTTTTATACATTTTTTTTATCCATGCCTTCATGGAGAACATGCAAACAGAACTAACGGAAAAGTTAACATTGTTAGTTTGCGGTTCATTTTTTGTGATGTTAACTTTTTGAGTGGGAATTATTTGTGTTAAATGCGTAAAAGTGAGGATTATTGGGGTGAAAATTTCCTTCATTTTATTAGAGTTCTTCTTAGCTGATATTATTCTTTTTAACGAAGGTTGCAGGTGGGGGGTTGCATGTAGCAGAGAGTACCTCAGGGAGCTTTTTACGAAACAAAACCTCCAATCTTGCATCAAGAGTGTTTTCACATACTATTTTGCCATCTCTGGAAGCCAAAACCACTCCACCAGCGCTGTAGGTAATGCAAAGTTGTCAAATGACGTTACAATAAAATGTCATTTTTATGGTTCTTCATGAAATAACAGAATCAATTGAACATCATACCAGGAAGGACCATGTGCATCATGATGGGAGGGAGCAGGAGGAAGGTGGATTTGATCAATTATGATCTCAGGCTGGTGAACCCCAGCCTTTGCTGCATATTCCTCTTTGGCTGAGTGCACGACATCAGCTACCAGGTGAACATCACTTTCTCGGCAACGCAACAAGACTGAAGGCTCTTTGAGTTTATGCAAACTCTGAAACATATCGTGCTTTGGAGTTAGAATGGAAGGACTATTACTATAAGATCTGCAATCATTAGTCACTGATGCCCTTTAAACATAGAGACATACTCATTTTGTGAAACTACAACTACATGATCTGCAATGATCCTATTAAAAACTTTTGTGTTGAGATGAAAATAAGACAAGTTAGCCTTCATAAACAAGCACAAGCTGGACATCATGTTCCCATCAAGTATAACCATGCAGTTGTAGGAAATGCACGTGTCATGGATGAAAAAGGAAGGAGGAACAGTTATTTCATCATCCAGGTTTTCAATATGATCTTAGGATATACAAGACAGTACATTACATATGTGATTATAAGGTGTTACCTGTTCAAATCTCTTCCAATCTTCCATACAAAATACACGAGCACACACACACACATGCATGTATACACACACAGAGACATACAATGCTATAGACACCACTGATAACACAAGCTCTACATGTCACAACTCACAACCTTCGGACAACCCATAACGCCCTCTATAATTTACACACACAAAAACACCAGAGTCAAGTTAGGAATGGCTGAGCTTCACTACCTGAACAATAAGATCTTGCAGAAGTTTCTTGTAGTTATGATGGTCATGGCTGACACGCAAAAGCTCCTTTGATGCAGCATCTTTCATAGAGTTAACCAAGTCATCTTGAGCTTGAAGAACCTTAATACGAGAAGCATTGAGCTGCATGGAGTACTCACTGCAAGAAGACATAGGATAACATTAAACTATTTTTTCCAAATAGACTATACCCAGTTGTTGAACAGACAAGAACAGTCTTCCAAATCAACTCAACATAATTTCATTAGAAATTCCTCCAATGAAGTGCAACAACATATTTCCATTCAAAGTCTGGATCTAATTTTGTTCCCACCCATCTTTGTTTAAAATATAGGTGATGAGCAGCCATGCCGCTTTAAATTTGTATAGCAGAAAGAATTTTGAATTCACTACATATGATAGACTCATAATGGAAGCTCAAAAAGAGAGTGGAAGAACCAAATT
The DNA here is from genome assembly GCA_945859915.1 of Cuscuta epithymum. Taxonomy (NCBI): domain Eukaryota; kingdom Viridiplantae; phylum Streptophyta; class Magnoliopsida; order Solanales; family Convolvulaceae; genus Cuscuta; species Cuscuta epithymum. The sequence continues at coordinate 3,547,230 of CAMAPF010000031.1, read as the reverse complement.
CTCAACGGAACATGTTTTCCTTCCTTTTTCCAATGTGTTCTCCAAAAAAAAATCTCTATATTCCAAACCAATTGAGCAACATAACCAAATTTTAGGGACGGAGTTCGACATAAAGTAAAAAAAAGGTTAGGTTATTGGAGAAGCTCAACAACTATAAGTATAAGAATTAGCTTTTGGTTAACCCTGGCAAAGGTGGATTAATGAACACAGAACAACCTATTCTGTGGAGTTTTAGGTGGCAGGTGTGCCACAACATTGTGTAGCAATCCTTAAAATTTAGATGGGAATGCAAAATGGATATGCAGAGTTTTTTTATTTATCATTTGTAAAGTTTAACCACAAACTTGGTTGACATTGATAGTAGATGTTCAGGCAAGTTTAAGCTTCTGAGATCCCAGGCTTCAAACTGTAGTAAAGATGAAAATACTAAAGAGAAAAGAAAGATGTGATTCTGTTGCAAATAAGGTTAAAAAAGAATCAAACTATTTATGATCACTGGGTTTCATACTGCAGCCTGGCAGCCTGCAAGTCATGTTTTTGAACTTTTAAGTACACCAACTCCTATTGGAGTGGCGACAAAGAAATGTTAACTATAAACGGAACCTAGAAGTTAGATGTCATGGGATGAAGATTGCAAAGCTAAACCGGACAGAGACTGACTGCATATATTATGAAGGCCTATTTCGATCTTGTGTACAGATTCAACAAAAGCACATTAAGACTTGGAAAAAATAAGATAAGATCACAAGCTGAACCAGTAAAAACAGTAACTTTGCACATTACATTTTTTTCCGGACATCAACTTGCTTCTCTTTGCGTTCAAACTCTTGTCTGATCTTCTTCTTCTCAGCTTCCACTAGTTGCAGCTTCTCAATGTTGAATTCCTAACAGTGGTACAAAATTAATAAATCTATGATTCTTGTTTCAATTAATTACTTTAAGATCTCCAACGCAACAGAGATAACAGAGATATTTAGATGAAATTGAAATCAACATTCTAGTTCAATGCATACTCACTTCTTCGGCTGAGACAGAAATCTCATTGGCCTTTTCCTCCGCTTCCTGGCGGATGAATCGGACCATCTGCTGGATCTGCTTGGATACATCGGCATCATTCATATTTGGTATGTTTTGATCACTGGTCGGGATCCGAGAAGCGGATCGATTGATCGTAGGGGCCCGGCTTTCCTTTCTGCGGGAGAGATGAGGGAGAGGAAACAGCAGGAGAGCCAGAAACACCAAATAAGTTAGTAGGTATATACTTCTTACTACGTACTCGTATGACGCTGAGCCACGTCTAAAAATACTTGATTTTATTAGTTTCTTTCCAAATACAAAGTACTCCGTATTATTTTCTGTTTTGACTATGTAAGAAACACTTGCTAAAACTTACAAATAACAAGTACCGAGTTTCTTATAAATTCATAAGAAATTTATAATAAGATAAAAATCTCTTATAAATTTATTTTCTATCAATTTGTTATTTTGGGTGTGTTTGACAATCGGCGGTCAGCGGTCAGCGGTTAACGGATTATGTTAGCGGGTTGTTAACAACGGATTCTGTTAGCGGATTTGACTAGCGGATTCATTTGGCGGAATCCAGAATAACGTTTGGCAGATCAGCTGTTTGGACCTAGCGGTTACTAGGTAAAAAGACATATGAAGACATGCATTAATAAATTTTAATACCCATTTTTTAATAATGATGCGTAATTGATAAGTTCGAACTATTATTATATTATTGATTAAAATATGACTAAATAAAAAACACAATAATACAAAAATATATATCTAATTGATGAATAGCACATTTTGGGTCCAAAAGAAAACTACGGAGTAGTATTAATTTCCAGTGAATTCTTATCCTTTAGGCCTTATTTTTATTCTTAACTGACTTTAATAGCATGTAATTTCTCACGCAAAGCAGTTAAACCGATTCGTTGTGTAAAACTCAATCAAATGCAAGTCCAGAACCATAGCATGATTTTTAGAACACTCAAAAAGCTCTGGACTTCCGGCGACCCAGAGAAGAAGTAAGAGGGAAGGCCTTAAACACCTACATCGGAAATTAAACGGAAAAGAAGATCTGAGGACAAATTTGACAATTAAATAATTATCTGAAACCGCCAAGTATAAACGCTACTAGTTGCAGCGTATTGGTATTTGGCGGATACATCCAAAATGCCATGCCAAACCTCCATTTACCAAACACACAACAAACGGCGTTTTCGACCTTTGAAACCGCCAAAGTGGTCAAACCCTCTAATTTCTGGCGGAAACGCCGATTACCAAACACACCCTTTGACTGCAAGTTGATCATTTGTTTAATTGTTTTTGTGCTAAGAGAAGACTGAGTTTGATTTCGGATATCAATTTTTCAGCAGGCTGCCGAATTCCGGTGTTTCAGTTGGTTTCCATTTTTCAATGAATACTAGTTAACTCTTTTTCGTACTTTTTCTTTTTTATTCTTTTCTTTTTGTTTATTGGTAGGGTTGTAAATGAATCAAATAATGTATGCTCGATTCGTGATTCGAATTCATATATGACGATTCGAATTCGGAAAATACAAATACAAATAAGAATATTAAATTTGATTCAAGTTGTTAATAAATACAAATAAGAATATCAGTGTATTCGATTCGAATATTAATCATAATCAAATATATTCGATAAATAATAATAGTAATATTATTGTCAATATTAATACTAATAATAGTAATAACACTGTAATAACTATTAAAAGATAAAAATACCCTCAGAGTGTAGCCCATATATACATTTTTGTATACAGATTCCAAGCCCATTTGTAATAAAACAGAATATAAATACGAATACAAATCAATTTTTTTGGTTCAAAAGTCTTTTAAATACAATACAAATAATTATGTATTCGATTTGAAGAATAAGATTAGAGTTGTTTGACTTTGATATATACAATTATCAACTTATTTCACACATTATAAGTATAATTTCTAATATGCGTGTGTTAGTGTTTATTTTAAAAAGTTTGAAATAGTTTATAGTTATTAATCATAAAATTAATTCACTTTAGTATACTCCGTATTGTGCACCATCTAAAAATGCATTGATCCATTCAATTTAAATTCTAAAAACACATATTAAGTCATAACGCATTTACAACATAAACAATACGGAGTATAAGAAAGTTATTTTAAAATGATATTCGATATTTAACCTATGCTCAAATCGATTCGATATTCGTATATGATTCGTTAACTATTCGTATTGTTAAACAAATACAAATACAAATCGAAATTAATATTCGTTTCATATTTGAATTCGAATTCGTATTCGAAAAAATTAAACAAATATAAATACAAAATCTCATTATTCGATTCGTTTACAACCCTATTTATTGGTACGTTTATTCTCTTTTTAATACTTTTTGCTTTTCTTGAGTACTTTATCACTAATATAGGAGCACATTACAATAAACAAAATGGAACAAGTACAAGAGAATCTAGTGTAATACAGGGATAGTAAAACGGAAATTGTCCTAAATAGGACTAATGAGTTCCTAAAAGGCACAAATAGGACTACTACTTTTTAAATTCCCTAAATAGGACTTAACATAGATTTTCTACCCTAAATACCCCTAAGAGTATTAATTCATAATGAAATGCTTTAATTCATAATAAAATCATAAAAAAACGTAAAAAATATTTAAAAAACGTAAAAAAATTATAAAAAATTTATAAAACATTTATAAAATAAAAAAAATAATTTTTTATTTTTTTAATTTTTTTTAAAAAATAATAAAAATTAGTAAAAACCCATAAAAAAATGAAAAATATTATGGATACATTTCCCACTGCCATCCACCGCCTCCCAGCACCACCACCTCCGATTGGTGAAATTTCTTCCACTTTTGGTAAAAAAATGCCATCTTTCTCTGAAAATGCCAAAAAGATGGCATAATTACTCTTCAATATGCCAACATTTTCATTGAATATGCCATCATTATGGCATTATTTAAAATGTTGGCATATTTTTCTCCGGTGATGGGAGCTGGTGGTGCTGGGGGTGGCAGGGGTGGTAATGTTTTTTTTTTTAATTTTAGATTTTTTTTTATTTATTTTTTTTTAAAAAAATTATTTTTTTTTTAATTTTTTTAAAAAATATTTTTATTAATTTTCTATTATCTTTTTACGATTTTTAGTATTTTTTTCGATTTTTATTATTTTTGTATGATTTTATTATTAATTAAAACATTTCACAAGTTACAACGGTATATTTGGCCAAACACACATAAATAGTCCTATTAAGGGAATTTAAAAAATGTAGTCCTATTTGTGCAATTTTGCCACTTTTTAGTCCTATTTAAGGAATTGACTCATAGTAAAAAGGGGTGACATCATCAAACCAATACATATTAATCAACAAAATCTAGGGGACCTAACAAAAATTTTCCAAAATTTTATAAAATTATTCAAATATGGAGATAAATAATTTATTTACTACTACATAGTATTTATGCGGCTACCTGTCATACCACATGTGCGCCATGCACATTGTAGCATTGGAGATGCTCTTAGAGCAGCCTCAATGCAACAATGTGCACATTGCATACGTGCATACGAGATATACATAAAAATTAAGTAATATAATATCTCTTTTCTTAGAGCATCTCCAATGCTATAATGTCCACGTTGCATATGTGGCATGAATGATAGCCACATAAATATTAGCAAATAAATTATTTCTCTCCTTATTTGAATGATTTTATACAATTTTGGTAAGTTTTTCCCTGCAATGTCAACAACAATGTCAACATCTAGACGGTCTCCTTGACAGTGTGGAGAAAAACTTACCAAAACTGTATAAAATCATTCAAATAAGGAGAGAAAGAATTTATTTACTAATATTTATGTGGCTATTTCTCATGCCACGTGTGCACCGTTCACATTTTACCATTGAAGATGCTCTTACTTGTATGGTCTTATTAATTTTTAGTAACTATTTCTCTATAATGACAAGGAAAACATCTAGATGTAGACATTGTGTTTGACTTTCTTGCTAAAAACAAACTAAGATATGGAAGACTGCCACAAAAAAGATAAATTTCATCAATATTTTTTTTTGTCATCTCTCATGTCACGCATGCATTACGCACATTGTTGCATTGCAAATTATATCCTACACCCGGTATTTTTGTAACATATTAAAACTTTGAGCTTATTAATAAAGCTCTTCTCATTCCTGGAGTATGCACTTACCCCCTACTCATGCAGTCCTTTTTTTGTTTACCTTCTTACGCAGCAAGCTTGTTTCATGTTGTACACACTTAGAGGTCGTTTGGCAACACTATTTTTCAGCTTATCAGGCTTATCAGCCAACTTTTTCACCAAACACGTAAATTTTGCTTTCGCGCGCTGAATTATGTAATAAGCAAAAAAAGTAAAGTTGAAGTTACTTTTCTGGCTGTATTGGCTGAAGTTAGTGTAGATGATCATTCTAGCTATTTTTACACATTATTTTTTCTTTACTTTATTAATAAAATATATTTTAAAAATAACTTATTCTTAAATCAACAGAATCAGCCAATGCAACCACTTCAGCCAGAACTTCATAAATGTCAGCAGAATCAGCTAAATCAGCCGATTTTCGTGTTACCTAACATGCTCTTAATGTCTCTGTTCTTTGAGTGTTTCTTCACTTTCATGTTGCTTTCTTTTTTACTTTTTTTTAACAACTTTTAACAATAATTTTAATTAATGAAAATGTGAAATATAAAATATCCATATGAATATGATTTAACGTCTCGGCTTCCTTTTTTTTTCTAATCAGCATTCCTTTATAATTTCTGAGTATTTTTGTTTGGGTCTCCATATGAATATGCTTGTTGAGTCTTACAATAAAATCACTATTGGGAGGTTTGGACTGGTAGCTGACCCGTAAGGGGTAACCCGGAAGGGGGTAATAGTGAGGTAGATGGGGGAGTTTGTTTTTTGGCTATGGCAAGAGTGGTATCTGACAAACCTATCCGTCCAATTTTTTCGCGAAACTGTGGCCATGGTGTGGAGAAAAATTCAGGGTGTTTTTATTGAAGAGGTCGGTGCCTCTAAATTTCATCTCCAATTTTATCATGAAAGAAATGTTAGTCGAGTTATCGAGGAAGGTCCTTGATCTTTTGATCAGAAACTAATGGTGATAAGGCTCTTAGGGCGTACTGATAGGCTTCTTGAAGTGTCCTTGGATCGGGCAGACTTTAGCGTTCAGTTTACAATTTGCCTTTAGGGTACATGACAACTAAAGCAGCTCGTGGAATTGGAAATAATGTTGAGAGTTTTGTTCAAGTTGATGATCACACTCTAGGGGGAAACAACGACTGATCTTGCGTATTAGAGTTACAATTAACATAAATGTAGCTTTGATCCAGAGATTGTAGATTCGACAGGAAGTGGACTTGGGCATGTTGATCGTTTTTGTCCATCAAATCCACATAATGGTCCTTGCATTGGAGAAAAACCATATGGGTCAATGCTACGTGCAGACACGAGACGAGGTGGCATGTACCCGGGGAATAGGTGTTGATCCCTAGCAGAAACCAAATCAATGATATGCGGGAGGAGGTGTAGAGCTTGGGCAACGCGAGAGGAGATGTGATAGCTCAGGGTATCTATAATTTGGTGGAAGGTTTGCTCTCAAAGGGTTAGGAACTGGTTTCTCATAAAGAAGAACCAAGGAAATATAGGATAATAGAAGTGGCTAGCTATTTGGGGGAAGGTTTGCTATCAAAGGGTTAGGAAGTGGTTTCTCATAGAGAAGAACCAAGGAAATACAAGATAAGAGAAGTGGCTAGCGAAGGATGGACATAGATGATGCGAATCCAAAAAATTTGCAAGTGGCGGTGCTGTCTGGAGTGCACAACTAGATTCAGGGACAAGAGAGATCAGTGATGCGAGAGTTGGACGGGGGGGGGGGGGGGGGGGGGGGGGGGGAGCCTTCCCCAATACTTAGCTGGGGATGGTCAAACCACAATTCTTTCCCAGTGGTGGGAAAAAGTGGACCTTGTTATTCTTTTTATTCTTGTCTTTCTTCCCAAAACTTTTTTTAGTTGCTTTTAATTTTCATTCTAGAAGCAGGTGCAATAATGCTGTTGGTGGAGTCTACCAAATTGTGGATGCACTTAGTTGGTTCGCCACTAAGCGACCATCAACTCTATGCTTCATCTCGGTGTAGCCATTAGTTTGGCGGCTTTGTATCTAGTCATTTTCTTTAATATGAATTAAGTTATCTTTTGTCAATTTTTTTAGAGATATGATGACTTTATCATACAATTATTCTATTGTCTGGAGTACATTAAGCATTAAAGTACCAATTTTTTTCAGAACTTATGAATGAAATTGTTGACTCTACACAAAAAATTATTTATATTTAAAATATATTTTATAATTAAAGAAACGATAAATTACACTCCATATGAAAAAGTTAAAATAGTACACTTATCAAACTTATGTAGATGGTTTCTCCTATGTCATGCGCTAGAAGACCATACGCTCTAGTATAACAATCACTTTTTATTTTCGAGATCAAAAGTGCATCCGGCTCAATATCCACGTAGGGGTCTCGTCCTAGATAGATCACAATGTAGGGGCAAAAGGGGGGCAGTTTTGACCTTTTCACCTAAAAAATACACCACCCCAAAGTATAGAAGATTGGGCACCATTAGAAATCATTGGAGGAAGACGATGTCCTTTCTCATAACGGTCTGGAATATATAGAAAGCGGTTGAAGTGAGTAAGGACTCTTAGGGCATCTCCAATGGTAAAATGTGCATGATGCACACGTGGCATGCGAAATAGCCACATAAATATTAGTAAATAAATTCTTTCTCTCCTTATTTGAATGATTTTATACAGTTTTGGTAAGTTTTTCTCCACACTATCAAGGAGACCGTCTAGATGTTGACATTGTTGTTGACATTGCAGGGAAAAACTTACCAAAATTGTATAAAATCATTCAAATAAGGAGAGAAATAATTTATTTGCTAATATTTATGTGGCTATCACTCATGCCACATATGCAACGTGGACATTATAGCATTGGAGATGCTCTTAGGAGAGAAATGTGAATAAAATATAACCATCATATATATAAAATCAATGATCAAGATTGAATATATATACGAGTAGTAATATTTTAGTACTCCTTCTGTCTTGCTAAAATTGTCACATTTTTTTTATGAGTACATCCCATAATATGATCTCATATCAAATTCGGTAAAGTTTGTGTGGTTCTAAATCATTCTTTCTTTATTCTAACTGTATCAATTCAATATCAACAACATAAAACCAATGTTAGTGAGAGGAATGCAGTTATTAAGTAGAACTCCGAAAGGTTGTCTTGATTATAAAACAGTGTGTATTAATACTAATGGAAAGCGAGTAAAATGCTTGTCACACAAATCGGACTATTAAAGGGGGTTTCCTACTTTCCTTTAAAAGCTCTTATCTAGTAGGTTTCCTTTTTGTCTATGTTGATTGCATATACTTTTCTCTATGTAGCACGGAAACTCTAAGGAAAAGAGTATGTTTCTGTTTCGAAAATTCTGCAAAAACTCTTTGGAAATTCTCCAAAGTTGACGGTTCCCGTTTTTCATAAATTTGATCACGTCCATCACATACTGTCGCAAAATCTTCAGAATCTTATACTCCCTCCGTCCCGCTAAGAAGTTCCCGGTTTGACTTACACACATATTAAGGAAAACATTTCGACACTATTTGGCACTGTTTTGCACCATTTGACACTGTTTTGATGTACATAACTCTCCATTTAAGGAAGGGGAACTTCTTTTTGGGATTGCTAAAAAAGGAAAGCAACAACTTTCTTAGCTGTTTACTGAAGTTTTTAGTGCATATGATTATATGAATGGTTAAGTCACTTAAGTGGATGCACTTTTATTCAAACCGTACACGGTTCTCCTCTCTAATGAACATAATATTTTGAATAATTGTCACTACAAGCAAAATTAAAAACTGCTTGTTTGGAGTAGTGTATTACTCAAAACGGCTCTGCTGCAATGAATGACAAGAGGTCCGTAGTACCCTCACTACCGATTGTAGGAGTAGACAAGTGTACCTTATAGGAATATACCTGAAATCAACCCTAACAAAACTGGCAAAAAAATGCCTTGCAAAGCTTCAATTTTATACCAAAGGATTTCAATCCACCAAAGGGACTATTCAAAGCATCCTCTACTTCTCAAGGTAATCACCCCACTAACCAATAAGGTTCTTTGTTATATTAGCACTACAAGTTAAATTCTATGCACAATTAATCAGCTTCGAGGAGGTTTTATAAATGCACTTTACTTATATAGTACAGAGTAATTTATATATATATATATATATATATATATATATATATATATATATATATATATATAGAGAGAGAGAGAGAGAGAGAGAGAGAGCTCTTCTCATCAGGCCGGCCTGACGGGCTGCCCCGTCCGGCCGAGCCCGTTTGGGCACCTTCCCGGTGGAATTTTTTGATGAAATTTGTTGAGCATGTTCCTCATCAAGTCTAGTTTGTCCATACCAAATGTCAGCTCAAAATTCGATAGGGAAGGTCGTCAAATGATTTTTGCAAGTTAACTGGTCCGGAAAATACATATTCCGGACCAGTTAACTTGCAAAAATCATTTGATGACCTTCCCGATCGAATTTTGAGCTGAAATTTGGTATGGACAAACTAGACTTGATGAGGAACATGCTCAAAAAATTTCATCAAAAAATTCCACCGGGAAGGTGCCCAAACGGGCTCGGCCGGACGGGGCAGCCCGTCAGGCCGGCCTGACATGATGATTTCTCTCTCTCTCTCTCTCTATATATATATATATATATATATATATACATATACATATATATATGCACCTTATTTATAGTATGCTACGTTCGTCTCACTAACATTAAGACATGCGAGAGTGACACGGTTATTAAGAAAGGTGAGTTTATGTGGTCGATATTGAATTGATAAATTAAGAATAAAGTAAAAATGATTTAGAACTACACAAACTTTACCAAATTTGATACAAGACAATTTCAGTTAGATTTCCCAAAAAGGAAAAATGGGACAATCTGAGCGAAGCAGAGAGAGTAATATTTAGTTTTCCCTTTTTACAACATTAGCCACACTTTATCCATGTTGTTGTCCACATTCATACAAATAAACAAGCATATAAACTACGAAGTATCAATTATCACATGCATTTTAAGTATAAAAGTGTGCTAGTATAGCACACTTTCTAAAATTGGCACTCTTTTACCAAATTAATGCAATGCACTTTTATAACGTGCATAAGTGTATTGTAAATATGTAGAAAAGTGTAATAATATATCACATTTTCTATTACGGATTATTTTACATTGTCACTTTTTACAAAATGAAAATCACTCTTCTTCTAAAGGCATCATATTGTTTCATTATGATGACGTCTTTTGTTGTCAACCTTTATTAGCAAAAAAGTAAAATAAAAACGATTGAAAAGTGTATGGAAAAAGTAGGATAAGTGCATCAAAAGTTTAAATAAATGTGTACAAATCTGTTAAATGACTATATTGTTAAGTTGTGAAATGCACAAAATTGCTTAAATAAAAGCACATTGGTAAATATTACTCCGCACTCCGTACTAAATTTAATAATCTCTTATACGGAGTATTTCACAAATTGAAGAGCATGTTTGAATTCAATTATACTAATTACATGTTCAAAATAGTACAGAGTATTATAGAGCCTAAAGTATAATAACCAATATATAAATTAAGAAGCATAGAGCAAATAAATTTAATCTGCAAAATAATCCTATATACATTACGTCAAAAAGTTAATGAGGATAAAGTATAAAAATAACCAAACAATGAAGAGAAAATAAAGATTGATGACCATCGAATGAATTAATTAATGGAGTTAGAAGTATGTGTCTACTACTAAACATGACAAGGCAGAAGAAATGACATAACAACTCTATACGTACAATTAGGGATATGTGAAAACAATTGTTGATCAAAGAGTTAAAAGTCATTCTCATGTCTTCCATTGTATTCTCAAATGATCTAAACTCTATATAGACACAAACAATATTCAATCCATATCCTCAAAATATTTTGGCATCCCCTAACATGAATCAGAGTCAACATTATCAGAACCAAACTCTCTCTCTACATATATACATATACATTTTAACTAAAGTGAGAAATGCATCTAATGCGAGATATGGAAATAAATCTTAGCCGTTACATTTACGGTTTTGCACTAAAATAACTCAATGGTACAATAGGATTTAAATTTTGCAATGCACTAAAACTGTTTCATCTTGCACTAAAATTTGGTGATGTTGCATCAAAATAACTTCATATTACACTACACAAATGTAATACAAAATTTTCACAGGTATTTACAAAAATGCCACCGTGCTAGGTTGCATATTTCAATGCAAATTTTCACAAGTATTTACAAAAACATACATATAAAATGCATTTATCTTTCAAAAATTATTTTACTGCCTTTCAGATTGACTTTTTAGATGAAATTTGATGGGTATAAACTAAACTTGATGAAGAACATGCCCAAAAAATGGCATCAAAAAGTTCCACAGGAAAGAGGCCCAAACAAACCTGACCCCCCCCTCTCTCCCTCCCTCCCCTACACACACTCTCTCTCTCTCTCTCTCTCCGTATAAGGGGAAAATTAGCTACAAACTATGCTTATTGTGAAAACGTTTGTACGATACATATTTACGTTATTTGTATTGCATATTGAGATTCAAAGTGTTACATATTATTCAGCCATATTATGGAAACATCATATTAACGTTCAAAGAGTTGCAACCTAAAAAAGTTGACTTTTATTACAAAAATGCCACTGTGCCTTTATAGCTTTTAGATCAACTCAACGGATGACCAAGATGAGTTTGTAGTTTGTAAATTAAGAAGGATTTGTATTTGATCTCTATTATGTGTGTGTGTATAAATATAAGGGGTTATGTAAAAAATATTACTACAAATGAGTTTTGCACAAAAAATTACCTTTCTCAATTTCAAAAAATGAGACTAAAAAGATGATAAGAGACTATTATACCCTTGTACTAATATAATAATCTCACTCATTAGTGCTAAAATGATACAATGACCAATAGTGCGTCAGTGACAAAAAAAATCGACCGGACTCGATCCGCCATTCACATTTATCTGATCCGTCAGTTACAATTACTTTCTCCGCGAGTTACAATTACTTGATCCGTCAATCATAGTTACTCGACCGGTCAATTAAAATTAGGGAAAAGTACAGAAAACCTACCTGTGGTTTGGGCCATTTTCAGATAGGGGCATGTATTTCATTTTCTAACAAAGTGGGATATGTGTTTCAATTCCGTTATCATAGCAGGGGCATGACGTCTAACGCCGTTAGAAAAATTAACTCCGATTTTAAAAAGTATCCGAAAAATTAAAATGAAAATACTGGGAGGTGCGCCTCGTCTAGGAGATCAACAAACTATCTTTCTCTTTGGATTTTTCGCCTCTATTTGGATTATTTTTTAAAAACAAATTCGCTAATATAAATTTTCTGGTGGACTTTCTAGAGATATGGTGGCTAGAAACAAAAAAATAAAGATAGTTTGTTGATCTCCTTGACGAGGTGCACCTCCCAGTATTTTTCTTTTAAATTTTCGGAGACTTTTTAAAACCGGGGTTAAATTTTCTAACGGCGTTAGATGCCATGCCCCTGCTATGATAACGAAATTGAAACACATGCCCCTATCTGAAAATGATCCAAACCATAGGTACGTTTCATGTACTTTTCCCTTAAAATTATCTGACCCGCTAGTTACAATTATTAGACCGGTCAATTATATTTATGGGTGGTTCTATTTGCAGCCCCACATTTGCTAATCACAGCCACACTATTAACTTAAATACCTATTTTACCATTCTTGTTAAATCAAATCCATTGATACAAAAACCCTTCGTCCGCCAATTTGTCCTACCTGATATGTGCCCTTGAAGCTATGCGTGAGATGCAGATGAAGAGACCTAAGAGAAACGAATCTTCCAAGAACAGATCGAACCATTGAGGCTCCTTGAATTTCTTTTTATAATTTAAGACCTCAAAATTTTCCATTTGTTCACGTCAGGGGAAACCCATAAATTTAATTTGTTTTTTTTATGTTATCTTAATGGCATCACTCGAAAGATTTTGATTATTCGAATTATATAGTCTAACAAATACGGAGTATTATATATTCAAATTATTTGATTTGGTATGGTATCATAAGTTCATAACCCTATGCAACACCTGGGTATGGAGGATTTCAATTGCTGAACTTCATTATTTTGCTTAATCTTAAAGGAGAACCACTATGTTGGCCAGATAGTGAAAAAGAGAAATGAAGATGAACAGTATAACTTGTGATTTGTGAATCGATCTTCAATTACATAATACGGAGTATTAATTATTCTTTAATTATTCCGCAAATACATTTTTTTTATAAAAATTGTTCTGCAAATACATAAAGAATGCAATATAAAAAAAGATCCTACAACTCTATGAATGCAATAACATTATTGGTGCAAAGATCTGAATTTAGTTCATTAGTTAAGAGGGGAGATGTGAAATTCAAAGAGATGCAAACTTTTGGAAAGGAAAATAAGGCTTTTGCCGGCCTTGGCTCGTCGCATGATCGCATCGATCACTTGTGGAATATACAGGAGGAATAGTTATACGGAGTACTAAGGATAAATTAGACATTTTAATTAATTGGTGACTGCGTTTAGCAATTCAGAGGTTGTGAATAGAATTCCCCATATTTATTTGACCTGTCATTTAGAGTTATCCAATTCGAACAATTATATATCTATATAATTTGATCAATTACGATTACCGGATTCGACCATTTACAATTATTCGGGTCAGAGTTTGATAATGATTACCGTTGACCACCACTTCCGAAAACAGCCAGAGCCCAAAACGATATGGGCCTTGGCCCAAAACAGAGGTTCAATTTTGACTCCATCACATCACATTCAAGAAAAAGAAGTGGCATACGAGGTTCTGTTGCAGAATTAAGCAGGTGAAAATGAAGCTGAAGCAGCTAGAGGGGCTTCTTGGTTCTCTTGAACAGTTCACCAAGCCCAAGGTATGATCTTTCTTTCTATAAGCTTATGGATGAATGTCTATTTTTATGGTTTTTCTTTGAATATTAGATTTTCTGTTTTATGGCAGATTGAACTCGAACAATACCCAACTGGAGCCCACATAGCTTCCCGGGTGCTATACACTGTAAAATCTGCTATGTTTTTATACTTTCTACAGATTCCTTTTGTTTAGTTTGTTCTTGGAATTGATTGTAAGGGGGTGTTTGTATTTGATTCTTAAAACTGCTTAGGGAGCAGAAGCAAGTTGGAGTGTTTGGGTGAAAGTACAGAAGTGATTCTGTTGTTACTCCTAGAATTAGTTTTTTTAGAAACTGGTGGAGACCAGCTTCTGAATACTGATTCTGATTCTGCTTCTACTTTAAAAAAGAAGCAGAATCAGAATCAGTTCCAAACACCCCCTAAGTTTGATTCCCATTTAGTATTGCGAGCAATTTTAGAGTGTTGCCGTTCTTAAGAAATCGTGTTTTCTTTCTGTGATAAGTTTAGGCTGAAACTTCATATGGGGATGTGAGCAATAAGGTAGTTGCGGATTTTGGTTGTGGTTGTGGTACCTTAGGCATTGGTGCAGCTCTCTTAGAAGCAGAGTAAGTGGATAACACTAATGCACTATCCCCCGAGTATTCCATTAATTAGAAAAAGCTAAAAATTCGATCTTTGAGACTGTACTTTATGAGTAATTAAGTCATTTATGTCAGTTTAGATTCTTTTTTTGGAATTTATAAAATTCTGCTAATAATTTTTTTAATTATCCATCGCAATAGACATGTTATTGGTCTTGATATAGACAGCGAGTCTCTTGAGATTGCAGTTGCAAATGCTGAAAACCTTGAGGTGCTTGTTTCTTGATTCTTAGAATTGATCCCTACTCTATTTTTATTTGGTTCTATTGATGGCTAGTGGGGTTCTTGAAAGGTACTCTCAAGTAGCACCACAGTTGTTCAATTGATTTTTATTATTCCTGCAGGTAGATATGGATTTTGTTCAATGTGATATTAGTAAATATCAATGGAAAGGTACCTGTGTCGCTTTGTACTTCATAAACTGTTGGTTTCCGAATTTGTACTTTATAAAGGATATTAATATCACTGAATTTTTTAGATTGTTTACTGCTCTTCTACTAATCCACTTGTTAAGTCTTCATGTATAAGTTTAATATTGTTAAGCACTTTTATTTTCATATCATAGAATTGATTTTCATGATGGCTAGGAATGACATGTAAAGATGCAAATTGCGTGTTGAGAAGATAGTTGTTATAGGCAGTTTCAAGATTCAAAAGGAATGAATCATTACTACGCTCATTTTCCACTTGCCAGGGGACAATTTTTAGGTTAAAAAAGAAAATGCGTGATTGAGGTTTTTAAATGAAGAGGCCAAAAGTAACTCCTATTCATAATAATCGCTTTAATCCCTACTGCACTAGGGTTGGTAAAATGAAATTTAGTGTCAGTTAGTTGTCTAAAATTAACCTAACTCAACTCTACCGTCTCTACCAATTAATGAAACAAAAGCATGAATTAAGCCAATAAGTTGATGTTAACTCTGTGTAGGCCAAATGTTTGATACTGTTGTTATGAACCCACCATTTGGAACACGGAAGAAAGGTGCTGACATGGATTTCCTTTTTGTGGCGTTGAAGGTGGGAGCAATGTTGTTAAATTTGGAGTTTCAGTTATTGTTCATCCGTATGCATGAAATTTAGTTTCTAATTTTTGTTGTTGTTAGGTTGCCTCCCATGCAGTTTATTCGTTACACAAGACTACAACTAGAGAAGTAAGTCTTCCTAACCTATCAACTCTACCATTTAGTCATGCAAGCTTAAAATGTGTTTTGAACCATCACATGTTCATATGTAAAATTAAAGCAAAATGTAACTCCTCTACGCTTCCATAGAAAATGGTTCAATATCTGTCTGCTTCATTGATTGGATAAGAAAGAAATATCAAGTTTCCTCCCACCAAATGTTCTAAAAGGTGTTATGTGCTAGTGGGCGGTGACCTGCTGCCCAGTTCCAAGCTCATCGCCTGGGCACAGCTCGTCTCCCTAAGTTATTTATGACTTCTAGTGTTATTTATTATTGGGTTATATATATGTTGCTAATAAGAAATGTTCATATAATTCTTAAATATTGTGAAATATGCTTTAGAATATTATATGAATATGCTTTAGAAATTTTGAAGAATATGCTCTAGGATACCATTATCCAATATTACATTATTGGAATATTCTATGTCCTTATTGTATATTTATAAGGACTTGAAGTCTTAAAACCTCCAATAGAAACAAAGAGAGATATTCAATTATCTTATTTTCTTAGTTTAAAAAAATACCGTAGTATCATGTTATTTCTTAAAAAGAATGCTTCATAAACTAACTAATAAATTTCTAAAATAAAATAAAAGGTTGTGTTTTGAATTTTGAGTCATTGGTATAGTTCAATGATGGATCAGAACTGATGGCGTTGTACTGATCTAATTGGTTGACTGATTTCCCTAAACAACTTGGAAAAATCAGGGCATGCCGACCACCACACAGCGCCTAGCCCAACTTAGGCAGGCGTTCGGCTTTAAGAACAGTGCCTCCAACTATGCACAATTACTCATTTAGGCCTTCACATAAACAGGTTACAATTTCGCACTTGATTGACGGAGTCCTCTAAGGCTGTTAGATTTTCGTGGTGCCTCTATAATGTTTTTGTTCATGGAATGTCCAGAGAAATCAGGAAGGTAACAAACACAATCTTACCTGATTTACTCATTTGGTGGTAATTACAGCACATCAGACGGGCTGCATTGCAAGATTACAATGCTATTAGCGCCGAGGTTATATGTGAGGTATGGATAGCTGTTCACATTATAGAGTGGTCAACTATACGAATTGATTCTCTTCCATTTTCCAGCTACGATACGATGTGCCAAAGCTATACAAATTTCACAAGAAAAAGGAAGTGGACATTGCAGTGGACCTATGGCGATTTGTTCCTCCAAGACACACTAATAGTGGTGTACATAGTTAATCATACTATTAATAATTTCATTCATTGGCAGACTCAGAATTGTATTGTCAAAAGTTTTGAGTCTGCATAAGTTCAACTAAAAATCTTTTTTGAGGCAGTTATTTAGTCAAGCATGCAAAAGGCGGTGCTGGAGGTAAGCTATATGCTCCCTCTTCCCATAATGTTTTCTTCTTTTTGGCTATGGGCTGAAATTTCTTTATTTCAGCTAATAATTATTTGGGGGAATTTGACTTTGCATCCCACGTTTTGGGTGATATTAGACTTTGCACCCCATATTGAAAAAACTTTGATTTTGCACCCCAACACATAACATTTTGTGAAAAAAACATTATAAATGGGATACAAAGTCAAAGGATTTTTAAGTGGAATGGAGTGCAAAATCAAAGTTTTTTTTTTTGAAAATGGGGTGCAAAGTCCAATATCACCCAAAAAGTGGGGTGCAAAATCAAATCCCCCCTAATTATTTAACTAGCCCTGTTTGGATGCAAGTCTAAACCTGGATGAAAATAAAAAACCAGGTTGAATCAAAACGTTTGTAACGCTAGCGTTTCTAATAAGCGGATCATATAATACCTTCCGATCCCAAAGTACCCCGTGCATATACCCGATGAAGACCATTAATCATTCTCTGCTCATTGCTTTGAAGACTATCTGTCCACCTTCTTTTCCATACCACATGAATAAAATTATTTTTGGAGGACAGACGCATAGACAATTAATATATACAAACAAGGGTGAGATGTTTATATTACATATACATGTATAAATTCAAAAATATTACACACACACATTAAAAGGGTGAAAATATAAAAATCATTATAATGAATATTTTAATCTATTAATAAATCATATGTCCGTTAATGTAATTTTATATTATCCCAACTCTAGACAATAGTATCTGATTCAGATAATAGTCCCTAATTCAGACATTAGCGTGTAGCATGCAGTTCTAGCTCGTTGTGCCAAACATAGCCTTTATTGTTGATATCATTTATCTTAGTTCTAAAACCTGTAATTATTCTAATAGTCTTTTTCTCACCTGCTGATCCATTATGTTTTGTATTTATGACTTCCAACTCTCCAAAATTGTGAGTAGAGCAATTGTTACTCCTGTGGGCACACTGGATTCACAGTTCTTACTTTCTCTTTCATTCTTCATTCGTTTCTTCTCTTCTTCTAAAGAGTATTTATCTCCTTTGAATCAAGCCTTAATTTCATTCATTTCCTTCCCATCACATTGAGACAACTCTGTTCACATTGCTCTAATGAGCAACCACGATGAATTTTAGTTTGATTATTGGAATATGGCAGGTTTAATTTTAGTGAAAATGTGTTTTGAAGTTTTGAGAACTGTTCATTACCTCTATAAGTTATATGCATAAGTTCTGAAGTTTTGTGAATTAGGAGTTTAAGTTTTGTTTTTTTATTTGATCATATCATACATTCATATGGTAGGAAAACTGGTTGGAAAAGAGAGGGTATTGTATATTGGGAAGTTTGCTAAAATAGTAGTAAAACAGTGTGTTTTCCCTAAGTAAGAGTTACTATGTTTCCTGAAGGACTAGAGTACTGTCGTTATCTATATCTATATATACCTTGTGAGTTGACTCAGGATGGACCCAGTCCCGATTCCGGTCCTAGACCGGCCGGTCCTAGACCGGCCGGTCCCGGGTATTATTTGTAAAGACCGGAACTGACCCGGGGTATAACGTACCCGGTTCCAGTCCTGGGGGGTCCAGTATTTTTTTTTCAATTTAATGTATAGAATTTGAATAGAAGTAGAATGGTGTTAGTTGGTGTAGTGTGAAAAAATGTATAAAATGCATGAGTAGGTATATATAGGAAAAAATTCTGGTAACCCCCCACCCCCAAACCCCTCCCCAAGTGCCAAAGAGCCGTTACTAGCCGTTCCAAACGGCTAGTTTGACCCCAGCCCCACCCCTAATTAAAATCCAATAAAATAAAATAAAATGGCCGTTGTGACTGGAATTGGGACCGGGACCGCCCGGTCCGGTCCCCAAACACCCTACCCAAGACCGAGAGCGCCTGAACCCTGGTCGGTTACCCGGTCCAAGCCTAGGACTGGAAAACCGGATCCGGTTCGGTCCTGCACAGTGGCGGGTCTGGTTCCGGTCCCTAGAGTCGGTCCGTGACCGCCTAACCGGGTCCATCCCTAGAGTCTTACCCAGCAAATCAACTGTGTAATTGTGTGAAGGTGTGAAATAAAGTTCCCAGAGGCTGGTATTGTTCATTTGTTCCCTTTATCTACTCTGTACTACGGAGTAGACCTGTACAAAACCGGGCCGGCCCGCCCGGCCCGCCCAGCCCGCCCGCACAAATTAGCGGGCTTGGGCATATATATTTACCCACCGGCCCGGCCCGGGCCCGGCCCGCAACAACATATGGGCGAACTTGGGTTAGGGTGTAGGCCCGTTCGGGCCGATAAGCCCGGCCCGCTACATTTAGTATATATACATATATATTTTTTATATACTAATTTATGTATTTATTTACATGTACACATGTATATTTTTATATTTACTAATTTTTCTGTATACATATTTATAGTTTATTATGTTTAAATTTTAGTTTTTAGTTCTTAACAAATAGTCCAACCAATATAATATCTATTTTTGTACTTAACGATAATACTTTGTGCATGAATTTTAAATTTTAGATATAGTTTCTCATTATTATTTTTGTGTAAATATTTTTTGTGTATGTGATGAAAGGTCTATATACATTATAAGCGTATTAGCAATTTTTTAAATGTTTTAATATTATTTATAAAGTATTAAATAAATTATATAATTTTGAAAAAATTAAAGTCTTCCCGGGCCCGGCGGCCCGGTGGACTACCCGGCCCGCTCTTACGGGCGGGTATGGACATAGGGTTAGGCCCGTTTTTGCGGGCCGGGCCGGGCCCGCCCACACACCATGGGTAAAAAACTTATGAAAAGCCCGGCCCGAGCCCGGCCCGAGCCCGCTTTTGTGCAGGTCTACTACGGAGTATATAGTTTAGATTTCTTTTAATTTGTTGTCAATTGGTAAGTTTCTTATACTACGTAGCTTATTGTTTACTACGTAGTATTTCAGAGTGTTTATTGAAACGTTTTAAATTAAATGGTTAAGAAAGAACTTAGCAATTGACGATGAGTGAGTGATCTTATGGGCAGTTCTCGTGCATCATTCAAGAAACTAAAAAGGACCATTAAAACAAGAAATATTTATTCTATCATCTAAATGATTCTAATCCTACATTTTTCTAATTTGAGTCATCACATACGCTTAGGGGTGGACCGGTTCCGGTTCGGGCCCGGTTCGGGCCTGGGCCCGGCCGGGCCTCGGTTCAGAAAAAGGAGGCCCGAGCCCGAACCGGTGGTGGGCGGTTCCGGTTCCGGTTCCGGGCCAGAACCGGGCCGGGCCGGGCCGGGCCGGGCCACCCGGAATGTTTTTTTTTTCTTCTTCTTCTCTTATTTAACCCCCTACCCCTCCCCCTCCACCCCAAACCACCCCAAACCACCTCAAATGGCCCAAAATACCTAATCCAACCCAAAACTTAAAAAAATTTCAAAAAAAAAAAAAAAAAATTAAATTCCGGCCCGAACCGGGCCCGGCCCGGCCGGGCCGGTTCACTAAACTGGAGGCCCGGGCCCGGACCGGTATACAACCGGGCCGGGAGGCCCGAACCGGAACCGAACCGGTTCACCGGGCCGGTCCGGGCCCGCACAGTAGCGGGCCGGTCCGGTTCCGGGCCGGTTGGCCCGGCCCGAGTCCATCCCTACATACGCTGACATTTTTGGCAAACTATTGTCTTTTCTATTTCAATTAAAGTCTTATTTAATTATTAAATAAATAAATAATAACTACAAACTTAAGTCCAAGCTAAAAGCAAATATAATCTACTACGTATAACAGTATAATACTCCGCACTTCCGTAGTACATCATGCATGCAGCTCCAAAATTTCCCATTTTTTCATATGCTCATTCATAAAAATAGGATGATGCCCCATCCTGAGGGCCTATGTTTAGGGATGGACTCGGGCCGGGCGGCCCGGCCCGGGAACTGGTCCGGGCGGCCCGGCCCGGGAACCGGTCCGGGAGGCGGTTCGGGTTGGCCCGGCTCGGTAGGAATGTGGTTCGGGCTCGGGCCCTAGGATTGGTGAACCGGCCCGGCCGGTTCGGACCGGTTCGGGCCATTTTTTTTTTTTGATTTTTTTTTTAAGTTTTTGGGTTGGGTTGGGTATTTTGGGCCATTTGAGGTGGTTTGGGGTGAGGGGGGAGGGTTGGGGGTTAATTAGGAAAAGCCAAAAAAAAAAAAAATTAGAATCGAGGCCCGGCCCGGCCCGGACCCGGGATTACTCGGGCCGGTTCCGGGCCTCCCATTCTTGAACCGAGGCCCGGCCGGGCCCAGGCCTAAACCGGGCCCGAACCGGAACCGGTCCACCCATACCTATGTTACAAGAATTGATCGAATAGCCTATACACGAGAAGTAAATTGAGTTTTGATCTCACTCTAATGGAAATAGAGTGAAGCTCCACCCAAGCCATTACTTGGTGAGCTTCGCTCCCGGTTTCATATTTTTTTTTGGTACATCAGAATGGAAAAGAGCGAACAAAAAGAGAGAAAAAAAGTTACAATCTCAGAAATTCTAAGCCATTTGCGTCTTCCCAAAGGATCTTTTCGAGGCCTATAGGAGGTGATTGTAGAATAGTTAGTCCCCTTGGAGCCGAGTGTGCCAAGTTAGCAAGAAAATCTGCACACCTATTGCCCTCTCGTAGAATATGTCGTAAGATCAAACCTGGACAGTCCTGCATTAAGTAACGACAATCTTCCACAAGTGTGGCCGAATTATCATCTTCTTCCGATGTGTGCTTCTTAACTGCTAAGATAGCTGCCTTGCAATCCATTTCAACTTCCACCTCTGTCCATCCATTATCCTTGATTAAGACGAGCCCCTGTCTCAAACCCCAAAGCTCTACGCCAAAGCTATTTGTTTGTCCAACATTGATGAGAAAACCCATTATCCATTCCCCGTTTTCATTGCAAAAAACCCCGCCTGCACTGACGCCCACCCCGTTTTCTTTAAAGGCTCCATCGGTATTAATTTTTAACTTCCCCTGACATGGCGGGCTCCATTTGACCATTCTCGGGACCTTATGTACCTGGTGATGGGTTGATCGGAGGCTAGTGCATGCTTCTAGAGCTTGAGAAGATGCCCACCTACTAATAATGTGTGGCGGGTAATGTATGTTGTTAAAGACCACCTCATTTCGGGCCTTCCATAGGTTCCAGATTTGATAAGCAAATATTGATCCATGTGTAGCATGGTGGCCTTCTTTCACTTTGCAATTTTGTTTCAACCAATCCCCGACGTCGTTAAATTGTTCCAGTTTTTTGTGGGGAGGGAGACAGAGCAGTTTCCAGCACTCCCTAGCCCGCTCGCAGTCCCAGAAAAGGTGGCGAATGGATTCTTCGCCCAATTTGCAAACCGGGCAAGTGGCGTCTTCTGTTAGACGTCTATGAACT
Source organism: Cuscuta epithymum (assembly GCA_945859915.1). NCBI lineage: Eukaryota > Viridiplantae > Streptophyta > Magnoliopsida > Solanales > Convolvulaceae > Cuscuta > Cuscuta epithymum. The sequence continues at coordinate 3,524,511 of CAMAPF010000031.1, read as the reverse complement.
CTTTCTGTATTTGTAAGTATCTTCTGTTTCCAAACCAGCCACACAAACAGTCTTACTTTTTTAGCTACTTGGATTTTCCAAATCCAATCGGTGTCTACATCTGAATCTGTGGTGAGAAACGATGAATAGGCTGATTTAACCGTGAAACCTCCTGATTCAGACATCCCCCAGAAGATACTGTCTTCTTGATTCTTTTTTATAGGGATAGGGACTGCTCTGACCACTTCTAGCACATTGTTGTCTAGTATTGATTCAAGAGCCTCGATATTCCATTCCCCTTGTTGCAAGATGTAGTTGGACACTTTGATTTCAATCGCCTCCATAGGAAGTTGTGAGTCAACCATGCTGCTAAGTGGTTTTTCACCCGCCCACACATCTGACCAAAATCTTGTTCTATTTCCATTCCCGATTTTCCAGCGAGCCCCTTTCGCAAGGATTTGTCTCGTTCGTACAATACTTCGCCAAATGTGAGAGGCTGTTGGCTTAAGCTCCACTTCCCAAAGGTCGGCATTTTTCAAATATTTTTCTATTAGGGCTGAAACCCAGATTTTGGGCTTTTTTTTGGATAATTTCCCATCCTAATTTTGCCACCAGAGCCATGTTCATGTCCTTTGCCATTCGCAAGCCTAACCCCCCCTCTTGTTTTGGTTTACACACTTCATCCCATGCCACCAAGTGAATTTTTCTTGCATTTTCCTCATCTCCCCATAGGAAGTTTCTGTTAACCTTATCAATTTCCGTGCAAGTGCTCGTCGGGAGGAGTATACTTTGCAGGTAAATTACACGGTACAACCGGCTGTACCTAGCGCATGGTACAACCGGGTTTTTTTTGTAATTAACTTCAACTCTGAGGCTTATTTTGCTTGTCCTTCCTATTGATCGTCCTCTTCTCCTTCCTATTGATCGTCCTCTTCTCCCAGTTACAGCCGCGATCTCTACTGCCATTCAACCGCGATTCTCTCCAGGCTTTCCGTCTCGTTATCGATTGAAGTAAAATTATCTTATTGATTCATAGTTTCTTCCAATTTTTCTTCTTTAATGTTTCCATCTTTGCTGTTAGTTTCGTTCTTCTTCTACAGCTTTCGTCATTGTGCTTATTTTTATTATTTAATTTTATTTCTTCTTCTGCAGGTTTAGGTTTCAGCTTTCATGGAATCTAGTGATACCTTGAGTCAAGCTTTTTTGTCTAGAACAGAATGTAGTGTTCCTATGCTACCAAGTATTGTGCTTTCTTACATTTTATCACTTTGTAATGCTTTTTTATTATTTTGATGAGCATTGACTTACTTAGTAATGATTATCTCTGTTTTCTGTTTTGCCTTGTTATCCGCTATGTAGATGATATTTCTTGCAGTGGCAAATTAATAGAGGCTATTGAGGCCAGAGGCGAACTTTTTGATGTTGATTGCAGTACTGATTTCTCTCTTTACAAGTTACATAGTGTTGTTTACTTTGAGTTATTATTATTCATTTGTGTATTTTTTAAAATTCAGCTTATATGGAATCTGACGATACTTTCAGTGAAGATTTTTTGTCTAGAACTGAATCTGTTGCTGTCCTACCGAGTAATTTCCTTTTTTACATTTTATCACTTTTTAATGTTTTGTTGTGTCATTTAGATGATTATTGTATTTCTTAGTAATGATTATATGTTTTCTTGTTTTGATGAGTTTTCATTTTTTGATGCAGTTCAAAATTCTTCTGCTTTTATTCATGTAGCCCAATCTGAAGAGCCTTTGTCTGTTGAAACTATATCTGTTAAGGAAGCTGAAGTTTCTGAACTATTGGGTACAACAGTTTCTTCAGAAAATGAGGCATTTGAGCTATATAATGACTATGCTTATAGAATTGGATTTGGTGTGCGTTATTCTACTTTGAGAAAGCGAGTTGGTAGTTCTGGTTTTAGAGGCAGAGAATTTTGTTGCACGAAACAAGGTGCGAAGAGGAACAAAGGTGTTGTAGGTAAACAATATACAAAAGTTGATAGGCGAACTGGTTGTAAGGCAAAAATATATTTTGAGATAAAGCCTACTGGAGATTTTGTCGCTGTTAGACATGACATGCTTCATAATCATGAATTTTTCCCAAATTCTTTAGTTCATCATGTTAGGTCTCATCGTGCTGTTTCGTCAAGTGAGTTAGAGTATTTGCAACATTTGAAAAGTAAAGGAGTTAAAATAGCAGATGGGTTTCGTTGCTTGCAAGCTGAAGCAGGTGGCTCTCCTTCTGTCGGTTTTCTTTTACGTGATGCTTATAATGAGTTGACAAAAAAAACTAAAAAATCTTTTGATGGTTGTGATGCCAATACACTGATTAATACTTTTAAGAACAGACAGGCAAATGAAGAAGATTTTTTCTATTCTTTTGAGGTTGATTTGGATGGTTCTTTGTGTAGTTTTTTTTGGAGGGATAAGAAAATGAAGGAAGATTATCTTGCATTTGGTGAATTGGTTATCCATGATACAACTTATCGCACCAACAAATATGATATGATTTGTGGACCCTTTATAGGTGTTAACTCTCATACTCATAATTGCATGTTTGGTTGTGGGTTCTTGTTGAATGAGCGAATTGAGTCGTTTGAATGGCTTTTTAATACATTCTTGCAATCTATGGGTTCTGTCCACCCAAGAACTGTTATGACCGATCAATCTGCTGCTATGGCTTCTGCAATTGCTACAGTTTTTCCTCAATCCAAACATCGTCTTTGTATATGGCATATCATTGAAAATTCAAAAAAACATATACGTGATTTACGCAATCAAGAGGGATTCTTGGATTTGTTTGATCATGTTTTGAAACTCTGTCACACGGTTGCTGAATTTGAACATTACTGGAATAGGTATGTTTCATTGTGCCTATTTTTTTTGTTCTTACACACTTGCATTTATACTGTGTTCATGAGTATTGTTTACATTGGTTATGAGTAAACAGTTTTACGAAGTGATTATACGTTTTAATGCATTATATTGTGTTTTTTGCAGAATGATCTCTGAATTTAATTGTTCTGGTAATCCTTGGTTAACCAAACTGTATGAATTGAGGGAGAAATGGTGTCCAGCTTTCTCAAAAGAATTCTTTTCTGCTGGCATTTTATCTTCTCAACGAAGCGAGACTACAAATCACTCTTTGTCTAGAAAGCTGAATGCTAACTCTTCTCTATGTGACTTCTATCATTTTTTTTTAGTGAAGCTCTCAGTCAATGGAGAAGTAATGAGGGAAAAGATCACCAGCGTTGTTTGGATGGTTATCCTGAAATTGTCATTCCGTATGTTAGTTTGTTGCATAAAGCTTCCAAAGTTTATACAATTGATGCATATAAACTATTTGAGAACGAATTTATGCGAGGTATGTCTCTGAAATTTGAACTTAGATACCATCAAGGTTCTTTAATGGGATATTTGGTATGGATGCCACACACAGATCGGTTTTCACATTGGGTTTCATTTGATTTAGCAACACATTTGGTTAGTTGTTCTTGTCAGAAATTCCCAGAGGCTGGTATTTTGTGTTGTCATATTCTTCGTATATATCATATTAACTGTGTAGAAGTTATTCCCGATTGTTATATTCTGAAACGTTGGACTCGTATGGCAAAGTCTCTTCCAAGTGAACAACCTTTTGTTTTGGATGATTCTTCCAATGTCTTACCTTCAGTTTGGAGATTGCAAATGCAGAAGAAATTTCACAAGCTTTTGTGCTCTAGTGATTCTAATTCTACAGCAAGGCAATTTTGTGAAGAATCTTTTAAAAAGTTGAAAATGGATGTTCAAGATCAAGTTGGAAGCATTTATTTCTCTGATAGTGATTCTACCTCAGTTGATGTCAGTTCAAGAATTTCTAATCCGAAGACTTCAAGGAAAAAGGGTGAAAGAAATGTGCGTCGCAAGAGTCTTATTGAAGTGAAAAACAATCAAGCCAGAGCAAGGAAAAAGTCACGTCAATCTAGTACATCAGCACCTCAGCACACAAGTTTGTAGTTAGATTTTCAAATATCAATGTTGTCACTGTTATTGTTCCCTCATTTGCTATTATTAGACTAATGTCTATTATTATATTACTCAGTGACTTTGTGTTGATACTCACAGTAGAACCTTTTCTTGATCATTTAAATTTATAAATTGCAATACTGTGTAATGGCTGACTATTCTAATGTCTATTATATTACTTTGCTGACATCTGTCGTTAAATTACATTACTCAACTTTTTTGTCTTAATACGCAGAACTTAAGTTTAATTTAATCATATATACATATCGATTGTTAGATCATTTATTTCGTTTATAGTTTACACTATAATTATTCTTGTCTATTGATAATCAATTAATTAAATATTATGAGTTTGATTACCAATGTCAATGATTATGTATATATTACTATTGTATTCATTCAAGATGAATACTATCATTTCTAAAATTCATCTCTTTTCATGTAATACAATAATTTTTAAGAATTTATACTCAAATTATTATCTATTTAAAAATGATTTTATATTATTACCTTGATGATTAATGACAAAATATTGCACAATAAATCCTCTACAACGCTCATTTTGCCTAGATATAATACTCATGTAGCCATCATGAGTAAACAAGGTGCTTTTAATGATCATTGATATATATGCAATATCTACACTACCATCATTTAATATTACAAAATTTATATCACCAGGAGCATATAAAGTGCTAGTCATATATTTCAAATGTTTTGCTTTTTTTTTTTTTTAAATTAAAGATTCTAAAATTCATCAAGACCAATATGATACAGAACAGTAGAACACAGAAGAAGATATGAAGTAAAATGCTCTTTAATGCAACGTCAAGTACAACTCACTAAGCCTTGGATGGCCAAGTTGCTTGAGCCGACATGATTATTCCTACTATAACTCCAAAGAGCCCCAATGCACTACCGAATATCTCAATCACCAGAATCTTAACAAAAAGTGTAGAGTTTTGTGCATCAGATAAAGCACAACTGCTTCCAATCACTCCAACGCATATCCCGCACACAAGATTGGCAAACCCAACAATTATCCCTGAAGCGAAAATTGCATAGCCAGCTGCAATGGACTCTGGTGCATGGATCTGGGAGGCAGGGACACTCTCAAGCTTTGTTTGGAGTATGATAGCCACAATGACACCATATATAGCAACTGCCTCACAAAAAATTACACTGATGAGATTTTTGGAGGTAATGCGAGGAGCTTTGATGGCAGCGCCAATCAAGCTACTTCCGGTTATATAGATCCCCCAAGCAGCTCCTAATACTGAAACGCCTATGGAGATGGCAATACCGATAGCTGAAAAGGTGTAGGGAGAGATCTGCGTCAATGCTCGCGACCAGGAGCTATGATCCCCAGCCATCGTAAATCAAAAGTTTATGAAGTATGTATTCAGAGCAGTGTTGTCAATGTGGGATAGCGGGCATAGCGGTCAACCCTCAAATCTGAAGAGGCGAAGAGCAGAACTCTGTACAGCACGCGCAGAGCAGTCGACCAAAGGATTTCAAATGTTTTGCTATTATTTGTTGTTACTTTATACTAAACTTAAATAGATTTCAAATGTGTAAATCTTTTATCGTATAAATGAGCATTGATGGATATAGTAATGATCATTAGTATAAAAGTAATGTCTAACAGCCATGATTCAATATTACATACTTTATCAATGTCAACCATCTAACAATATAGTAAAAGCCAGTAGTAAAAACATGTGTAGACATTCACATTCAAATACTAAAAAAAATGTTTACACTATAATTATTCTTGTCTATTGATAATCAATATATTAAATATTATGAGTATGATTACCAATATATTAATTATTACCTTGATGATTAATGACAAAATATTACTAGATATAATACTCATTTAGTCATGAGTAAACAAGGTGCTTTTAATGATCATTAATATATACGCAATGTCTAGACTACCATCATTAAATATTACAAACTTTATATCCCCACGAGCTTATAAAGTGCTAGTCATATATTTCAAATGTTCTGCTATTATTTTTTGTTTCTTTATACGAAACTCAAATAGATTTCAAATTCATAAATATTTTATCGTATAAATGAGCATTGATGGATATAGTAATGATCATTAGTATGAAAGTAATGTCTAAAAGCCATGATTCAATATTACATACTTTATCAATGTCAACCATCTAACAATATAGTAACAGCAAGTAGTAAAAACATGTCCAGACATTCAAATTCAAATACGCAAAATATGTTTCTTCCAACTACCACATTAAAATCAGATTTTTGGTCCTACATCACATTCTTTTGCTTCACTTTTTCCATCACTTCCACCCTGACTTCATTCTTATCATATGTCAATATTTTATGCACATACTTGATCCTCAGAGTCTGTATTCGTTTCTCCTGCATTATAATACATGTTAGTTTTAATATATCATGTGTCACCTAGTAATTCTATTAGTCAAAATTACTAAACATTTATGAAACAAATCTGCACTTACATTTCCTTTCTCAAGTCCACACTCCCAACCAACATCTCCATTGAAGGTTTCCATATGTCTCATCAGGTAGATTCCTTCGTTTTCTTTTTTGTCATTGTTTTGGCATGACATTGTTAATACTTTTGGCTGCATGCTTTTCACTTTCTCTGCATGTGGGTGCCTTACCTCTCTGAGCCACTTCAGAACAACACTTTTCTGTACATGTATGTATTCAAACAGTTCGTGTATTAGTATGTGTAATAACATGTGAACAATTAATATGTATAAATACCCATAATATTTATTCAATATACTCATTTACAAACCAAAATAATTGTTCTTTTAATACTTACCAGATTGGTTGGTTGATTACCGTACTTCATTTTTATTGCTATTTTCCTGTCACAGCTATCAATGATGCTGAACTTTGCATTCTTCAAATTAAAGCACATTAGGTAATATCTTCCATTCTTTACAGTTGGGAATAAAAACAAATCCATTTTGTCCACTTGTGGCAATTTTCTCTGGAATTGTTCCCGTGTGGCTTCAACAAACCTCTTAAGCTTTACTGTTGCAGTGCTAATCTGGTGTTCCTCCAATACTTTCTGTATATCAATTATTTAAAATATTACTTATAAATCTATGAGTAAAAATATATACAACACTAATTCTTACACATGGTGCTGCTGTCAATATCAGTCTCTTTCTCGATTCCGGGCTCCCAAGAGTCTCATAGTGGTTCAGAATCATTGCCCATATATCTATGACTTTAGGACTGACTTGGGAATTGATATCCAAAGACTGTAGTTCTTCCTTGGTAACAACAACATCTCCCTCTTTGAACAACACAATACTATTTTATTTGAAAAAAAAGTGGTCAACAAAGTGTCATCAAGTTATCAAATATTTAATATATATTTATATAATAATTCTTTTTTATAATAAGTATTCAGTTCCTTACTTTTTATCAATGCGGTCGTTAAACACAAACTCAGCCACTTTTATCTCTTCATTCATAATTGAGCCTTGGATATCAATAACTCTAATAAAATATGGAGACTTCAGGGGAGGTGCAACGTTTACTTCTCTTTTATCTGTCACTTGATTCTCCTGATCATAGCCTTCATCTTCAAGGGCAACCTGCTTTCCCTTTTCAGCTGCTGTCCTTGCTTGTTCTTCAGTTTCATGCTCCCTGCTTTCTGTTTCAACATTCACTTCATAATGCTCATTATGCAAATCTGCATACTCATTGAAGTCTTCATGATGCTCATTAGATTCCTGGGACAGTAATGTGAAGCTTGGCTTTTCATACTGTGTCAGTGTAGTCCTCTCATTTCTCTTCTTTTGCGCCTTCTCAATAGCTTCAACGGCTCTCAGAACTTCTTCTGTCCAGAAATCATCATCTGGTGTCAATGTTATTTCTTTTGCCTTTTCAGTTGTTGCCGGTTCTTTGGAGTATGTGTTGAACAGTCCATGGACTTTTTCAAGGAGCACCTTCATCATTTCGTCATCTGGCAAAACCTGCGCAGCCTGCTGAAACTTCTCGTCATAGATTGATATGCTTTCAGCCAACTGTTTAGCTGCCGCTGCGAATTCCTTCATAACGTCCTGCTTAATCATTACAACAATATCATTATAAACTTAATCATTACTATTTCTTGATCTAAAATAGTACATTTCTTAATTTTTAAAACATTATTATTACTTTTTTATATCTCAGCCATATATTTGTACTCATTATGTTGTAACAGACACTCATTAAAACATATCACTTGTAAAAAACTCGATTAAAAAACATGTGTCAAAACATTTTATTGGTGTTAATACTCATTGACATACAAAACCATTATCATTCTGTTATCTCCATTAACTCAGAATTAGTAGAAATTTAACATCGTTTCATACCTTTTCTGGTTGCTGTGAACATTCAGCTTCAGATTGTGTTGCCTTGTTTTGATCAACTCCTATCACTTCTGGTGTCTCAAGGGTTCCATGATTTGCTTCTTCTATGAAACCATAACCAAAGCCTCCGCTTTCCATCTCTTCTTTTTCTCTTTTATTCAAATGCTGTGTAGTCCATCCAATAAATGCTGGTGCTTTCCATAGAACATCTGCACATAGTGTGCATTTAGAATTGAGCATAAAATTATCAAAACATTTATTAGTATATTTATTCTGTTTAGCATTAAGAGTTCATAATTTTTTTATACTTACAATCAGAAACAGTATAGATCCAGGGAAATGCCGTGTTCTGTCCTTATTCCAAAAGTCTTTTGTATAGATCCACACCAGTCTAGATCCTTAACTCTTAACTCATCATCCAAAGCTTTCAGAATGTTTTGGTTCACGTAGCAGTTTAGCTTACCTTCTATCAATAGTGTCACTAATAGAACCAAAAAATTCTTCTTAAACCACCCTCCTCCTTCTCTGCTCTCCTCCAAAGTTTTCTTCAACTGGCCTGTTTTCACTTGGCCTTTCTCATTAGGGAACTGATTTCTCCACTCAGCTACCATTTCAGAAGTCAACTCACCTTGTGTGTCAATTTTCTCTTGTATATTTATTGTTCCTCTTGGGAATCCCAATGTGTAATGCACTGATTCTTCAGTGATGCGCACCTTCTCTTGATTTGGTAATATCAAAGACACGCTCCTGCTATCAAAGTTGTCTACAACCCAATGGCCGAGATTTGCAGGCAATTGCTTGACTTGAAGTAGTAATAAAGGTCCAAATCCCATCTCCACCACTTCTCTTTTCTGTTGATCACTCAGTTTTTCAACCACTTCTGTGAAACTCTTCGGAGACATTCTTGTCAAGATTTTTGGAAACACAGTTTCCTCCTCTTCAATATTAACTTCCTCTTCTTCATCTCTTTTTTGTTTTTCCATTTTCTTTTTCTTGTTCTTCTTTGACACAGTAGGCATGTTCCTAGTAACTCTCCTCTGCGTTGTTTCTTTTCTTTTCCTTTTTTTTGCAATAACTTCTGTCTTTTGAACTTCTGCTTTTTTCCTGTTTAGCTCATCTTCCTCGTTCAAATGCGCATCAGATTCTGTCTCTTGCTCATTCCCTTCTATCCATTCGTCTTCTTTATCTTCCTCGTTTTCTTGATCATCAATTTCTGTCTCTTGATCCTCTATACTTCTCTGTTGTTCATCTACCTCGTTCGGTTTCTCATGAACTTCTTTCACTTGCTCAACATTTCTGCTTTGGTCTTCATCTTTATTTCCGCCTTCTTCATCTTCATCCCTCTCTTTGTCAACATATTCTGGCTCAGCAGTATTCATCTGAACATCGTCTTCTTTCTGCACTGGAACATTATCTTGCACAATCTTCTCCAAAGCAACCTTCCCTGAAGTCATGCTTTTAGAACCTTTCTTAGTTTTTTTCTTTGTCACCTTTTTTGGTTTTTTCGGTGCTTGTGGACGAAGCACTGGTACTTCAGTAAGAGGAACTTGCTTCACATTATTTCCTTTATCCCTGCATTAATAATTGACATCAGGACATTGAGATATACATTATATGTATATATTGTGAAACAGAGAAATAAAGTGGTAATGATAATTTCTTAACATTGGTATGGGTAATACATACAAGCAAATGAATATTATATTACAAAATTTCAAACAACATTCACTTGTGCACAAAGTAATGCGTTTGGTACTATTGGTCATATACTTATTCTAATTCCTCACAACAAATGTGTTAGTACTCTATTTTATATAATGAGTACGCAGTGATGTATTATGAGTATTATATATAGTTTAATTAGCATGTTAAAAAAACAAGTCAAATAAGTTTCACATATTTCCTCTTATCATCAAACTACGTGTGTTAATTAAGAAAATCATTACTCAGTACACAAGTTTCATTATCACAACAACTATGGTTCAGTTCTATGTTCCCTTGTAATACCTTAAACACAATCCACTCTTCCTCACAACAAATGTGTGAGTTCCTTACTTTAAATTATGAGTACTCAGTGATGTATTATGAGTGTTGTATACAGTTTAATTAGCATGTGAAAAGAACAAGTCAAATAAGTTTCAGTATAATACTTTAATATGTTGGTACTCTACTTTAAATAATGAGTACTCAGTGAGATACTATGAGTATCATTTGTAATGGCAACAATATAATGCACACTCATTACACAATTCTGAGTATTATACACAATCACTTGTACATGCCATTATACTATCTCAACAACACTTCACTTTTGCTCAAACTAATTGTGTGATTATTCTGCAATACGTAATGAGTGTGCACTATACTATTATGAGTACTATGTACATTCAAATTTGTATAATAACAGAATAACTCATTTCAGTTTCATATATATATATATATATATATATATATATATATATATATATATATATATATATATATACACACACACACATATATGCTATCATTCAATGACTACATGTTCATAATAGCAACACTGCACACTCATTATACACAATCACTTGTACATGCCATTATACTATCTCAACAACACTTCACTTTTGCTCAAACCAATTGTGTGAGTATTCTGCAATACGTAATGAGTGTGCACTATACTATTATGAGTATACTATACACAATGAATTGTATCTTAACAGAACAAGTGCCATAAATTCATGTCTCCACAAAACAAAACAAACAACTAAACATGCATGCAGTGCTCACCATAGTTCAAATTATTTTCGTTATATCAGTCCTACTTATTCAACAAAATATTATGAGCATTAATGACAACAAAAAATTATGAGCATTAGAACATCTTAGACATAGTTCAAATCGCATGCAGTACTACTTAGACAAGTCTCATTTCTTCGCATGCTGTGTCTATTGTGCAAATCGTTTTTGTAATCTAACAATATGTCAAGTACATTGCTCAAATCTAAACAATTGAATACCTGTTCGATTCTTCTGCACCTTCATTCATCTTTTCTGCTTCGTTAGAAATCAAGTTCCATTCATCTCTGATATCCATTGCAGCTTGAAACTCAAACCCTACTGCTTGTTGCTCACTACTCTATCTCTGCTTTTCTCTTTTACCGCTGGCTTCCTGTTGCTCACTACTCGATTAAGAGTTCACCATTAATGGCGATTTACCAACTACTATCGTTTTTCGAGCTAATAGACGGCAGATATATTTATTTTCCCAAAAGATCCGTCTCTCGAAGAGTGTTCCGTCGCAACAGTTCAGAGCGGAAGTTAGTTTTCCATTTATGAAATGTTTAATCGATGCTTGCAGCTTTTCAAATTTACCGGGTAAATTAAAAACTTGGGCTTTTTGTATGGGTTGAGCTGAAAATATGTTTTGGGCTTCACATTTGGGCCGGCTGTACGGTGCTCACCGTACAGCCGGTGGTATGGTATACGAATTCATACTTTGCATGGTATATTGTGGTATGGTTGAAGCTGAAGATTGGATAAGTGTTCGACGCCCCGCCATGCTCAAGCATTTAAGTTTCCAGTTGGAAAGACGTTTCTTCATGTTATCAAGGATGAAACTGTACTGGGATTTTGTCTTTCTTTTGTGGATAATAGGTGTCCCCAGGTATTTCCCAAGATTTGTTGTAATGCCAATTCCACTAATCTCTTTGAGAATACCTGTGACCCCTCTACTGACTTTAGGTGAGACATAGATCTTAGACTTGTCATTGTTGATCTCTAAGACCTGAACTCTCTTTAAAATTTGACATCACCTTCATTGCAACCCTTAACTGCTCCCGGTTTCATATGCTCATTCATGCCACCCTTTTGAGCTGTACTGATTTCTTTCTTTTACCCTTTCTTTTATTTCATTGATAGTAATCTGCTGTACTTTGAGGTTCATTTATTATACAAGATCAGAGATCAGGTAGCTAAGGCCCAAATGTATTGTTAAAATGTGCCTCTTAACCAATCATCATAACTGAAACAAAAATTGATTTTAATTGCGGCTGTGTGTATATAGCAAAAAAAGTGAAGAGCACATTTAGAAAACGCAAACATTACCTCACATGAAGTTTGTTAAAGTGAAATAGTATTAAAATAATATCTAAACCTTTAACTTGATATTCTAAACGAAAACGTATATATCACACTTCAAAAAAAAAACGTATCAGATATATACCTTAATCAGCGTTCACACATTATTATTATTACTTGCTTCCTATTACTACCTCCGTTCTCTTTTAAATGCAACGTTGGACTTTTTGCACTATTCACATGTTCTACTTTGACTACGTTTTATTTATCAATGCAATAATATATATTTTTGAAAAAAATATTTTTAAATTTTTCTCATTATAAATTTTCAAAATCTATTTTTTAAACTTTTTTTACTAATCGGGAATTATATATATTAATGGTCAAAGTTGTGCCTCGACAAATGTGAAATGTTGACTGTTGCATTTATTTAAGAACGGAGGAAGTACTTAATAACATTGTAAACAGGAGCATATTTCGAATACCTAAAGTAAACAATTGCTTTTGAGTACATTTAAAAACTACTCTCGGTCTCCTAAAACATGACCAACTTCTTTTTTGTCCGCCCCAAAAAATTTTGTCATTTCGATTTGAAGTAACAATTGTGACTAAGGTTATTTTCTCTCTTCTGTACAAATCTCAACCACATAATCTTGACTTTATTACTTTAGATGCAAGTCAACTTTGACAAAGTTTTTATAGGAGAAAGAAAATATAAAAGATCGAAGGGAGTTTAATTCAGCTAAAGTAAATCATAAATATCATAGGAGAGATTTGTTACAAAAAAAATATCATAGGAGTGATATGTGTTAACCTAATCCTTATTGATATTGTGATAATTTCTCTTCCATTACACCCGTCTATCATGCTACATACGTAGTATGTCATACATATAAGCATATTAATATTTGTTCCCACAAAATTGTAAAGCTTCAAATAAAAAAACGATCTATAGCTCAACTGTTCATATTTATTCCTCTTGACATAATGAGATATAAGTGAATCTAATTGAAACTCAAAAGTGCTCGAATTAATGCTAATTTTGATGTTGTGGATCGAAATTTTACATGGCAACGTGTAAGGTTGAAGTAGATTACTTAGGGTAGGAGATTTCTTGCAGAAGTAGCAAAGGAGGTAATGAAAATGGCAAAATTTAAGCTATAGGCGATTTGCGCCACCTACACGGCTACACCGAGCTTCTCAGTTTAGGTCAAGTTCTTCAAAATGATGATAATGTTTTACAAATATTCCAAATCTGTCTTTTATGAAACACATGTTTTTTATCCATCTCAATCTAAATAAATGTTAAAATTGTCATTCTTAATAGAATTGGTAGCAGGTTGGGTTTTTCACTCCAAAAAACAACGTTTTTGGCACGGCCTTGACACAAATATTTGATACAGATTAGCCAAAATTTATAGAGTACTGTATGTATTTGGCACGGATTTGGACATAGATACATCATATCCGTTCCAAATTCCGTGCCATTGTCATTTTGTGATCATCTATTTGGCACAACGTTGTGCAAAAACTATGTTATGATTCATGTCAAACTCGATCAATCTGTGTCAATACCGTGTCAATATCGTTGTTTTCTTGTAGTGAATTTATTGAGCGGAGATTTCTCGTCACCACCCGTCTATTTTCCATATCCCATCCATTCGTTCACCACCTGTTATATGTTTCATCCATAACCAATCCGTCTATAGTGATTAGTGATCAGGTTAATTGAGTGGATTGGGTTATTTGCGGATGAATTCACACATTAAAAACCTTTAATTTCAAAAATCAAAGTTGACAATATAGTAAAAATTGACAACTATAATAAAAAATTGAAATTGATAATAGGTACTAACTAATTTAACGATATTGTATATATTATTCCTCCGTATAATAGGGAAAAGGTGCAAATAGGCCCATGTACTAACCAAAAAAGGTCAAATAAGCCCTTATTTAGGAGGCTCTGTCCGGCCGTCGTCATTTGGGGTGGTTCCCGGTGGAAATTTTTGATGAATTTTTTTGAGTATCTTATTAATCAAGTCTAGTTTACTCATACCAAATTTCAGCTAAAACTTCAATCAGGAAGGCATTCAAATGAATTCTTGAAGATAACTGCGCTTCTAACTGCGCAGTTATTTTCAAGAATTCATTTGAATGCCTTCCCGATTCAAGTTTTAGCTGAAATTTGGTATTAGTAAACTAGACTTAATGAATAAGATGCTCAAAAAATTTCATAAAAAAATTCGATCGGGAAACACTCCAAATGACGACGGGCGGACATAGTCTCCTAAATAAGGGTTTATTTGACCTTTTTTGGTTAGTACATGGGCCCATTTGCACCTTTTCCCTGTATAATAATAAATTTTGTTTAATTTATCATTTTTTTTTATTATAGCAGTATTGCAAAAGAAATTCCAAATTCCAGGTTAATGCACTTCTTCATGAAAACGTACGACTCTACAATAAGTAAAAGTGAAATGGAAGTTTTTTTTGGAACAAGGCGGCATAAATTATATCAAAGCATTAAGCAAAGGAACAAGAAGATAAAAGGACCACTTCCAACCACCGACTCCCAAACAAACCTTAGAACCAATCATCCAGAAAAAAGCAATATGCAAAGTGACCACTTCCAACCACCGACTCCCAAACCAGTCTTAGAACCAATCATCTAGAAAAAAGCAATATGACTCGCTGATCCTGTAAGATAAAATGATAAAATGTGAAGATAAATAGTTAGTTGAACTATAGAGAATGAAATACTCAGAGTCTAGAAAAAAACTGGGCTAAATGCTTCTAATAATATAAGATAGAGCATTAGAGCTAGGTATGGTCTTAAACATATACTTCGTACATTTGTAGTTAAAATATTATACAATTATGTATTTCAAGTCAGAATTTGTATTTGAAGATTGGGAAACAACCGAAACATACATAATTCACACCGGTACAATATATGGAATTACAATTTATATATATATATATATATATATATATATATATAAATCACATGTGATTTGAAAGTTCTTACATATATAAAGATTTAAGAGATTAATACGGAGTGTATAAGAGCAATTGTTATATATATGCGGGCCTCTTCGGGAACTCCAGCCTTTACATTTTTTGTACCCATAAATCAGATTCAAATAGATGAGTCAACTTTCATACTCGGTTAGTATATTATACTTTGCTCAACGCCGCCCCATCTATTATTAAATGTTTGCAATATTTTGTACACTAATGCTAAAACTACCCCATTTTGTACACCCTCCTATGTTTGTGGTTCACAAAAGCAATGAGTAAAAATGGAACAATTATTTTAATTGGGTTGGATTTTTGTGAGCCACAAACATAGGATGAGGTACAAAATGGGATAGAAAATGGGGTACCTCTACCATTTCTCTATTTTGAATTGAAATCTATCAATGATCCAAACCCACCCTCAAAAGTTAGCTATAGTGTTCCCCGCGGTAGGTGGGAGCAAGAAGGCAGTCACAGTTTCCTGGCGTCGTTGTTTATTGACTCGTAAGAAGTGATGAAAGTTCTTCTTAGAATCCTCCGAACTGGCAAATCAAGGGATGAACGTTTGGGCTAGCTCCCGAAAGTTATGTATTCTTCCATCAGACAAAGAGTCATACCATTCTTGGGTTGACCCGTCAAGGCTCATGGAAAACCTCGGTACCTAATCGCATCATCATATCCCATCATTATCATGTAGCCCATATGTGTACCTAAAAACATGATGCTGAGGATCGAATTTTCCTCGGTATGTCTCAATTTTGCAAGGCTTATATCCCTGCGATAGTGGAACATCCATGATTCGTCCCATAAACGGCTCGGGAACATCCAACAGACAACACTGGTCATTTCCTTTCTCTATGGACGACGGACTGGGCCTGTGGGCGGTGGCAGATGATTACGGAGACAAACTCACTGGTACACTTGTGGATTTGATTGAGAAATTCATCAACCTCAGGCGGGAGAAGGCCCACGACAACCTCTGGCGATTTCACAGCTTTCGACTTTCGTACCTCCGTTTTCCGGCGATATCGCAACAACTTCAGCCCCACGCCGTCGCTTGCAACCCTCGTCCTCCTCACTGAAGTTCCGAAGACACTGAATGGAAAGTTTCTTTTGATTGGATAGGGACAGGGTGGAAGCAAGAAAAAAAGAAATAGGGAATAAAGAATTAAAGAAAATGAAAGAATGTTACAGCGATGGGGCTTGGGCGGAAGAAGACATCCGAGGGAAGAGAAGGGAAATAGAAAAGGAGGGAAAAGGAAAGAAAATGAAAATGTAAAATTTGCCACGTGGATGCCAAGCGCGTAAGTTAACCTTTTAAACGGTTGTTTCCCGGTTGCAATACCAAATTGAGTGTTTTTTTATAGTTAGAGGACTTGATTGAGTGATTTAATAGTACAAGGACTTAATTGACTTTTTCGATATAGTACGGGGGCCTATTTGACAGTTTTCCCAAGTTAAAACATCCTTAGTCTCACTATCCAAAGCGTACATATTTTTACCACTGCCCTCATTACATGAAAATGTTTTCACCTTAAATTTCAGAATATAAGAGTCTATATAGTTAAAGTAACTTTTTGTCCAACATGGTGCAAACGTTACTATGATTCCTAACTAAATTTATTGGGATGAGTTAACAAATTTAATTTTGATTCCTTAATATATTAAGAGAACGTTTGATAACACTTAAATCTTCTGAACCGACTCATTTTGTTGAAATTGATAAAGTCTTATTAAAGTGGCTAAATTGGCTAAATTGGAGGATTGGATTATGAAAAAAAATATTAAAAATATATTTTAGTATTAAAATATATGGAGTAGAAAAAATTATATGCATATAGCTAAAATGTTTCTCTATAGTAAATGTATCCAATTCATATAGAAAAATAATTTCAACCTTATTATTTGATTATACCACAATGTCACACACGAAATCAAAAGTTACATGTTTGATGATAATTTGACACATAGGCTGATAAGTTAAACACAGGGTCATCAAATGGGCTCCAAGAGTTTATGATTTTTCAATATTTCTTTAAATTCAGATCTCACTTTTTTCCATTTTGTTTGTTAGTTTTTTCAATCTCAATGTACGCATAAAATCTTATATTTACCGATGATCATTTATATTTTTTTTACATGTAATGATGGATTTCAAAGTATAAAATATGAGGATTTCTCATTCAATTCAAAGTATAAAATATGAGGATTTCTTATTTACTCATTGCTTTTTTATTTTATATTTTTAATTTTCAATACTAACGGAATCCTCATACTGACTATTTAATTAAAACTTCATATTTTACTTAATGATAATGTATTATTGCATAAAAGTATTTTTTGTTTAAAATTAAATCAGTTATCGACTTATCGTAACGACTTCAAGATAATTCAATGCATGGTAACTCCTTTATATTTTCATTAATAAGTGTATGCACTCAAAAGATGGAAACTTGCAAAGTGGCAGACGTTTATTTTTTCATGGAAAATTAATTTACATATTTGTTCTTCAAAGGGAGGGAATTTTGCCTCCAAAACATATAACAACTTTGCTACTTTATACGAAGTATTATACTACCTCCGTCCCGGAGACAAGTTCTCACTTTCCTTATTTGGATGTCCCAAAATAAACTTCTCATTCCCCTAAATGGAAAGTTATCCTACATCAAAACAGTGCCAAACAGTGCAAAACAGTGCCAAACAGTGTTGAAACGGTGCTAAACAGTGTCGAAATAGTGCCAAACAGTAAAATTTACCCCTCAGTATCTTTATTTCCTTAAAATGTGTGAAAGTCAACCCGGGAACTTGTTTCCGGGACGGAGGGAGTATAAGAAAGATAAGATAAGATATGATAAAAGTAGGATAGGTAAACGACATCTAAAAAGGAAACATGTTTCCGGGACGGAGGGAGTATAAGGATGTTTTCTTTTGGACTGAAATTTGCTGGTCTGGTCTGGTCTGGTTTGTTTAAGTCTGGTCTGTTTAAGTCTGGTCTGGTCTGGTCTGGTCTGAACTGGTCTGGTCTGGTCTGGTAAACGTCTGGTCTCTGTGTATTTTATAACTACGGAAGTCTGGTCTGGTCTGGTCTGGTCTGTTTAAGTCTGGTCTGGTCTGGTCTGGTCTGTTTAAGTCTGGTCTGGTCTGGTCTGGTCTGTTTAAGTCTGGTCTGGTCTGGTCTGGGACTGAAAACAGTCCAAAAGAAAACATCCTAAGAAAGATAAGATAAGATATGATAAAAGTAGGATAGGTAAACAACATCTAAAAAGGAAACAATTACTTCCTCTGTTCTTAAATAAGTGCAACGGTCAATATTTCACATTTGCTGAGACACAACTTTGACCATTAATATTTATAACTCTCTATTAGTAAAAAATTTAAAAAGTTAGATTTTGAAAATTTACATCAATAAATAAAATATTTATAACTCACATTTGCCCATTAATATTTATAACTCACATTTGCCGAGACACAAATTTAGTAATAGTTTTTTCAAAAAAATATATATTAATACATCAATAAATAAAATGTAGTCAAAGTAGAACATGTGAATAGTATAAAATTTAGAATGTCCCACTTATTTAAGGAGGTATATTTTGGAGGACAAGAAGTGAGAAACTTACGATAAAAATGATAAACATATGGGATTTAATTGTCAAAACTATATCGTTTTCCTCTCGTTCTAAAGCTAGATCCGTTGGATTAAATTCTGCACTCATGGTAGAAAAAGCAGTTCAAAAATCGAAAAATAAAGGAAAAGCAAAAGAGCCAAGAACAGAAAGAAAAGCTTCTCCAGTTCCAGCCTTTGAGACACAAAGTTCCCTCCTTTAATTTGAACAAAAAATTCCATCAATTCAAAAACCTTGTGATCTCCGATTCATCACTTTAAATTAAACTAATCTCCTTTACTTCTTTTTCATATGATAGAATTCAAAGCTTAATGAGGATGACTCAACTGAGCATAAGACATTTAGTATAAATGATACTAAATTTGAATTCAAGTAATTCATGTGAGACTATACTAACATCATAAACCTCCTAGAACCTTGGAATGCCTTTCTTTTTCTTGACATGCACCTATATAAGGATGTCCTGTTAGCTGTTTTGTTGCTCTAAGCATCCCTTAGCTTCTTCTTTCCTTTGCACCTTCAATATCTACATATTTTGTGTTCAAGAGTTTGAACTATAGATTCTTTTTAGTTTTTAGCTCAGAAAAAATGGAGGGGCTGAATTCTTTTTGCTTATTTGCTCTGTTATGGTGGGGTTATTTCTTGTCACAAGGAAGTTCTACTATTGAAAATGATAAGCATGCATTGCTGGAGTTTCTGGAAAAGCTCCCACACTCGAGAATTCTAAACTGGGATGAGAATCTCCCAGTCTGCAAGAACTGGACTGGAGTGAGCTGCAATGGAGATGGGTCAAGAGTCACAGGGTTGAGGCTGCCCGGGGTTGGGCTTCAAGGACCGATACCGAACAACACTCTCAACCGCTTGTCGGCATTGCAGACCTTGAGCCTGAGATCCAATGGTATCTCCGGTGGTTTCCCTCTTGACTTCACTAGCATGAAGAACTTGTCTTATCTTTATTTGCAGCACAACAATTTCTCTGGTCCTTTACCATTTGACTTTTCTGTTTGGAAAAACCTCACTGCTGTGGACTTGTCCAACAATGGGTTTAATGGCAGTTTACCGTATTCGGTTTCGAGTTTGAGTCGTCTTACTTCTTTAAACTTAGCTAACAATTCAATCTCAGGGGAAATTCCTGATTTCCATTTGCCAATGTTGCAGCTCTTGAATTTGTCTTACAACCATCTCACTGGATCTGTCCCTAAGTCACTTCAAAGGTTTCCTGAAAGTGTGTTTGCTGGAAACTATAATGTTTCATACTTTAACTTCTCCACTGTTTCTTATTCCCCTTCAATACCTCCTTACCAAACAGCCCTTAATAAATCCCAGCACAATGTTGTTAGGAAATTGACTGAGAAGGCTTTGCTTGGAAGTGGAGTTGCAGTGAGTGTGGTGGCGATTCTTGGATTCAGTCTTGTGTTGATTGTGTGCTGTATAAGAAGGAAAAGTGAGAGCAGGGAAATCCACTTCATCATGAAGAAATACGAGAAGGGTCAATGTGGGCGGGGGAGAGACGAGAAGTCAATTTTGTCGCGTGGAAAAGAAGCAAATAACAGCCTGGTTTTCTTTGAGGGTTGTAACTATGCGTACGATTTAGAAGACCTTTTTAGAGCTTCAGCGGAGGTGCTGGGGAAGGGAACGTTTGGTATGGCTTACAAGGCGACGTTGGAGGAGGGGACGACTGTGGTGGTAAAGAGATTGAAAGAAGTCGAGGTCGGGATAAAGGAATTTCAACATCAGATGGAGCTTGTTGGGAGTATAAAACATGAGAATGTGGTTGAGCTAAGAGCATATTACTATTCCAAAGATGAGAAGCTCATTGTCTGTGACTATTTTCCCCAAGGTAGCATTGCTGCTATGCTGCATGGTATGCTCTTCTTCCCATTTCTATTTATTATTGTTACTATAAATTTTCATTGGAACTATTTGTTAAATATACTGTCCCATGTTGGCTAAGTATGAACGTTTCAGTTTTCAATTCAATTCAATACAGTGGGGGAAAAAGCGTTACCAGACAAAAACTGCTTTTCAATTGTTTCGGTTGTGTTCCCTTTAAAACTGAATCCAAATACCTATAATGATGATAAAACAGACATCTAATTCTCGGAGGCTCAGCTCGAGCCGATCTCTGATCTTCCTTATTACAAAGCTATCCATGATCAATGCTCATGTATGATCTCAAAATGGATGCAGGAAACATGGGAGAAAGCCCAACGACACCGTTGGATTGGGTAACAAGAGTGAAGATAGCCGTGGGATCAGCAAGAGGGATTGCACAAATCCATGCAGCCAATGGGGGGAAGCTAGCTCATGGCAACCTGAAATCCTCAAACGTCTTTCTGAACCCGAATCGGTACGGTTGTGTTTCGGACACGGGCCTGTCGAGGATAATGGGATCCTTATCTCCTTCCCTTGCGCGTGTGGCGGGGTATCGGGCCCCAGAAGTGGTTATGGACACCAGAAAGGCAACACAGCCTTCTGATGTCTTCAGCTTTGGTGTGTTGCTTCTTGAACTCCTCACAGGAAAGTCCCCCGTGGTCCACACGACAGCTAGTGGCGATGACGAGGTCATACACCTAGTACGATGGGTCCACTCCGTTGTTCGGGAACAATGGACAGGCGAAGTATTCGACATGGAGCTCCTAAAGTTCCCGAACATAGAGGAGGAAATGGTTGAGATGTTGCAGATAGCACTGTCATGTGTTGTTAGGGTGCCCGACCAAAGGCCGAAAATGCCGGATGTTGTCAAGATGGTTGAGAGTGTCCGTCTGCTGCTTGATTAGGATGAAAACCAGCTAGCTAGCTAGAAGGGCCAGCTAGAACCTATATATGATCTGAACCCAAATCCTAAAAGTAGCAAACAGCTAGATAAACCTCTTAAGAACATCAGTATTTCCGGTTATACTCCGTATTATCTTACACTTCAACTTTCACTATGATTTGGTAGTAGTTTGAATTCATTTGTTAAATTTAGGTGTTGGGTCTTTTCTTGAGTTGTTAATAGAGGGAATTTTACTTTGGGTCAATCATTTATTGTGTAGTCTTTTCTTGAGTTGTAATATTTTTGGAAATGTGAATCTTTAAATGTGTAACATGTTATCACTGAAGTGCCAAATGTTAATAACTTAACAAGCTTGGTTTCTACATTATTAACGGCAGAGACTATATTTATAACACGTTGCAAAGTTGAAGGACAATATTTGCAACAAGGTGCATAGAAGAATGACTTTTAATGCGTAAAAGTAGGGATTAATTGTATTACCACGTTGCTCCTCAATGAGTTTTGTGAAGCAGTTAACTGATTTAGATTATTGTGATCAACTTTTCCACTACTAATTACTTTTGTTATCCGCGTGAAAGTAGAAAATATTTGTGTCAATTTCGCCTAAAAGATACTAGGTACTTCAATTCATATATAGCAAGTTCAAAGCTTGGATCTTGATACTATCTTTGTCCCCCAAGATTGAAATGAGAGAGAGTTGTGTGATTATTAAGAAAGTTAGGATTGCATGATTAATATTAAATTATTAAAATATCAGTAACAAACAAATATAACCAAATATAATATGAGACAAACACAATAAGACGAACACAAAAGGAAAAATGAGACAAAGTACATTAGTGGTATCTACATGATTATTATTTACTTTCCATGTGCATACTTTGATACATAAAGTCTGAGAAACGTTTCTATTCTAAATAAACTCCGCTTCAAACACCCAACCTTGATAGCACAAAAATGTGGAAAACATCGGGGAATGCAAAACGGGGAACAACCTATGTAGCACCGATACCGGTACGCGGAAACGCGGAAACGCGGAAACGGGTACGGGGATACGTCAAAACCAAAAAAAGTAGGATACGGATACGGGGCCATATTTATAAATATTAAAAGTTATGGGGGTGTATTTACAAATATTAAAAGTTATAGGGGTCTATTTATAAATATTAAATTTTTTTTTGAATATATATATATATATGTGTATATATATACACACACATATAATATCCTATGATGTCTACCCATTCATTGCATTGAAGCATTTTCATTTTTCAAGATAATTAGTAATAAATTCATAATATTCCTCATATACACCAGTGTATCTCGAAATATAAATGTAGTCAATGAGTCATTAATTTAAAATGAGAAATAAGTCAAACAACTACAATCTTGAAATTAAAAGTGCAAGTACCCACTTCAGAGTATGAGTTAATGACTTAATTCGGATATAGCCATATAGGCCCATTATTTGATTACCAAGTAAAATGTAGTTTTAGATTTTCATTTTTTTTTAGAATTTTATTAAGTAAATTTTGGGATTTTTTTTTTAAAAAAAAATGGTTGATACGGGTATCCGTCAGGATACGAGTATCGGAAACTTTCAAAAAATTACAAAAAAAAATGGAAACTTTTAAAAATTGCAGATACGGCCCGGGAACGTACGGTACGGGTATCCTAGAGTATCGGATACGAGAACGTATCCGGTACGCCGATACGCTATCCTAGGGAAGTATCCGTGATTCATAGGGAACAACTTTAACAAAAATAGTGTTCGGAGTTTTTCGAATAGATTCTATAGATGTCTTGAAACACATGAGGACCTCCCCAAGAGTCTGTTTGCATCATAGCATCCAAGAAAATGATCAAGCCTCTAATGGCCCAAGTTTTCCAAACTAGAACATGATCTCATGGTATACTCATCAACAAGCTTGGAGAATAAAGAAGACTTGCTATCCAACAAATTAGCTGGAGTGTCATATTCAGCAACCAGACCTGCAAAACAGAGAAAATGCAGTGAATTTTGTGTTGATTTCATCAGAGTGAAATATTCATTCAAGTAGGACACATAGTACCACTGACCATTGCTTAAGAGCAGCACCATGTCACTATCAAGAACAGAAGTTATCCTATGAGCAATCGTAATAACGGTGGAATCAGAGAAATTTTTCCTGAGAGTTTGCTGAATGAGATTGTCAGTTGTGGTATCAACCGATGCTGTAGCCTCGTCCAGTACCAGAATCTTGCTCTTCTTTAGCAGCACCCGCCCAAGACAAACTAGTTGTCTCTGACCCACACTCCAATTTTCACCATTCTCACTTACTAGTTAAGAAAAACAAAGTTCAATTCATCTATGTTAGTTCTTGATTAATGAAAAAGTTTACCCAATGTGCATCTACAACACACCTAACTTTATTATTTTATATATTACTAAAAAGAATATTGAAGGTGAGGGTTTTTAAAAAAATGGTGAGATGATCCAATGCAATTCTCTCATGAAATAAACAATGTTGCCCTATCTTTTTTATGCCAAAAAAGATAGACCTAACAAAGTGAAAAATGTTGGGTGTGTTTCGGAAAATAAAGAAAATTAATTAAAATAAATTAATTAAATAAAATGACTAGAGAAAAACAAGAAAGGAGATGAAGCAGAATTAGTCAAAGCTCGTGCTACGCACGATGTCCTTAAAACGTATTTGTTGCCTCCCACGGTGCTAGGAGCGTTGCAACAATCGTTTCCCAGGATACGATGACTACGAACTAATGTTTGAGCACACAAACAAAAGTTCCAGCGAACGAGAACACAGTATGAACACAGGGGAAATTTTCGGAATGCTAGCAGTGTGTTTCTAGAGCTAAAACGTGTATGGATTTGTGTAAGAACGTGTAAGAACATGTGTTGTTGCAAACCACCTGCCAGCCCTTATATAGGAGGATTTGTTGTGTGTAAATGGTGAATTAATGGACCTGAACGTTGGACATCAATGACCAGTCCATTGGGCATTGAATCGTCCATGAACTGTCCATTTAACGCTGCATTAAAAGATATAAACGTTGGGCATTAATTGTAGTAACGTTTCAGAAGCGCGACAGAAGTCCTCCATCAGAACTCCCCGGGAGGGGTTCTGATCGGAGGCCAATCAGAAGACCCCAACTCTGATCCGCGGCCATCAGAGTACCCCCATCTCTGATGGGCGGCCATCAGAATACCCCATCTCTGATGGGCGGCCATCAGAATACCCCATGAGGGGTTCTGCCATCAGAACACCAACGAGGTGTTCTGATCCGGGCGGCCATCAGAATACCCCATCTCTGATGGGCGGCCATCAGAATACCCCGTGAGGGGTTCTGCCATCAGAACACCAACGAGGTGTTCTGATCCGTAGGCTTCTGTCCGAGCACTTCTGCCGCTGGGAAAAAATTAAACGTTTCGGGAAGAAAACAAAAATTAATCGTATCTCTTGAGAGATAGATTTTTGGACGACATTCGTGTCCGCAAGTCGCCCGCGCACACAAGTCGCGGTTTTTCTTCTCCAAATTCGGGATTTGATTTGCACCCCCTACTCGCGTGGAGAGAGCCTTTACCCTTAAGAATCTTAACTCCATAAGGGGGGAGTCCCTTTATAAAGGGTAGCAAATCCCTTGGGTTTTCCGGTGTGGGAAATTAACACTAGAAACCCATCCTTTTTCCCAGTTTTTCCATTCTAACGGGTAAACTTCGAAAAGCGATTTCTCATTCACCCGTTATCCGTTTTGAGCGTACCATATATCGAATTGTAGCCCTGAACAAGGACAATCCGAAACCACTTTAACCCGACCCAAATCGGAAGTGGACCCCACTCAAAAAATTGCCCCAAAATAGCCATTTAATGCAATTTTTCACACATTTTTCCAACAAAAAATACACACTCCCATTGAGCTATTTGAAGAGGAAAACCTGTAGAATCAAGCCGGGCATCCTTTTTACGAACTTCATCTCCCAGCTGACATTTATCTAGAGCCTTGATAAGAGAAACAATACAAAAAATCAGAAATTTTCAAGCTACTCACTTTGTCACATATTAAGGTCCCCTTTTGGTATATCATACTTGGGTACCGTGTGCCCGGCACACCCAAAGTTTGAAAAAACCTTTTGTTTCATATATAAAGTTCTTTATGTGAAAATTTTATTTATATCCGATCAACATGGCATTTCTCATGACTACCCCATGGATGAACAATCTTATTAAGAAAAGTGATATATGTTTCGGATTTTTGAAGAGTAGAAAGATAATATGAACCTGATAATTCTATCTTTTAAAAAGATGAACCTTGTTTTGGGATGTTAGAAAAAGTAAAGGGGTAATAAACACAAGGAACTCATGTTGGCTACCTCCCAAATTTGTTCATCTGTATATTCTTCAAGTGGATCTATATTTCCGCGAATAGTCCCCTCGAACATGGTTGGATCTTGTGGAATTATACTCAACCTAGCTCGCAAATCGTGCAATCCAATAGATGATATGTCGGTACCATCTATAAGAATTGTACCCTCAGTTGGCTCAACTATGCGAAAGATGGTCTGTATAAGTGTTGATTTGCCACTGCCAGTCCTCCCAACTACTCCAGTTTTCTTTCCTCCAAATAAAGTGCATGTTATGCCTTGTAAGACAAGAGGCAGTTGAGGAGCATACTGTACCTATTGAACCAGCCCCATATTGATTAACATTATAAAGCATCACATATGGAATGACAATTAGACTATTAAGCTACCCCACATCATTCAAATATAAAGATCATATCCAAACTGACATAAAAGGTATTAATATGGTTTGAGAGTTAATCAAGTTCAAATAAGCAATCGATCCAACTACGACTCATGAAGCGCTCGAATTTAAGAGTGATCAGATATCCACTACTTTCTGGGCTTCTCTATCCGGTCCTACATACAGAACACTAAGAGGTACCCATACATTACAATGAAAACTGTAAAATTTAATTACCTTTAGATTGCAGATATCAATATTACCATGTAGCGGCCAATGACTTCTCAGCGTGTTTGTTTCAGTGACAAGAGGGGGCTCATTAGAGATACAAGTGTACTGGATCATTCTTTCAACTGAGACAATACTGGTCTCCAACTTAAAAACATTTCCAGCAAGCCAAACTAGTTGTGAGTTCAAAGTGAGCCCATATGTCACTGCTAATACTGCAAAACCTACAAGTTGTTGGATGACACTAAATTATTGTTAGACATAGGATATGCTTTACGCCTTAACTTTGAAACATTCTTCCTGATAATGTTATTATATTATGTTAAAACAACTCACTCACTTACTTGCATCAATAGTTCCCACTGGAATTGTGATTAAGAAAATCAGAGAAAATGTGAATGTTATTAGGGACAACACATTTAACCGAAAGGATATCCATTGCATAGCAGCAAAACCGTGAAACTTGGGCCGGGAATGATCATCTATTAGTTGCATGCTTGTATCAATAAATCTAGATTCCTGATCAAAACCTCTGATGGTAGTTGATCCAGAGAGAGTTTCAGCAAAATGTTGTATGACTGGGGCCTTTGAAACTCCAGCTAACCGTGCTAATTCTCGTGCCAAAGGTAAATAATTTCGCTGCGATTAAGAAATCTCGAGTATGTGATCATATGCTTCAACATAAATAGTGTTTTTCAAAAGCTAATGTAAAAAATTAATGAATAATGAAATCGAGGAGGATTGATATAGAGGTAGTTGAAGTAATATGAATAAACATAAATATCAAGTAGACAAAGAAAGGAGACTAGATGCTCCACCGTGCACCTCAAAATAGATGCATATCACGATCACAGGGATAAAAAATGCGAAGACTTGCCATGCTAATAGAGACATCACAATAATGACACTTAAAAGCTTAGTTATTGAGATGAGAATAGACCCCATTTGAAAGGCAATGTCAAGATCCACTGCACTCTGGTCTGTAGATGCCTGTTATGAAAATACAACAATCAGTTAAGCAATATTTTAAGAATATGATAATTATGAACAAATTGAACACAAGAATTATTATATGCTCATCGTCCACTGAAGAAAGAAGAAGAAAAAGAACAAAAAGAAAATGTCAATGTTCACTTACTCTATTCAGAATACGCCCACTAGGTGTAGCATCAAAAAAAGACATTGGAGCCCGAAAAATGCACAAATGCATCTTTTGGAAAAGAAGTGTGGCTGTTTTTAACCCGGCAATCACTTGTAGCAAATATCTACCAAGGACGAAGAATGAACTTGCAATTGCAAAAGCAACATAAACACCGATGAGAGTAGAGCTTCCAACTGGAGCTGTATCACTGTCTGATACTGGAGTAGCCCAAGTCATCCAATAATTGCTTCCAACTTGAAGTGCTTGAAAAAGTATGTGTGCCAAACATATGAAGGGAACAAGAGAGCCCCCATAGGCCATAGTCATATATATCCAGTAAATTGAGAAACCAATGCTACCTTTCTTTATTTCTTCATCTTGGACAAGTTGCCCTGTTGGCTTGGTCGTGGTATGAACATGATCTTTTTTATGTTCTACAACATCTTCATCTTGTATAGTATCCCCAATGGTCAATAACCCACCACTTCCCTTTCTCATTGTTAGTACTCTTTCTTCGAATGAGTCTTTTGTTGTTGATAATGATTCCTTGAGGATGCTATTATAGTTTCCAGCCTGTGAGATCCTTCCGCCTTTCATAACCTGATTTATTTAGATCAAAACCTTGATACTCATAATATGAAAGAAGAGGCAATATAACATGATACACATATAGCATACCAATATGAAATCTGCATCAGGTAGGAACTCTACTTGGTGGGTAACATACACAATTGTTTTCTTATCCAGAAGTCCAAGTATGCATTCCTGTATGTGAACAAAAAATTATTTTAATAACTCATTTCTGGAATGGCAGGAGTTGAGGAGCAATAAAAAGAAAATCGAAATAACAAAAGAAACCAATTAGAGGAATATAGAACATGCATGATGATAAGCTTTTTCACTCACTTTGAAGAGATGGGTTCCGGTATGAACATCCACTGCACTAAATGGATCATCAAAGAGATAAATGTCAGCATCTTGGTATAAAGCACGTGCAATTTGAACTCTTTGCTTCTGACCACCACTCAAATTGATGCCTCTCTCGCCTATGACGGTTTGATCACCAAAAGGAAGGACTTCCAAGTCTTTCTTTAGAGCACATGCATCTAGAACTCTATTGTATCTTTCAGTGTCCATCTTCTTACCGAACAATATATTTTCTTCTATTGTACCACTTTGTATCCACGGGAGCTGAGAAACATAGGCCATAGTACCACAAAGCTTAACACTGCCACAAGATTTAGGCATATCTCCTAAAATGGAAGATAATAAACTTGACTTTCCTGAAGCTACAGTACCACAAATGGCAACTTTCATGCCATGATTGACTCTTAAATTTATGTCTTTCAGAAATGGAGAAGAAGAAGATTCGTTCCAGCTGAAACTCCCTTCGGTAATTTCAATGGCAACATCAGAACTACATCTTGGGAGCCTCTCTGTAGAATTAGGCTGGAGGTCGTCAAGCGAAAGGAATGATGCAATTCGATCAAGGGAAACTCTGAATTGGGCAATCTTTGAAATTGTATCTGGAATTCTGTATATAGGTTCCCTTAGTATTGTAAAAGTAGCAAGAGACGATAGTACTTTTCCTGACTCAAGTCGGTTTCCCATAAGAACAGCTGCAGAAAAAGTAGCTACAGACACAAAGGTAGGGGCCACCCAAAAGACGAGAGCAGTCAAAGCTGAGACATATTGATATCTTCTTAACCACCTTGCCTCAATATTCCTGAGCTCAAGGATTCTGGACAGAAACTTCATCTCCCAGGCATGAAGTTTAAGAATCCTCATGTTTCTTAAAACTTCTGATGTGTCCTTCATGCGATTATCTTTACATTTCATAAGCCTTTCTTGGTATCTTTCTAGCACTTTCCTGAAAGGTATGTTTGTTAGCATCACTCCAATAGTAGAAACTAGTGCTACAATTGTAGCAACACCCCCGAGATTTTTGTTGAGAATAACCAATGCCAGAGCAACTTGTACAAGTATAATCCACGGGTCATGGATGTACTCACAGGCTTGGGTAATCCTCTCAGCATCTACACTCATAACATTGATGAGCTCTCCACTTGTGTGGCTCTGCTTAGACAGGCATGACAGCCTCAAGCCCTTGCTGTAGACTTTCGCAACCAGTGCAGCCCGTAGTCTAAACCCGGCCTGCCTCACTTTGAAGTAATATTGTGTTTCTGCCAAGGCCTCAACAACCTTTGCTATGAAGAATGCTGTGACTAATAGGTAACCTTCATTTTTATGCTCTCGTCTTTCGTTGAGGAATTGAACCAAGTCATCTATGAGGTAGGCTCCAACGTAAGAGGGCAATTTGCAAAAGAGTAAATATACAGCAGATAACACAACATCCTTCCAAACTGTGATAAACAAAGCCTTCGCCAGAATATATGTAGTCAATTTGCTACCACCCTCACTCCAAAATTCCACTAGTCGTTTTCGAAAAATTGGAAAAATGTTTCTGATACTATCAAAACCAGCAACTTGAGGAATATCCTTAAAGCTTAATGGTCTCTTCTTGACAAGAGAAACAAGAGGATTCAACCATGAATAAGTAATAGTACTCAGAATTCTAGCATTGATGTAAGGAGTAACATTTTCATAACCTGAAGGTAATGGTAATTTCTGTCCTCCACCATTAATGGAAGCACTACCACTAGTATTCAATAGAGGTTCCTTAATAAGAGGGTCACCTTCATCCTCTCTGTTTCTCCAAAATCCCACAGAACAGAAGAGAAACCCCATGACAGTGGATATTACATCAGAAATCCAAAACTGTGCAGCTAAAGTTCTGTTCTTTTTTTGATAAAAAATGTCTACTGCCAAACAATAACAAGACAGTGCTAAAAAGGACCCCCACCAGGCTCTTAGAATTGGACTGTAACTCTTTTCAGCTGAACTCAAGAACTGGGTGTGCAAGATGATTGAGATTACTGACCAAGAAACAACTCTTATTAAGAAATCCGAAAAAGTTAAAATCTTTTCTTCAGACCAACAACTTGGGTACCAGTAAAACTGACTCAAAATGCAAAGGACAAGATTAAAAAGTGAGAAAGCCAAACAAGAGAAGATGATTAGCCTGTAGCACAAAAATCTTTCTTTTGTATGACCCTTTTCTTTTCTGCTGCTGTTAGTGTTGATGAATTGCTTGAACGTCCAAATAGTAAAAACAGAGAGTAAGAAAAGGAAGTGAAGTAAAACAGAAATGCCCTGGGGGAAAGCATGGTCTAAGAGGGCTGGCAGCTCGTTACCCACATACCCAAGCATCATCATCTTTGTCCAATTAGGGAGTATCTCTGTTAATTAAAATAAGATGATGAGGATTTGATGAGCAACACAATCAAAAGTGTGCTTAAAAGTTAAAAACGCATTATTGTAACCAGTGGTTGTGATTATAAAGGAACAAATTGTTGATTATAAAATGGTTGTGAAATTAAAAGTGACATGCAAACGCACTCCAATGCAGGCAAACAATGCAGCTCTTGACATTTAAAATATGTGCATAAATATAGACTATATACGGAGTAGTAAGCAAATTCCACCAACCCCAGCCAGTAAATAATTAAGCTGCCCATTCTAACCCATTTAGTAAAGTAAAAGTCGGTTTACATTAGAGGGTAGGGTAAAATTTGGATGAAATTTTCAAGCATGGGTTGATTTTCTAATAAGAGCTAATGAGTAATGACTATTGAGGGTCAATATCCAATTTAGTCTCTCTATGGGTGGTGCTTCTGTACACAAGCAGCTTCTGAACTAGCTGCCTTTCTAGACAACTAGGGAGTGTGCACATAAAATGTGTACAACTTAAGACCTTCCAAAAAAGGAGTAAAAACATTTTGAAATTCCAAAATAGGACCTTCATGTTTTTATTCCCTAAATAGGAGTGTTTGGAAAAAACTTGGCAAAAACTTTCATTTTTAAAGCTTGGTTATAGCCAAACTTGGCATAAATTACTCTTATTTAGGGAATAAAAACATGGTAATCCTATTTTGGGATTTCAAAACTCTTTTACTCCTACTTAGCTAATAAAAATCAATAATATAGGATAACTAAAGTGGACGTAGGTGTATAATAGATTAATAGAGTAAAATTAAAAGTAACCTTATGGGCTTATACAGTAGTCCATCATTATAACTAAAGGTCCTCGTCTGCTTTCCATTTTCAAAAAGTAAATTCCTAAAGGTTTACACCGTTTCAAACTCTAACGAAGTATTAGTTCATGCATCTCATCATATTTGACTTGCACAATTCAAGGAATAATCATGTCTGGATATATATGAAATGTTTCTAGTCTAGCTATATATTAGGAGAACCCATATATTAGTGGAGATTTAATTTGTGTGGGGAAGAGAAAAATATATAAGGAGTATTATACAACAAATTTTCTTTGTAGATCCGAGAGGTTAAGTAATAATTTTTTTTTTGAACTATACAGAATACATATAGTTAGAGTTTTACTGACATGAGTATTAAAATAGCTGCCTACATATTTTCACGCTAATGAAACAATTTATAGGTAGAAAACTAGAAAAATTTTATTGGAACTGTAAATAAAACCTGAATCGATTTTTATGTTGTGAACGTTGAGAGTAACTGCAAATCAAACATGAATACAACTTGGAGCTTTCATTGTTGTAGAACTACTAAATTATGGTAAGTAACTAAGTATATACTGTATATGAAGCATTTGAGAGCTAGAGAGCAAGGACAATATTGTGTTAATTTTGTTAGTACAGACATTGAATTTATATAGCATGAAAACTAAAAAGTTACAATTTTTTTTAACTTTGACGTCAACTCCACGAAAATTGTCTTGTGCATGTATAGATTCGATTCTCTCGTATTACATACGGCAACAAAAGTCCATGTTATTTTAAATGAGATACTTGGTAATTGGGTAAAGACGAATTTCTACAGTACATTGATACAAGTTTTTGCATGTAGCTAAAGTTTTGGTTCATAAAAATAAGATTTTGGATTTTTCACTTGCATTGAAATTACAGTGGTATCAGAGACAGCCGCCGCCCGCCGCTGTTTCGCCGCACGTCTGCCGCCGTCGAACGTCCAGCCGCCGTCGCCGGAGTTGTCCAGACCTTCTGCCGGAGTCCAGACGCTGTCTAGAAGCTTCAGGCAGTCCGGGGAAGCTTGAAGCAGTTCAGGCAGTCCAGAAGCTTCAGCCTGCTAGTCCGGTCCAGACCCGCTGCCGTTGCCGCTGAAAGGGAAGTTCTGCCGCTGCTCTAGTCCGCTGCCGCCATCCACGTCGTGCTCTACAGCAGCCCACGCTGCCTACGGTAAGTCGGGTAACCCAACCTCTTTTCCCGCTCAGGTAAATTGGCTTTAACTCTTCTTGGTGTACCGGAGTGCCACCGGATTAATTTCCCCCGCTCCCCCGCTACTGACCTGCGTGGTCTTGGAAGCCGGCTGTGCCCGGCCCCAGGTACGTTTACTAATCATTTGTGTGATTTTTATTCGTAGTTCATTCATTTTAATTTCATGTTGAATTGCAATTACTTGGTTGTTTGAATTGTGATTACTTGTTGGTTTGTGATTAATTTTTTCGGGTGAAGAATATTTTGTTTGGATACTCGTTGTCCAAAGTTGTGAATATTTCTTCCCGTTTAAATTTAATCGCGTGTTGGATTTTGATTTTGATT
The DNA here is from genome assembly GCA_945859915.1 of Cuscuta epithymum. NCBI lineage: Eukaryota > Viridiplantae > Streptophyta > Magnoliopsida > Solanales > Convolvulaceae > Cuscuta > Cuscuta epithymum. The sequence goes on along the minus strand of CAMAPF010000031.1, from coordinate 3,490,902 downwards.
TTTTTTCGTTGATTGATTCGTGGATAAACTCTTCGGTTAAGAATATTTGTTTGGATACTTGTTGTCCAAAGTTGGGAATATTTCTGTCCGGATTAGTTTTAAATCCAGTTTCTTTGCTTGTTGATTTAATTTTAGCCTATTTGTGCTTGTACGAAAGAACAAGGAGATTGTACCCGAACTTTGTGTTCATTGGTCTTCTCGGCTTGTTCGTGCTAGTTGCTTCGTACAATTGATAACCCTATATGTTATAATTAATCATTTATCTGTCTGTTGAGTAAATAAAGATTTTATCTGTGCTTGTACGAAAGAACAAGGAGATTGTACCCGAGCCTTGTGTTCACTGGTCTTCTCGGCTTGTTCGTGCTAGTTGCTACGTACGGTACGAAAGAACAAGGAGATTGTACCCGAGCTTTGTGTTCATTGGTCTTCTCGGCTTGTTCGTGCTAGTTGCTTCGTACCGGTTGATAGCCTGATAAATTTTATTTATTCTCTTGCGTGTTGTGCTTGCTTTCCGGTTAATATGGCCGTCAATCAATATGGCATGCTTCCATTTAACGGAAAGACAAATTTTGATATCTGGAAACAGAAAATCAAATGCGTGTTGATCCAACAGAAAGTCTATAGAGCTGTGACTGGTCTCTATTTAGACTCTGAGGATGCTGCAAAGCGCATTGAGATGAATGAAACTGCTTGTTCCTCTATATACCTGAACCATTCTGATTCAGTGCTCAGGAAGGTGGGTATTATAGATTCCGCGAAGGATTTGTGGGACAAGTTAGATAAGTTGTATACCGATACTTCTTTGCCTGGTAAATTGTTTTTTCTTGAGAAGTTCTTTAGATTTAGGCTTGACCTGTCTAAGGACATAGATGAGAACCTAGATGTGTTTAACAAGCTTATCCAGAACATTAAACAAGCTGGTGATAAACACATAGATGACTACACACCCGTAGTGTTACTTAATGCCATCCCTGACTCTTACAATGACGTCAAATCTGCCATAAAGTATGGTAGAGACGATATCTCGTTAGATATAGTCGTTAATGGATTAAGGAGTAAGGAGTTAGACCTTAGACATTCGAGGGGTAGTAACAGTCAGTCTAGGGACTCTGGTGAAGCGTTGTTTGTGAGGGGTAGGTCTAAGAGTAGATCTAGAAACCATAAGAAGGGCAACAACGATAAGAACAAAAACAATGACTCGGGGAAGAAGAGAGATAAGTCTAAGAAGAGAGTGTGCTATAATTGTGGTAATTCTAGTCACTTCATTAAAGATTGTCCTCATCCTAAGAAGTCCGAACATGCTAATGTGGTAGATGATAATAACTTGCATGAAGAAGTTTTTATGATTTGTGATTCTGCCAATTCTGTGTTGAGTAGCATGACTGAAAATGAGTGGTTGATTGACTCTGGTTGTACTTATCATATGACACCTTTTAGATCCCTGTTTTCTTCTTATGATTCTTGCAATGATGGTTTTGTGTCTCTTGCTGATTATAAGAAATGCAAAATTCATGGGGTGAGTGATGTATGCTTGAAGTTTGATAATGGGACTGTGTTTACTATGAAAAATGTGAGGCATGTTCCTGATTTGCGTCATAACTTATTTTCTGTTGCTGCTTTTTAGGGTAGTGGGTTAGAGGGTAAATGGGGTAATGGGTGCATGAAAGTTTTGAAAAATTCCCTTGTTTTGTTTAAGGCAAAAAAGGTGAATAACTTGTATGTGTGCCATGCTCAGCCTTTCTGTGATTCTGCTCATGTTGTTAGTCCTGATAAATCTGCATTGTGGCATAATAGATTAGGGCATATGAGTAATAGGGGTTTAGAGATTTTGCATAAATCTGGTTGTTTTGGTAAGGATTTTGTGTCCCCCCATCACCTTTTGTGAATCTTGTGTGTTAGGCAAGCAGCATAAGGTTACATTCCCCTCCTCCCCATATCCTAATCCTACTAAGTGTACCTCTGTGTTAAAGTATGTTCATGCTGATGTGTGGGGTCCTGCTAGTGTCTCTACCCACGGGGGTAAGAGATATTTTCTGTCCATCATTGATGATTTTTCTAGGCAGGTGTGGGTCCGTCTCCTTGAGCATAAGTCCGATGTCTTTGTGAAGTTTAGGGAGTGGAAAAACTTGTAGAAAATCAAACTGGTAAGAAGGTCAAAACCCTTAGGACAGATAATGGTCTAGAGTTTTGCAATAAGGATATGGACCAACTGTGTGTTGATTGTGGGATTAGAAGGCACAAAACTGTGCCCTATACTCCCCAATAAAAAATGGGATAGCCGAGAGGATGAATAGGACTGTTCTAGATAAGGTTAGAAGTATGCTTGCTACCGCCGGTTTGTTTAAAAAGTTTTGGGGTGAAGCAGTAAACACTATTGTCTACTTGATTAATCGGTCTCCTTCTGTTCCCTTGGGTGGGAAGTGCCCTGAATCTGTTTTTTCAAACAAACCCCTTGATTTGTCTAATCTTAGAATGTTTGGGTGTGCAGCGTATGTGCACCAACAAGGTGACAAGTTGGATCCTAGGTCTAAGAAAGGAGTCTTCCTAGGTTATCCCGAGGGTGTGAAGGGGTACAGGGTTTGGGATAGGAACCAGGTCGGTTTCAAAGTTGTGGTAAGTAGAAACGTTGTTTTCAATGAATCCGAGTTTCCTTGTCTGGTTAAGCCAGTTCCTGATTCTGAGCCTGATCCTAGTAGTATACCCGTTGAGGTGGAGTCAATACCACGTGCTGCTAGCCCTTTGTTTGCTAATCATGATAATGTTGTTTTGCATGATTCTAATTCTTCTGAATTGCATGACTCTGATTCTTTTGAGCATGATACTACCACCACTTCGAGTGAGGTGGAACATTCTCATGTGCATTCAAATGACAATGAATCACATGATGAGAGTGCGGATTCTAGTGAGAATGATTGACATGATTATCAACTTGCTAGAGATAGAAGTGAGAGAGTAATTAGGAGAACTACTGATAGTATGTCTGACCTGAATTGAATTATAAAAATATTTTAAATATATAATTAGTTTAAGTTTTAAAGATGAGAAAATGTTTTGGGAGAAGTAGTTGTTCTTTTTACTGCTTTGTATAGGAAAGTTACTTTTAGGCGTTTAGCCGTCTAGAATAAGCAGGCGTGAAATTTAAAGTGGAAGTTATTTTGGTTACTCTGATGTTGATTGAACTCTCACCTTTGCTCTTTCATCCCATTTTCTTCATTAAGTGCACCTTCGTAATTCCTACATTCCATTTCTTCTCACGAATGTTATAAAGTAGTCTGTATAATTTAATACTTTACCTGACCCGAATTGAATTATAATTTGTGATTTTAATGATGATTACAAACAATAAAGTTAGACTTTGTATCCACTAATATTCAAAGGTTATTTTGAATTTGGGTGTATAGGGACTAATTGTATGTCCCTATCTCCGCCCATGATTTAAGTTATACTTCCTCCGTTCTTAAATAAGTGCAACGGTCAACATTTCACATTTGCCGAGACACAACTTTGACCATTAATATATATAAATCTCTATTAGTAAAAAAATTAAAAAAATCAGCTTTTGAAAATTTACAATGAGACAAATTTAGTAATATCTTTTTCAAAAATATATATTAATACATTAATAAATAAAATGTAGTCAAAATAGAACATGTGAATAGTGTAAAATTTGTTATGTTGCACTTATTTAAGAACGGAGGTAGTACTACGTAGCATATAAGTTATGTCGAGCATAACTCGATCAACCGAATGAAATTACTACTTCGTATTTGTTAAATTAGCATAGGGAACGATGCGGCTTTTACTTGGATTGAAAGTTTATGGTCTGATCTGGTTTGTTCTAATCCGGTCTTGTTTGAACTGATCTGGTCTGGTCTGATATGAAATGATCTGGTCTGATAAATGTCTGGTCTCTGTATATTTTGTAACTATCCAAGTCTGATCTGGTATGATCTGGTCTGATCTGATTTGGTATTGAAAACAATCCAACTAAAGATATCCTTAGACATTTTTTGGCATGAGACATGTTCCTTGAAAACCACGTTTAGAGACATTTTTTTTGAGTTCATGTCTCTCAATGCTTGATACTTACTCCGTATCACTTCCACTTTAGCAAATAAATCCACTCCAAAAGTAGCTACGGTATTGCTACAATACTGCTATAGTTGTATTGCTACAGTACCCAAAATCTCCTACTCCCTCCGTCCCTAATAACTTTGCCAAGTTTGACCGGCACGGAGATTAATAAAGTAAAAACTGTATGATTGAGGTTTGTGCAGAGGAGAAAGAATTAACTGAAACCACAAATTCTTTACTTAAATGGGAAAGTGGCAAAGTTAATGAGACATCCAAAAAAGAAAAGTCGAAAAAGTTATAAGGGACGGAGGAAGTACTTTTTAAAAAGTGTACAGTAAACCTATAAATTATCTTAAACTACTACAAAATCGTACCGGGACACTTGGAAAATGATACTGAGGGAGTATCTACTTAGTGGTCAAATTGCGTAAACGTGATGCTAAAATTTGATTCAAGACAATAAATCGACTGATTGTGCTGAAATTGATTAAGTTCTAGTTGAATCTATTGAACTAAGAAAAAATTATATTAAACATATATTCTGTTAATAAATTAATGTAAATATTTTATAAAAATTGCTAAAATCGACCTCTATAGTACTCCCTCTGTTCTTTTTTATTAGTCCTTCTTTCTTTTTTGGGACGTTTTTTTTATCTGTCCTCTTTTCCATTTAAGAAAAGTTTTTACTCTAAATATACCTTTATACTCCAACTTTTATTACCATTACCCCTTTCTCTTTCCTACTTTTTCATTTACCCACTACTCATTACACTTTTACATTACCCCTACTACTTTCCTCTTAAAACCCGTGCCAAAGCCTAAGAGAACTAATATTAAAGAACGGAGGTAGTAACTTCAGTAACAAAACAATTTTAATATTACTTATTTTGATTATTATAAAATTGAGCTGTCAGCCGGCCTGTGAAATCAAAATCCATTGGTGAAACATTGTTGAAATCGATAAGGAGAAAACAAAGATCACCTAACGGAATCTATGTCATACATACTAAGAATCAAATCAGTAATTTCACATTTAAAGTGGTGATTTTGTGAAATATAATCACTAACACAAAGGGATTTTTTTGTACCAAAATCAAAGTACCTCCTCATATTTTGAAAAATTAAAGGGAGAGCAAAAGTCCACTCCATTGTAAGTATTTTGATTTTTGAAGAGGTAAAGATATCGAAGACTCCAAGAGTCCACTCCGTATGAATTTGGCAGTAGAACAAGTCTACTGCGTCTGCGTGTGTATTGGACTATATATATAGAACTGGTTTCACGCTTTGCGTTATACATCCGGAATGCTTTATTGCAAAATGAAATATCACATTTGTTGGTAAAAGAACATTTACTACAAGCCCGTTTGGCAGCATGAAAATTGCCTGCTTTGACTAATTGTGCTGAAATTTATGAAGTTCTGGTTGAAGTGACTGCATTGACTGATTCTGTTGATTTAAGAAAAAAATTATTTTTAAAATATAATTTATTAATAAAACAAAGAAAAAATTTAGCGTAAAAATAGATAAAATGGTCATATACAGTAACTTCAGCCAATACAGCCAGAAAAGTAAAAGTAACCTCACCCTTACTTTTTCTGCTTATTACACAATTCAGCGCACGAAATAAAAAATTACGTGTTTGGTGAAATCGATAAGGAGAAAACAAAGATCACCTAACGGAATCTATGTCATACATACTATGAATCAAATCAGTAATTTCACATTTAAAGTGGTGATTTTTGTGAAATATAATCACTAACACAAAGGGTTTTTTTTGTACCAAAATCAAAGTACCTCATATTTTGAAAAATTAAAGGGAGAGCAAAAGTCCACTCCATTGCAAGTATTTTGATTTTTGAAGAGGTAAAGATATCGAAGACTCCAAGAGTCCACTCCGTATGAATTTGGCAGTAGAACAAGTCTACTGCGTGTGTATTGGACTATAGAACTGGTTTCACGCCTTGCGTTATACTATCGGTACATCCGGAATGCTTTATTGCAAAATGAAATATCACATTTGTTGGTAAAAGAACATTTACTACAAGCCCGTTTGGCAGCATGAAAATTGCCTGTTTTGACTGATTATGCTGAAATTATGAAGTTCTGGTTGAAATGGCTGCATTGGCTGATTCTGTTGATTTAAGAAAAAAATTATTTTTTTAAAATAATTTATTAATAAAACAAAGAAAAAATTTAGTGTAAAAATAGATAAAATGGTCATATACAGTAACTTCAGCCAATACAGCCAGAAAAGTAAAAGTAACTCCACCCTTACTTTTTCTGCTTATTACACAATTGAGCACGCGAAATAAAAAATTACGTGTTTGGTGAAAAAGTTGATTGATAAGCCTGATAAGCTAAAAACCAGGGTTGCCAAACAGCCTTATACGTATAATTGTATAATCTATGAGAATATTCTTATAATCTATAATGAGTGTCCGATCTTTCTCTATCGTCTAAATAAAGTTTAATAAATACTTACTAGTTTTCAAACCCTTGCGATGCACGGGCAGCACGTAATTTAACTAATTTTAAATGTATTTTTTCAAAAGCATATATAATGTGACGCAAAAGGAAAATAAACTCAGTGTAAATATAAAGTCCATCTGATAATATTAAAATTGGTCGAATCAACTTATTTTGCTGAAATTGATTAATTCTGGCTGAATGGGCTGAATAGACGGAATCTCCTGAATCATGCAAAAAAAACTAAAACAATTTTCTTTTGTAAAATAAATAAAAGATTAGTGAAAAATAGTTAAAATGGTTTTCTATATAAGCATCTCAACTAAACATAATTGTTATGAACCCGATTTTAAAGAATTCACAGAGAATCTTCTTAATTAATATCAGAGATAAGGGTCAGTTTGGTCCTCGAAGTTGCAAAAAGGGGGTCAAATAAGTCCTTATATAGAAGATTCTGTCCGGACGTGCCATTTGAGGTGGCTCCCGGTGGAAGTTTTTGATGAATTTTTTTGAGCATCTTATTCATTAAGTCTAGTTTAGTGATACCAAATTTCAGATAAAAATTCAATCGGGAAGACATTCAAATAAATTCTTGAAGATAACAGTGCCGTTAAAAGCACAGTTATCTTCAAGAATTCATTTGAATGTCTCCCCGATTGAATTTTTAGCTGAAATTTTGTATGAGTAAACTAGACTTAATAAATAAGATGCTCAAAAAATTTCATCAAAAAATTCTACCGGGAGCCACCTCAAATGGCACGTCCGGACAGAATCTTCTATATAAGGACTTATTTGACCCCTTTTTTTTGCAACTTCGAGGAACAAACTGACCCTTACTCATTAATATCACATCCTCTAAATTACTTTACCTCAATTTTTTTAAATATTCCTCATTCAACTTGGTAGGATATACGGAGTGCTTACTTTTAAATTTTGATAGTGAGATCCTACATTTTACTCATTATTTTGTCACTTTGAAAATGTAAAAATGTTGTTTTTACACTTTACTCATGATTTTCGTAACATTGAAAACGTCATTAATAAGGACGTTTTAATTGAATTAAAATTTTAGGGTTTGATTTGGTCTGAAGTAGTATGGTTTGATCGGTGTCTGTCTTACATTTTATGTGTCTTATTATTATTATTATTAAAATTTGATCTGGTCTAATCTAGTCTGGGACTGGAATCAATTCAATTAAAAACATCCTAAGGGTGTGAATAAAAATAGGAATTTGTAAACATATAAAGATTTTCTAATTTGTATTAGGAATCTATTTCAAAAGTGAAGGCATATTTAAACTGCAGTTGTAAAAATAAAGAAACAACCAAACATATTTTCTTTTTTGGTTGTGCTAAACGTATTTACTTGTGAAAATATATATACGATATTATATATTTTTATATGTATGATATCAGAAGTATTCTTTTTAAATGATTCTATATTGGGATGTCTAATAGTATTAATTTCATTTTTATTTTCAACAATTTGGTAGTTATAAAATTTTCTATCATTATGTTAATAACTACGAAAGAATTGTATGAAGATGCAAAAAAATTTGAAGTATTAACACAATTGCCAATCTGAGGCATATAACTAATCGTTATCTCAACATTGAGCTTAGAAAAACACTACTACATTTTCAGACCTAACGTAACATTAATGATGTAATAGTTTGTAAAAGTGTTACATATTTCTCTAATGTAACACTTTTTAGATCTAATGTAACACTTTCTAGAAGTATAAATGTTACATTAGGGTCTATAAAGTGTTACAATAGAATCTAATGCAACATGAGCAAATGTAATGGTAAAAAAGTGTTACAATTGCTCTAATGTAACACTTTTTAGTGATATTGTAACACTTTTTAGTGGTATTGTAACACTTTTGACTGTTACATTAGGGGCTTAATTGTTGTAGTGAAATAAAGTATTATATTTTAGGCAATGGGACACTATTATTGCATTTTTATTTTTATAAAATAAATTTGAAGACAATTAATACGTAGCAACAATTTTATTGATTTATCTATTAAGTGGGCAAAAAACGCATACTTCGTTTCTTCAATAAAATGTAATAAAAAATAAGAAGTATAAAATAACTAAATAATTGTTAGTCCGTGCTTATAAAAATACTCCGTATAAAAATAGTTTATGTGTACATACGGTTGTTATTAATTGTTATGGTTACAATTACTGAATCTAATAATTACCAAATAAGTAATAGGTTTTGAAAAAGTTACCAAATAAGGTGGATTTCTATCATATAATCTTTTGTTTCCATATCAACATGCAATAAAAAAATAGAATCTAATAAAAATAGAAGGTATAAATATAATTAAATAATTGTTATATATGATGGATGACATGGCAAGATTATGTGGCACTTTGTATGCTCTTAAAAAATTCCTCTGATATATATTGATTGATTATGTGTGTAGTAGTAATAAATTCATAGATAGAAAAATGAACCGGAATAGTTTCTGTTCAAAAATTGGAGGGTTCAATAGTGTTTTGATTTTGACCAGGCCGAATAAGTATTGGACTGAAACTCGAAATTCTACATTTTAAAATGTTTTGTCATTCTAAAACTATACCATGTTAGCTTGGTGTTTCTATATATTGTTTTTTCTTTTGTTATTTTCTTTGTGAGCTAGATTTGCTAATTTATTTATTCACACATGTGAACGACCAACATATTTGTATTGTCACTTTTGCACTTTTGGTTAATAGTTTAATACTCGGTACAATTTAATGCTATCCAACAATTAGACTAAACCTACAAGAGGCTACAACTACAGATCATATTAACACTAGTGTTGGAGTTATTGGGACTTATTGCCCCTTGAAGGCCTGTTTGGATTGAGTGTTGAGGAGTGTTAGTAATAAAAGTGTTAGTAAGTGTTGATATGGATGAATGGATCGATGATGAATAAATGCAAATAATTGATTAAGGCTCTTGTCTCATTTGACCACCTTTATGAGACTCTTTATTAAAATTTACAAACATATGCTAAAAGATTAATTAACATGAAATAATGAGTAACATGATCTTAGGTATTGTTTTATACCAAACCATGTAGTACAAATAAATAGTTGTACATGCGTCTTAGCTTAGTTGCGGCTGGAAAAGTTGATGATAGATGAATGGATCAAATATACCTTCAATGGGCTACCCTAAATTATTGGTGTCAAATAAACAATCTAAGCACAACTAAATCTGACTCAGTTCCTTTTTTTTTTCCTTTCATTTTTTAGCTCTTACATTTTAATTATGTTTTAGAAAAATATATTGAATATTAACAATTAAGATTATTCAAAAATGTGTTTCTAAAAAAATTAGTATAACTAATAATTGTTATAACTTAGTAAAATAAGTAGATAGTTAATAGACGTACAAATTATAAATTAGGTTGTACCAATCTATAAGCGAGTATTTAAAATAATTTGATTATTTGTAAATTAGTCTGTTTACTTATTGGTTATCACTAATAATTGTAATGAGAAATGGTATATCTGGTCATAACTAATTAGTACGGAGTAGTAAATTGAAAAACAATACTTCCTCCGTTCTTAAATAAATGCAACATTCAACATTTCATTTTTGCCGAGGCAAAACTTTGACCATTAATATATATAATTCTCTATTAGTAAAAAAATTTAAAAAATTAGATTATGAAAATTTACAATGAGACAAATTTAACAATATTTTTTTCAAAAATATATATTAATACCTTAATAAATAAAATGTAGTCAAAGTAGAGCATGTGAATAGTGTAAAATTTAACATGTTGCATTTATTTAAGAACGGAGGTAGTACTAAATAGTAGTAACCAATAATTATTATATTACGGAGTATTATTTTTATTGTTACTACAACATCTACTATTACAGCTACTATTATTATCTAGAGTACTCTTTCGGTGAAGGGGAAGGAGGAATTGAAGCATTAATCATGGAAAACACGAATCAAAGGTATGAATATGTTGCTAGTCTATGTGTAATGTATGAGTTGTATGTAAATTTCTGTTATGTAAGTATTGTATTTCGTTTTTCACATATCAGTTAGTTTGTGAAGGTATAATGTTTATGCATTTATTAAATGGTTTTTCTTTGTTAATGAATTTGGTATTTATGACTGTATGTGTAATCCAACTACCCGCACAGGCTTTGACAGTGGGGTGCAAGAGGCTGTTGTTAATATTGGATTTGAAGATCCAGGGGTAGAGGCAGAAGCTAGTCTGCTTTTCGAAGAGGACTTCAATTCAGAAAACGAAGATGATGAGGAATTGCTCCATGGAAGATTGCTACTAAAAAACTTGTCACAAAAAAAGAGTGTTGCTAGAGGAAAGGAAAAGGTAAATGAAGAAGGGACAAATGAGGATGCTGATGATAATGACACTGATTATTTCACTTCATCTGATGATGGAAGTTACAAATCTGGGTCACATGGAGAAGAAGAGGGGAGTTTGAGAACAAAGTCAAAATTTCCTAGATTCAAACCAGATGACAAGGTGGAGTTCAGGTTGGGTATGAGTTTTGAGTCAAAAGCTGAAGCTAAGGATGCCATGGACAAGTATTCTATCACTAAAAGGTATCCATACTTTTGGGTAAAGAATTGTGCTGATATGCTCAGGGCCAAATGCTCCAATTTAGACAAAGGCTGCACTTGGATGGTGTACATTGCCATAAACAATAGAAGCAATAGTAAGAAGTGGGTTGTGAAGACATATCAAAGTAAGCATTCATGCAACCCGGGTTGGCAAATACCTAGTACAACTGCTTCTTGGTTAGTGAAGAATTTTTTCAAGTCTAAGGCTGGAGTGGTTGAGATGAAGGTGGGTGCCATGAGGGAAATAGTGAAGAAATAATTAAACTGTGATGTTACTCTTGAACAAATGAGAAAGGCTAAGGGCCTGTTTATTTTGAACTTAATGGACTGAATGGAAATGTCCACTTAATCGTATAGTTATATTGAAGTGTTTACTTGTGACTTAATTTAAAAACTGACTTATTCGCTCAGATGTGGGATGACTTATTCGCTCCACACACTTTTGATACTCCTTAGCATTCAGACATGCTTCTATACTCACACGGTCATTTTTAACCCTCGCCTTCTCATCGCTAGTTCGCCACTCTCGTGGTCGCCACTGTCATCGCCTACTTCTCCATCGACCTGGGAGCTATTACGAAAGCAAAAAGAGGCATCTCATCTCCTACCATCTTCATCTAGTTTTTTCCTATAATTTTATCTCTGTTTTATTATTTTTTTATTACTAAAATTGCAGAGTTCATTCTTATATTTTTTCGAAGTAATTGCTCAAATCCTAAACAATCTAGTTTTGATTATCCAGATAATTATCTGAGCACTGTAAAAGTGTTGATTCTTTATTATAACGGGACAACATTGGCTGAATTGTGCTGAATCGTAGGACCTGGTTCCTAAACATTTGATATGCTGAAGTTTTGTGTGGATGTACCGTTACCTTGCTTCATGATTAAATTATATTTTGGATTTTTATTTGTGAAGCTAGTAGCTCACAATTAGGTGCTTGCAGGCTGAATTTTTGGACCTGTTTAGGTTTCTGGCTATTCTATTCTTTAGTTAGGTGGTTGCAGGGTAAAATTTGGGAGCTATTAGTAGATACATTATATTGTATTTTTTTTAATTTATATCATCGTGTTGTAAACTTATTTGCTCAGTATTTTCATTTTTTTAATATAAATTTTATGTAATTAAAGCATCATCAGAATAGCAAAAGTAAACAAATTCAGCATATATTACATATTAAAGGGTAAATTGGTATTTTAATATAATTCAGACTACATGTTCAGCATTCAAAGTAAACAACTTGTTATACTACTTTCACTTAATTTATACAGACGTCTTAATCCATAAAGACATCTTAATCTAGGTAGGACTTAATGAGAAAAAAAGTAAACAACCCCTAAGACAATGATTAGGAAGCTTGAAAAGGGAGATATAGAGGAAGAGTACATGAACTTGGAGGATTATAAGGAAGAAATACCAAGGTCCAATCAGAGTAATACTTGCATCCTAAATCTAAGGCAGCCTAGCCCAGTACTTGATAGGTTTTATGTGTGCTTTCATGCATGTAAAAAAGGATTCCTAGAAGGGTGTTGAAGGCTGATAGGTATAGATGGGGCATTTCTGAAAACTGAGGTGAAGGGTGAAATTCTAACAGCTGTAGAAGGAGATGCAAACAACCAAATGTTCCCTATTGCATGAGCATTTGTACCTTCTGAGATTAAATCCACCTGGAAGACTTGAATAATAGAAGGGGGAAAGACTGGGCTTTTGTTTCTGATCAACAAAAGGTCACACCCACATTCATTTCTCCTATTTTTTGCTTCATATCTACCTAACATTCCAGTTTCATTTCATAGTTCAATTATTTCATACCAATAAAAGTATTATATATTAACACAGTACATAGTACGAAGTATTACATTGTACTATATATACTATTATATATATCCCAGTATCATATTGCAAACCAAAATGTTTATAAAGCATCTTAAAACAATTTCATGATTTCAAACCAATATGTTTGTTCAATATCAAAGGTTACTTACAGTATCATGTTTACATATACTATTATATATCCCAACATTACATTACATTACATATATAGTATCCTACAATGCAAAATGACTCACAATTTGATATTTTCAGGGGTTGATGTCAACTTTATATGAGACCTTACCTGATGTTGAACACAGAAGATGTGCCAGGCACATTTATGCAATTTGGAGAAGAAGTCATGGTGGTTTGGAGTTACAAAGGCAATTCTGGAAGTGCTGCAAATCAGCCTCAAAAAGGAAATTTGAACTCAATCTAGAGGTACTTAAAACTTTTTCTCCAAGTGCTCATGATGATATGGTGAAGATAGATCCCAAGTTCTGGTGTAGAGCCTTTTTCAATAGGAGTATCAAGTGTGAAACGGTGGATAACAATCTGTGTGAGGCTTTTAATGGTGTTATAGTACCTGCTAGATCTCTGTTTGGTTTTTCTCAATTGGAATATATAAGAAAATTGGTGATGCAGAGGCTATTAAAGAATAGGAACCTGGGTGAGAAGTGAGTAGGTGACTTAGGTCCCAGGATTAAGAGGAGGGTAAACAAAAATGTACCGATCAGTAATTATTGGAGGGTTCTTTTCAATGCTTCAGATGGGTATGAGGTCTCATGTGGATCAGAGACTTATTTGGTAGATATGGAAAGTACGAGTTGTTTATGTGAGCAGTGGGATGTTTCCGGGATTCCATGCAAACATGCCATTTGTGCCATAAGAGATAAGGGACATAGAATTGAGGATTATGTATCCCTTTGGTATAAAAAGGGAATGTATTGCCATACATATTCTGAAATGATGACCCCTATTGCTGGACCATTATTTTGGCCTAAAACTAATGTTAAAGTCCTACCAGCTGAGTTGAAGGATAAAAATAGGTAAGCCTAGGAAGAATAGAATTAGGGAGATTGGTGAGATTCCTATGACTGGAAAGTTAACCAAGAAAGGAACTAGCATTACATGTCAACTATGCTTCAGAAAAGGGCATAACTAGAAAGGTTGTCCTGCAAAAGAGCATATTTTGCAAGGGACAACAACATTCCCTTCTGATTTAGGAGGTGGTACTTCTCAACAACCACAAACAGGATCTGAAGAAGCAAGTCTAAATGGCGATCGAGTAATTCTGATAAAACATTTTATGTATTTTGGGTATTACGTTTCTGAAGGTCTCAATATTTTCATCTAAATTACTAATTGTATATGTTTTTGTATAGGAAAATAACTCTACCTTTGCTCGTTCAAATAAGAAGAATGTGGAACCTAGTAGATTGCAAAATTACTTCACTGAAAACACAAATATGGAAGAGAGAAATAGGGACAACGTGTTTCAGTTTAGGGGGAAAAATGCGATCAGTGCTGGTGGTTTGGAGGTATACTTTGCATTAATGTTGTTCCTAATTTTCAATTTCTCCATACATTATGATAAAATAATATTTACTTTTGTCCCTATCAACTTATAAACTGTTTTTCTTCATATAGAGGTTGAGGCAAAGAAAGGGCAAGGAGATAAGGGAAAGGGCCAGTCAAGGAAGAAAAAGAAATTCTGAAGAAATGGAAATTGGTGGGGTGTCAACTACTGCAAGGGACATATTTCATATCTTGTTTGACTCAATGGAAGAAGAATGTGAAGATTAGTGTTGATCTGCCACCTGTGAAAAACTTTAGAAAGATGTTTTGCTTGTATTTTGTTAACTAAACTTCCTTTTTGAACATATGTACTCCCTAACAATGATGTTTGCTTGTAATTAGTCTGTGGGAGATGATGGTTAGGTGGCTTGTTCAATTTATGTAGAATGACATTATCAGGGTTGTGTACCCTAACTGTATTGTGGGAGTACAAATCTGCAAATATGCTAGCTAGTACTCTCATAATTCATGAACGAATTGGTTAAAAATCCTTGTTTTGGTTTGGATGGTTGCCATTGCTTTTAATGTAATTGTAATGACATTACCAGGCTGTTTTTTTACTACAAAGCTTCTAATTTGTTCATTATGTTCCTAATATGTGTGCCATATATGGTTTCTTGTTAGCAGCCTGTTTTGGTAGCTTCTAATGTTGATATGTGTTCCTATTAAACGTAATGTCAGGCCATTTAGCTTCGAATGTTAGCAAGTTTCTTGGTAACATGTGTTACTTTTGACATTACCAGGCTGTTTTGGTAGCTTCTAATGTGTTCCTTGTTAATATTCAGCCCATATATGGAATCAACTAGCAAGGTTCATATAGGTACAATTTATGGAGTAACAAAACCATTAGCATTACAAAAACACAATAAATACTTTAATTAAACCAGATTTCATATGCTGAATCAAAGGATACAACAAGAAGTTTACAATGCATTACATTACATACCATCTATGCATTGCATTAGCCTGTCACATTAGGCTTTCCCACTTGAACAGGTGCAAAAATGCCATTTAGAGGCGCTTTTTTTTTTTACACGTGCGGCGCTTTATGGAGCCTCCAATGAGTAGTGCCGCAAAGCATTTTTGCGCTTCTTTGGAAAAAGCGCCTCCAATTTTTTTCCCCCGCTGGACGTGCTGCGCTTTTTTTGCTAAAAAGCGCCTCTAAATTTGAAAATCTAAGTGACACGTACGGCACTTTTTTGCCAAAAAGCGCCTCTAAATTTGAAAATCTATGTGACACGTGCGGTGCTTCTTTGCCTAAAAGCGGCTCCAAATTTGGATTTAATGGATTTTTTAGAGGCATTTTATTGGTTGAAGTGCCTCTGAAATTTTATTATATTACAAGCATTCATATTAAAAGTTCAGTTAGATTCTCTGCTTTATAATACATACAACTAACTTCATACAATCAAACGTATCCAATAAAAACAGTATCATATCATGTATCAAACGCATAATGCAGTATCAAGTACATGTGTAATTAAACATCCAATTAACATCCATACATTAATATAACGTACAAATTTTTTTGCTACGTAGTTTTTTCTCAAATTTGCTATAATACATTTGAAATGTATCTTGACCATTCTGATATCATTGAACTCTGCTAATGTAAATAGTTCACCTCTTGATCGCCATACCTGAAATGTTTATTGAAAAAATGATCACAAACATATTCAAACTTAATTACAATCCAATATATATATACATATATATATATATATAGAGTCCCGTTCCTATCAGGAGTTCCTGAAGAGCAGGCCCATGCGGACAAGCCCATCAGAGGGTCTTCCCGGTGGAATTGTTTGATGAAATTTTTTGAGCATGTTCCTCATCAAGTCTAGTTTATCCATACCAAAATTCAGCTCAAAATTCGATCGGGAAGACAGTCAAATAAATTCTGGAAACATACTTCACATTATATGTGCGCAGAATGCTCAGTATTTTTCCAGAATTTATTCGACTGCCTTCCCGATCGAATTTTGAGCTGAATTTTGGTATGGATAAACTAGACTTGATGGAGAACATGCTCAAAATATTTCATCAAAAAATTCCACCGGGAAGACCCTCTGATGGGCTTGTCCGCACGGGCCTACTCTTCAGGAACTATGTATATGAACTGCCCTATATATATATATATATATATATATATATATATATAATAAAAAACTTCGCAATCTCACAATTTATTCATACATGTCCAATATCATGATTTTCAGAGTATGATATTATTTCCCACATGAATCTCATGACATAATATCCACATTAGTACTTCCGGTTTGTTTTGCAACATATATAATTCATAACATGTACAAGAATCAAACATACCTTCACACTATTGTTGATTTCAACAACATGAGCAGGCTGCTTATCTCGATCACCAGCATGCAATGAACTCTGACTAGTACTAACAACTGAGCAGCTGCCAAACAGTTGGACATTTCAGGTTCGGTTTTGACTTTTGAGAGGTCATCCATTGCTATAAGGAGAGCTTGAAGGAGGTGGTTACGTTGATTATTTGAGGAACATATCTCCTGGAAAATGTGGTAGATGTTCGAGTGCAAGTGCATTTCTAGGAGAAAGAATGGAAAAATTGTGCAAGTGAAATGACAAAAGAACATGCCAGGAAGCACCAGTAGGGGGGAGAACAGCAGATCTACCCGAGCTACTATTAGGAGGAGAAATAATGGCTGCGATTGTTGAGTTTTCGAATAAATAGAAGGTAAGAAACATAATGTGCATCACAAATCAATATCTCAAATTGGTAAAGAAAACATGTCAAATAAATAACATAATGTGCATCAGAAATCAATATATCAACTCGCAGAAAAAAAATGTCAAATAATTACTGAAAATATCACACAACAAAAAACAAAAATTAGAGAGGAAATGTTGGAAATCCTTGTCAGTAATATTGATGAAAACAATATTCTTGTGTCTGTCCTCACACGAACAATATAGACCATATTGCATGGCACTAGATAATCTTACACTTGCAGTAGCTTTACTAATAGGTCTCACTAATAGGTCTCGAGGCAGAAGCAAGGCTGTTGTTGCAATAATTGTCAGCTGGTGGAGTTAAAATTGTCCATGATTTCCTGTAAAATAATTATGCATGTTGATTATCCAGGCACCATTAAGAAAGCTAAAATTAAGCTCAACTTAATATAATAAGCAGCATATCGAATAATAATCATGGAACCGAATAGAGTTGAGTAATAAATAGTTCTACACCAAAAGCCACCGAATCTGTACAAACAAAAAAAAAACACCAAGTACTTCTTAATACAGGCTTCAACCCCTTATCCTATATAACAAGGCTTGGGCATCAAAAGAAAAGGCAAGTATAAGATTGCACGTAGATAAATATATTAGTTTTTCGGATTATGTACTTAAATACATGTTCTACCTTCACGTTCTACTGAGAAAAGGTAGAAGTCATAAGTATAAGCCATTCCTGTCTAATACTCCGATTGTTCATTATTACCAAATATTCAAAATTTCTCAACAAACATGAACTAGAAATAATTCCAACTTGTGACAAAAACAAAATATTAAAAATTAGTTCTAATAAAATGATTAAGAAATGGCGAGCAGCAAGTAGATATCCAATCCTGCAAGGCTGAACGCTTGACATATTCTTATAATGTAGTATATTCATCACAAACACATCCATAGTGCTGCACTGCAGCCCCATTGCAATAGCACCCACTTATGTTCCAAGCATGAATAGATTTAAATAATCATACAGAGGCCAATTTAAAATGGAAGGGCAAAATAAAAGGACTACATAGTGCATACCGTGTATAGACTGATATTATTTCATCTCTGGTAAAGCTATCTTCTTGAGACCCAATCTCATGCAAGTATAAACAATCAAGATTGGTGCAAGGCTGAAACAAAAAAAGGGAAAACTAAAGGAAATGAAGGAGATACCCCAGAACACATAAACATAGTAGTTCATGTCAATCTATCTCATCATACAATTCTTATTCGATTTAACAAAAAAATAACTACAGCTCGACATATATATAACTAAATAAAGCACAATCATGCAAAGAATGTAAAACATAACAAATAAATTCAAATTAAAATAATATTAAAACCTAGTAAACCTAAAAATCATTGCCAAATAATAGACTAACTGAAAATTAATGCATAGTAAGACTAAAAAAAATGAAAATTAACAACCGCGGGAGGCAAAACGGCGGCTACGGACGTTTGAGAGTACAATGAAAACAATCTCGGTGGCACCTCGGCGCACCTCAGCCATTGCGTTGGACGCGGTTTGGTGGCAGCAAGCGTCCGACGGTCTAAGCTTTGCGTTGGTCGCGATTCGGCATGTTCGGATGGGCAAGCAGAATGAGTCGCAGGTTTTGCTAGCCGGTCTGAGCTTCGACGGGCGGTGCAAAGCTTCCGACAGCCTGCATTGTGCGACGAATCGGCCGGCCGCTGCTGCGCTTAGGTCGTCTGAAATGGTCGCTGTTGCGCGCAACTTCAATTGTTGGAGTGATAGGGTTAAAAATTACGAAGCTGCGCCTAACTTCAATTTTTATTTACGGGCGCTTATGGGCGAGAAGCGTTGCACGCCGTTTAATTTTTTTAAAATTTTACGTTTCGAGGCGCTTTACTGAGTAGAAGTGCCGCATGCTTCGTTATTTTTTGTTTATTTTTGACGGAAAAAATATTTAGAGGCATTTTTCTAATTCGAAGCGCCGCACGTGTATATTTTCGAATTTTTTTAATTAATCAGGAGGTGCTTTTTGTATAAAACGCCTCAAGTGAAGCGCCTCTAATTGACGTTTTTCCACTAGTGATGATAACTAACAGCTTAAGTGTTTCATTACACACTACACTTCTCCATAACTGAGAACACATACTACCATAACTAAACCCCACATGAATTTTTCTTCTCATTCCCAAAACATACAACCAGCAGGAGGCCTATGATTATTACTCCTATTATACACCACAAGCTGGTCCTCATCTTATGTTTTTTCTTCACTGCCTTTGCCTCATCAACTGCATGTTGTAATTTGTTGATTTTCCTAAAAAAGACTAGGTATTATCATCTTTGACCTTGCACACATTTCAGGATCAATCCATTCAAAGAGGTTGCAGCAACCACCTATAGCCTGTTGTTACCATTAACAGTATGTCGTTTGTTTTATATCAGCAATTTTGTTAAAAAACCACCAAAGTACTCTTGAGCAGGCAATGAACCGTCTTCTTGGATTGTCATCTGTCCAGGAAGTCATCAGCTTCACAGGCATTCCACACCCACACTTTCCATAATTCATGTCCATAATATCTGTCCAATTCAAAAAATAAACAAAACCAGTACAACTATGTCCTTCGTAACCCACCTTCAATACAACATAAGAAATTTGGAGAATTAAGCAACTCAACTCACCTAAGAATGGCCACAGATCCGCAGAAGCTTCCCTTTGCGGGAACAAGCTCTCTGATAATCAAAGAAGAAAAGGAAGAAACACGCTCAATCTTTAAATTAGGGTTTTACATTTATTAGGGAGGTCGAGGAAGCTGACTGGGCATCCACCGTGGATGAACGAAACAACAGGTAATTGCCACGTTCGTGTTTTTTAACGGGTCTCTACCCTAAGTACTACTTCGGCTCTAAAATGGCTAAATGGTGTACCGTTTAAACTGATTTTCAAGGACATGTACTCTTTACTCCACAGGGCTCGACTTCAGGTACTGAATCGACCCTTTTCTCTGTTTTTTACTACCTCCGTTCTTAAATAAATGAAACACTTTGACTTTTACACTATTCGCATGTTCTACTTTGACTACGTTTTATTTATTAATGTAATAATATTATTTTATGAAAAAAATATTTTTAAACTTATCTCATTGTAAATTTTCATAATCTAATTTTTTAAATTTTTTTACTAATACAA
The DNA here is from genome assembly GCA_945859915.1 of Cuscuta epithymum. NCBI lineage: Eukaryota > Viridiplantae > Streptophyta > Magnoliopsida > Solanales > Convolvulaceae > Cuscuta > Cuscuta epithymum. Next base: position 3,470,442 of record CAMAPF010000031.1, on the reverse strand, counting down.
AATCATTTATATTAATGGTCAAAGTTGTGTCTCGGCAAGTGTGAAATGTTGACCGTTGCATTTATTTAAGAACGGAGGAAATACTTTTTAGTAATGGTCATATTCTAGTGACTATGGAATACAAATAGAGTCTCTTTCAATCTCAATAAGCCACACAAATAACTTTCATAAAAAAAAGGATGACACCCCATTCCTGAGGGCCCCCCAACACCGACCGGACGTCACGATGAGAGGATGTAAATTGGACTATAATCACAATCTGACAGATAGAGAGTGAGGCTCTGTCCCCGGTACTTGCAGAGGGCCTATGCATTTTTCAGCATAGTAACCCCTCATCGCAGTTGCCGGGATACAAATAACTTTCATGTTGTTAGTGACACACGTAACTCACCAGCAGCTTAACGTGGGTTCAATATCTATCAACTAATTAGTTATGTAACGCGCGTTGCGCGTACCTGGTAATGCCCAAGGCCATTGCAGGGATACTGATAAATAGGCAAACAACAAAGACTACTATTTTAAACTTCAAAATGACACGAAATTTTTTCTCTGTACCATTTTACACTAACAATATTCATGCTTTTATAATTGTAGAGAAAGCTCTAATAATTATAAACTTTCTCACGATGTAAGGAGAAAAAATTAAAAGCATATTTGAACAATAAAAACTCACAAACCCACACAAAATAATATACCTAAAAAAATTATCATTGCCAAGAGTAAGTGGATGTCTTATTGATGCATGTCATGTTTAAGGAATTAAGGGATATTACCTTAAATGGGACTGAAAACGTTTGCATATTTCAAAATAGGAGTATCATGTTTTTACTCCCAAAATATGAGTAATCACTGCCATGTTTTTTTATTGTACCAGACTTTAAACATGACAGTATTTTTTAAGCTTGACAATAATTACTCTTATTTTGGGAATAAAAACATGACATTCCTATTTTGAAATTCTCAAACATTTTAACTCATATTTCGGGAATTATCCTTGTGTTTGACAAATAAAAAAAACTGTCATTTGTTTAAACTCTCAGAAATGTCCTAACAAACTTAAGCTTCATTGTGCCGGAAAAATTCAAAACCAATACAGCACTATATATAACATCAAATTCCTTACCCTCCACGGTAACATAATACTATCTCCGTCTCACTAACAATGAGACCAGACGAGGTGACACGATTTTTGAGAAATGTGAGTGTATGTGGTTGGTATTGAATGGATCGATAAAATAAGAATACACTCATAATGATTTAGAACCACACAAATTTTACTAAATTTAGATCCCATATATGTGACAATTTTAGTGGGACGGGTCGACCAAAAAGAAAGATGAGCTAGTTTTAGCGGAATGGAGGGTGTAATAATTTTGTTTATAATTCCCGATTTTTATTTTGAAGGATGTGTTATATCTCTATTGTTGCAAAGAAAATTGAAACTATAGCACATTAACAATCAAGTGAATAAACGTATTAGTAAAAGTGGCTTGAGTCAAATTAAAATTTAGAGTAGAAAAAATGATATCTATCATACCTAAACAATCAAAGAATCATAGTTCATGTAGTGAGACGGTCCTTAGCTTAAGGTAAGCGTTATCAACATGTATCCAAATTTCATCCCATTTTAGAGCCCGTTTGGTAGCACGAAAATCGGCTGATTTGGCTGATTCTACTGAAATTTATGAAGTTCTGGCTGAAATGACTACATTGGCTGATTCTGCTGATTTAAGAAAAAATTATTTTAAAATATATTTTACTAATAAAATAAAGAAAAAATTATATGTAAAAATATCTAAAATTGTCATCTACACTAACTTCATCCAATATAGCCAGAAAAGTAACTAAAGCCTTACGTTTTCTACTTATTACACAATTCAGCACGCGAAAACAAAATTTACGTGTTTGGTAAAAAAGTTGACTAATAAGCCTGATAAGCCTAATAAACCAAAAACAGTGTTGACAAACGGCCTCTTAACCTAAACTCGTTGTCCAAAACTGCTTTTGTGCGTGATGATTAGATATGGACGAATTATTCATACGGATATGATTTAAGAGAATCACAATTAATGATAGCTTCAATCTAATTAATTGGTTCGGTGGAAGTAAACGTTTGGCTAGCCAAGCAAATAAGGAGAAATGAATGGGTTCTCAAGAGATCTTCACTTTGACGGAAAAACTAACGGGAATGTAAAGAAAGTCATGTGAGGTACAATAGTTTAATCATTTTGTACAATTATGTATTGCTATGGGATACAACCAACACATTTTCTATACTCAAAATACCCTAACCCTTATTCACTCTTATAAGTTTGTAGAGATTTAGCGGTAACTGTTGTACACTGTACACATCTGTCCTTCAAATTTCAATTTTCAATCGGAGAAACCTAAATTCCCAAATCTTAAGTGACCAGGACCCGAGATATGGACGCGGACCGAAATTCTCAGCCCGTGTGTTCCCAAGAGGCCCTTAATCTTCTCAACTGCGCCACAGAGACTCCTTATGATATTGATAAATGCGTTCGTCTCCTTGAACAACTACGGCAATGCATCCTCAATAAGGTAATTTTCTATTCATATCGTGCATTATAATGTCTTCATCTGACATGATTGTATATAGTGAGTCATGTTTTTGAACATCCTGAGTTCTGGTGTTATTAATGCATAGATTGGTCGTTCAATTATAACTTTGATGTGAGGTCCCTGATTGTTATGAAGCTGTGTACGTTAAATTGGGATAGCCATCTTCCGTGACTGTTCAAATTTTAGATTGATGCTGGCATGCTGCAAGCGTAAGTTGTCTTAGTATCATAGTTCCAAGCAACTGCATAAATTAGAGAAACCAGTCGATAAGTTTAGAGACAGATGGATCAGGAAAATGTAGACCTTCTGAAGTTTTGAGTTCAGTGTGATGAAGTTAACATTTCTCAAAAAAAAAAAAAAGAATCTTGCCATTATTTTTGTCATAATGCGTATATGATTTGGATGAAAGTGATATGTCTTCAATAAAAAAAAGTTCCTCTTTTGCCAGTTGAGTTTATTAGGATAATGTGTTTTACTGTTGAGGAATACCATCATTTAGAACCTTTGAGGTGGTTGAAGATTACCATTAGCAAGGAAAATAACATGTAGGACATGATACATGAGAAGAAGTGAAATGTTGTTTTAATGTCAAATTTCACAACATATCATAAATGGATTCTGTTGGTGTCTGAATGTGTAGCAGTTACTAAAATATGATGGACAACATACATGTGTTTGCTTAAAGGGAGTTTACAGAGTGTGGATATCTTTTCCAATCATGTCTCAAGTCATGCGCTCTCAACTTAGGACAATGTGCTTGAGAAAGTCATGCACAAAATATTTATTTATGCTCCACAATTTCAGCCATAGTCATATTCTAAATTTCTAACAAAACTATCTTCTTTCTGCTAGAAAAGTATTTTTTCTGGACAACAAGCCTACAGTTACAATAGCTGCTGTACAAATCTTCCTTCCTTAGACAGGCCCTATATGAAGTGGCATCTATCATGCTACATCCTATAATTTTATGAAGCATACCCGTGTAACCTGTACGTAGGCTCAATTGATTTGTACCCAGGATTAGAAAGTATTTGAGGTCACGAGTTTGACCCCTACAAGGGCTACTTGAGGGTTAGGCAACCAAATAGTCCAGAAACCTTTGGTAATAAAAAAAACTTGCCTATGTAGCATTGAAATGGAGCAAACTGGCTTGAGAATATGATGGAATAAAGCAAAATGACTCACCAAACTGTCTGCTCTTCTTTGTTATGAAGCAGCAGTTAGTCCATGCAATTTTTGACGCGATTTTCATTATGGGTCATCCGGAAACAGTCTCTGTGTGCTTTAGTACAGGGGTAAGAGTGGTAAGACTGCGTACATCCGACCCCCCCTTACCCTACCGTAGGCTGTGATTTACTTTTGAGGAACGAAATGTGTGCTTAATAATTTGTTTCCTTCTTTCTGAGTAAATGTCAACCATAAATTTTCTCTATTCAAGTCAAAGGGAGAACCCTTTCTGGGACATAATTCGTCCCACAATGTTTTGCACATTTGACTGACAATTGTGTGGTTCGAATTCTGAAATTTTTAAATAAACCACACTATAGAGTGAAAATTGTGTGGTTTCCTGCGACTTATTTTTCTCATATGCTCTGTCTTTCTGTTGTACGTAGTGTTATATTGGAGAAAAGAGTTTATCTTTTTATTTACTTCAAAGAAAAGACTTTAATTCTAGTTTCCTCTCTGTCTTTATTGCCAAATGTGACTGCTTAGAGCAAAAGTCACAAAGAGAATGTCCCTGCTATCTGCTTGGAGAAAAGTAATATTTGGCTTTTGAATTGTTTCTCATATACAAATACTTTGACAAGTGATTGTAAGCTCTGGATACCGAGTTTATTTGTCTCCTCTAATCAAGTTCATAGTAGTAATTACTCTACCTATCCCCTAACTTTAGGTTTTACTTGTATAAGAAACTAATTATATACAAAAATATACTCCACATTGCCCCTGAATTGGCTTGCTAAGGAAATGATGTTATGGGGTTGAAATTTATTCATAAGGAAAAGAAAAAATATTAAACACACCCAAGGTAGTCAAAAGCGCTCGCCCCAGCGCTTAAGCGCACCAGGCGCAGCGAGCAGGGCCTTCAGCGCTTGGGAGAAGGAGAGGCGCACGTACCTGGGTTAGGAGCAGCATAAGCGCATTAAGCGCATGAAGCGCTGAAGCGGAAAAGGCGCACACCTGGGTCGCCTGATCTGGAAAAGGCTGACAAGCCTTATTTTTGGTTTAAAACTTTAAAAAATAATTAGCCCATATCTTTAATAACACTCAGCCCATGTAAATAATAGGGTAAAACCATTTAAACCTACGTAAAACCTTTAAGTAAAGTAGGTAAAAACGTAAAACCTTGTGTAAAACCTAAGTTATATCGCTAGCCATCATCGGCTCTTCAGCGTACTCACTCTTCTCACTCAAGTTGCTCTACACCAGCCAGTTCTTTCTGTTTTCTTCATCATCTTAAGCAAACTCAGTTCTCCCTCACACCACTAAACAAGATATGTGCTCTTATAGTATATTTCTATGTATATAATAAAGTACTAGTATATTACTATGTATATAATACTCTATATTACTCATAATAATGTATTAATACTCTGCATTACTCTATATTACTCACAGCACTAGTATATTGTTATGTATATAACAAAGTAATAGTACTCAGTATTACTCTATATCACCCACAACATTAGTATATTGCTTTGTATATAATAGTCATAATACTCTGTATTACTTTATGTTACTCACAACATTAGTATATTGCTATGTTATTAATAATGTAATAGTACTATGTAGGCTCACAAGTTTAACAAGGGGAAATAGGCTCCAATTTGATTGTCTTTCATTTATAGTGTTAGTATTAAAGCCATGAATTCTGAATTTGGTGTTTTATTTTTTGTGAATCATGACTTTATTTTGGTGAATCCTGAATTTTATATGCATTTGGTTCAATATGATGTTACATACATCATATTTGGTTAAGTATGGAATAGTATATGTGATTTTATCTAAGTAATGCGCTTCACCCGAGTCAGGCAAGCGCTTTTTTGCGCCTTGCGCCTCAGGCGTTAGAAGACCCCTAGCGCTTCAGGTGCGCCTTTCAACTTTGACTACCTTGAACACACCATTCTGTGACAAACAACAATAAAAGAAAGTGAGAGTATATTGTTCACTGGGTGGTTATAACTGAAGTTTAATGGCTTGCTGATGTTATCTTGCAGAAAGTGAAGAAGTTTTCGCTTGCTGCACAGAATGACGGGAAATCTGATACAATCGGAGGGAAAATGAGTTGACCTTGTTGTATCTGCCGTTGATACTTGTGCATTATATAATATTCTGAACTTGTGATGTTGATTAGTGTGATGTCACTTGACGGACTATAAACCAGAAATACGTTGCTATCATGGTCTGTAATAATGTGTGCACTCCCTACCAGTTTTGATTGAGATGAGCTCAAGTCCCAAATACCACATGCATTTCATTTTGTTGACATGGTAATGCAATTAAAGGCTTTGCTAATGACCAAAAGTAGGCAAAAAATGGGGGTGAATCTAGAAGGGCTTGTTTGAATATTTTTCTTGAGATTATTTTTAAAGACTAGATATATCTTTTTCTCAAAAACGTATACGAGTATATCTTATTCTGAAGACTGGGAACGCCTTTTCCATTTTATTGGATGAATAGTTTTTTTTTTACTTTGCTTCTAGCTTCTCATTTCTTGCTTTATCTCTCACTTGCACCATTGTTTGTCCCGTCTCTCTATCTTACCTTCTCATCCGATCTCTTCACATTGTTTGTGAAGGACTGTTCATACCATCCCTCTTTGAGCCTTCCTTTGAAGGTCTCAGTTCTTGGAGCTTTCTCAATTCTCACCCCCAATCCCCCATTGTAACTTTCTCGTATGCATACTTTTCCCCTTAAGTACGTTGACCGGTACATCTAACATGCTTCCTCCCTTATTGATGAAGAAAATCAGAATTGTATTGTATGTAGGACAATTTAATGCATTTAAGATTGAAATGCTTAAGATTTAGTCATTATTTGTAGCTTTCTCCCTTATTGATGGATGAACGGCTAGATTGGGCAAAAGCTGTAAAGATTTAGCTGAATTTAAAAGCCAATATTTTTGGTATTGAAGTTGCCCCATTTATATTTTGTGCTCAATGAGATAAACCAGATAATCTATCTTTTAAGGTGTATCTTAATTTGCAGAAGAAAGAGATATGAGACAAACTAACTATTTTAATTTAATATCAACGAGATCACCAAGGTTTGCATGTTGTTGTATGAATGAAATGAGATGTACAAAAAAGAAAAAGGAAATGAAGATCTATGAACAAAAAAAATTCCCACAAAAAAATTCTTCAGAATTTCCAACATTTTAAAAAATAACACTACTTTCCATCAAGAAATTGCATTAAAAGAATTAAATATGAAATTCAAAGTTTACAAAGCACTAATTATTTATGGGAACCAGTTTCCCAATTCTTTGTAATTACGAAAATGGTATCGAAATAGAACTTCAAGTTTCCAACATGCTTCCAAATTTCCGAAATGGGAATGCAGTGATCAAATTTCCGAATTTAGGATGCATTAATTCCTAAATTTGAACATGTACACTATATTTATTATTGGTTATCAAATTCACAAAGTTATATGAAAAAAATATGCGCAAGCGCACATAGACATATATACACATTTATTGAAAAAACTTGCAGTGAAATTTCCACATTTAGTCTTGCAATTTTCATAAAAGTGTCAGTTTCCACATTTAGTCTTGCAATTTTCATAAAAGTGTCAGTTTTGATCCTTGAATTATTATTATAGTGACATTTTTAGTCCTTCGTTTATTGTGTCAAATTCATATTGGAAGGATTAAAAGAGTCGATTTTACAATACTTATGAGACTAAATATGGAAAACATTGAAGTCGAGGACTAAAAGTGTCTCTCTCACAAATAGTCGATGACTAAAAATGGGAAAATTGAAAGTCAAGTATAAAAAATGTCACTTACACAATAGTACGTCGAGGGATTGAAAATAGAAAAAACTCCAAAAATATTTTATGCTCGAAGAACATTCTTCTCGATCTTTGAAAGACACAAAACACACGAAGAGGAAAGATAATGACACCAAAATGGGTGCTAAAATATTTGAAAATTTTAAACAAGCTTTAGAAAAGCAAAGTGTGAAAATGAACGGGAAATAATAAAAGATTTCATAAAGACAAAAGAGGAGGAATATTATCCTAAATAGAAGTCAAAATGTTCTAAAATTTCAAAATGAGATTGTCATGTTTTTATTTCTGTAATAGGAGTAATTATTGTCATATTTTGGCAACACCAGACTTTAAACGTGGCGGTATTTATCAAACTTGATAGTTATATTTGGAGAATAAAAATATAACAGTCATATTTTAGAATTCGAAACCATTGTTACTCTTATTTGGGGAATTTTCCCAAAAGGAGAAGAAAACTAACCTTTTTCTTAATGCCCAACATGTTTTGGGTTTTTGCTTCCACATATTATTTTGTTTTGTTTCTAGTCATAATAATAATACCATTAATAATAATACTAATAACAAATAAAAAAAATAATACTAATAATAATAGAAATAATAAAAGTAATAATAAAAGTAATAATAATAAAAAACAATAATAATACACGTAATGATGATGATGATGATGATAATGATGATGATGATAATGATAATGATGAGATAATAAATAATAATAGTAAATAATAATAATAATAATAATAATAATAATAATAATAATAATAATAATAATAATAATTTTGAGAAAACTTTCTGATCTATTCATATTGCTTTACACCAACAGGAGGGAAGGTCTATTTACGTTCAAGATTCAACATCCGGTGCCTGATGGGTCTTGCTGGATTTCTATTGGATTGGTCGCAATCTGATAGAAATTCAGCATTTTAGGCCTTCTGAGCAGCAGAGTTTTGTATGTATATATGCATAACATTAGACCTTCTTGATTCCTAATCGATAATCATTACGCCATTACTTGTTATTCATGCATGGCAAATTAAAATTCCACTTATTTTTCCTTCAAAATTTACTAATCTGCATTCATAGACATATGGTGATATTCATATGCATGCAACTATGCATCGTCGTTCCTCAACCTTCATTATAATCTTCTCTGTCTTATAGTGAAATTCATGCATTATCTATATGGCCCTTAAAATTAAACAGTATTTTTTTTTGTTTTCAACGATCATCCTGCATTTTTGTCTTGTTTATGTTTCTCCTAATGTGTGTTGCAAAGATAATTGTGGTTTAGTGCATGACAAGATTAAGCTTTTAGATATTAAATGGGGGATTTTTCGCCCGGGTCCGATGTCCGACTGTTTCCAAGTGATCAAAATGACATTGTTTTGCTTACTTAGACATGGTTGGACCCGGAACAAATCTAGGGATTTTGAATTCGATCCCATTCTCTTTGGTGTTGTGCAACTTGAAGGATATGTTCCATCTTGATTGTTTAGATTCTTGATCTAAAACACATGTTTTCTTTATTAACAACCAATTTGTGGAGCGTTCATGATTTGTGCTTTAATATGATTTGCATTTTCCTGCATTGTAGATCAATTTCCATAGCATTCTTTTCTTAGTTAAATTCCTTAAATCATCTGTTGACTAATTCAGTATATATTAACTAAATGAAGGTATTAGGTATAGCTTCCATTCTGATAAATCCAAGAACATGGATCAGTTCTGTCAGATTGGGGAGGTTGTGGGGAGCATGCAGGCCTTAATGGTGTTGAAGCACGACATCGTAATAAACACAAGGCAATGTTGCTTTCTCTTCGACATCTATGTTCAGGCATTCAACAAAATCTCTGATGAAATCAAACAGCACTTAAGATTAGACGAGAGGGGCACAAAGTGGAAACCGCTCGAGCGCCCAATGAGAGAGCTATACAGGATTTTCAAGGAAGGCGAATCGTATATAATGAACTGCATTGACATCAAGAACCAGCTGGGGAAGGCTATTAGTATCCATTCAAACAGAGATTGCGTCGAGCTTCACATTCACAACTTGCTCTCCTGTTTCGTGGTGGTGATCGAGGCAATTGAAGCAGCTGCCGAAATCTCAGGTGGGCTCCATGAAGAAGATGTGCAGAAGAGGAGACTTGCACTCATGAACAAGTATGACACTACCAAGTGCAATGACCCAACGCTTTTCCAATGGAAGTATGGGAACCAGTATTTAGTATCCCGAGAGATATGCAGCCGGTTGGAGTGCATTTGGAATGAAGACAGATGGCTGCTTCTTGAGATGTTGAGAAAGATACAGAGCAATAAGCTGGCGGAGAAGCTGATCATGAAGTTGAGCAGAGGATTAGAGACAGATACTATGCTATTACCAACTTCCCTATTGTTGGAAGCAAGCGATTATCACGTGAAACGACGCATAGGATCAGGCGGGAGCCATCTTAAGGAAATCCAATGGCTAGGAGAGAGTTTCGCACTGAGGACTTTTTACGGAGACATTGAAGTGCTGAGACCGGAGATCGCTATGGCTATGTCGATGTCTCACCCAAATGTGCTGCAATACCACTGCGGATTCTATGATGAATCAAGGAAAGAGGGGTTTCTTGTGATGGACTTGATGAGCAAGAGTTTGGACATTTTCATGAAGGAGAATTCCGGGCAAAGGAGGAGAATGTCATTTTCTATCCCGGTTGCAGTTGACATAATGCTTCAGATTGCAAGAGGGGTGGAGTACTTACATTCAAGAAGCCTTTTCCATGGTGAGTTGAATCCATCAAATATTCTTCTCAGACCAACAACCAACTCCTGCTCCTCATCTTTGGAGAGTTATTACTTCCATGTGAAGGTAGCTGGCTTTGGTTTATCCCTTCTGAAAAGCCAGTATACTCACAGAAGCTGCCCAAGGGTAAGTGGAATTGATCCGGTGGTATGGTATGCACCAGAAGTTGTGGTTGAGCTAAGCAGCAGCAACAACACAGGCAACATGAAGTACTCGGAGAAAGCTGATGTGTACAGCTTTGGTATGCTGTGTTTCCAGATTCTGACAGGGAAAGCTCCATTTGAGGATGGGGTAGGCAGTGGGGAGATAGTGCGGCCCCTTCAAGGAGATAAAATGGTACACAGTTTGATGGCTGGGGAGAGGCCACTCTTCCCACACCCTTTCCCTAAATTCCTCATGAACTTGGTCAGGAAATGCTGGCAAACCAGCCCCAACACACGCCCCGGTTTTTCTTCCATTTGCAGGATTTTACGATACATGAAGAAGGTCCTTGTTATAAATCCCGAGCATGGTCAGCCTGGTTGTCCTCCTCCTCTTGTTGATTACTGTGACATTGAAGCTGGCTACTCCAATAAATTTGCTGCCATAGATGGCATCACGCAATCTGTTCCTTCTGTATGTGAAATACCATTTCAGATGTTTGCTTATAAGCTTGTTGAGAAGGAGAAAACTTCAAGAAATGGTGGCTTTCCATTCACGACTCAAGGTCTGCCTGATGAAGATGATCTCCATGTCATCATGCAAAATAATGGTGGAACTCGTCACAGAAGATTGGCGTGCTCGGAAGTTATGGACAGGAATGATCTGGGAATTTTTTCTGATCAACGATCTGTGGTCTCAGAGATCCCACACTCAAAGCGCTTATCTTCAGCTGATCAAATTTCAATTCTATCTGATGAAACTACCTCAGCTTTTGCAGATACCCCTGACTGGAGGCTACTCTCTGGGCTGCCGAATGATCATCCAAGTGCGCCTTTCGTTGAGAGACGAAGAAGGAAAAGCCATCATTCAATATCCACAGAAAGCAGCAATGAGACCAAGTCAGACAGAGGAATGTCATCAAAAACAAAAATTCAGTGGTTGGCAAATGATGTTTCTCGATCTACTGGGAAGAAGCATTTAACAGCTGAGGTTGCGGGAAAGAAGAACCGTTTGACAACTATTGACCCAAAACCTGCATCAAATCGTGATGATCATGAGGCACAAGAAAAGATATCATCAACAGAAGCTGGGTATAAACCAAAATGTTATGGAGAGAATCCAAAACTAACAACAGGCGTTACAACGACGCCATTTCGTTCTGAATCGACAAGAAAGAAATTCTTAAGCAATATGAAAACCAAATTTAGATTAACCAAAATCCCAGAAAAGAAAATGCTCAGCTCAATAAACCATTCATCATCTACTCCCGAGGATCCACAAAAAGCAACCACTTTAAAGCCAACCAAATCGAAGCTCACACTGAAAAATGCTATATTTAACAATAGTTTGAAGAGCAAGCAAAATGAAGCAGGTAAATTGATAAGTTTCTTTAGCGCAATTTACATACACATTTCTTAGCATTTCTTAGCAAAATGTACCTGTTGATTACTGCAGGCACATCAAAATGTCAATCACCAGGAGCTTCACCTGCAAGGGTGATAAGAACAAATTCCTTGGGAAGATTATTTCAATCCCCACTTTCTTCACCAGTACATCCATTAAAAGCATCGTCACCAGCAAGAGCTACTCCCACGAGATCCTTTAGTTTATGTCCATCTCCAATCATAAAAGGAAACAAACGCCGTTTTTGATCCCATATAGACAGATGAATGTTGTCCGATGATGGAAGCACAAATATACGGAGTATATTTTTATTTTAGACGTTGCCATTTTTTTCCAGCACATTGGTATATACTTTTTTTTATTCACAGGTTCACCCTCCTTCCCCACTTCTGTAAGTGAAGGTCACAAATATGAAATGTAATATATTGAATTTTGAAGAAATGATTTGCTACAACAAAGGGAAATAATATGCCTCTTGAAGTTTTGGTTTTGTTACTCTGGTTCTATTGTAATTTGAGATTAGAACACAAGTAAAGGTTGACTGACTAAATCTTCCAATAGTTTTTTTTATATATAGGCATCAATACATCATTGTACTTTGAACAATGACTCGGATAGTGAGGCAATATATGATGGTGGAATACTGCGCAATGTCCGTTTCCAATATGTTAGATTTTGTTTTTTGTAAAGTTAAGAATTAGGATGATTAACTAGTAATGAATTTAATTAAAATTTACTCAGAGCAAGTTTACAGTTCATTAAAAGGTTATATGAAAGAATGCCTTTGGCCATATACAGGGGTCACAACATAAGGAATCAACTCACATTTAGCAATTGACATTCATTGCAGAAAAATCCGTTCATCTTAATCCATATATAGAGAAGAGTTTAAGAAAGAAAACCTCAGATTAATAGCTAAAGAGCATATGTAGAAAGAGAGGAAGGTTCGAAGTAAGGATATCTAGCTATAATACTGTGGCCATAGACAAGAACATTCAACTGCTGGGAGGTAACTGGAGGTTGTTGTCTATGATATGGAACGGACTGGATAGATTTGGTGTCCAGGTTGTAAAAATATACCTCCCTGCTTTCTTCCTCGCGAATAAGAACAACAGGAGCCTTCTTATTATTAAGAGGAATGAAGGCTTTCACATAAATCCTCCTTGTCTCTGCTGATGACACTAAGGCAGTGTCGTTCGTGATCAAATCAACACTGATATTGTACATCAACACCCACTTTTGAGCAGCCACTGTACTTGGGCGCGGATTAGCTCCATCTTCACTGTCCTTTGTGACCATGAAAACTCTCATAGTTTTGGTATCAATGCCCCCGAACCATAACATGTCACCGTCCTCAATTGATGACCTTGTCATAGCAGTGGTGATGTAGTAATGTGGACGAAATTCATTGTAGTGGTGCATCTCGATGAACTGGACTTGCTCTTCACTGGGAAGATAAAGTGCTAGTGTTAATCTGAACCCGTAGATGTACCAGTGAAGGATCAGTTGCAAACACAATAGGAACATATTCTCCTGTGGGGACGATCACTGTCGCTTCGGCGGCGGCCCAGATGCCTGTCTGGGAAGAGTAAGTCACCATCCTCAAAGTAGGCCTTTCCGGTTGTTGGGCACAACAATCAGTTCGGACGACGATGTACTTCGCTGCCAGTTCACTTTTGTTCTCTTGACACATCAACCCGATGGATTTGTCTTCCCACGACGGTGGCGGCGGGGTGGCAACGACACAACCCGCTTTGTAATCGGGTTCAGAACGTGGTACTTGTGTGACTCACGCTGGCCCGAAAGGACCAAACCATTAGAGAAATTTATGGCTACGCATAGTTCTAGTTCTAGATACTGATATTGGGTTTTGCAATTGCCTTATTGCCGGGCAGGTCAAGACGTAGTATGTTCATCACAGATTTCTTTCCGGGGGGAGGTAATTATCAGGCCGGGCTGATGCACCTTGAAACATGGCCGACAAACCAGCACCGCCGCGCCGACTCAGCCGGCTGTCGTATCTCTGGATGAAAAGGGGATGGGAAATCAAATGATTCCATGACTTCGATACAGGCCGGAATCTGTAAACTGATTTTGGAGGCAAACAGACTAGAATTCCCGCGATTATTTGCTCATCCATGGCAGCCAGACCTACTTATCGACGACTTATGATGATGATGATGATGAAGCTAATTATTATTGATCAATTTGCTTTACAAAGATGAGTAAAATTTAAGAAATTATTCCGAAAATTTATAAACCTGTTGGCTTAACAATGCAGAAACCACAAATACATTCCAAATACGATCAGCAAACTCCTTGGAGTGCAAGGAAGAAGAAAGTAGATTCTTTACAAGTGGAACTAGCTGACTGATCACTTTGTTCCTGGCTTTGGAGTGAAGATACACTTCGCTTTTACATAATTTCATTAATTAATTTTATAAATGTTCATTTTCCCAAACTTCTGAGTTGTCATATATTACCTACCTCCTGTTAAAAAGTGCTCATGCCAAAATGACATAGTTATTTAGATAATAATTAATAAAAAGTTCGCATGACAAAATGACATAGTTACTTAGACAATAATTAAATAAGATAATTCAAATATATTTTGAGAATAATTTTAATAGGTATACTCCCTCCGCCCCAAATTAAAAATTCCGTTTGACTTTAACACAATTTAAAAAAGTGACACTGTTTTGTACTATATTGTTTACTAAATAAGGAAATGGGACATATTTAAGGGACGGATCGAAAAGAGAAATGAAATGTTTATTTAGGAACAAAGGTAAAAAGTATAATATAATGGTGTTAGTATTGATAACTCTGATTTTATAAATGAACTATTTTTAATATTTCATGATTCATTTGTTATTTAAGATTACTTAAAGAGAAATGAAATGTTTACTTAGGAACAAAGGTAAAAAGTATGATATAATGGTGTTAGTATTAATAACTCATTTATTTGTTAATAAATGAGAATCTTTTAAAGGGATGGAGGGAGTACAAGATTAGATACTCTTGATCGACCAAATCTTAATACGTATATCACATTGCAAGGGCGGATCTAGGATTTTTTGTTATTGGAGGCACTGACTATTAGGGTTGGCCAAGAATCATGACCCGTTATCCCATTACGAAATAACCTGAAACTGATAATGTTTCGTTCGTACAATTAAAAGGTTCACATCCCGTCTTGTTGCCCCATTTGTATGATTATCAGATCGGGACCGGTATAACCCTAATCCCGAACCATTCCAAATCGTATCCACCCCTTGCTTGCTACCCACTATAATTAAATAGTAAAGTATAAGGAAATGTCAAGCTAAGTATGACTAAATAAACATATATTTAGTTTTTTTTATTGTAAACACACACACACACACACACACACACACACATATATATATATATATATATATATATATATATATATATATATATATAGTTCAAATAATGCTATAATATTATATAATCCGAGAAAACACTTCCTATATTCCTAACTTTTTTTCTAACTAGTCTTCATAGTTTCTGCTTTCATCAAATCTAAATTTATCTCCTATTTAATTTCTTAGATAATTGTCCAATCGGTTCTGGAGGGTTCTTAGGGATGAGGTGTCATCCTCTTTTTATCTTCCATTTAATTCTAAAGAAATCAATATTATGCTATTTGAATTGGTACTTTTATGATTTTATTGATCTCTCTACAACATTAGTATCATCTGCAAACTTTTAATGAGATTATTATTTTTAAATATGGCTATTGTTATTTTTCCCTAATATAGAATCATTCACTCAGAAGATAATTTCATCCGTTTTTGTCTTTTAATCCTCTTATGAGCCATTATTTTTAATCTCCTTGCACAATTAAAGTGAGAATTTGTTTAGAAAGAAAGGGAGTCTTATAAGTGAGGACTTCATTAGTACTGTATTAAGTACATCTACTTTTACATAGTTACTGACTTATTAGGCAGTAAAAAAAAACACTTATTAGGATTATTGTATAAACAATAAAAGTATCAGATCACCGAGAGAACACAAATTGTGATCTATTTTTCCTTAGCTTCCTTTTAGTTATTTAGTTGCTTAAGATTAGATACTAAGAATAAAATGTATAAAAGTGGTATCCACTAATTTGCAAAAGTTGTGCAATATATTGGCATTGACCGGTTTCCTTGTTCCATGAAAATTTATTGGGGGCACTACTTAATTTTTATTGGGGGCACTACCTTTGAATACAAATTGTTAATTAATTGAACTTTCTTAAAATATACTCCGTCCTTGTAACATATCAAATTTTCGAGTTGGTAAAAATGAGAGTGCATTATCACATGAATCCAAATACGATATAGATAACAAATGTCATGTTATAGGCCAAATGAAATACTAAAAAATTAGTTTCCCTAATAGAATCATTCACTCAGAAGATAATTTCATCCGCTTTTGTCTTTTAATCCTCTTATGAGCCATTATTTTTAATCTCCTTGCACAATTAAAGTGAGAATTTGTTTAGAAATAAAGGGAGTCTTATACCTTGATGTCTTGATATATTCATTTTTTTTTAAGTGAGGACTTCATTAGTAATGTATTAAGTACATCTACTTTTACATAGTTACTGACTTATTAGGCAGTCAAAAAAACACTTATTAGGATTATTGTATAAACAATAAAAGTATCAGATCACCTAGAGAACACAAATTGTGATCTATTTTTCCTTAGCTTCCTTTTAGTTATTTAGTTGCTTAAGATTAGATACTAAGAATAAAATGTATAAAAGTGGCATCCACTAATTTGCAAAAGTTGTGCAATATATTGGCATTGACCGGTTTCCTTGTTCCATGAAAATTTATTGGGGGCACTACTTAATTTTTATTGGGGGCACTACCTTTGAATACAAATTGTTAATTGAACTTTCTTAAAATATACTCCGTCCTTGTAACATATCAAATTTTCGAGTTGGTAAAAATGAGAGTGCATTATCACATGAATCCAAATACGACATAGATAACAAATGTCATGTTATAGGCCAAATGAAATACTAAAAAATTAGTCTTATTAGTGATGTATAGTGTATACAGTATACTAAAAGTATTTACAAACAAATACTACGTAACAAATTATACGATAAAAAACAAATAATAAATTATTAATATTCTATTCAATTTGAAACAAGATTAGTAATCGTAATTATGATTCAAGATCTCAATGTATCAAATTTCAAAAATTTGGAAAAAATTCAAATATGTATATACAATATATAAATCATCAACTTTATATAAAAGTTGTCATATCAACTACTCCGTACATGTTGTCGTTACACGTATCTTTTTATTTTAGACGTTGACATATTTTTCCAGCACATTAGGAGACAAAAGTCTATACCTTCTAGCTTTTTTATTATTTAAAAACACTCTTAAAACTTCCAGTGGTATGTTTGACATAACAATACTTAAGAGTTTTTCAAAAAATAAATGCTCTTTTTTGAGATGTTACAGGGAGTAGCATCTGAGAAAAGTCTGTGACTTTTAGCATTAATTAATCCAAACAGCTTGTATACCGAACAAAACTAAATCAAACAGTCAGGGCCTGTTTACTAACATAGATATTTTCTAGTTTTCCAAAAACAGGAAAACTGGAAAATAGAAAACAGGAAACGTGTTTACCAAAGAAATTCCTGGAAAACTGGAGAAAGGAAAAAAGAAAAACACGTTTACCAAATCGTTTTCCAAAACGGAAAAAATGAGACATGTCTCTCTTTTCCTTAATAATTTGGAGAAGTGACTTTTACTAGTTTTCAAAATTTGGAAAACGCAGATGCTACAGTGCCACTGCAATGAATTTGCTTACTTACACCTAGTGGTGGGTCCGGTCCCGCTCCGATGTCGATTTTATTCCGATACCTCCATCCTCATACCTTACCCTATACCCCTACCCTACCCTACCCTACCCACCCAACCCCACCCCGCATACCCATTTTTCCCAATAATGACCCTACCCCCACCCCGATCCACCCTACCCTACCGCCACCCCCCTACCACCTCGACCCCGACCCACCCTACCCTACCCCCACCCGTATATTACCCCTTACCACATGCCCCTACCTCGGCCCCACCCCACCGCCATCCTACCCCCACCCTTCCGCCATCGTACCACCATCCTACCCCGCACCCTACCCTTCCCCTACCTCGGCCCCACCCCACCCTACCCCCACCCGTATATTACCCCTTACCACATGCCCTATCTCAGCCCCACCCCCACCGCCATCCTACCCCCACCCTCGTACCTCCATCCTACCCCCACCCTTTCGCCATCCGACCACCATCCTACCCCCCACCCTACCCTTCCCCTACCTCGGCCCCACCCAGATCCCGGGCCCACCCTATCGCCATCCTATCCCACTACCCCTACCTTACCCCAACCCCAACCCTACCCCCACCCACCCTTACCGCCATCCTATCCCACTACCCCCACCCTTACCGCCATCCTACCCCCCCACCCCCCTACCCCTTCCCTACCTCAGCCCCACCCTGGTCCCGGCCCCACCCAACCGCCATCCTATCCCAACTCCATACCCTACCTCTACCTTACCCCAAACCCTACCCACTACCCCACCCTTACCCCTAACCACGACCCTAACCCACCCACTACCCCCACCCAACCCCCTACCCCTAGACCTTACCAGCCCACCCCGACTATACCCCTTACCCCACCCCCACCCATAACTTCCCTACCCCCGACCCCTACGAGTAGGTATGGGTGGGTATGAAGGGTTGTGGGGGAGTATGGGTAGAGTGTAAGATCGTGGTAAGGGTAGGGGTCAAGAGTGTGGAATTGGAGAACTGAGTAAAAAAATTGATGAACATGTTTTCAGATTTGAAAATGAAAAACTAAAAAATAGAAACAGAAAATTGGAGATAGAAAAACTGAAAAATAAAAACAGAAAATTGGAGAACGAAAAACAGAAGTAGAAAACAGGAAAATATCTCTGTTAGTAAACAGGCCCTCAACTTTTTACCAAACAACTATCACCTTTTCTTTTTAAGACCTTTTCAGTCAATAAAAACTAATACTAGTAATTATTAAAAAGGTTACAAAAGTATCTTTTCAGCTAGTTATGCCAAACATACGATAGACTCTTTTTGTGTACTGATTCACCCTCCTTTCCCACTTCTATAAGCGAGTGATAAAAGGTCACAAATATGAAATGTATTGAATTGAATTTTGAAGCAAGATTTGCTACAACAAAGGGAAATAATATGCATCTTGAGGTTTTGGTTTTGTTAATCTTCTAACACTTTTTTTTTGTATATATAGGCGTCCATATACATCATTGCTCTTTGAACAATAACTCAGATAGCGAGGCAATACATGATGATGGAGTACTACGCAGTGCCCGTTTCCAATATGTTACATTTGGTTTTTATAAAGTTAAGAATGTGGATGATTAACTAATAATGAAGTTAAGAACAAGTTGACTGTTACAAAGAGAGCATGTGATAAAATAAATGTGATGAAAGAATTAAAAATTAAAAGTAAATAGAACCTAAAAGTTTAAGTTTTATGTAATACAAATTTGTAATTTCTCATTCTTGAATTTACTCAGAGAGTGTTTGCAATAATTTAAAAAAACGCTTCTCAGTTTTTGACTTAAAAATGCTATAATAAGAGTTTTCAAGTGACAACTTCTGCTTAAAAAGCGTTTCTCGGCTTTTGAGTGAAAAATGCTTTTTTCTTTTTCTATTACACAAAAAACATTTATTTTCTCAAACACTATTAACTTTTACTACTAATCACTTTATCCAAAATCACTTCAAAACGTGTTTTCTTTTAAGCAAAAGCATTTACAAACACTTCCTTAGAGTAAGTTTACTGTTTAATAAAAGTTTACATAGAAGAATGCCTTTGGCCATATAAAAGTTTAAGTTGGATGTGGGCTCTCATGCTTAAAATTCAAGAGGTCACAACATAAGGAATCACACCACATTTGGCCATTGATATTGGTTGCAGCAAAAGTTGTTCATCTTAATCCATATATAGAGAAGAGTTCAAGAAAGAACACCTCGATTATATTAATAGAATAATAGCTAAAGAGCATATGCAGAAAGAGAGGAAGGTTCTAAGTAATAAGGATAGGTATAGCCAAGTAAATTCAACTGCTGGGAGGTAACTACAGGTTTTCCATGACATGGAATGGACTGGATGGATTTGTTGTCCAGGTTGTAAAGGTACACCTTCCCGCGTGGTACCCAACGAATAAGAGCAATGAGAGCCTTCTTATTATTAAGCGGAATGAAGGCCTCTACGAAAAACCTCCCTCTCCCGGCTGATGACAGTAAGCCGATGTCGTTCCAGATCGAATCAACACTGATATCGTACATCAACATCCATTCTTGAGCAGTCACAGCACTTGGGCGCGGATTAGCCCCATCTTCACTATCCTTAGTCAGCATGAAAACTCTCATAGTTACGGCATCATTGCCCCCGAACAGTAACATGTCATCGTCCTCAATGAATGACCTTGTCATAGCTGTGGAGATCCAGTATTGACCAATTCCATCATAGTGGCGGATATTGATGACCTGGACTTGCTCTTCACTGGGACGATAAAGTGCTAGTGTTAATCTGAACGAGTACATGTACCAGTGAAAAACACCATTCATCACTAAAGGGGCACCTTTAAACACACCAGGCAAGTATTCTCCCGCGGGGGCGATCACTGTAGGTTCGGCCACGGCCCAGATGCCTCTCTCAGAAGAATAAGTCACCATCCTCAAAGTATGCCTTCCCTGTTGGCTGACACAATCAGTTCGGACGACGATGTACTTGGCTGCCAGTTCTCGTGTGTTCTCTTGACACATCAACCCGATGGATGTGTCACTCCCCGAGGGCGGGGGCGGGGATGGTAACGTCACAACCCGCTTTGTCATCGGGTTAAGAACGTAGTACTTGTCTGTCTCACGCCCGCCCCAAAGGACCAAACCATTAGAGGAATTTATGAAATTGCCTAGTTCTAGTTCTAGATAATTGTATTGGATTTTGCAATTGCCGGGCAGGTCAAGAGGGAGTATGTTCATCAAAGATTTCTTTACCTTTTCGTTTCCCGGTCGGAGGTAATCAGGCCGCACTAATGCATCTTGAAACAACGCCAACATACCAGCACCGCCGCGCCGCCTCAACTGGCTGTCGTATCTCTGGATGAAAAAGAGATGGGAAATCAAATGGTTCCATGACTTTGATACGAGCCTGAATCTGTAAACTGATTTTGGAGGCAAACAGACTAGAATTCTCGTGATTATTTGCTCATCCATGGCTTATGATGATGAAGCTAATTATCATTGATTCATTTGCTTTTTAAGGAAGACTAACATTTACTACGTAAGAAATTATTACGAAAATTTATAACCCTGTTTGGCTTAACAATAAAGAAACCACAAATACTTCCACATAAGATCAGCAAACTCCTTAATGGCCAAGGAAGAAGAAAGTAGATTCTTTACAAGTGGAACTAGCTGTTTGATCACTTTGTTACCTAACTTTGGAGTGATGATATATATACTTCCCTTTTTCATAAATTCATTATTTAATTTTATAATGTTATGTCCATTTTCCCAAATCTTGGTTGGCCAAAATCTTAATATATCGCATTTCAACATATCAAAGTTTCGACTCTTGGTAAAAATATGTGTATTATCACATGAATCCGAATACGATATAGATAAAGCATCGTGTTCATAGAATAAATTCTATTTTTTTCCTTACTGAAAATTTATATATTTTGAATCTTCAAAAATAAGAGCCAAAGATAAAATGGTAAGCTAGTGAAAGGTTATTTTGGATCCTAAAAAAACTACTACGTATTTTTTTCCTTCTTCAAATTTGAATAGCTTATCATTTTTTTATGACTTCAAAAATTTTAATATGGGAAAAAAGATGCATAAAGTTGTTGTCATTGATGCTAGGATGGGCACAGTTTGTGGCCGGAAATAAAAAGATTGGATCCTAAACGATTTCAGGATATATATTTCAGAGACAATAAGATTCAAATTTTTGCCTTGGCAAGATTGATGTTTGAATTTTGGCATTTTAGTGCTCTCCCAGTTCCAAATCATTTTGCAAACAGATCTTTGGGAAGACGTTGACTGAGTATACATTTCAGAATTGTCTTGCATTGCTCAAAAATCTATTTATCATCTTTGAGGTTTAAAAAAGTAAAAAATATTGTTTTCAAACCATTGATTCTGGATAAATTTATTAATTCAAAGCTCAAAACGGGAGCAGGTGGAGATATTTATATATACCGTCATTTTGTCTGTGACACAAAAAATACTTTTCTGCAAAAAATACTTTTCTTACCGTACCAAACAAACTAAGTATTACTTAATTTCTTTTTAACAAAGTCTTCATAATATTCTAAACACTTACTACTATACTAATCGTTTTTCATAGAAACATTTAGCTATTGAATACAAAATCAAATAAAAATAATTATGAAACTCAAGATGAGATAATGTAAAAATGACCAAAATGTAACTTACTAAAGAGGAAAAGTAGAAAGAGAGGAAGGTTGTAAGTAAGGATATACAACAGGGTAATTATTAGTTCCACAGTATGGAACAGATCTCGGGGAAAAGAAATACTGAAATACCATCACCCCAGGTCCTCCAAAGCGAATTGTTAAAGCAACATAAGCCTTTTTGTCATTAACTGGAAGGAAATCCTCCCCACAGTAATCTCAATCTCTGATGACAATGAAGTTGTCTCGCTCCCGAGAGAACCGCGACTAATAGCGTACATCAACACCCATACTTGATTAGTTAACTGATTTGCCCGGCCGTCTTCACTGTCAGCATGAAAAGTCTCATGAGTTCGGGTCCTATGCATGCAGCCGAACCATAGCACGTCGCCCTCGATGGTGTATGACCTTGTCATAGCAGTGTCGCTATAATTGTTATCATAATTAATTCCTTCGTAGCTCTGGATCTCGACGACCTCTTCACGGCCGGGATGATAAAGTGCTAGTGTTAATCTTTCCGAGTAGTGGTTCCAGTGGAAAACACCATTCATAACTAGAGGAGAATCTCGAAACACATGAGGAGTATAGTAGTCTTTGGAGGCGATGGTGATCAATGTATGTTTGATGGGGGCCCATACGTCAGTGTTGGAAAAGTAAGTCACGATTTGTAAACTATCCTTTTGAAGTTGGCGGTCTAACGTGCATTCAATTCGATCGAATGACCAGGTACTTGGCTGCCATTTCACTTTTGTTCTCTTCACACATGAACCCAATGGATGTAAATCTCTTTCGGGGCCGTGGTAGTGGCGGCGATACCATTTGAATGTAATGTAATATTTTAAAAATATTTTTAAAATATGCATAACCTTCTTAGTTAGTTAGTTAAACATCAAGAAATGGAGTACCATTTGAATGTAATGTACTCCCTCTGTCCCATTTTACCTATCCTAGCAGTACATAGCAAAAATCAACACGTGATGAGCATACATAGCAGTATAGGGCTAAAGTATGAGTATCGTCTCCAAATGGACGAAAAAAGGGAATCATGAATTAAATAAATTCATTGATTAAAAATAAATAAATAAAATAATGCGATGTGTGAGATTTGGATTTTTAGGAAATTAAAGTAATGCAAAAACTAAATTAATCTAAAAGGCTCTTTCTAACTAAGGACAAAGGTTGGAAACATGGATTGATTCTGGGGTAATCAGATTTCGGGTCGGGTTTGATAAGGCTTAATAACATGAAATTAATTAATTGAACAATACTGGTCAATACTAAGGTTCAATGACTTGATTGATTGTATTTTAAAAGTAAACGTACTTGATAGAGTATATAGACTCGTACCCCCGGGTCTCACGACTATTGGGTCCGGACAGCGGCCCACATACGCTCAGTGGATAGCATTTATCTCATTGTACACTCTATTTTATTCATGTATATCCATTAGAATAGATTATATATCATTTATTAGCCATTTATTGGCCTTTTATTGTAACTGGGCCAGCCAGGCCCAAGCCTGGAAGCCCAACCCACTTTTTCTCTTATAAATACTCCCTATGGGAGACATGTAAAGGGGGACGGTTGGTTGGTTGATTGGAGTTCATTATACATATCACTTTATCTCTCTAGCTCTCCCTTCTCTCTAGGATTAAATAATCTATCAGTACTTTTTTTTGAAAGAAGGAGGTTTAAATTGGTAAAAAGACCACAAGCAATCGTCAGCCCTCGAACCAGACTTACGAGAGTCAATCATCTTCAAAAAAAGCAATATGACTCGCTAATCCTATAATAGCATAAATGAGCCAACGACGGTTACAGCAGACCTCCTACCACCCAATCATAATGGAATAGTCTTACAACAATAAGTGTAACCAACAGAAAAATAAACAGTCTGATCATGAAAATTACATAGCAAGCAAACAGTAAAATTAAAATGCTGCTTCCAAACCCTAGACGACGTACTTGCACTCCATGGCGGCGGTTCGGGAGGGGGACTGTCCAACAGTATTGTAGCTTCTTCCTCTTCTTGCCTCTTATTCATCATGTTTTCTACCAAGCCTCCTCTGTCACCACCTATCACGGATGACTTCAAATCCAGATCTGTTCCAGCCCCTAGCCCCACACTTTGTCCATACCGGCTGATCTCAACCATGAATGACATCCTCGAAACTCTCCACCTGCTGTCAAGGGTGTACAATCTTTGGCCGTCATATTGGTACCGAAGAAGAAAGCCTCACGAATGGAAGAAGAGAGCCGCACAAAAAAGCCACGCTTCATCAAAAACGAAAGCAAAGAAAACGACCCCGAAATCTGGTGGAGACGGCCGCTGCTATGCTAAGGTTTCTCAAAAGTAATCGTACTTATGTGATGCTTTTTTTAATATATGGGCTTAAATGACGGATTCGTAACAATAGAAGGGATTATTTATTTGACTCTTATTCCTTAAGGAAAATTCGCAATAACAATCTCACCTTTGATCGGTCTTTTCATAATAATTCCATCTATATGTAATTTTAGAATAATCTCACCTTTGCAGCTCATCTTCTCTCATTAGACTCTGACCGGTTGATGACATTACAATATGTTTTTGTCTTTTTTTGTAGAAACATTACATAAATAATCTCACATTTAACAAATTTGGTTAAAATAGTCACACGTTTCATTTTTTGTTCACAGCCTAACTTTAGTTTTATTTGTAACCCTAGAGACTTTTTTTTTTCTTTTCGCATCCTTTTGTTTTTATTTCCATTCCATATTTATGATTCTATTGTCACTCTATTAGGAGAGTTTTTATTTTTATATTTAGAGGAAAAGGAGAGTGTTTTTATATAAAATATCCTTTCCGGACAAATTCTTTTTGTCATTTTTTCTTCCCATATTTTTATTTCAATTTCCTTTTTGTTTTTCTATTATTAATCACTCTCTTTTTATTAAATTTTTTTTCACACTTTACTTTTTGTTATATTTCCTTTTTGTTTTTCTTTCCTTATTTTTATTTCATTTCCCTTTTCACGTGTTTCTATTATTAACCATTCTCTTTTTATTAAAAATCTTTTCCCACTTTACGTTTTGTTATATTTTCTTTTTGTTTTCACTTTTCCCCATATTCTTTTCTTGTTTTTTGTCTTTTCTTTATTCTTGTTACTTAATTCCACCATATGTATATTTTTCTCCTTCCCGCGTCGTCATTGTATTTTTCTAAGTCCACTCATAAATTTCATAAACTATGGGAAAAACAATTGTGGTAAAAAGATTAGGGAAAAATTAAATTAAAAAAATAATCAGGAAAACAGTTACATATACTCTTTATAGGAAGTAGAGGAGAAGATGTGACAAACATTATCTGAAAAGCGAAAAATATAAGATGAAATGTAGAGCGAGAAATCATCTCTATAACGAGCGAAAAAAGCAGGGGTGAAAAGGGACAAAGAAAAAAACAAATACTTTTTAGGAAGATGAGAAGGGAAAAAGAGAAGAAAAAGGAAAATTTAAAGAAAATAAAAATTGAAATCAAAATAAATAAGATAATAACGAGTGTATGGGACAATTGTCTTGAAAAGAGAATTAACCGAATAGTAATTATCAATGTTTTAAAAGGTGCTAGGCGCTAGTCGGGCGCCAGCCCAGCGCCTAGCGCCTAGGCGGATAGGCGGGCGCCTAGTCGGGGACTAGTCGGAACATAGAAATTGCATTTTATCTATATTTTTTGCATAAATATAATAAGTAATATTGTATTCTAGTGTGAATAAAATACATATATACACATACATTAACCAACATGAATGATAGAATTATCACATTTAATCATAAACACTTCACTTCTTTATGTTATAAATATTAATAATAATAAAATTTAATTAGGTATATATACAAACATATATAGTCTTTATTTTAATTCACAACTTCATTTCTTTATATCTGTGGCTAAAGATGAAGTACTTATATCGCTTAGAAAATTAAAATTGAAAAGTAAAGTAATATTCAACGAATCTAGACGGCCTAGGCGGCCGATTAGGCGCTCTGTTCGGGCAACTAGGTGCCATAAGCGGCCGACTAATTCACCTAGACGGCCATCCAATTAGTCGGAGCGCATAGACGAAAATCGGGGCGCCCGACCACCGCCTAGCGCCTAGGCAGGGACTAGTCGGGCGCCTAGAACGATTTTTAGAACAGAGGTAATTATACATAAAATAGGAAAAAGTAAAAATGGGGAAGAAAAAAAAACAATTGATAAAACAGAAAGCAAAAACATAAAGAGATGTATTAAATAAATGAAATACGACGTATATACTATGTAATAAGAAGATGAAAATTGAAAAAAAATGTGGGGCCATTGTGAGCGGATTTGTGAAAGATGTGATTATTCACATAAGGTTTTCAAAGAAAAAGAAAAAAAATTGATACAGTAGGATGTAGGGGTGGGCACGGTCCGGTCCGGTCCAATATTTGGCCGAACCCGTACCCGTACCGTTACTATTGAAACGGTTCGGTACGGTTCGGTCTTAGACCCAAACCCGTTCGGTACGGTCCATTTTCAAACGGGACGGTACCATGCCATACCAATACCAAACAATGCCACTTTTTCCAGGTGTTTAAGAAAAAATTAAAGTTTAGCCATCCTCCAAAAATACACACAATTTATCAATTTTCATATATCATACTACCTTCGTTCCAAATTGATTTGCAAAGTCAATCTTTTTTTGGTCAAACATTTTTCTTTTTATTCACTTAATTGGAATTTCACTTTTTAATTATATTCTAATTTGGCCTTTCAAAAACTACTCCGTACTTCGTATATTTTAATTTGGATTTTGCAACTTTAGAGAGATTTTAATGTGGTTTCTAAATATGTAAATTTTAATTATTCAAATTGTATTAATTATCAAGAACTTAACATTAACTTTGACAAAAAAAAGTTGGCTTTGCAAATCAATTTGGGACGGATGAGGTAATTAATATATTTTAGATAAACTATAGTAGTACAAATTTAATAAACCACACTTCGGTCCGGTACCGGTTCTCATTTTATGAGAACCGGTCATGGCATTGTTTGGAACCGGTTCGGTCCGGTTCGGGACAAAAAATTTTGAGATCCGTTTCAAACCCCGTTTATCGGTCCGGTACCATACCGGTCCGGTTCGGTATCATGTCGGTTCGGTATTTTTGCCCACCCCTAGTAGGATGTCAA
Source organism: Cuscuta epithymum (assembly GCA_945859915.1). NCBI lineage: Eukaryota > Viridiplantae > Streptophyta > Magnoliopsida > Solanales > Convolvulaceae > Cuscuta > Cuscuta epithymum. Next base: position 3,442,812 of record CAMAPF010000031.1, on the reverse strand, counting down.
CCGATTAGAATCCTAGATGAATGCAAAAGTGAAATTATTCTACGATTACATAAATATGGAATCATTATGAAAAATCAGGCAAATGTGGGATTATTATTGTCAATTTCTCCTACAATTAGTTATTTCTCAAAACTAGAAGTACATGCAAACCCATATTCAATCATTACAAGTAATAGAACAGTATATACTTATCGAATCAGGAATTCAAATAGAATTGATTAACATTGAAATTCAAATTAGATAATGTAAAAAATGACTAATTTAAGAAGTGTGTACGTAGTAACTAACTAACTAAAGAGCAAAACTTGAAAGAAAAGAAACTTCTAAGCAAGGATATACAGCTCGAAAATTCTTAATATAATCGTATCCACTCCAGTGCTCGGAGGTAGGCAGCGGTCCATGATATGGCACGGATTGCAATGAATCAGTGTCCAAGTCGTAAAGAAATACCATACCATGCATATGTCCTTTAAATCGAATTAAAGCCACAGGAGCCTTCTTGTTCTTAATGGGAAGAAACCCTTCTAAGAAAATGCCCGGTGATGACAGCAAGACCAACTCGCTCAAGAAACAATCTCGACTAATTATGTACTTCAATACCCATTCTTGATTACTTAACACATTAGCCCGGCCATCTTCATTGCCATTTTCGAGCATAAAAACTCTCAAGGTTTCGTTCTTCATGCACCCGAACCATAGCGTGTCACCGTCGTCCATGGATTGTTGAGCAAGTGATCAAGCTTGCATGCATACGTGGAATATTGGCTTTTAGTTTATTCTTTATTGTTACTAATATTGCTTTGAATTAGTCTAAGTAGTTAGCTAAAGTTTAGGCTTTTGATTTGGTCTTCATTATTCACGTATTCAAATACTTGGTTTAGCATAATTCTAGGAACAAGTTGTTATACATGCTTGGTTCATTTCAGTTTGTGTAAAGGCTATATAAAGCCTATTGATTATTAATAAAAGTTGTTCAGGGTGAGCCTCTTTTCTTCTCCAAGTTTAATATACATTCGTATAGTTTTCATAGGCTTTGAACAACATTTGGTATCAGAGCTAGAGAGCTATCCGAGGGCCTAAATTGTGAAGAACAAAACAAAAAAAAAGGAGTGAAACCAATGCAGACTGCGGGTGGTAACAATGGGAATTCAATCTCCCAATTACCTATGTTCAAGGGTTCAAATTACCACTTTTGGAGTTTGAAGATGAAGACTCTCTTCAAGTCTCAAGAGCTATGGAGCATTGTTGATGAAGGGTTTGAAGATGGACAACCGGAGGATCCAGATCAAGCCTTGAGAGATAGAAGAAAGAAAGATGCAAAGGCTCTCTATTTCATCCAACAAGCCTTGGATGATGAGGTCTTTCCCCGGATTGCTGCAGCCTCAACATCCAAGGAAGCTTGGAGTATTCTTCAAAAGGAATACAAGGGTGACAAGAAAGTCATTGAGGTCAGGCTACAATCCCTAAGAAGGGAGTTTGAGAATGCCAAGATGAAGGACAAAGAAACTATCAATGATTACCTCTCTAGGATCACATCAATTGTGCAGAAGATGAGATCCTATGGAGAGGAGGTTAAATCTAAACAAGTGATAAGTAAGGTGTTGAGGAGTCTTTCAAGGAAGTACTCTCATCTTGTGGCAGCTATTGAGGAGTCTAAGGACATGGAGGTATACACCTTTGATGAACTCAAAGGTTCTTTGCAGGCCTATGAAGAAAGGGAAGATAAAGAGGAAGACAGGGATGAAACAGCTTTTCAAGCCAAAGCTGACACCTCTCACCATGATAGGACTCAGCAATCTTCAAGAGGAAGAGGAAGAGGTCGTGGGAGAGGAGGCAATAGAGGTAGAGGTCGTGGCAGAGGGGGCAGAGGTTACACTCCTGAAAGAAAGGAGGAGCCAACTGGGAGCAATTACAAGAGCCCCATCAAATGCTACTACTGCAACAAGCCAGGCCATAAAGAGGCCTCATGCTGGAAGAAAGAAGAAGACAAGGGAGAAGGAAGAACTGAGAGCAAGTCTAATTATGCTGAGCATGAAAACCTTTTCCTTGCTCAACATAATTGTGATTTTGGAGCAAAATCAGTCTGGTATGTGGATAGTGGTTGCTCAAACCACATGACCAGTTCTAGGGACATGTTTATGGACCTAGATGACTCTAAGAAGAGTATGGTGAGGCTTGGAGATGGTAAGCAGCTTTCAGTTGAAGGGCAGGGAACAATTGAGCTTCCAACTGAGCAAGGAAGGCCCAAATTACTGCATAATGTGCAGTATGTTCCTAACTTGGCCCATAACTTGTTAAGTGTGGGTCAGCTTATATGTGGTGGCTATAGAATCCTTTTTGAGGATGATATGTGTGTCATTAAGGATAAGAAGCAAAATGAAGTTGTGATGAGGATACCAATGGGAAAGAACAAAGTCTTTCCATTGGACCTGACCAGAAATGCAGGCCAAGCTCTTGTGGTGAAAGGAGATGAAAATGCAAAGCTATGGCACCTCAGGTATGGTCATCTCAATAACCACAGCCTACAACTATTAAGTTCAAAGGAATTTGTGCATGGACTGCCTAGCATTGGAGTGCTGGAATTCTGTGAAGGGTGTGTGTATGGGAAGCAGGCTAGAGGTTCATTTCCAAGTGGCAAGGCTTGGAGGGCTAGTGAGTGTTTGGAGCTGATACATGCTGATCTCTGTGGGCCTATGCAAACTGAGTCTCTGGGTGGTAGTAAGTATTTCTTTCTACTCACAGATGATTATAGTAGAATGTCATGGGTGTATTTTCAAAAGTCCAAATCAGAAGCTTTTGAAAACTTTAAAAAATTTAAGGCTTTGGTAGAAAAACAAAGTGGTTTGCAGGTGAAAGCCTTAAGAACTGATAGGGGAGGTGAGTTTGTCTCCAAAGAGTTCAGCCAATTCTGTGATGATAATGGCATAAGGAGAGAACTCACTGCACCCTACACCCCTGAGCAGAATGGGGTGGCTGAGAGGAAGAACAGAACCATTGTTGAAATGGCTAGGTGTATGATGAAGGTTAAAAATCTGCCTAACTCTTTTTGGGGAGAGGCAGTTGCAACAGCTGTTTACATTCTTAATATCTCACCTACTAAAGCAGTGATGAACTCAACACCATTTGAAGTTTGGAGACAGAAGAAGCCCTCAGTCAATCACCTAAGAACATTTGGGTGCATTGCCTATACCTTGATGAATCTGAGAACCAAGTTGGATGCTAAAGCTGA